>CM060939.1:861026285-862226285 GCA_030765085.1 Allium cepa | reverse complement strand
TCGTGAAAGGAGGGATGCAGAAGAGCGTTATGACAGAAGGGATAGGGATGATTACCATGATTCTCTGCAAAGGAGTGACGACTCTCACAAAAGGAAATCTTACGACGACCGGGGAAAAGGTCATGTAACTGAAGATTCAGGCAAACGAGCCCGACATGGTGAGAGACATACTTCCACTATTCCCGAAAAGCCTACTGCCCCTGCCCCTCTTGACATTACTTCTGACTCTCCTGCTCTTGGGAAGGAGGACATCCAGACAATAATAAGTAGGCCTAAATTTCAAGTGGGACCGGGCCCAGCCACTTTACAAAGTCGTTTTCCGCAGTGGTGTTTAAAGGGTGTGAGGTTCGATCTCGACCTAGTCCCTATTGACAAGCCTGCTATGCTACGAAATCTTGACGCCGTTAAACTTGATATCGAGAGGATGTCAAACTGGCAGAAGCTTGTTGATGAGCTTCAACGAGTTAACCGTGCCAACTTAGAGGCTATGCTCACCATGGAAAACGATAAGGCTGAGTGGCAAAAGGTCCTTGAGCAGCATGATACCGAGATGAGAAGTATTACTTCCTACAACGAGGAGCTCGAAGCAAAGGTTGAGAAGTTGAAAGATGAGCTTGCTGCTTCCTCTACTTCATACTCTCAAAAAGAAGAAGTGCTTCTCAGACAAGTTAGAGATGCTCATGCCAGTCAGAGAGACGCTGAGGACAGGCTTGAAGTACAAAAAAGAATCAGTGACGGCTATGTCTCTGATATTGCCGAGCTTCGAAAGAAAAACAACTCCCAGGAGGCGGAGATACAAATGCTCAAGCTTCAGCTTGCCAGAACTGAAAGGGAGCGCGATGAGGCTGTCGCCGGCAAAATCGCAGCCGAAGAATCTCATGAGGCGACCAAAAACAGCTTCGGCTCAACATTATTCGACTTCTACTTGCATAGCGTCTTGGGGCGTGGAAGCCTCGCCTTTCTTGGTCCCAAGTACGAGATCACTTTAGCTGAAGTGTGGGAGGCCGCCCTCGATATGCTTGGTGCTGAAGGTGCTGGTTATGATGAGTCAGCCCTGGAAAGGCATTATTTTGATGAAGACGCTCGCGCTGCTCTCGCCAGGGGAAAGGAACAACTTGCCAAACTAAGAACCGAAGTGACGGAAGGGGATCAGCTGGGGAAAACCACTTCAACTACTCTAGTCCAGCCACCTTCTTCGTCTGAAGTCGACATTATTGGTTCCAGTTCCCATCTCGCTTCTCCCACCAAAGTTACCGCTGATATTACAAGCACACAAGGTGGAGACGAGGGTGAAGAGAGCGCTGATACGCAAGCTTATGAAGTCGATATCAGGAAACCAGCTTCTTCAGGTAACTTCACTGTTAATTTCGCTACTGTCAATTCTGCTCAAGCTGGTTACTCGCTTATTTCACATGAGTTTCACGAGCTCCTTGGCTATTTTCTCAACCTTGACGAGCCTTCATCTCCTCTCTTTACTGACTTCATTGGTGAACCCTCATCTCCTCTTTTTACTGACTTTAACCTTTTTTCTTCTGTAGAGAGAGTACCAAGCGCTGCTCAAACTTCTACTCCTCCGGTCATCCTTCCTTCGTCTCTTCCGGCGGTGCCTCCTTCTGCCTCGCAACCTGGATCACAGGAGGAACAAATAGAGGCTCTTCACGGCTTGGATGATCCCATCACTTCGCAAGAGCAGAAAGATGAGAGACCTGAGGGAGGTGACATTTCCCCGGAACGGACTCCTTCTGACGACATTGTTCTATCAAAACTTGTCACTCCGGGGAGTGAGTCTTCCTCACAGAGGAGAGAGAAGCGTGGGACATCAAAGAGGAGGGGGAAGAAAATCACCGCCACTGAAGAGGAGCCGGAAGTTGGGCCAGCTGCGCCTACCTCTCCTTCCTCCCTTATACCCACTGGTCGACCTGAAAAGCTGATCATTCGGCCGGGTAAAGGGTCTAAAGGCAGCAAAAAGAAGTGAAGATCTTCAGTTTCTAGTTTTTTGTGTTTTGCATGTACTGGCCGAGAATTGTGCGGGTACCGGCCCCCGCTTTTCTTTATTTTGAAACCTGTACCTGCGTTGTAATTGAATAAAATGATTCCTCGTTTGTACAAACTTTTGTTTGAATTAAAGAATACATTTGTTATTCGTTTTGGCATGAGTTTATTTGATATTGCAGCGAGCTTATGGTATGTTACTTGAGCGTTACCTTTTGCTGGTTTAGTTATACCATATTGTGTGTAATTATACTATATTGCCCCCATTCCATAAGTATGCTGCAATATTCTATACCTCGAGGGGACTTACACTCTTATTTGCTAAAGAATAATTATTTTATTCTTTAAAGAAAATTTTATAGAGTACAACTCCCTTCGTATAAGTTTTTACGCTTGGTCGTTCGAAGAAATCACTTTTTTCTTTTGCTTATGTGCATATCTCATCAAGTGAATTCCTCTATGTGGTAAAGCGGACCTCTGAAGGGTACTTTAACTTCTTTTCTTTTTACGATCATTTCCCACAGTAGGCAAATTATTTTTCCTTTGAAAGTTAAAGTACGCTTTTGATGAGGATTTTTTTTTTTTTTTTTTTATAGAAAGTTGTACCTCTGAGGAGGGATTTTTTCACGTTTCAACACTTGGAAGTTTTATTTCAATCTCGGTGAAACGTGTACCTCCAAAGAGTTATGCTTTAGAAATCCTTTTCACGTTTCAACACTTGGAAGTTTTATTTCAATCTCGGTGAAACGTGGGTTTCCAAAGAGGTCTTTTTTCTTAATTGTGTTCCCGGGAGGGGGTTGTACCTCTGAGGAGGGATTTCTCACGTTCCAACACTTGGAAGTTTTATTTCAATCTTGGTGAAACGTGTACCCCCAAAGAGTTGTGCCTTTGAAGAAAGCCTTTTCACGTTTCAACACTTGGAAGTTTTATTTCAATCTCGGTGAAACGTGTGCTTTCAAGAAGGTCTTTGTTTTTACATTTCAACTTTGGTGAAGTGAAATTCCGAAGAGCGGTTGCTACACTTCAACTCCTGGCGAAATGTGCCTCCGAAGAGGGCTTTTATTTTGTTTACATTTCAACTCTGGTGAAGTGAAATCCCGAAGAGCGGTTATAACACTTCAACTCCTGGTGAAATGGGCCTCCGAAGAGGGCTTTTATTTTGTTTACATTTCAACTCTGGTGAAGTGAAATCCCGAAGAGCGGTTATAACACTTCAACTCCTGGTGAAATGGGCCTCCGAAGAGGGCTTTTATTTTGTTTACATTTCAACTCTGGTGAAGTGAAATCCCGAAGAGCGGTTATAACACTTCAACTCCTGGTGAAATGTGCCTCAGAGAGGGTTTTCATCGCCTGGAAGTTACTCTCTCATGGTTGGAGGGTCATGACTCCTCCAATCTTTTTTGTTGAGTAGAGAACTTTCTTTTTTGTGGCGTATGACCCATTAGAGGTCTTTTATCCTCCGAAGAGTTGCGCCTCCGAAGAGGACTTGTGCCGCTGATGGTAGCTTTGGTTGTTCCTCTGTTCACTTGCTTATGCCTTTTCAGCGATCCTCTTTTTTTTTTTTTTTCCTTTTCAAGTTTTCATTCCCCTTTCTCTCACAAGTGGCTTGTTTAATCCAAGGAAGTGTACTTCATTGCCAGGCAAGTTCGTGAGAACGGGCACTAGCTTCCTAATTGGATGTTTGTTTGTTCAAACGATCTCAATTTATCAGCAAGGGCTCGTTTCTATCGAAATCATTAGCCGTTCAATTGAAGTATTTCCTATCTAGGATTTGAATTCGGGGTCTTTGTGACTTGAAATTTGTTTGTTGAATGATGGTGAGAATCGTTCAGTCTTATTATGCGCAAGTTTTATTTCCATGGTCTGCAAAAATTTAAATTGACATTTTAGCAATACATCTTATATATTTTTATATCGAAAACAAAGCAAACATATAATGATAATAAGGAACACAAGATTTATAGTGGTTCGGCCATGAAATTGGGCCTACATCCACTTTATATTTTTTTTCATTATTTACTTGCATCAGTTTCACAATTGCTTTCAATTACAAGAATCATACATCCATAATTCTTTTTACAATTTTTCAACAAAATTTTCAAGTAAAGTATGGACGCAAGTGGTTGCTGTTCCATGCCCTTGGAATTTGCTCTCCATCAACAGTGGTGAGCTTGAATGTGCCGTCAAGAAGCTTCTGACCTACTACATACGGTCCTTCCCAATTTGGCCCAAACACACCTGTCGCGGTCATAATTCTTTTCAGGACTAGATCTCCAATTTCAAAGCTGCGTTGACGAACTTTGGAATTGAAATATCTGGCTATCCTTTGCTGATGAGCTGCAACTCTGAGGTTAGCTTCATCTCTTTTTTCATCAAGGAGGTCCAGCGCTTCAAGTTGCAGCTTTTCATTTTCCGCTTGATTGAAATGGATTCTTCTGTGTGAAGGGACCTCTGTTTCAACCGGGATCATTGCTTCCGATCCGTATGCTAACGAAAAAGGAGTATGCCCAGTTGCAGTTTTGTGAGTAGTTCTGTATGCCCATAGTGCAAGTGGTAGTTTATCGACCCAACCACCTTTTGCTTTTTCGAGTTGCTTTTTGATGGTTGATTTGATGATCTTGTTCACTGCTTCCACTTGCCCGTTTGCCTGCGGATGAGCTACTGCCGAAAAGCTTTTCTGGATTTTGAATCGTTTACAAAAATCCTGGAATTCCTCGCTTTCAAACTGAGTACCATTGTCTGTGATTATTTTCTGAGGCACACCGTATCTGCAAATGATATTCTTGGTCACAAAGCTTATCATTTTCTTAGAAGTGATAGTAGCCAATGGTTCAGCTTCAGCCCACTTAGTAAAATAATCAACTGCAACAACAGCATATTTAATCCCTGATTTAGCAGTTGGTAGCGGCCCGATGAGATCCATTCCCCAAATTGCAAATGGCCATGGACTGACCATCTGTGTGAGTTCGGTAGAAGGTGCTCTAGGAATTTTGGCATATCTTTGGCACCTGTCACATTTTTGGGAGTAATCTGTGGCATCCCGATTAATTTCTGGCCAAAAATATCCGTATCGGAGAATTTTCTTTGCTAGTGTTTGACCACCTGAATGATCACCGCATTCTCCTCCATGCACTTCAGCTAGGATTGTTTTGGATTCTTCCCGGGATACACATCGAAGCAATGGCATTGAGAATCCCCGTCTGTATAATCGGCCATCCTGAATTACATAGCGAGAGGCCTTTCTTAGAAGCTTTCGTCTTTCTATCGAGTTTTCTGGCAGAGAACCCCTGAGTAGGTAATCCAGTATTGGAGTCATCCATGACCCTTGTTCTTGAGATACATTCACAATCCAGTCTATATCCATCTCGTCTATACTTGGCGCTGAAAGGACTTCTACAGGGACCAATCCCAATAGTTGAGCTTCACCAGAACTTGAATACTTTGCGAGGGAATCTGCCTTCATATTCTCTTCCCGAGGAATGTGGCTTATTGAATAGTGACCGAGTTCACATAGGAGTTCCCAAGCCTTTGACAAGTAGGAAGGCAAATTTCCACCTTTTGCTTGAAATTCTTTCTTGACTTGGCATACAATGAGCTGAGAATCACTGAAAATTTGTAATGCTTGAATGTTCAGCTCTTTAGCGATTCTCAGACCTGCAATAAGAGCTTCATATTCTGCTTCATTGTTTGTTGAAGGAAATTCCAGTCTTAGTGCATAACATAATGATCGACCTTCAGGAGTTTCAAGTACCACTCCGGCTCCAGAACAGTTGTCATTTCTTGCGCCATCAACATACATCTTCCACCGGATTGGAGAATCATTGACTGCTTTTTCCTCACCATTATCTTTCTCTGTGAATTCTGCAATGAAATCAGCTAAAGCTTGTCCGTTGATTGCTTTTCGGGGGTGATAGGTGATGTCATATTGACTAAGTTCAATGTTCCATTTTAGAAGACGACCCGAAGTTTCAGGGCGAAATAGGACTTGCTTTAGAGGCTGATCAGTGAGTACTTTGATAGGATGAGCTTGGAAGTATTGCCTCAGTTTCCTCGATGCAACTAGTAGGCAATAGGCGAGTTTTTCCAACTTGGAGTAATTCAGCTCTGCCCCAGTGAGTCTTTTGCTGATATAGTAAACTGGATGTTGAATCCTTTTGTCTTCCCGTATCAGCGCTGCACTTAGAGCATGAGATGATACTGCCAAGTATATAAGAAGATCCTCACCATTGCCTGGCCTAGAAAGTATCGGAGGCGTTTCCATATGACGGATCAACTCTTCAAAAGCTTTTTGGCATTCGGGAGTCCATTCAAAGTTCTTCTTTCCTTTTTTCAGGGCATCGAAGAACGGGATGCATTTATCAGTAGCTTTGGAAATGAACCGATTCAAAGCGGCGACCTTTCCGTTGAGACTTTGCAATTCCTTCTTCGTTCTAGGAGCTTTAACTTCTTTTAAGGCGGTAATTTGAGCTGGGCTAGCCTCTATGCCCCTAGCACTGACAATAAAACCTAAGAACTTTCCGGATTCGACCCCAAATGTACATTTCAGAGGGTTAAGTTTCATTCTGTATTTCCGGAGGACTGCGAACATTTCTGCTAAGTGTTCAATGTGATCCACTGCTTTCCTGGACTTCACTAACATGTCGTCGACGTAGACTTCCATAGTTTTGCCCAATTGCGGTTTGAACATAGCATTAACAAGTCTTTGGTAGGTTGCCCCTGCGTTTTTCAATCCGAAGGGCATAACTCTGTAGCAATAAAGTCCAACATCTGTGATAAAGCTTGTATCCTCTTGATCTGGCTCATGCATCATGATTTGGTTATAACCGGAGTAGGCATCCATGAAGGATAACAATTCATGTCCCGCAGTTCCGTCTACCAGTTGATCGATCCTGGGTAATGGGAAGCAATCTTTGGGGCAAGCCTTGTTTAGATCAGAAAAGTCGATGCATACTCTCCATTTTCCATTAGCTTTCTTGACCAGCACAGGATTTGAAACCCAATTCGGATACGTAGATTCTTTGATGAAGTTATTTTCCATGAGTCGATCAACTTCTTCTTTTAATGCTGCTGACCTTTCTGGACCTTGGGTTCTTCTTTTCTGTTTAACTGGCGTAAACTTTGGGTTAATATTCAGAGCGTGTACTGCAACTTCTGGGGATATCCCACACATATCGGCATGAGTCCAAGCAAAGACATCCAGATTTGCTTTCAGGAAAGATATCAAGACATTCTGAATTGACACATTAAGCTGCGAACCCACATTCAACACCTTATTTGGGTCCTTCGGGTCAACAGGTACCGGAATTGTCGTTTCCACCGGTACTACTCTATTCTCCCCTGTACTGGCTTTTCTGGGATCCATTTCTTTCCGTGCCCCGCTGTGCTCGCCAGTGCAGGGTCCGCTCTGTAATTGCTACAAAGCTGGTTCCTTGATGCGGACTGGAGTTGCCGCATCCTTTCCCATTTCTCTTTTTCTTGACTCTCGCAGCTCTGTCCAATAACATTCTCGCGCAGCATTTTGATCCCCTTTTATAACTCCTACTCCATTGTCAGTAGGGAATTTAATAGTGAGGCACCACGGGGCTAGGATAGCTTTGAATGCTGCGAGTGTTGGACGGCCAAGAAAAGCATTATAGGCAGAAAACTCATCGACAATCACAAATGTTTGCTTTCGGGCCACTTTCCTTTCTCCTTCCCCAAGTTCTACAAACAAATCGATGGTTCCTACTGGTTGCTTTGGCTCCCCTGTGAAGCCCATGATTTTCTGTGATGAGGCTTGCACATCGATCATAGGGATTTTCATCTGGTCAAATGTCTTCTTGAAGAGAATATTGCATGATGCTCCGCAGTCAATGAGGACTCTTCTGACAATGGCTGGTCCAATACCAGCCGAGATGACCAAGGGATCTAAAGTAGGAGCTTCAATACCTGTAGAATCTCTGGCTCTGAAAATAATATCGTCACTGAAAGTTTTCTGTTGTTTAAGGGGCGTAGTGTCTTCTAGAACAAAGACGTTTTCTTCGGCTGGAGCATATTTCAAAGCCCTGGAATATCTCTCCATCTCACCCCAACTTTTACCAGCTGGGTGAGGTCCTCCTGAAATGACATTGATAACGGGCCTTCCAGATTCGTGCCCCGTAGCTTTCTCTCCTGCCCCAGGCTGATGAACAGGGGCCCGCTGCCCCTGACTCGACGATGCAGGATTGTTGCTATTCTTTTTTACGAATTGCTGCAACTTGTTTTCTCTTAGCAACTCTTCAATCAGATTTTTCAGCTGGCGGCATTCATCAGTTTCATGACCTGGTTGATTGTGGAAGCGGCAGAATTTCCCACTTTGTATGGCTTTTCTCCCAGTTCTCAACGGGATAGGTTTAGGGAAATCGACGGAATCTTTAGTGGCGAGGTAGATGTGCTCCGGTGTATGTGATAATGGAGTATATTCTGATGGCTTGAAGGATCGGGGCTTCTTCAGATTACCCTGTTTCTTCCCATTACTATTCTCCCTTTTTTCCCCCACCGATTCATTCTTGCGTGGAGCGACAGTGTTGTCTTCTGCTTTTTCTAACACTGTCTTTACTGGTAAAGGACGGCTTTCCAAGCGAATGAACTCGTCTGCTTTTTTGTAGAACTTTTCGAGAGAGGTTGGCTCCTTCATATTTAACCATTTCCCAAATTCGCTTGACTTATCGATAGCCCTCATCAGATAAGTCAATATCATTCGTGGTTCAGCATTGTCCACCTCAGCCAGTGCTATATTGAAGCGGTTCAAGAAGGATCTGATAGATTCACCAGGATTCTGCTCTAAACTCGATAGTGACATAATATCCTTGGCCTTCGAAGCATATAGTCTAAACTGCTCCTTGAATTTTCTGGTCAAGTCTGAAAACTGATCGATAGATCGGACTGGTAACTTGGTGAACCACAATAAAGCCACGCCTTCCAGGTATACGGGGAAATATCGGCACTTTATTTCGTCGGAGGCCCTGGCACCTGTCATGTGCCAGTCATATTTATACAGGAACTCATTCGGATCACTCGTCCCTTTGTAAGCTGGAATAGTCGGAGGGACAAACTTCCTTGGAAATTCCGCCTTCAAGATTTTTTCAGTAAACGGAGTTTTACTTGGAGCGAAACCCCATTCCTTCTCATCTTCAATCCTTTGCATACTTTCTTTCATGATCTGCCGGACCATTCCAGAAAGATATTCCTCATCATGTCGAGTTCTAGATCCACCGGCGTCAGGTACTGCCTGCTCAAAGGGACTAGTAGGCCTTTCAGGAGCATTCCTTTCATTAACATCATGAATGTTGCCAGCATAGTTCCTTTCATTACCAGCCGGTTCATTGTTTGCCCCAAGTAAGTCGTTCAACTTATTCAGAATCAGAGCATTCTGGGCACTTTGAGCCTCTAGTTGTGCATTTTGGGCGTTTATCTGCTGGTTTAGCCCTAGAATCACAGCATCCAATTCCGCTTTTGTAACTCCAACAGACGGAGTGGGTAGATTAGGCACAGGGGAAGCGGAGGTTCCCTCTTGAATGTTCCCAGATCTGATAGATCTGCTTTTCCTTCCAGGAGCCATAATCTCAGATATACTTCTGGTTTTTAAGGAAATTCTTTCTTCAAATCTCTGCGAAGCAATGATGACAGCTGTCCTGAGTTCGATTCTCAGTGAAAGCACCAAAAATGTTAACGCTTAAATTTGAACGCTAACACCCCGGTGTGTGAAGTGTATTTGTGAAAGCACCACCCGATAGATCGGGAAAGAATTATAAGTAAGGAGATTGCAGAAAAGCAGTAAAAACACAAGTTTTATAGTGGTTCGGCCCAAAATCAGGCCTACGTCCACTTAGATTCTCTTTATTGCTGATATGAGTACAATTTATATCACTTTCTTCAATTACAATTAACTTCAGACAAATA
This sequence comes from Allium cepa, assembly GCA_030765085.1. Classification (NCBI taxonomy): domain Eukaryota; kingdom Viridiplantae; phylum Streptophyta; class Magnoliopsida; order Asparagales; family Amaryllidaceae; genus Allium; species Allium cepa. The sequence goes on along the minus strand of CM060939.1, from coordinate 862,216,373 downwards.
GTTCAAACTCCCATGAAGAATAATCCTTCGAATTCATCTTGAATGATTGTGATTCTTCTTTGAAGTGTGTAATAGCGTCCTTCGAGTTTGGAGTGCTTGGAGTGCTGCTTGAGTTGAGAAAATGGCAGAGTAACGGTGCTTCGAGAATTAGCCAAAAAAGGTCCCCTCCACATTGAATGTGGCCATGTATTTATAGGCAAATTTTTAGGCTGGAACTTTCAAGTCATGAGTCGTGACCGACTCATCATGAGTCGTGAGTCGTGGCCGACTCATCGTGAGTCGTCTGCGAGTTAAAAGTTGCCGTCTAAGATGAGGCGACCCTGGTCTTCTACACAGCAGCTTCAGGTTGAGTCATCAATGAGTCATCATGTACGACTCATCTTAAGTCGTAAGTCATCAACGAGTCATCCCCTTGCAGCATGATTCTGAGCTTGTCTCTGAGTCGTGTGTCGTGAATTGACCTATCTTTTGAGTCGTAGCTGCCTTAGGTCATAGACTCCTTAAGTCGTAAGTCTTTTGAGCCATAAGGTTTTATGACTCGGATCTCTCCTTGGGTCGTTGAGTCGTTAATGAACTTGAGTCGTAAACCCAATGGAATACTTAAGGGCCTCGAATGGATGAGTCGCGACCAAATGAGTCGGTCTTTGATGAGTCGGAGCCAGGTCAGATGAGTCGGTGATAGAATGAATCGTGAGGTTTCTTGAGTCGGCAGCTTAATGAGTCGGCCTGTATCATTGAGTCGCTACTAGTTGAGTCGGGGATTCTTTGAGTCGGTCCTTTCCTTAAGTCGTGAGGTCTCCTAAGTCGTTAGGCACCTTAAGTTGTAGGTCGTTTCAAGTCTTAACCCGTTGACGCCTCTAACTCGTAGGCCTTTTAGCTCGTATGCTGGAACGGGGTTAACATCGCCTTTTGATGTACGCCTTCACTTGTTGACAGTTCACATACAGCCTAACCCATAAGCCAACATCCTTCTTCGTACCTTCGAAGTAGAAACTCCTCTTCATATCCGAATACATCTTGGTTCCCCCAGGTTGAATCATAAATTTAGTTCAATGAGAATCCCTAAAAATTTCTTTCCTTAAGTCTTCAATATTCAAAACACAAAACCGTCCATTTTTTCTCAACCATCCCCTCTGGTCAAGATTAAAATCATTTAGATCATCGATCTCCGATCCAACCTCAAGCCTTTTAATCTTCTTGGCTAATAATGGATATTCTTTCTACTTAGAAGCAATCGATTTGATTATTATAGGTCGAACTTATAAGCAAGTTACCATGGCAGTGCTCTGACTAGAACTAGCAGTCGATCTATACTACAAGTAGTCAAAGACTCAATGTCCTTCCATTCCTCTAACATAACTAACACCACGTTAAGATTTCTGCTAAGAGCATCCCCTACTTTATTGACTGTTCCAGGTGCATATTCTATACAAAAATCATAAGCTGCTAAAAACTCCATTCATCTTTGTTGTCTCGTATTCAACTCCTTCTGAGAGAATAAATACCTTAAAGACTTATGTCTGTGTATAACTCAAACCTCTCCTCAAATATATAATGCCTCCATACTTTTAGGGTGAAGATCATCGCTGTCAACTCTAAATCATAAGTATGATATTTCACTTCATGTAGTCTAAGCTATCGTGATGCATAGCCAATAACTTTACCTTTTTGCATCGATGTAGCCTTTAACACAGTCCCATATACATAGGTATACACTACTAACCCTTGGTTTCTATCTAGAACTAATAACACATGTGCATTGGTTAACAAGTGCTTTAACTTAAGGAATGCTTCCTTATCTTTGTCAAACAAAATAAACTTCACATCCTTTCTAGTTAGCAAAGTTAAAGGCGCTTCTATCTACGAGAAATCGTTAACTAATCTCTGGTTATAGCCTACGAGTCCAAAAAACTTTGAGCTCCGTCACCTTCTCCGGCCTCTTCCAATTGTTAACAGCTTCGATCTTATCCGCATCGACTGACTATCCCTTTTCTATAACCACCACCAAGAAACTTAACTTCTTCCAAAATGACACTTTTAAAACTTCACTTTCAGCTAATGCTGCCCCAGCGTCTCAAGAACTTTTATAAGATTGAATTAATCCTCTTTCTCATCTTTAGAGTATATTAAAATGTAATCTACGAATACCAATATGAAACTATCCAAGTATTCTCGAAAAATTTGATTCATTAAATCTAGAAAGAAAGATTGTGCATTCGCTAACCCAAATGGAATTTCTAACCACTCATACTATCCATACCTAGTCCGAAGTACCGTCAATGTAATACTATTCTCTACCACTCTTAGCTAATTGAAACCTACCATCAAATCCAATTAGGAAAATACTCTAGCTCTACGCAACTAATCAAACAAATAATCCATTCTCAACAAAGGATACTTATTCTTGATCATCTTCTCATTCAACTTATGATAATGTGTACACATCCTTAACCACCCATCCAGTTTCCATTGTTATATCACTGCCGCTTCGAAAGTCGAACTACTTGTTCTAACAAAAAAATTTCCTTCTACATCCACTAGTTGCTCCTTCAATTCCTTCATATTGATCAGTGTCATCCTGCTAGGCGGCCTATTTACATGTTCTACTGCTGGCACGAAATCAACCCTAAACCCAACAGCTCGTTTCGATGGTAGTTCTATAACTGGATTGAAAACATCTGCAAACTCTCTTGCTTCCAGAACCTGACTCAAATCTTCTTCTATTTCCGTATCATAAAACAAGGCATAAGTACTTCGATCTAAATTCTCCATGGAGAGTGTAATTCAGTTAGGACATTAGGGTGTCTTAAGAATATTTCCTTATCTTGATAAAATATCCTAACATCGTATTTATTTCCCAATCCATTCCCAAAATGATTTCAAGGTCTACGAAGTCAAAAACATACAAACTGCATGAAAACTTATGAATTAACAAACCAAGTTCCAACTATTCACATCTCATTCTAGATTTCCATCTTTGTAGCAACTGTACTTAGATCACGGAGATGTGACGTTGTGGCCCCAGCAATCTATGTTCTTAAACCTCGAATTAACTTCTCGTTTCTTTTAATGATGGTGTCAATGGTAGCATATCCATATCTGGGCAGCTCATCAAATTCCATAGCATGTTCAATCATCGACATCTCACCCTGAACTAGATCTATGAACTTTCTCGGCAATACTGACTTGCCAATTTCAGACAAAAACATTTTTTCAAAACGCCTTCGAAATTCTGCCTAAATCAACTTTTCCTTGGGAATTCCAGCAGTAATAGTATTTCACCAATTAAGCTCTACTCTCTGGAACGGTCTGTAGGCAAGTCTCCTCTTCTACTCATCATTTAATCCCAGTCAGCAAAGATCCGTCCACAATGCAAAATCATGTTCTATACTTTTATAGCATCCTAAGTTCACAAAAAACGACTTCCCACTAAGACTGGTATAATCCATGCTCAGCGTAGCATAGTTGTTGCCAACTAGGGCCATGGGATTGCTCCGCCAATAGCATTACCCCGGCTACTACTGCAGCTACACCAGCTTGCATCAGGTTGACGAAGAAATGATGCATCATCCCCATATGTACTGGCAGATTTCAAGCACCTACGTTGGTATTTGAATATGGATTAGCATTTGCCTATTGACCCTGGTTTCTCCTGTTGGGTCGATTATTTCCATTGGTTGTGGTGCTTCCTCTACCTAGACTTCCTCTTTCGTTTCCTACCTCCATATCTTCCTTCCTCACAAATATCCATAGGAGCCTTAGTAAGATACAGAAGACCAGTCTAAGAGCGAGGGGAGTACATACTTATAGATATATTTATACATACACACACATCAAATACAAGTACGTTACTATAGAGTTAACCCAAACCCTGACTTATTTTCTAATTCATGATATTATGCTTTGAAAAATCTTAAAAACACCATTTGGGTCAAAATGGTTATATACGAAAGTATCTCTTTTGAAACCAACAAAAATTTGTTTGGGGAAAACTTGATTGTGTCAGAACCATCTTAGTCGAAAGATTAAAACAAAACTTTAGAGGACGAAACAAAACTTTTGAGGATGAAGTCGAAACCCTCCCGACTCCTTAAAAAGAACATTGGAGGACAAATTCGAAATCCCTTTCGACTCCTCAAAGCAAAACTTCAGACGATAGAGTCGAAACCCCTTCCGATTCATCACCTTCAAAACCCTCAACGCTTCCGAATGCAATTAGGAAAAAGGCATAGTTTTGTGTAAAATAATGGTAACCTTTCGAAAGCAATACTAGTCAATATAGTTGAAAGGTAAAGTAGTGGCTAGATCTCAACTAGGTTGGAACCTACCCTTTTGAAAGTAATTATTTAAAGGAAAAAGGTACTCCTTCGAAAGCAAATACTTTAACACAACAAGACAACTTTCTTTGAAAGCTAACTATGAAACCTTTTCGAAAGCATATGTTTCGCCTATGTCGAAAGCTTTAGGTAAAACTAGGCAGGAATGTTAACTTATGTAATAAAAGCAAGGTTTCAACCCCAGTGGAAGCTACCGTTATGCCACCAAGGCTTCCGCCTTCCTTCTAATCCACTACATACCATCTTAGTGATGTCATGTGTAGTGGTTTCGAATATGCTATTTTCAATTGTATGGGTTTCGAATAGGATAAGGCGGAGTCCTTTGAGTCTAATGGTACGTACCAACAGAGGCGTAACACCTTTTTCTAGTAAAAGACTGAACTACAGCAACTTTTAGTAACTACTTTCTATAACTTACCTATTTGTAAACTATTGACTGCTTGCCATAAAAACCTTTCAACTTATTTACCTTTAAGTTTCCGCATTTATTCTGATCCAAATCAAAGGATTTTTAACGCTAAAACCTTTCCATATAAAAAAACAGACAATTGCTGAAAAGCCCTTCTTTAAATTAATTTATTTCCCAAAGTAAATCAACTGGGAAAAATAACCAAAAATAAAAAAATCAATTTCATCATGTAATCAAACATATTAAAAATTTAGGCCCAAATTCTTTATGGAATATTTGAAATAAATCCTTAACCCAAATACTTCAGATTTACCTTCAAAAGTTCCTAATAAAATTTCCATTACTTGGAAAATTACGAAAATTAAAATCCATTTACAAAATCATGTTTTACTTAACATAAACAAATTTCATGACATTTTAAAATTTATAAACCACGATTTTGACCCCAAAACCGTATGCAGCACATGTATGAATAATTTGTCAGACTCAACCAATCCCTAAATTAAGCATATCATCATCCAATTTGTCATAGAAACAAGATAAATATTACAATTAAAAAATCACTTGATTGGAAAACCAAAAGGAGATGGAATGAATTATTATTCATCTTCAACTTGATAAGGAATTTGAGATTTGTCGTTGATTAATCCTTCCTAGCTTTGGTCCTTAGCTTTAGATTAAAATTTCTTCCTTTCTTCCATGGTAATGACCGACTTTGGTTTAGGATTTTGATTTATATTTGTGACCATGAGAAATGAAACATGAATGGGCAAAAATGAGAAGTAATGGCCGTGTGCAATAAATTGGCCCACTTACTGAAATGCCCATGCGCAGTCTAATTAACCAATAAAGCAATTAAAAGACCATTTATCTAGTTAACAAGCACGACCCTATGTACATATTTATAATTTATTCAAATCTCAATCTCCTTATGATCATTATTCTATTAGTTTACTTAATTATATTTTTTGAATAATATTATCAAAAATTAGGAATGTAATAGTTAAGTCCTAATTAACTTCTTAATCCATCTTACTTAAGGTTTAAACAATTCATTATTAGTTAAACCCTACTCAGTTAAAAATTAATTTAATAATCACTTAATTAAATATTAATTAATTAACCTAGTTAACTTAATAAAAAATAATAACAATTTAATTACTTCATATCTTCGTTAACCTCTAACTAAAACCTGTTTAATCACTAATTAATCATTAACCTTCCGTAAGTGTTACTTAATCCTAATCATTTACTTGATTACTAATTAACTGCTAATAACCTTTAATTATTTTATTAAATGAATAAATAGTTAAATAATCTAAACTTAATCTCTTTTTATGTTACTAATTAAAGTAGGAAATTTTTCGCCAAACTATTCCAAAATGAATCGCCAAAAGATGGAAATCGTGAATTGTTGTCAAACTACATCCATAGCGACAACCTTTATGAGCGCGGTTCGCTCTATCTTATTTTAAGTGAAAATTTTCACTTAATTTCTCGCACCTACATGTTTTGAAGTAATATTTAGAAAGTTTTTGGAACCTTAAACCAAATTAAAACTTGAATCCATTTTCAAACTTTATAATTAGAAGTATTAGTTTTGATTTCAAATTGGATCTCACGCCCATCGCAACACACGAAGTTGTTAACTTTGTTCCAACTATGAATAATTTGGTTCTTAGATCACAACTCGACATCCTTTACTACCATACTTTCAACATCAGAATGAAGCACATATATAATCATATGATTATATGATTACCAACTTAACAACATCACATTCAAAGCTCAGATTCAACACCGAACACAAACATCCATCAAATTAATATCATCCAACATAATAACCATTCAATTTTCTCATCATATTAACACCATAGTAACACATCATATTAGAGTCAACAAATTTTCCAAAACATAGTAGTTTTACTCACTGATGCACCAAAAATCACCCCAAAAATATGTTAATTTCCACTTGATTTTTGGAAATATTACTTTTGGATTTTGAAAATGTGATGAGAATAAAAGTTATGGAAAATTCTTTTCACTATAATTTAAAACAATGAATCACTCAAATAAGAATAATTTTGAGGTGGATATGGCTAAAAGAAGGAGTGTAAGTGTGTAACATCCTAGTATTTTCAACCATTCGCATCGACACATGTCGGACTTGAATCGCTCAAAATATCAGATTGTTAATTTATATTTGGAAAAACTCAACATACAGTAAATAAAATAATCATAGACGCAGAGTAGTATAACAATAATGCAAAGAAAATAAAGAATTGCAGTTCATGAAGCTACTATATATATAACAGGGTTAAATAAGATACAACATAAGTCTCAAATATAGTAGTCGAATACAAGATAAGAATATCACAGGAGTCAACTGAAAAACTGAAAACTGAATAAATAGTCGGATCTCCAAGCGAAGCTGGATCTCCAAACGAAGCTCCAACTCCAAAGGTGAGTCTCAGAAGCTGTGCACTCAGTCTGACTTGAGCGTAAAGTAAAATACAAAACACTCGAGTTAGTAACATTCTTATATCAATAAATCAAACATAAGTGAAATAACAACTGAAGTACGAGTAACTCAAAAGATGTTTGGGCTAACCATCCTCAAAGGATCCGTTAAACTATCTACTATGTAGTAATATACGCTATTATAATCATGTATAAAGCAAAGTAAACTATTAAAACAGCGTTAAGGCGTCACCCATATCCCCCTTAATACATTTTATAGTGCCGATAGTCTATACACTACCATAATACCTCCAGATCGAGAGGCTACCAGAGGATACTCCATAGGAACGACACAAACCAAACTCGTAAACGGCACGCTAGGGTAGGTGGCGTGGCACAACTAGGCAATGCTAGGGTAGATATACCAATTACGCATCTGGACTGGTGGTAACGCATAATAGCCACTACCTCCCACCTTAAGCCACACTCCAAAAAAAATCAAAGGTTCACACCAAATCAATCACAAAGTAATAGAATGGTATACGAAGGAGTGTGTCGGATCGGAGGAGCTACCTCACTTCTCCCAAGAATCGCTACTGTTTTAGCCACCTTATGCAAACCCATGGGAGTCCGGTCCGCGTGTATACCTTAATAGAACGTCACAACCATCCTACTTCATTCTAGAATCTCCACCACATGCACGATTGTTAAAGTGGTTTTCAGAGTTGGCAGAGAGTATGATAACTTCCGTTCCCGGTCTCTTGTACAACCAAACGTTATTATGACACCGCGTTCATTTCAAAATAGTTTATACTTCAAAACAAAAATATCATTTCCATTTCAAAACCAATTCAATATGATATCATTTCCATTTTAAAACCATATCGAAAAAAATATAATTTTTCACTTCAAACATACCTATTTCCAAAACCATAACACTTTCGAAGTTATAACAATTTCGAAACATAATACTTTGGAAACCATAACACTTCCCTTTAATTAGTTTAAATACTTGTAACAGTATATATAATAAAATAGTTTATGAAATAAAAATAGTTTAAGTTAATATAGTTTTTATATTACAATAAATTAACATATTAAGATAGTTTTTAATAAAATAGTTTATATTTAAAATGGTTTATAATAAAATAATTTACAATAAAATAATCTATAAAGAAAATATATAAATATAATTTGAAATACTTTGTATAATACATTGGCGTCCTCAAATTTCACAAATCAATTTCAAATCAACTTGAATTCCAAAATTCAAATTTTATTCAATCTCAATTCATTAAATTCAACTCAATTATGTTTCTAAATAAACAATTTCAAATTATATCGATTTCAAATACAGATTTGAACCATGAAATCACCCATTTCAATTTCAATATATTTCAAAACTTTAAATACTCAACATTTTCAAAACTCAATTCAATAATTTCATACATACATACATATACATATACATATACATATACATATACATATACATATACATATACATATACATATACATATACATATACATATACATATACATATACATATATATATATATATCAAATTCACTTTACTATTATTTAGTATTGAAATATTTACTCAATCATTTCAATAACGTCTAAATACAACTTCAATTTACAAATTTAAATATACAAAATATCCCATTTCAATTTATGTAAATTTGACATATCCATTTAAGTCACTTTTATTCAAATTCAAGTTATAAAATCATATCTTTAAAATTTCCAATTTAATAAATTTCAAATCAAACTTATTTAAGTATAATTCTTAAATAAATATAATTTCAAACCAATTTCCAACCTGTATTTAATTAAATCATAATAAACTCTATATTTGAAAATATAAATTTTAAGTAAATACTAACAAAATTAAGCATTAATCCACATATATATTTTTAAAATATAAGATTTATAAATAAATTATTAAAATGTAAAATTTTAAAATTAACTTATAACTATACAATTTTCAAAACAAATAATTTTAAAATTTTGAACTTTTAACTTTACAAAATACATTTATATATAATATCTTCAAAATAAATAGTTAATAAACCATATGCTTCTTTCCAAACCATAAAAATCATTATCAAAATATTTTTATGTAGACCAACGGTGCCTGTATAAAATTTTCAATCCTATGGTCAAGTGATACAGATATTTATCATTTAAATCTGCAATTTAAATATAAATACGGATATATATCATTTCAACTCGCAATCCCAAATTCAATTCAAATGAAAACCGCTTCGTTTATCATTTCAACCCAACGATTTTCTCGTATTCTATAGATCGTTCGGGTATGTATCATTTCAACCTATAGTGAATTCTATAATTACAGGGAACTTGCAGAGTGATAACAGTATAATAATAATACAACAGGCATATATCATTAATATAAATAACAGATAATAGTGCCAGATTTTACCTGGTGAACAGATACTGATGATAGCATATATATAGCAAATGTAAACAACTAATAGTCGCATGGTTCAATTGTCGTTTCAATTAAAATCAAATTTAATAAATATAAGAACTTTAATCTTAGTAATTGCTCACCTTTCAAGGCTAGAGAGATTCGACGAAGAAACGAATTATGAATCGAAGCGCGAATCCTATAGCAAAACAAGATTGACACGAATTTGATGACAAAGCTGATAGATAAGAATCGATGAGAAGAAGACATATTACATTTATTTATGTTTTCTAAAATCAATATTCAACTTAAAAACAAATCAAAAATAAAATCTATTCATATATTTTAAACCAATATACAACAAAATCTTCATATTTATAATTCAAACCAATGTCCCTAATAATATTAATATAAACTTACTTAATTATTACTATCATTACAATATATATATAACTAGAAATCTTCTTGTATAACACATGCTATAAACAATATATGCTTTGTATAAATGTATGTTATAAACAACTTTATATAAACTATATATAAATATATACCATATACATTTCAATACAACTTTAAAAGACAAATAACTATACATCCAAAACTACCTTATATGTATATCAGCAAATCAGTATAAACCAGTACCTACTTATAAATAAAATAAGACAGTACAAAACAACATTCTAAAACAATGTTTATATATGTACATGTTAAACATAACAGACAAATAAATGTCTCTGTAGATGGTTATAAAGACTTCATACTTCAAATAATGCATATGTATGACATCAGACAGCTAACGAATTCCTATACTAATATATATACATATAACATAATTTATATAAAAGATAGCATTGAAATTATAACATATATATAAAACACACATTGTAAACTTGAAAGTCTAAAAATAATCATATGCAAACCAATATATATATATACACTTGAAATAAAATAAAGGTTTATATAAACTTCTATAACTTAATAACATATTCACAAAACTTGATATTTTAAAATATATCATATATATACAAAACAACCTATAATATATATACCAATAAATATATATATTACCTGTATACAACAAAGTTGAAATATTATTGTACTACACACACACACACACACATAATATATATATATATATATGTGTGTGTGTGTGTGTGTGTGTGTGTGTGTGTACTTCTTATATACGAAAGCTACAAATAGAATATATTTAAAACAATATATATATAACTAACAGTATTATATATAGCTTACACTATACCATAGAACTAACAAGAAACTTGATATATAGAATATATATAATAATACTTTTAAACATTAAATATATAAAACTAATATGTAATACACATACCCTAATATATACACAAGCTGTCATGCATAACAGAAGGAAGGAGGAAGCTCAGATCATGGTGGTGTACGGGTGCTGGAGAGCGGATCCGAGGGTGAATGAAGGCTAGATGGTGATGATGATGGTCGGTTCGCACTTGGCCTTGGGAAGTGGAGCAGTTATGGTTGCAGGCTGTGATGATGACCAGGCGGTGAACTTCTGTGAAGCGAGGCCGGTTGTGTGATGGCATGGAGGGAGGAGAGTATGAGATGGCTCGGCCATTGAAGTCTGGAGATGAAGTCTTGGAACAGTGGCGAAGTGGCATGGTGGAAGGCCAGGCCGTAGTCTGGAGATGTGGAGGGAGGAAAAGAGGAAAGAGGGGAAGAGAGGAAGTGGAGCGGCTCTGGGTGCGAGGTACGAGGAGGGAGAGAAAGATGGTGGAGAGGAGAAGACTAAGAACAGTTTATTTCCAATCAAAATACAAGTTATATTATTTTATTTTTTCTTAAAAGCAACGCCTGGAATATCCAAGAGATAGAAATTTGAGTACCGATGCATTTAAAACAATGGAAACAAAGGGCCACAGAGAACATATAAATGATAATGACTGCACAGATTTTACCCGGTGGAAAATAAATGGTCATAGGTAGATCATAAGGTTAAATGGTGTCGATAGGAAACAGTTTTACTAATTTCATAGCATACTATGGTTCGAAAAAATGAAATGACTATACCGCTAAGATCAGCACAACGAGACAATCAGAACGGTATACAGATATCAGTGGTAGGATCATCCTGTCAAAAGTCGATATCGGTACCAATAATGTTGCAAATCTGTTGAAAATAAGATGAACGGGGCTATAGAACTCCAAATTTGACGAAACGAAATATGATGTCTCGCTCAAATGTGATTTACAAATTTGTTGTATAAAAAATTCAAGTGTGGAAAATATTTTATTATCATCGATTTTAACTGATTTGAATTGAAATAGAATTACACAATAAAATGAACTTCCATATTATCAAATGAAAATTAACTATTTGCTATGTTCAAATAAACGTATTCCAAATATTAAATTTTCAATTCAAAATTTTTTTATTTAAAATTTCACAAAAATTTAATTAATTAATTAAATAAAACCACTGAAATTTATGGGTCGTTACCCTCTTCCCCACTCAAAACTTTTCGTCCCCGAAAAGGAACGGTAGGAGAATAGAAACTGCCAGCAAGAAAAATAGATTGGAATACAAAATAAAACAATTAATTTAAAACCATATAAATTTCAGATTAAATTAATGAATATTAAACAATTGCTTTAAATTCAAGATATTTAATTAAGTTGATTCAAATTCAACTTATTTGACACAAAAAGGTTTCTTTCAATCCGAATTTTATTTAATTTGTCTCATTTAATATTCAATAAACTTATTATTATATTTATCTCTGTTAACATTTTTATAATTAAAATTTAAGTGTATAACATTTATAATAACCACTCAAATTTTGTTTATAAAATCATTTTATATTGTATATTATCCAACTACATATTCGACTTCTGAATAATTTAGGTAAGTTGTGTTAGAATGAAATTGGGTATTATACAAGAAAACTTTTCCCAACTCAAATTTTCAAGTTTTTAAATATTTATTCAAAAAATTTAGCTTTATTTTAAATTGAAATAACCCCTTATCAAAATTTAAAATTAAATTTTCGACTAACTTCAAATATTAAAGATAAACATATATATATATATATGTTGTATATATCGAATCAAATCTATAATCATATACAAATATATATATATATATATATATATATATATATATATATAATACATCAAATCATACTCAAGAAACTCAAATCAAATTAATTTTTGGTCAAAACAAAAGTGTAGCAGAACTACAAAATGGTCTCTCCACTTTGTAACTCGAAAATGAATGTCGATGATGCTGCATTCATCACCGAAATTATTTTCCAACGATAAAATAGGGAAGCACGAACTTCAAAAACTTTTAAAATTCTTTAAAACAATTTCTATTTGAATATACTTTAAATAATATACACTTTAGGACTTTAAAACCAATGTTTGAAATTACCGAAAATTAAATTCTCAAATTTCGATTTAAATTTATTCAAATTTTCTAAATTAATTTGTAAACAATTTTTTTTATAAATTCATTTATTTGTGATGAGATAATCAATGGTTTATAGAACAATAAATGAAAATTAAATATTGTCATTTCTAACAACTAATTCATTTAACATTTTAGTTTAAGAAAAATTTATACTATACATATAATATAATCATACAAATTTATTAAATTTTGAAAACAACTGTGTCAGTTTGCTCTGTTAAGTGTTTTGGAATTCCTATCGATAGCGTTGATCAGACAAATCGATCGAAAACCCAAATCCATATTAACAACTCGAACAATACAACATATAAAACATTTTAATATTAATTACAAATACAATCCCTCACTCGATGAAACAAAATTAGATTTCAAGACAAAGATAGAGATTCAAACTCAAGGTGTCCTAATCATATAGAATTTTGACTAAAATAGTTAGGCTCGAATTGGTGATAAGATAATTTAGTGGAGTTATAGGATACTTCAGAATCAAAAGAACATGAATAGGGAGAGAAAAGAATGGATTTTAGAACGTGGAGAATGTTCCAAAAATCAAAGGAAACGCGAGTCAAAGGAAAACGAATTCAAGCTCGAATGAATGCGATTATTTAAGTAAATTCAATCTATTTCTGAGTTTTTCCAAAAACCAAAGCTATGATACCACATGTAACATCCTGGTATTTTCAACCATTCACATCCACACATGTCGGACTTGAATCGCTCAAAATATCAGATTTTTAATTTATATTTAGCAAAACTCGACATATACATTAAATGAAATAATCAAAGAATCACAGACATAGAATAATATAACAAAAATGCAGCAGAAACAAAAGAATAGTAGTTCATGAAGCTACTCTATATTACAGAGTTAAGTAAGATATAATAGAAGTCTCAAATACAATAGTCACATATAAGATAAGAATATCACAGGTGTCAACCGAATAATTGCAAACTGAATAGATAGTTGGAACTCCAAGCGAAGAAACAATTCCAAAAGTGAGTCTTAAAAGCGGTGCCACTCAGTCTGACCCAAGCGTAAAGTAAAACACAAAACACTCGTGTGAGGATTAACATTCTTATATAAATAAATCCTACACAAGTGAAATTATAACTGAAATACAAGTAACTCAAAGAATTTTTGGGATAACCATCCTCTAAGGATCCGTTAAACTATCTACTATGTAGTAATATATTATAATTATGTCTAAAGTAAAGTAAACTATTAAAATATCATTAAGGAGTTACCTATATCCCCCGTAACACATTTTGAAGTGCCAATAGTTTGTACAGTACCGTAATACCTCCAGATCGGGTGGCTACCAAAGAATACTCTATTGGTACGACACAAATCAAACTCGTAGAAGGCGCGGTAGGGTAGGTGACAAGGAACAACTAGGCAATGCCAGGGTAGATATACCAAATATGTATCCGGGCCGATGGTAAGGCATAGCAGCCACTACCGCCCACCTCGAGCTACACTCCCAAAAAATATCAAAGGTGCGCATAAATCAATCACAAAGTAATAGAATGGCATACAAAGGAGTGTGTCCTAACGGAGGAGCTACCTCACTTGGCCCGAGAATCGCTCCCGTTTTAACCACCTTATGCCAACTAACGGGAGTCGGGTCCACGTATATACCTCAATAGAACGTTGTACTCTCCTACTTTATTCTGGAATCTCCACCGCGTACACGGTTGTTAAAGTAGTTTTCGGAGTTGGTAGAGAGTGTAACAACTTTCGATCTCAGTCTCTTTAACAATCAAACATTATTATAGCACCGCGGTCATTTCAAAATAGTTTAGACATCAAAACCAAAATATCCTTTCCATTTCAAAACCAAATCAGTATGATATCATTTTCATTTTAAAACCATATCAAACAATATCATTTTTCACTTCAAACATATCTATTTCCAAAACCATAACACTTTCAAAGTTATAACAATTTTGAAACATAACACTTTGGAAAACCATAACACGTCCCTTTAATTAGTTTAAATATTAATAATAGTATATATAATAAAATAATTTACAAAATAAAAATATTTGAAGTTAAAATAGTTTTTATTAAAATAATCAAAATATTAAAATAGTTTTAATAAAGTAGTTTATTTTTAAAATGGTTTATAATAAGATAGTTTACGATAACATGGTTTATAAAGAAAATATATAAATATAATTTGAAATAGTTTATATAATACAATAGCTTCCTCAAACTTCACAAATCGATTTCAAGTGAACTTGAATTCCAAAATTCAAATTTTATTCAATTTCAATTCATCAAATTCAACTTAATTTAGTTTCCAAATAAACCATTTCAAATTATATCGATTTCAAATACAGATTCGAACCACAAAATAAGCCATTTCAATTCCAATATATTTCAAAGCTTTAAATATTCAAAATTTTCAAAACTAATTCAATAATTTCGTATATATGTGTGTGTGTGTGTGTGTGAAATTCGCTTTACTACTATTTAGTTTTGAAATGTTTACTTAATCATTTCATTATATCTAAATACAACTTCAATTTACAAATTTAAATAAACAAAATATCCCATTTTAATATGCATAAATTTGAAATATTCATTTAAGTCAATTTTAATCAAATTCAGGTTATAAAATCATATCTTTAAAATTTCAACTTAATAAATTTCAAATCAACCTTATTTAAGTATAGTTCTTAAATAAATATAATTTCAAACCAATTTCCAACCTGTATTTATTAAAATTATAATAAACTCTATATTTGAAAAATATAAATTTTAAATAAATACTTAAACAATATTAACATTAATCCACATATATATTTGAAAAATATAAGATTTATAAATTAATTATTTAAATTTAAAATTTCAAAATTAACTTGTAACTATACAATTTTCAAAACATATAATTACAAAAATCTAAATTTTAACTTTATAAAATACATTTAATATTATATCTTAAAAATCAATATTTAATAAACCATATACTTCTTTCCAAAACAAGAGAAATCATTTTCAAAATATTTATATAGACCAACGGTGTCTGTATATAATTTTCTGTCCTGTGGTTAAGTGATACAGATATTTATCATTTCAATGCGCAATTTAAATATAAACACGGATATATATCATTTCAACCCGCAATCCCAAATTCAATTCAAATGAAAATCACTTGGGTTTACCATTTCAACCCATAATGATTTTCTCCTATTCTACAGATCGTTCGGGTATCTATCATTTCGACCCATAGTGAATTCTATATTAACATGGTACTTGTAGAGTGATAACAGATATAATAATAATATAACATGCATACATCATTAATATAAATAACATATAATATTGTCAGATGTCACAGTGAGCAGATACAGATAAAAGCATATATAGCAATGTAAATAACTGAGAGTAGCATATTTCAATTGTCGTTTCAACTGAAATTGAATTTAATAAATATAAGAACGTTAATCGTGAGTGATTGCTCACCTTTCGAGGTCAGAGAGATTTTATGATGAAACAAGTTACGAATCCAAGCACGAATTCCAAACAAAAGCTAGATTGGGAGGAATTTGACGACAAAGCTGATTGATAAGAATCGATGGGAACAAGATATATTACATTTATTTATTTTTTCTAAAATAAATATTCAACTTAAACACAAATCAAAAATAAAATCTATACATATATTTTAAACCAATATACAACAAAATCTTTATATTTAAAATTCAAAATCAATGTCCCTAATAATATTAATATAAACTTAATTCATTACTACCATTATTACAACAAATATATATATATATATATATATATATATAAAACTAGAAATCTTCTTATATAACACATGCTATAAACATTATATACTTTGCATAAATGTATGTTATAAATAGCTTTATATGAACTATATACAAATACGTTTTAATACAACTTTAAAACACAAATAACCTCATAACCAAAACTACCTTATATATATCAGCAAATCAGTATAAACCAGTACTTTCTTATATAGAAAATAAGACAGTACAAAACAACGTTTTGAAAACAACGTTTATAAATTTACATGTTAAACATAACAGACAAATATATGTCTCTGTAAATAGTTATACAGACTTCATACTTCAAATAAAGCATATGTATGAAATCAAATAGCTAACGAATACCTATAGTAATATATATATATATGTATATATATATATATATAATAATAATTTATATAACAGATAACATTGAAACTATAACATATTTGTAAAACAAATATTGTAAACTTGAAAATTTGAAAATAATCATATGCAAACCAGTATATATACACACTTTGAAACCAAATAATGGTTTATATAAACTTTTACAACTTAGTAACATATTTACAAAACTTGATATTTTAAAATATATCATGCATATACATAACAACCTATAATATATATACCGACAAATATATATTACCTATAAACAAAAAAGTCGAAATATTGTGGTACTATACACATACATGTACTTCTTATATATGAAAGCTACGAATACAATATATTTAAAACAATATTATATATATTCAACTAACAGTATTATATATCTTAAAACAGTATATTTATAACGAAAATTATTATATATAGCTTACACTATACCATAGAACCAGCAAGCAACTTAATATATACAATATATGTAATAATACTTTTAAACATAGAATATATAAAACTAATATGCAATACACATAACATAATATATATACAAGCTGTCATGCAAAACACTGTGAAGGAGGAAGCTTGGTTCATGGTGGTGTATGGGTGCTGGCGGGCGGATCTGATGGTAAATGAAGGCTAGGTGTTGATGATGATGGTCGGTTGGCACTTGACCTTGGTGTTAACTCCGCCTCGGTTTAGACTCTGCGACTCAAGGAGATGCCGACCTAAGGCTCAACAAGGGTGCCGACCTAAGGCTCAACAGGGGTGCCGACCTAAGATTCAAAGGGTTGCCGACCTAACACTTCAATGAGGCTACTGACTCTACTGACTCTACTGACTTAACATAGATACCGACCTAACAGTCTAGGAAGATTGCCGACTTAACTGGTTGCCGACCTAACTGCCTTAACAGGAATGCTGACCTAAGGCCAAAAAGGGATACCGACTTAAGAGAGGTGCCGACCCAATGCTCTAGCATGTATACCAACCTAAGACTTAAGGAACGCCGACCCAAGATAGCTGCCGACCTAAGTCGCGGTCGACCTATGACCAATGTCAACTCGGTCACGACCTAAGCAAAGGAAGGTAAGTTCAAGGCAGCTACTTGGCACAGTGGTCTCTTAACTCGTACACGATCCAGGACTTACCAGATGGACCGTGACTTGCGACTTGCCAAGTTAATTCGTCCACGACCTAAAGCCACTAAGTATAAGCCCAATGCCATATTACTAAGAAGTTGTAGTGTTGACTCGGAGGCGACCTAGGACTTGTGCAAGTGAGCTCCTGTGAAGCCAGAAGGGGGCCAGATGGACCGGCCACGGCTCATATAAAGTCGGCTACGACTTAACTTAGATCGGCCACGGCTTAGGACTTGGCAAAAATTCCAGATTCAGAACTCTCTATAAATAGGCAACCACCTCCAACATTCAAAGGACTTTTGCGCATTCTCTTCACACACCGTTACCTTGCTGCATTGAGAACTTCATCAACACTTAGAGCTTCCAAGATTAGAGGAATACATCAAAGAAATTCACGAAGAAACCACACATCTTCAACATGAATCTAAGGACTTTAATCGACATTGAAGCTTAAGACTTGTTCCAAATCACTTGTAACTTGAAGTGTATTGTACTTGAGAAGAATTGTATCAGTTTGTAATGGGATTATTAATAAAAGTTCTTATAGTGGACGTAGGCTATACCCTTAAGCCGAACCACTATAAAATCGTTGTTGTTTACTGCTTTTCTGCTATTACTTGCTTGTAATTCTTTCCCGATCTATCGGGTGGTGCTTTCACAACTACACTTTACACACCGGGGTGTTAGCGTTCACATTTTAGCGTTAACATTTTTGGTGCTTTCACTGAGAATTGAACTCAGGGGCAAACTTCAACCATTGTTCAACAAAATTCTAACAGAAATCATGGCTTCAGAAAGGAAACGGAAGTTGTTAAGGTTTGAAGGTACTTGCAGCAATGCCATTGCTCTTCCCACGCTAAGTGAAACAGCTTCAAGTATTGGAGTCACAAGGGCTGAATTAAATGACGTGATATATGGAATATATCAACACATGGAAGTTCAAAGCAATAGGATACTGGATAAGATGAACGCATTGCAGGAAGAAGTCCATCGAATAGAAAGTGATATAAAAACCATTGCCAAAGAGGCCCAGGTTTCAGAAGAATGGAATGCTCCTCAACGAGCAACTGGCATTACTATTGGAACATTCCCCCAAACAGAGAATTCATGGCCACGACCAGCTATCCACGAACGTTTGTCAAGGCGAACTTTTGAAAGAATAGTTGATGATTACCCATTAAGTCCTGGTAACGATGAAGAATACATACCGGAAATGATTGAACAGAAAGAGAAGAATGGGGGAAGGAGAAAACAGAAACTCTTGAAAAAAGCTCGACGCTTCATACCCTCCAACTTCACTCCCTTGACCGACACTCCGGAAAGTATCTTCTTGGCAACAAAGGATGTTGTTGTTTACCCCAAACCGTCTCTGATGAGGAGAAGCGCGACAGACAATGGGAAATTCTGTCAATTTCACAATCAACCTGGCCATGAAACTAACCAATGTCGCCATTTAATGAAGGAGATTGAAGGATTGATCAAGCAAAATGAACTGCAACAGTATGTGAAAAAAGATGGAATTAGCTACTCCTCATCCTCTAAAGTGCAGCTGGTTCCCGCTCAACAATGTAGCTCAAATAAAAGAACCGTGGCACAGGGAGATGAAGGTCCTATCATCAGTATCATCACAGCAAGCCCTCACCAGGTAGGAAAAAATTGGATGAGGCGGGAAGACGTGCTCACGCTCCAAGGAGACCTTCAAAGTGAAAGGAAGTTTCAATTCTGAAAGATGTTGCCATCCAGTCCTCTTATGCCAAAAAATTCAATTCCTAAAGCCTGGGGCAGCAATTGCTTCCATACCTTACTTGAACACTTTGTTTCAAATTTGTAAAAAGTGCTGATCCAATGATTCTTGTATCAAAATATGTTGTAAAAACAACGCCAATAAATAATAAAAAATATAAGTCTTGCTTTCCCTATTATTACAAGTCGCTTATTTTATTTCGATATGTGAAATACTCTGAGAATATCACTAAGATTATCGATCTAAATTTGCAGGCAATAATACCAAGCTGATTCATTGCAATATCAAGCAACCCTTGGTAGCATTCAAAAGCAAGCCTTAAACAACAGAATTCCAGGGTCAAATCCTGAATAAGAAGTACTCTAAGCAAACAAATAAGATTTGGCTAGAGTATGTTTCTTCAGTTAAAACCACCCGCCAACAGAAGAAGATGATACACACTGAAAGACGGCACTAAGGAATTGCTAATATAATCAATCAAATTCACATCTATCAAAAGAAAACCAATTCCAAGAACTTGGAACAGCAACCATTTACATCCATATTTTGCATGAAAACTTTGCTGAAATATTGCAAAGAATTTACAAATATATGATTCTCTTGTTAAGGGCAATTGCAAGGCAGGCGAATAACAAAAGCTATAAAGTGGATATAGGCCCAGTTTCGGCTAAACCGCTATAATTCTGGTGTTCCCTACTACCATAAACTGCTTTGTTTTATTTCGGCATATGAAATACGTTAATCGTGTTACTAAAAAAAAATGATTTAATAATGCAGGCCATAAAAGCAAAGCTTACCAGTCACAAGGCCAAGTGATCCGCGACATCATCCAGCAATCAAGCATTGAGCCATTCAAAATTCCCATATTCAAATCCTACAAAAGGAGAACTTCAGACGAAAGTAAGCAAAGTGGATAGAAGCAGATCATATATGGCTAACTACAAATGCTTGAACAAACAAACAGCAAGTTAAAGAACCTATATCTGCTACCACCAATTTGCTTAACTATAAAATATACTCCTTTGGGTAAGGGAGAGGCTTGGCAGCTGAAAGTGGTGACACTTGCGAAGCAATGGGGATTGCCAACATGAATTAACGGCAAAGAGACATGCGAGAGCAAGCGTCAGCCAACAAAAAGAATATTTCGGAAGCACAAGCCCTCTTTGAAGGCATAACTCCTCAGAGGATAAAAACCTCAAGCGGGCTTCACCGAAAAAAGGCGTCTTTCTCGTTACAAAGTCGTGGAGTTATCGGTCGACACACTCCCGAGAATCCATCCAACCAAGAAAAGGAAACTCCAAACTTCCTGACAATAACCCTACTTAGGGGCACGCATTTCACCACACCCGGTCGGCATACCCCTGTGAGATGAAATGTGAGAAGCCCTCTTCGGAGGCGAAATGCTTCTCTACGGAGACCGAATGCTTCTCCTCAGAGACTAAAGCCCTCTTCGGAGGCGAAATGCTTCTCTACGGAGACCGAATGCTTCTCCTCAGAGACTAAAGCCCTCTTCGGAGGCGAAATGCTTCTCTACGGAGACCGAGTGCTTCTCCTCAGAGACCGAAGCCCTCTTCGGAGGCAAAATGCTTCTCTACGGAGACCGAATGCTTCTCCTCAGAGACCGAAGCCCTCTTCGAAGGCAAAATGCTTCTCTACGGAGACCAAATGCTTCTCCTCAGAGACTAAAGCCCTCTTCGGAGGTGAAATGCTTCTCTACGGAGACCGAATGCTTCTCCTCAGAGACCGAAGCCCTCTTCGGAGGCAAAATGCTTCTCTACGGAGACCGAATGCTTCTCCTCAGAGACCGAAGCCCTCTTCGGAGGCGAAATGCTTCTCTACGGAGACCGAATGCTTCTCCTCAGAGACGAAAGCCCTCTTCGGAGGCAAAATGTTTCTCTACGGAGACCGAGTGCTTCTCCTCAGAGACCGAAGCCCTCTTCGGAGGCAAAATGCTTCTCTACGGAGACCGAATGCTTCTCCTCAGAGACCGAAGCCCTCTTCGAAGGCAAAATGCTTCTCTACGGGGACCAAATGCTTCTCCTCAGAGACCAAAGCCCTCTTCAGAGGCAAAATGCTCCTCTTCGGAGGCACAACTCTTCGGAGGACAAAGACCTCTAATGGGACATATGCCACAAAAAAGAAAGTTCTCTACTCAACAAAAAAGATTGGAGGAGTCATGACCCACCAACCATGAGAGAGTAACTTCCAGGCAATGTAAACCATCTCTGGGGCACATTTCACCAGGAGTTGAAGTGTTATGACCGCTCTTCGGAATTACACTTCACCAGAGTTGAAATGCAAACAAAATAAAGACCTCTTCGGGGGCACATTTCACCAGGAGTTGAAGTGTTATGACCGCTCTTCGGAATTTCACTTCACCAGAGTTGAAATGCAAACAAAATAAAGACCTCTTCGGGGGCACATTTCACCAGGAGTTGAAGTGTTATGACCGCTCTTCGGAATTTCACTTCACCAGAGTTGAAATGCAAACAAAATAAAAGCCCTCTTCGGAGGCACATTTCGCCAGGAGTTGAAGTGTAACAACCGCTCTTCGGAATTTCACTTCACCAAAGTTGAAATGCAAAACAAAATAAAGACCTTTCTGAAAGTCCACGTTTCACCGAGATTGAAATAAAACTTCCAAGTGTTGAAACGTGAAAAGGCTTTCCTCGAAGGCACAACTCTTTGGAGGTACACGTTTCACCAAGATTGAAATAAAACTTCCAAGTGTTGAAACGTGAGAAATCCCTCCTCAGAGGTACAACCCCCTCCCGGGGACACAATTAAGAAGAAAGACCTCTTCGGAAACCTACGTTTCACCGAGATTGAAATAAAACTTCCAAGTGTTGAAACGTGAAAAGGATTTCTAAGGCATAACTCTTTGGAGGTACACGTTTCACCGAGATTGAAATAAAACTTCCAAGTGTTGAAACGTGAAAAATCCCTCCTCAGAGGTACAACTTTGTATAAAAAAAATCCTCATCAAAGGCGTACTTTAACTTTCAAAGGAAGAGTAATTTACCTACTATGGAAAATGATCGTTAAAAAAAAAAAAAAAAAGGGAAAGGAAAAAGAAGAGAAGTTAAAGTACCCTTCAGAGGTCCGCTTTACCACATAGAGGAATTCACTTGGTAAAATATGCACATAAGCAAAAGAAAAAAGTGATTTCTTCGAACGACAAAGCGTAGAAACTTATACGAAGGGAGTTGTACTCTACAAAAATTTTCTTTAAAGAATAAAATAATTATTCTTTAGCAAATAAGAGTGCAAGTCCCCTCGAAGTATAAAATATTGCAGCAAGCTTAAGGTATGGGGGCAACATGGTATAATAGTATAGCTGCATCAGTAAAGTAATACTCAAACAACATACTATAAGTCCGCTGCAATATCATATAAATAAACTTGTGCAAAAATGAATAATAAATGCATACTCAAATTCAAACAGAAGTATGTACAAATAAAGAATCATTTTATTCAATTGCAGATATTGCAGATACAGGTTTCAAAATAAGAAGCAGGGGCCGGTGCCTGCACAACATCCGACCATTACACAAAAAAGAAATCAAAAAGCTCAACTCTTCATTTCTTCTTGCCGCCTTTAGACCCTTTACCCGACCGAGTGGTTAGCTTTTCGGGTCTTCCAGGTTGGTCTGAAGGCATGAGGGAAGAAGGGGAGGGAGGTACAACTGGCGCAATTTCCGGTTCCTCTTCAGTGGTGATAATTTTCTTCCCCCTCCTCTTCGATGTCCCAAGCTTCCTTCTTCTCTGCGAAGAAGACTCACTCCCCGGAGTAACGAGAGCGGACAAAACTACGTCGTCAGAAGGAGTCCGCTCCGGAGAGATCTCGCCTCCTTCGAGTCCCTCATCTTTTTGCTCCTGCGAGGCAACAGGGTCATCCAAACCATGAAGAGCCTCAATTTTCTCCTCTTGTGACCCAGGTTGTGAAGCAGAAGGAGGGGTCACCTGAAGAGATGGAGGAGGAATAACCAGAGAAGGCGAAGTCTGCACGGCACTTGTTGTTTCAACCGCAGAAGAAGAAAAATTGAAAATGTTAGTATCTTCCCGAAAGAAGGGAGATATGGGTTCATCGAGATTCAGGAGGTAATCGAGAAGCTCATCAAATTTTTGAGGAATAAGCAGGCAATCCACCTGAATCGGACCTATGTCAAAATTACCTGAAGATATTGGCTTTGTCAGTTCAATCTCATAATTCTGAGCCCCAATGTCCTCCAAAGCCTCTTCATCAGTGGGGGTGATTACCCCAGTTCTTGTAGGAGGCGGCAAATGAGCACTAGGGCCTGTAATCTCCACCTCGGGAGAAACTAGAGGACGTTCGGAGATGGTAGGCGGTACTTCTTTTTCAGAATGCTCTTCTTCCGCCATCCCGGCCCGCGCTCTGGCAAGCTGCTCCTTACCCTTGGCTAGAGCGGCACGGGCTTCGTCATCAAGATAATGCTCTTCAAGGGCTGACTCAGCATATCCAGCACCTTTACCACCGAGCATATCAAGTGCTGTCTCCCAAACTTCAGCCAGTGTGATTTCATACTTGGGGCCTAAAAAGGCAAGGCTTCGACGCCCCAAGACGCTGTGCAAGTAGAAGTCGAACAATGTTGAGCTGATGCTGTTTTTGGTCGCCTCATGAGATTCTTCAGCTGCGATTCTGCCGGCGACAGCCTCATCACGCTCCCTTTCAGTTTTGGCAAGCTGAAGCTTAAGCATTTGTATCTCCGCCTCCTGGGAGTTGTTTTTCTTTCGGAGCTCAGCAACATCAGTAGCATAGCCTTCACTGATTCTTTTTTGTACTTCGAGCCTGTCTTCGGCATCCCTTTGGCTAGCGTGAGCGTCTCTCACTTGTTTCAGGAGCACTTCTTCTTTTTGAGAATAGGAAGTAGAGGAAGCAGCAAGCTCATGTTTCAATTCCTCGACTTTTGCTTCAAGCTCCTCATTGTAAGAAGCAATGCTCCTCATTTCAGTGTCGTGTTGCTCAACGACCTTTTGCCATTCGGCCTTATCGTTTTCCATAGTGAGCATGGCCTCTATGTTGGCACGGTTAACTCTTTGAAGCTCATCGACAAGCTTCTGCCAGTTTGACATCCTCTCGATATCAAGTTTGACGGCGTCAAGATTGCGCAACATGGCAGACTTGTCGATGGGGACCAAGTCTAGGTCGAACCTCACTCCCTTAAGGCACCATTGAGGAAATCGGCTCTGCAGAGTGGCAGGACCCGGTCCAACTTGAAATTTGGGCCTGCTAATTATCGTTGGAATATATGATTTCCCAAGAGCAGGAGAATCAGAAGGAATGTCGAGTGAGGCAGGAATAGTAACTTTCTCAGGAGTAGTAGAGGCCTGCTTTTCACTGTGACGGGCTCGTTTGCTTAAGTCTTCACTCATGTGACCTTTTCCTCGATCGTCATGAGATTTTCTCTTGTGAGAGTCATCGCCTTTTTGCCAAGAATCATGGCGCTCTTCTCTCTCCCTTCTTTCACGATGTTCTTCTTCAGTCCTCCTTTCATGAGCCTTTCGGGCAGCCCTCTCTTCATCCGACTCTCTGTAGGAAGGAAGGTAACGCCTGTAATCATACTGGCTACGCCTCCCGTAGCGCTGGAAATCGTCATAGTACGAGCCGCTGCGCCCCATAGGAGAATCTGGAATTAAAATAATAAGCTTTAGAAATCTTTAAAGTGCAAGAAGATAAGTGCATAGAAGTGATGAGAAATTCTAAGTGTGTGTGTTGTGCAAACTACGCGCATTAATCTACGAACCACTCTTTATTTGGGGAGTGGTTGTGGGTGTAATAGTTAACGTCAACTCTTGAGTCGACGACGGCTGTTGCAAAATAGAAGTAGCTTCAACTACTGAAGAAGAAATCCCGGCGGTAGTAGGGTCATCTTTGAAGATCTCTTGTGAAGTAGCGAAGAGGTCGCTCAATCCTTCGAAGGTATCGTCCCTGCTTTGCTTGACAGGACTGGATTTCTTAGCCTTTCCACCAGATTCTTGTGAATGGTGAGAGGATCCCTGAGGCTCTTCTTCCTCGATAACCGGGGCAAGTTTACCAGATGGCTCCGCAACATCGACAGAAGTGGAGCACTTCACCAGCGAAGATTCAGGAGTCTTTATCGGAGAATCGGGGACTTCCGTTGGAACTTCATGAGCATGCATAGAGCGAGAAGTGTGTAGAAGCCCATGTTGATGTAAAAATTCATCCCTCAACAGAAATTTTATGCTCCTCTCTTCTGTGGCCACGGCACTCAACCTCTCAAAAACTTGCTTGTGAATTGGGTCTCTAGAGGGGAGAGGAAGTGCTGAAAAGAATAAAGAATGAAATTAGCAACTGAAAGTTCGGATCTCGAAAAAGTTTCAAAACGGAGAAAATAGAAACACTAATCTTACTTCCTACTCTCCAGATGGCATAAAAGCCTGAGGGACAGCGGGCAAAGAAAAACTGGTTCAAGAATCCATGAACGCTTTCAGTAAGATCGGAAATGAGCTTGCGGTTCCTAGCACTTCTCACAATAATAAGGGAAGGATGATCTTTACTCTTTGCAAACGAGCACAGATAACGAATTTCTTCAAAACTCGGTAGGCGATCAAGAGTTCTTCTAAACAAAACACATAACCCCGTCAAGATGGCATAGCCATTGGGATGAAGTTGAAACGGAGAGATTGTCAATCGAAGGAGAAGAGTTCGAAGGAAGTCATTAAAAGGAGGAATCGCCCCACTTAAGCACATTTGGCGATTGACTGCAACAAAGCCATAGGGAGGATTGACAGCAGTATCACTTGGCCCAGGGAGAAGAACATCACTTTCAGCAAAGCCAAATTGAGTGCGCAGCTGGACAAACGCTCTCGAAGTTAGAATAGTCGAGGTTCTCTCCGGAGGATTCTCTATGGGAACAGCTATCGGAAAAGTTTCTTCCTCTGGAGTTACCACTTCTTCTTCTCGGTGGGAAGTCATTCTACATAAACAACTGGGTATTCAAACATGAAGGTGCACGTTTCCTAAAGTGTGTGAAGTGTTGTGTAAAATCAATCAAGCAGTGAACAAATATAACTGGAATGAAAACTAGCAAACATTCGTTAGTTATGAAATTCAGGAACTATTGTTTTAAGCCTAAATATGCAAGTAAGATGTTGATGCAGATAAATCAGTTCAGATTATTGATACTTTGCATTAATGTTTAACTTTAACTGATTGATTCACAAACATTTCATGCAATATAATTAAGTTGCTTGTCTTGTCTTGACTAATCTGTCATCTGACATGGGCAGTCGATGGCAGTATTTTCGCCTTGGTGTTCTTTGTTTGTTAATTTCAGCAGGTTAGCAGCTTATAAGTTAATGCGATCTGTGAAATAATACAATGAGATTCAAGCAAATTTAAAGTTGGGGCAGTTCAAAATTCAGGCAACTTAGTTTGGCAGTTCGAGTCAGAAATTCAAAGTGGATCTATGCTCTCAAGAAGTCAGCATGCCCATAGCCTAAGTGTTAACCCGGCAGCGGTTTAAGAGCCAACTCGGTCACGGTTTAAGGGCTTAGCTCGGTCACGACTTAGGGGTTAACTTGGCTGCGGTTCAAGGTTAAATCAGTAGAAGGTTAAATCGGCAGATTTCCCCAAGTATTAAGTCGGCTACGGTTCAAAAGTTTTTCGCGAGATAAGGTTAGGTCGGTAGCGGGTCAGAGTCTAAGCGTTTTAATTTGGCAACTCAGTCCTCTAGGTCGCAAGGGAGAGATAAGAATGTAAGCTCCGGTCCGAAAGACAGGAACTTTTCCAAGTATTAACTCGGTCACGATTCAGGCCTTAAAATTTAAATCGGCAAGTGTTCTTCAAGCACTATCTCAGCCACGACTTAAGGTTGTTAAGAGCCAGGTCGGCTAAAGGATAAGCCACCCAAAATCACTGACTCGCTCCCGAACCAACATCACACTCCATCTACCCATTAAACCGATAACCATTCCATCAACAAAGACCTTCATCCCGTCCACACTACCGAATCATCCCATAAACTGGTTCAAAACCACCACGAATCCAACGCCTTACAATCCTAACGCGAATCAAAATTGGCTACGCCTAAAGCAGTAACCCATCGGCATCATTTCATCGATAACCTAAAGCCAGATCAAACTAACTAAGGATCATCAACTATAGATATAACGGGATTCGTGATAAAGCACCGTACAAAGATGCGGTTTAAATTTGATTGGTAAAAATCATGAATCAACGGTAGTCTTGGATTGAGGGGGAAGCAAGTTTACTTACGCGATGGATGGAAAAGGTTATCAGTGATTGACTAGAGTGAAATCGCCTTTGGGAGCTCTGGAAAATTTTAATGGCAGAATTGAGCAAGGGAATAAGTAATGAAAAGGAAGAAGAAGATGGATGTTTTATACCTTACAGTAGGGAGAACTGAAGCGGCAGATGCGGTCTAACTATTGGGTCGCGTACGACCTACCGACCTAAGAGGGGACGGGTTAAGGACTATCGAAGCACACGACCTAACCAGTAGGCGTATACTTCGAGGGGCAATTGTTAACTCCGCCTCGGTTTAGACTCTGCGACTCAAGGAGATGCCGACCTAAGGCTCAACAAGGGTGCCGACCTAAGGCTCAACAGGGGTGCCGACCTAAGATTCAAAGGGTTGCCGACCTAACACTTCAATGAGGCTACTGACTCTACTGACTCTACTGACTTAACATAGATACCGACCTAACAGTCTAGGAAGATTGCCGACTTAACTGGTTGCCGACCTAACTGCCTTAACAGGAATGCTGACCTAAGGCCGAAAAGGGATACCGACTTAAGAGAGGTGCCGACCCAATGCTCTAGCATGTATACCAACCTAAGACTTAAGGAACGCCGACCCAAGATAGCTACCGACCTAAGTCACGGCCGACCTATGACCAATGTCAACTCGGTCACGACCTAAGCAAAGGAAGGTAAGTTCAAGGCAGCTACTTGGCACAGTGGTCTCTTAACTCGTACACGATCCAGGACTTACCAGATGGACCGTGACTTGCGACTTGCCAAGTTAATTCGTCCACGACCTAAAGCCACTAAGTATAAGCCCAATGCCATATTACTAAGAAGTTGTAGTGTTGACTCGGAGGCGACCTAGGACTTGTGCAAGTGAGCTCCTGTGAAGCCAGAAGGGGGCCAGATGGACCGGCCACGGCTCATATAAAGTCGGCTATGACTTAACTTAGATCGGCCACAGCTTAGGACTTGGCAAAAATTCCAGATTCAGAACTCTCTATAAATAGGCAACCACCTCCAACATTCAAAGGACTTTTGCGCATTCTCTTCACACACCGTTACCTTGCTGCATTGAGAACTTCATCAACACTTAGAGCTTCCAAGATTAGAGGAATACATCAAAGAAATTCACGAAGAAACCACACATCTTCAACATGAATCTAAGGACTTTAATCGACATTGAAGCTTAAGACTTGTTCCAAATCACTTGTAACTTGAAGTGTATTGTACTTGAGAAGAATTGTATCAGTTTGTAATGGGATTATTAATAAAAGTTCTTAGAGTGGACGTAGGCTATACCCTTAAGCCGAACCACTATAAAATCGTTGTTGTTTACTGCTTTTCTGCTATTACTTGCTTGTAATTCTTTCCCGATCTATCGGGTGGTGCTTTCACAACTACACTTTACACACCGGGGTGTTAGCGTTCACATTTTAGCGTTAACACTTGGGAAGTGGAGCAGTTCTCGTCGCAGGCTGCGTTGACGACGAGGCGATGTACTTCGGTGGAGGCAGGCTCGTTGTGTGATGGCATGGAGGGAGGAGAATATGATATGGCTCTGCCATTGCCGTCTGGAGATGAAGTGTAGGAACAGTGGTGAAGTGGCAAGGTGGAAAGCCAGGCTGTGGTAGCCTGGAGATGCGGAGGAAGGAAAAGAGAAAATTGGGGAAGAGAGGAAGTGCAGCGGGTCTGGGTGTGGGGCACGAGGAGGGAGAGAAAGATGGTGGAGACGAGAAGAATAAGAACAGTTTATTTCCAATGAAGAAACAAGTCATATTGATTCGTTTTTTTAAAAGCATGCACGGAACATCAAAGAGACAGTAATTAAGTATCGATCGTTTAAAACAATGGAAACAATGGGTCACACAGAACAATATAAATGATAACGGCTGTACAGATTTTGCCGGATAGAAAATAAATGGTCACAGGTAGATCAAAAGGTTAAACGGTATCGATAGGAAATCATTTTACTAATTTCAAAGCGTACTATGATTAGAAAAACTGAAATGAATATACTGTTAAGATCAACACGATGAGACGATCAAAACGATATACAAATATCAGCGGCAGGACCATCCTATCAAAAGTTGATATCGCTACCGACAATGCTACAAATGTGCTGAAATAAGATAAACGGGGTTATAGAATTCTAAATTTGACGAAACGAAATGTAACGTCTCACTTAGAATGTGATTTACAAATTTATTGTATGTAAAAAAAATCTGGTTTGGACAATATTTTATTATCATCAATTTTAACTGATTTAAATTGAAATAAAATTATACAATAAAACGAGCTTCCATATTATCAAATGAAAATGAACTATGTTTAAATAAACGTATTCCAAATATTAAATTTTCAATTCAAAATTTTATTATTTAAAATTTCACAAAAATTTAATTAATTAATAAATAAAACTACTAGAATTTATAGGTTGTTACAAGGAGAGCTATTTTCGAACCTGAATTTCTAAATTTGAAACACACCGAAAAGAAATGAGATTTTGGTAAACTTGAAATTAAAAAAAGTGTTAAAAAAGAAAGTTGTAGTTATAAAAAATTTATATGATTTGATAAAAAAGAAAATCTTGATTTGGTGTAAAATTGATGAAGTTATGGCCGAAGAAAGAGGACGGAATATGGAGAAGAAATAGTTTTAAAACAAGATTGCATCTTTAAAACAATTTAAATCATTTGATTTCAAAAAAAAACTTAAAACTAACATTAGAAGACATGAAATTGTAAGGAGAGATTTAGGGAAATAGAAATGAAGAAGTAAATGTAAATACGTTGAAGGGGATGTGCATTTATATATTTAAGATATCCTAACATGTCATTATTTTAACAAGTCATGTCACCACCTTCCTCCCACTCATACGTCACATCTCCGCTCTCTAATCACATCCTCTAGGTCATGATGAAATGATGATAAGGCTAAGGTATGAAAAGAGATAATATATTTACTTGTATATGTAAATAATTATTTTTAAAACCATGACTGGTCATAACACTTACTAAACAAAATAATATAAGATAATATACTATTAGTTTATTATTATTATTTTGTAATTTACTCTTTTATATGTGTATATATAGTGCACAAAGATGAACAATGTTCCCGACTACATTCTGGTGTTGAAAAGTCGAAATTCTGGAAAACATTCTTTAGTCGCATTTTCTATTATTCCACGAACTATCTATTTTTGTAAATAAATTTTAAAAACATTTTTACCATTATTATTAAATAATTTATATAGGTTTATTTGTAAATAAAAATCCATTTATTTATTTTTTACACTTAACTTGAATTCCCGAAGAAATATATAAAACCGATGATATCAATGGTCGATGTAGTAAATACATTTTATTTTCCAAAAATAAAATAAATTGTTTAATTTCATAATCTTGCTTGAATACATATATTAGTGTGTGAATATAGAATGGAGCACTATCCTTATTGTTTAAAAGTAGTTTTATTGATAAAACAGTTTCTGGTTGTTTTTTATCGATATTTAAACAGACCGATATTTATAAATTATCAATAATTTACCTTGGTAATTTTTTCGCAAATATTTTTCCCAAACAAAATAACTATTAATATTTACTACTTAAAAAAATATTATTTGTTAATTTTAGTCCCATATCTAAATATGTTTAAAATAAATATAATTTATCCAAGCGATAAATTTGCAGGTCCATACATTCTTCCATCCTTAAAAGAATTTCGTCGCCGAAATCATACCACAACCCTATTCCAAAAAGCACATAGAACTATTAATCAATTTGTATGATGCACGTAGATCATTCCTATGTAAAGTGTTATTCAATCATGCACTCAAATACATGACTCCATTTTCGAACTTGTATCGCTCACTTGACTTCGTAATGTTGACTTTGATCAGGCTTCTTAATTATAAACCTCTATTCTCCTTGCATAGCTATAAGCTATGATAGACAACCTTTGGTTCCACCCAAGAATCCTCATCAACGCTCGCCATCAAAAATCGGGTGATAAATCCTTAATCGTAACGGTGTGAAACACCTCAAATCATGTACCTGAACCTTATATCGACAACTATGTGTGAAGAAGAAATGATCTACGTACAACCTACGTACTAATCCCATCGGTTCCTACTTCTTAAGATTATAATTACCCTTTTTAAAGAATCACCATTTTACTGAATAACATTACTTAAGTTTATTAGCATTTTATTACTCAAATTCATTTTAGAATGATACTCTTTTATATCCAAAAGAGTATATATAATTTTAAATCATCAATTGGTTTTACTTAATCCATGATGTTCAACAAATTTAACACTTTATTTATTAACCTACTCTTAATCAAGACATCTATTTATTTTGAAAACTCTATTCTTTAAAGGGAGTCAAGAACACAATATCTAAGTTTTATTTCAAAAAACCTTTCGGAATGAAACTTTATATTTAACTCTTTTGAAAACATAACATATCTCATGAGTAACTCTAAAATGATATCAAGGAACAGGGCGCTACCAAATAGTATTATATATTCCTTTTACCAAGTGAGGAAATACTAAAGTGAAGTGTTTACCATCCGAACACATCTCATACCCATTTTTAGTGATTTCCAAGGCACTCGAACTATTTAATCATAAAAATATTTCTTTCTTCGCAAATACCTTTTTGAAACAATACTACTTATAGATAAATAGTTGTTCAATAAAATCATCCACTAGCTTTGGATTAATTCGGATTCGAACTCTTTTCTGTTGTACAATGACAAAGAAGATAATTTACTAAGTGCACTATCATATCTTCCTAAGAAAACATTCGGTTTTCACTTAGAAGATTATTCCAATTATCAAAAAATAGATCAAAAACTCCTTCTCCAACCGACAAAAGAAAACTTTACTTTCAAATCCATTTTAAAATAGTATCTTATAATCTCTTTAAGTACAATTATTATAACTTTTCCAAAATCGATTAAAATTTTCTCATAGCCATCGGGATTTAATACTCTCATAATCCTTTTCATTTTGATAAGATCATCTAAAGATTTTGTTTTTACTAACACATTCTATTTTAAATCTAATTTTTACCCTACATCTCATTGATAACTATTAGAATTTTGAAAATTAATCCTTCATATATAAAATATATTTGAGGTAATACTATTTCATTTATCAATTTTAAAACAATACAATGTCAATTGGACTTGTTCAAGTGTTTAGGAAATCCCTACCGATAAGGTTGGCCAAAAGCATCGACCAGAATTCTTAAGTCACTTAACATATCATTGACACAATATAAAACACTTCTACTCACTAACCAACATTTAATCATATTTATAATACAGTCAGGCTCATTCTAGGGTCTAAGCTACCCTACCTCAAATGAGTATAGCCCAATAGGCCAAAGGTTCTTGCGTAACCTTTAGTTCCTATACCAAATGTAATGAACCATATTTTCGACCCTCAAAAATCGACACTAATATGTCCATTGTATCACATGCCAAACATTCAAATGCAGGAAATATTGATTTATAATGGTGAAAGAAGAAGGTAAAGGATAGAAGAAAACTAAACAACACGAAATCTTACAATGCAACACATAATATATAATACAACAATGATCTTTATAAAAAGGAATATCCTTATTCATATATACCACAACATAGTACACTAGACAAATCCTAAATTGGAAAGTAATACAAAACCTATCATTACTTTGACAACATACAGACTCTATAATATAGCGGAAGAAAAATATACATGAATAAGTCTTGACCATCTAGCTCCTCTCCAACTCCAAAGTATCTAGCCAAACCTATGAAAACTTGATCGGTCTGAACCGAGCATCATATGTAATAACGCTTGAGTCAATCTGGTAAACCAACTCGAGAAAACTCGAGAACAAGTGACAACTAAACTGGTTTCTGCATTTGAATTTTTTTTAAACAAAGGGTATCTTGTAAGACAACACCACACATAAAATTGGATGGGTTTTTACCTTACGATAGGCAAAACATTTTATATCAGAATCCAGTGGTATTATCATAGTGTCTCGGTTTAAAGTAAATAGATAAAATAGATCAAATGCTTGCATCTCACATCCAACATACTACGCTCTACAATCGAAAACGTAAGGCACTTATTGGAGATTGGATTCCAACTAATGACTGGGCTACTGCGGCACCGCCCGCTATAGTACACCTCTAGAAAAATATACCGAGATCGTATCTAACGACCCCAACCAACACAGTACCAGCCTGCCGCTTGTTGGATAGTACCGAATATATCATCGCCCCAGTTGCTTTGCAACCTTTAATAGAGCACTTCCACATACACGAATTCATTGATGATTGTGTGTAAATCTAGACGGGTGATGACATACCCTATTGAGTGCGACCCACATAGCCCTGCTGGATACTCCCAGTTTTAGTCATTCCTGGTTGATGAGGCTTAAGGCTACATTTTACATTCTGAATGGCAATCCATCTTGTAATGCCGGCACAGTCCTCCAAGAATTAATGTAATGCCAGCATTCATCCATAAAAGTTTATTTTGGGTTTGAACGAAACCAAAGGCACGCATCCATTTTGGAATCACCCTCAAAATTAGTAGCAGTAAAGCTTGCACTTCAAAGAGATCGATCTTCTATCATCTTTAAGATGTCTTCCACTCGATTGCACAAGTTTGTTCAGAGTTGTTTTCGGATATAAATTCGATTCCGGTCTCTCCGTATCAACAACCTATAATTTCTGGTTGACTTATTCCTCGTTCATTTGGAAGTAAATTTTCAAGTCTTCATCGGCGAACTCGATTTTATATTCGTACTTGCTAAGTCAAATTGGACCAAATTTGAGAGTTGGTTATTTAACTCTTAAATTAACAAACAACAACAAAATCCATTTTAGATTTATTTGACCACATCAAACACTAAGCCTCCAAACATATCTTTTTTTAATGAATCTCCTTCAAAAACATTCATACACTTGTCTTGCTGACATAAGTATATTCACAAAAATTTTATAAGATTTCCCATTACCAAATGTTTAAAAAGGATTTAATTATAATATTTAAACCGGAGAAAAGGATAACTCCAAGCAGTATTCCTTATATGTAAAGCATGGAACGAATATTCCATACCATGATTTTTTTAAAAGGCCTACCTCGGGAAACCCAAACCGTGATTTCCTATTGTAATTATTTTCAATAAATCCTTTTAGAAATTTTCCTTACCCATGAAATCCTTTTTTTTTAACCCAAACCCCTTTACAATACCATTTATCAACCTCCAAACTCATTTATGAAACTCTTTATAATTATTCAAACCTGGTTACATAACATCTATAAACTTTCAAACCTTGTATAAACCTTCCCTTTATAGACTTCCAAACCCATTTATAAACTCTTTTTATAAACATTCAGAACTATTTCTAAAGCTACTTTTATGAATATCCCAATATTATTCATAATTTTTTTACATAATATTCAAAATAATTGTCAAACATTCTTCAAATATCTTGTTAAAAATAGAATAACCTTAAAGACCATTTTAAAAGAAATGAAATATTAAATTTCCAACACTAAACGGAGGCTTTATGACTACAATTGATCATTAAATTTGGATGTAGTTATCCAAGTTATATCATGGGTATTGCCTAACGTCAAATATGTAAGGGATTCTACATAACATATAACTAATCATAGGTAGATGTCCAAGTTACAAATATACATACAACCATTATCATGTGTAATTTTTTTACGTATAGAAGTATATTCCATATGCTTAAGTTATCATGACCCGCTTATTGAAAGCAACTTCCTTTGTTTACCATGTTACTGATATTCGGCATTTGTGCTAAACACAAGTCACTAACTTCCCATTAAATGTGTCAATGTCTTATAATCACTACTTTAATTCATTTGTCCACTTAATGGTCCAAATGAGAGATCCTTTGATTTAAAATAATTTAATCTTAAAAAGAAAATTGATTTCAAATATAATCGATTGGTTTTCAAACAACCATTGAAAAGATTAAAGTATATTTAGTTGGCTTAATCAAGATTATATTTTAAGTAATCATTATTTAATCAAGATTAAATCATAATTAATCTATAATAACTTAATGAACTTAGTTAAGTCCTAATTAACTTCTTAATGCATCTTAGTTAATTTTAAACAATTAATTATTAGTTAAACCCTACGTAATTAAAAACATAATTTAATAATCACTTAATTAAATAGTAATTAGTTAACATACTTAACTTAATTAACTAATAATTAACCATTTAGTTACTTCTTATCTTCACTAATCACAAATTAAAACCTTATTAATCACTAATTAATCATTAGCCTTCCTTAAGTGTTACTTAACCCTAATCACTTACTTAATTACTAATGAACTGCTAATTACCTTTAATTATTTTACTAATAAATAAATTATTAAGTAATCTAAACTTAATCACTTTTAATGTTACTAATTAAGTTTGGAAATTTTAAATAATTCAAAGATGAATCACCTAAAGATGGAAACCAAGATTTTTTGCCAAACTACATCCATAGCGACTATCACTATGAGCACAGTACGCTCTATCTTGTTTTAAGCAAAATACTTCAGTTAAATTCTTAGTCCTACCTATTTTGACATAATATTTAGAAAGTTTTTGAAATTTTTAACCAAAATAAAACTTGAAACCATTTCCAAACATTGAAACTAGAAATCATAGTTTTGATTTAAAACAAATCTCACATCCATCGCAACCACAAAGCTATTGAATTTGTTTCAATTCAACATACTTCGGTTCTTTAATCACAACCATAAATCCGTACTACCATAGTATTAACATGACAATGAAACACATATATAAACATAAGATTATATTCTTACTATCTCGACAACATCACATTCAAATCTCAAATTCAACGGCAAACGCAAACATCCATCAAATCACTATCGACCGACATAATAACCTTTCAATTTTCTCATCACATTAACAGAATAACACATCATAATAAAGTCTAAATCTTTTTAGAAAAAATAGTTTTTCCCACCGAAAATCATGGAAACCTAAAATTTTTAGATGCTCCATAAACACCCTAAAAATATGTTAACTTCCACTTGATTTTTGGACATATTACTCTTGGATTTAAATGTGATTAGTATAAAAGTTTTAAAAAAATATTTTCTTTATAATTTAAAAAGAAGAATCACAAAAATTAGAATAATTTTGAGGCAGATATGGTTAAATGAAGGAGATCTATATTCGGACCTGAATTTTCGAGTTTAAAAGTGCAATGCAAAGAAATGAGATATTGACAAATCTAAGCTTGAAACTAGAAAATGTTATGAAAAATAAAGTTGTAGTTACTAAAATTTTATATGATTTGACAAAAAGGAAATCTTGGTTTGGTGTAAATATGGGAAGTTGCAGGCGAATAAAGTGGATGAAAAGTGGAGAAGCAAGAGTTTAAAAACAAGTTAGCATCCTTAAAACAATTTAAATCTTTTAAAAAATCTTAAAATTAACATAGGAAGCTATGAAATTGTGAAGAAAGACTTAGGGAAATAAAAAAGAAGAGCTAGATTAAAATATGGTGAAGGGGATGGGTATTTATAGATTAAAGAAAGTGGGAAATTACAATTTTAACCTTAGTTTAAAAATATCCTAACATGTCATTAATTTAACAAGTCACATCACCACCTTCCTCCCCTTCATATATCACATCCACCCTTCTCATGCACATCTTCTGGGTCATGATGGATAATGATGATATGGCCAAGATGTGACAAGAGATAATGATATATACTTATATATATATAATTATTTTTCAAACCATGACCTGTCATATCATTTGTTAAACATAATTAACATAAAATAGTATGCTATTATTTTTTATTATTGTTTGGTTAATTTACTCTTACATATGTGTATATTTAGTGCATAAAGATGAACAATATTCCCGATAACTTTCCGGTGTCGGAAAGTCGGAATGCCGAAAAATGTTCTTCTGTCACATTTTCTATTTTTCTACGAACTACCTATTTTGGTAAAGAAATCTTAGAAATGATTTAACATAATCATTAAATAATTAAAATAGGGTTATTTGTAAATAAAACCAATTTTATTTAAACTTAACTTGAATTCAAGAAGAAACATATTATTTATCGACAAATTTTCTATCAAATTAGAAAACTACCGATAAATTTAAAATTAAAATAAACCGCAAGCGCATGGTGTACGAATGTAGCACGTAGCGAATACGAGTCGATCCACAAGGAATTGATGATTTTATAATTCTATTAAATAAAATTAAACCAGAGTTCAATAGAATGTTAAGCTAGAAAATTAGAAAATTAGCCAACTAACTAAAAGAAAAGAGATACAGATATAAGAGTTAAATGACAATTTAGAGAATAAATCCGCTCTCTAAATCACATAGTTCAACACACGAAATCATGATCTCTATTTTATGGTCATTAGTGCTTTAATTGATGTGCTTATCATAAGCATGGCATATTTTTGCTATTGATTAGCCGACATAAGTCATCAAAGTATAACACATCCCTTAAAACACTTACTAACTTTCATGAAACTTGATAAAGAAAACGAAAACGAAATCTATTTTAAGTATGGCTTACTAACTATTGATTTGAAATATAAACAATCAAATTTTAATTTCAAATCACTTTCTTTTACCATAATCATATTTTGATGAAGAGGCAACTAGTGTTAGTGATTGTTTAAGCATAGCCAATTTAGTATCAACAATATAGCCTATCAAATTCAAAGCAAAAACAACTAGCAAAACATTTCTATCACCATCATTAAGCACAAAAAGAGAGCATGAATAAACAAATTATTGAAGCTACATAATTAGAGAGCTTCATTACCCCCTAAATTGAAGCGGTTCAGCCTCTCATATTTGTCACTAAAACAAATGTAGCTAACAACATGAAAGCAAAAGGAAAGGAAAATGAAAGCTAATGAGAAAAGAGAGTTACTTAACAAAAGTTAGAACCATTCTACTTTGCATGAATGCAAATCTATACTACAGCATGAAAGAAAATAAACAAGAAAAGAAAAGATAAATATATTAAAGTTGAATAACAATCACATAAAAAAATGGCTATGTAGCCATGAAAAGAGAAAGAGAAGCTTTCTTTTATTTCGAGCCTAAAACTAATGAAGAGGGACTAAGAGAGAGGAGATTACATGAAACATATGGGTATTTATACATGTATGAAACCCTAATTCATATTTTTTAAGAATACTCAAATTGCCCTTAAAGTAATGTGGCCACCAAGTAATCATTGGCATGTCATAGTCCTCATTTATGTGTATATAAAGCCATTAATTCCATAAGCGTGTGCATTAGCCTCTAATTTGTACATTAAGGTGGTGAGTAGGTGGGGTCTCCATGATCTTCACTTTGAATCATTTCCATCTTCATTCCTTTGTGTTCTTTTTGTTCACGCATATCTTCTTCATGAAATAACTTGCAATTGAAATCAAATTCCTACAAAATAATATGAAAATTATAATTAAATTTTCTCAGTTTAATATATGAACAAAAATGACCATTTTGCCCCTATATGAAGAAGAATATGTGACAATTTTAAATAATTTGAATTTTGGTTTAAAACAAGTTAAAATACCCAATATGATCATTTACTTAATTTCAGTAGAATAAATATAAAGGTAAAAATATGCACATTTACGTGCACATCACATATAAAACCAATGATATCAACGATCAATGTCATGAATACATTTCATTTTTAGAAAATAAAATATTTTATTTCATAATTGTGAGAACCTGTTTCTTCAACTCTCAGAAATCGATGCTGATATATCCTAGGTATTCACATGTCATAAATCCATGTGCCGAGGAAGCAGATTCTCAAAGGCAAGAAAGAAAATAAAGACAACTGAATCTCACATATATTATTTCAGTATAAACTTTAGAGTGAAAATTTAGATACATTTATCAGAGTTTATAAATGGACCATTATATGTGTGTGTATATGTGTGTATGTATATCTTTCCTTACAAAGGTGGAATATAATATTACTCTAGTGTAGTGTAAACGGATTAAAACATTCAGAAAAAATGTTAAGACTCCATGCTTCAAGATTGATCCAGCTTTCTTCTAAACTAAACCTGACTACAAGGCTGTTTTGGGAAATTAGAAAACTTTGCCTTTAATTGATTACTCCTAAGAGTTTCCAACACAATCCGAAGATGCTTTTCATGCTCCTCCTCGGTTTTTGAATACACAAGAATATCATCAGTAAATATGAGAAAAAATCGATCGAGAAAATCCTTGAAAACTCGATTCATAAGGTCAACAAAATAAGCTGGAGCATTCGTTAAACCAAATGGCATAACAAGCCATTCATAAGATCCATAACGCGTACGGAACGATGTCGAAGGAATGCTATCCTCTACGATACGAAGCTGATGAAATCCAGTAGCTAAGTCTAATTGTGAAAAGACTCTAGCACCACTAAGTTGATCGAATAGATCATCAATCCGAGGTAAAGGATATTTATTTTTGATAGTAAGATCATTAAGCTTGCGGTAGTCAACGCAAAGCCTAAGTGTTCCATCGGATTTCTTCACAAAAATAGCTGAAGCTCCCTAAGGCGAGGAACTAGAGCGAATAAATTGCTCCGTCTCCAATTCGGATAATTGTTTACGCATCTCCTCGTTTTCTTTATTGGACATACGATAAGGAGGGCGAGTGATTGGTTGAGCTCCAGGAATGAGATTAATTCTGAAATCAATTGCTCGCTTAGGTGGTAATCCTAAAACGGGCTCGAATATGTCGGAAAATTCACGAACGACGTGAATAAGAGAAACAATATCACCCTCATCATCATCATCGTCATCACGAGGGTTTAAAGAATATAAAGATGCAACCAAAGCAGAATCCGAATCTTTAAGAATAACAAAAACCTGATTAACAGATTGAGGATGTCGAAGATGAATAGTCTGCTCAGGACATAGGACATGAG
Source organism: Allium cepa (assembly GCA_030765085.1). Taxonomy (NCBI): domain Eukaryota; kingdom Viridiplantae; phylum Streptophyta; class Magnoliopsida; order Asparagales; family Amaryllidaceae; genus Allium; species Allium cepa. The sequence continues at coordinate 862,174,974 of CM060939.1, read as the reverse complement.
CTTCATAACGGTTAAGCCAATCCATTCCCAAAATCATTCCAAAACCTAAATAACACATGACATGCAAATCGGCTAGGAAAGGAAAATCACACAAAATAATCTCGACATCTTTACACAATAAACTGATTGTTGCGAATCCACCAACTGGATTTGCAATTCTCAAAGAAGTCATTAAACACAAAACATCCAAAGAAAAAGTATCGACAAGTTCTTTTTATATAAAAGAATGGGACGCACCCATATCAAAAGGAACTCGAATAGGTTGATCACGAAATATAATAATGCCATCAAGGATAGAATGAGAAATACCTTGACCACGAGATGTGTTGCCAGGGGCTTGAGCAACATTAAGCTTTCCTTCCTTCCTTCCCTGAAGCTTGGGGCAAGAAGATAAATAATGATCCGGGCTTTTGCAATAGCGACAAGTGCGAGGCTTTGAAAACTTGTTCGCGTAATGGTCTTTCGAACCACAATTATAGCATTTCCCTTGAGTAGAGGAGAAGGTCTTTTCAGCAGGAGTTGCTTGCCTCCCTTTCTTATTGGGATAAGGGCCTTTGAATTTGTTTGGCCTCTTCTTGTTGTTGAAGTTTGGTTTGGAACCCACCACTTCAACATCATTCTCCCTATCCGCCTCCTCAAGATGAAGAGCGATATCAATGAGTTGGACGAAAGAAACTTCTAATTTTAGAAGTAGTGGCTTCTTGAGATTTTTGTTTAAGCCATAGACGAACCTCTGGTTCTTCTTTAAAAGGGTGTTGATGTATTCAACCCCATATTTGGAAAGCGACTCAAAGGAGGCGACATAATCAGTCACGGAGGACTCACCTTGAACAAGGTCTATAAATCGTCGTGCCAATGTCACTTTCTCAGCTTCTGGTATGAATTTAACTCGAAGCACTCTCAGAATTTCTCCCAGGTGAGATCCGCTTCATTAATCTCAGAAATAAGAAGTTCGTACCAGTCCAATGCTCTTTCTTGGAGCATACTAGAGGCCACCTGAACTCGGTGAAGGTCAATAAGATTCATGCGAGAAAAGATTCGATCGTATGACCTTAGCCAAGCCTATACTTCAATAACAGTTTCTGAACCTTTGAATGGCTTCCCACCCAAATTAGTGTAATCGCTGCACAAGCGTGCAAATCCCGACTTTGGGTGAGTAGGTTCCGGGTTTGAACCAGCTGCTTGAGCATTCGTAACAAGGTCAAGAAGTTGTTGGGTAGTCATAAAAATACCATCTTGGGGAGTAGCACTAGATTGACCTTTAGAAAGAAATAAAGAAGAAGAAAAAGGTTATTCACAAAATGAATATCAAGCAATCTTGATAGATAAAACAAGGAATCATAAGGAAAATATGATGAATCGGTACGAAGACTCGAATTAAATCCTAAAGCACGACTCCTAAGAAAGACTTAGGACGATGATCCTTGTTATAATATTCCATATTGTTCCGAAGTTTGGCTCTGATACCAAGCTGTGACGCCCCACCTCTATACCCACGCTAGCCAAGAACACTACGGTGTAATGCTGTCAACTAGCACGGAGAATAAGGCGTTAAGGAGCGACCATCCGTGTAATTGCTTTGTGCGAGCACCGATATGTCAGATAGTATAACATGCATTTCTTTATCAATAGGAAATCCGACATACCGACACAAACTCAAAGCTACTACATAGTGGCTATAATATCTTCAGAAACAAATATAGAAATAAACATAACGTAAATCAGTCACAGACAATTCACATCACAAAGGCGGAAGAAGATATGAATATATAACTAACACATGAAAGTGTATATCAGAGTAGCGGTCTAAAAAGATCCGCAATAACACAAAAGAATAGTTACAAGAACTACACAAAAGAATAAGTATACATCATGGAGTCTATATCTCAATTGTATACAATCCAAAAACTACTAATCTAAGTAGTTAACCAAAAGTCAGAGAAATCAATCCCAGGTGAGAAGTCAAGCTGAAGCACCTGTAACATCTCGGTCTGACCCGAGTATTATTTAATAAGAAAATAATAAACGGATCAGTCTAACTATAAATATAAGATGAAACGATATAGAATAAGAGATATGACTAAACACATAATAATCAACATGCCAAGCTGTGGTATATATAAGTAATTGAAAATCAACAAGAGATTAATCAATATCACCAAATCTACACAAGAATCAAAGAAATGTCATACTCCTTATTTCGTTCACCAAACCATAAATATTGACGATTATATCAATGTCAATCACAAAAGTCAATGACACACAAATTCACCAATGCACATATATTGATAAAACTTATCAATGTAAATCACGAAATTGGTGAAACACAAATTCTAGAAATCATCTCAAGAAATCCAGTCAATGACACACGAATTCACCTATGCACAAAAATTGATAAATCATGTCAATAGAAATCACAAAAATAGGTGAAGAATAAATTCCAGAATTTGACACACGAAATCAAGAAATCACAAGAAAAGGGGGGGAGGCCTATCACACGAACGGGAGTATTAAAGCTCACCAACATATGTATCACACGAACGAGAAGCTATCTCATGGTAGCTAGCCATTAATTTTTGACACACGAACGGCCCGAAGGCCATGGGGAGCTACCCCACCAATTTGAGTCGAACTCCACAAAATGGGGTTTAGTCTCCCTCGCAGACAAAGAGACATCGCACATTGCTAGTCTAAACCACAAAGATGATCGTCATGATCAACGTGAAGTGTCAATTACACTAAGCTAGTAAATATATGAGTTTAGCTTCATATCCCATAACCACTTGCTTAACTTAAATATTTACGAACAAACTGTAGATCTCCACTACAAAATTGCCACAAGAGATTCAATCTAACAAGTCCAAGAATTAACCGGCGAAGTAAACGCAAGCATTTCATACCACTTGTTTTACTAATCCGTTTAATTAGATTTCTCATACGAGTGAGGTAAAGGTTTGTATATACTAATAGATTGAAAAACGGTTTAAGAAACGAGCTTTGTAACAAAATAGTGTTAAAATCATTTGAAGAAAGAGTTTTGATATTTACTATTAGTATTCAAAACCTTTATATTTTTAAAGTGACAAATCACAAAGAAGATTGTAGGAACAATCAATCACTAAAATTCACATACGAAGATGTGAATAAAAATCCAACGAAACCAATAAAGAATCCATCGAAATTAATATTCAAAAATCCCTAAAAAGGAGTCATCAAAGTCATAATAGATGATAACAACAAATAGGAAACAACACAAATCGATTAAAGTTGGAAATTCAAGCAACTAGGCGAAATAGGCAAAATTGCATCAGATCGGTCGGCCGGCTACAGAGCTCGGTCGACCGGACCCTGTTCCAAAAAAATCTTGGGAAGCAGGTCGGTCGGCTGAGCCCTGTAGCCAGTCGACTGGACCAGAGACAGAAAGGTGCCTATGCACCTTAGTAGCAGGTCGGTCGACCGGCCCAGGGGTTCGGTCGGCCGACCCTGATGTTTAGCAAATTGAAACCCATTTCATTGACGTGCAAACTCCACCAATTCGCAACCGAACGAGCGCGAACGATAGGGAATTATGCCCAACGGCTACCCGATCCTATTGGCTCCTCGATGCATCACCAAAAACGCATTTGAACATCAAAGCTATGATTTTTAAGGATTTGAACCCAAAACACTAAAAATTGGAATATTCACCAATTCAATCCAAACCAAAAGCAATTGCACAAGAATAAGTGTTAGGAATTCATACCTAACAATCGAAGATAAATATAAGCATAGATGTGAGATAAAAATCTCACCTTTGAACCCAAACGATTGAAAAAGAAGCTTAGAAGCAAAGGATAATCAACCACTCTTCAAATCCAACTCAAGAAGCTTGATTCTAAGCTAAAAAGAGAAACATTTCCAAATTAGGTTTAGGAATTTTCTGAAATCAAAGAGAGAAAGAGTTGGAGAAGAAGAAGAGAAGCTTACCAATGGGTTCTTCTATTAGTTTGGAGCTAGAGTTTGATTTGCAAAAGAAAACTAGGGTTTTGGAGTATTAATTTCCCATCTCTCCCACCATTGATGCTTTAGAACTGAAAAGAGGAGAAAGTGAGGGTTAATGGGGAGGAGTGGCTCGGATTTGAGTATAAGTTAAACATAGGGCTGAACCCAAACCCAAACCCAAAGTGAAAAAGTAGCAAAAATCAACTTTCTCCAAACATATCGAAGCTTATACTCAAAAAGATCGCAAACGGCATTTTAAACTCAATGGGAGTGGTCCCGAGTCCTAATTCGACTGTATGCAAAAAGTAGCTTTTCGGACTAAATTCCGAGTATCGAAAAAATATTTAAATAAAGTATTTAAAAATAAAAATCGACAAACATGCGGGTTGTTACAGGGTCCATTTTCTAATATGTTCCTTTATCGAGCTAGTTGTATACTAAATATTTTATCAAATGTAATCAATATAACCATTTCGGCTATGTTAAATATTTATTTTAAGCTCTAGACATTATAATAATATCATTGAATTTTCTAATAAAATGGTTTGTTTATTGTAACGATCCCGGTTTAAAGACGAATTCAAATTTGTAATTAAATTAAATTTTGGGGTTAAATTATGGATTTTATTTGAATTTTTCAAATTTAATAAGATATATATATTTATTTATTTTATTTATTTGGATTTGAAACTCAAAATAAATATTTTAAATTGAATTGGATTATAAATAAAATTTTGATTTGGAAATTCAAAATGTGTTGAAAATGAATTGGATTTAAAGGTTATACTTTAAAAAAAACGTATGATTATTTATTAAATGTATAAATTGTGTTTTAATTCATTTCCTTTAAAAATTTATAAAAAGTATTAAACAAGATGTAAGAAGTGATCAATATTCATTCTTTTTTAAATTCTATACTTGAACTAAGTATAGTTAGTAAAAATAAAACATAAATACTTAAGTAAACAAGGTTTTAAAACTAATTTTTTTTTACTAATTAAACTAAAGGGCTGAAACATAATTTGAACTATTTTTGACAAGTGTAAAATATAAGTACAAAATAAATGTCATAAATTAAATGTTTAAAAATCAAACTATAAATAGAAATAAAACTAAGAATTTATGTTAATAATAAATTATATGGTTATATGGCAACATAGGATATATACATACTATAACAAGTTTTATATTAAGCACAAAGGCAAACAAAGAAAAAAAAACAAGTATGTTTGCGGTGACTTTTATATATGCAATGCAAAAGAAACAAAAATATCTATACATAAAATCTAATAGAATAAGTTTGTAACCTTGAAAGGAAACACATGCATTTAATACAATATCTTCTCAGCACAAGAACAAGTCTTTTCGAATGATAAAAATCATTTCCATTTTCTGGTCAAAGAAGGAGGCAAGAAAAGAAGAAATCTGATTAAAAACAAAAGTATGTTCCAGTAAAGCCTACCCTATACAAAATTCTTTCTTATATATATATATCTGTGTGTGTGTTTGTGTGTGTGTCTTCCTATTCCAGTTCAAATCTGAAGATAGCTGAGTAAAAATGCTACAAGCAACTCAATAAAACTCATCAACCTGGAAAAGCAAGATCAAAAACAAAACACAAACCTGAAGTAGTTCAAAATCAAATAAATTCAACTCAGAAGCAAAGTTCAAAGCTCAGAAATTTGTAGAAGCAAACAACAACTAAATTCATATTTTAGTTTCAAGTTTAACATCCAGTTTTCAAATCAAAACTCAGCAATTAACTTAAGATTTCAGTTCTATGTTCTTCTCTACTTCAACTCCAGGTGAGCAAATCTATCTATAAAACTTGAATCTGGATTATACTTTGTTCCTGGGGAAGGAAATTGTTTTGCATGAATATAAATTTGATCGTATACTTGATGTATTCAAAGACATGTGGGTATGCATGAATTAGTACGGGCATATTCACTCTGTTAAAAAATATAGAGACTTATGATAAGATTATGACTAAATTTCATTACTTCTAATCCTTTTTAGGATTCGAGATGTAAATAATAAGTGATTATATTAACCAGATCTTGGTTTTAAAAATACTGTTAAGCATAGTTCATAAGCAATTTTAGCCTGGAAGATGAATTAAGTAAAATTTCAAAGGGATGACAAAAAAATTGACTTTAAGGATTTATTGTTTTATATATAATCTGTTTCGAAATTAAAAGCTATGATTTTTAAGATCGACTTCATGATTTTTAAATCATTAACCGTTGAGGAATTTTATGTTGGCCGGAGATGGGAATATGGTCAAAGTCTGGTGATCTACGACGAACTGTAGGCCGTGATTCTTGGTGAAGCTAGCTGGGGCATCAGTGGACTTAGGAAAAATATGAATTCAATTTATAAAACGTTGTGGCGATGTCAGAAGGTGGATTTTGTTTTTAACCCTAGTTTTGGGTGATGGTTGAGGAAGTGGTGAATTCATCACCTCTGGTGGATCGAGCTCCACCATACTTTGGGGTTCAATAGCTTGTTGGTGGGAGAAGGAGTGGCTGGAAGGTTCGACACTCCAGTGATCGGAGCTTTGAGATCGAGTTGTTTTCTAGGCTTAAGTGGTGTTCCAGACTTCTATTCTAGGGTGGGTTTTGGAACTCGATTTCGATTTTGACTTTATGGTGGCGACGCGATGATCGTGATCGGGTACGAGGTTGATTGGGGACTTGTAAAGGTCATCAGGGACGGTCGGAGAGGACTGCGTCGTTGGTGTATGTGCATGCGTGTGCACTTACGTCTGGGTTGTTGAAGTGTTGGGGGAAGAAGAAGGTATAGTGGCTCGGGTTCGTCTTGAAAAGTATTGCGTAAAACTCAAAGTCATGTTCGTGAATTTGTGGGTTTGACTCGGGGTTGAATTTAGGAAAAGTTGAAATGCCTCGGGATCATTTTGTCAAATAGCAGGCTTCTCAAATCTATGCAATAAAAACAAGTTTCCAGATTTAAATATAACCAAGTTTGAAACATAGAAAGAAAATTTGTTTTCAGGATTTTAATGTTTATATGAAGCATAACCAGATTTCAAAAGATAAATCAGGTTTTAAACAAGTTTCTCAAAGATTTAGTTTTTAAATTGAATGTTTAAAATTGTTTATTTTAAAGCAATAATGACGATAGATTAATTTATTAATTAAAAGTAACAAATTAATGATTAAAGTTGGTTAATCAAGTGACTAAAGAATAATTTAATTAAATGGTAATTAATTAATGTGATTAATTAATAAAGGTAAGTAATTTGAAAATGATTAATTAATTTAAAAGTTAATTTATTTATGAAAATGATTAAAGAATGATTATTAATTAAGGATTAATTAAATAATCATTGTAATTAATTAGAGATAAATAAATTATTAATATAAGGTTAATTGATTTGTAATTAAGGATTAACTAATTAATGAAAATTAATTCATGAAATCAATTAATTGTTTAAAGATAATTACATAACTAAAAGTAATCAATTAATGATAAAGGTGGATAAATCAAGTGATTAATATTGATTTAAGATTTGGGATAGTCACTTATCGTAACTAATTAAAGATAATTAGTTTAATAGCAATTAATTAATTAAGGGTTAATTAATTAATCAAATATAATTAATTAAATGGTTAAAGGATAATTATTTAAGAATTAAAAGTTGATGAATTATACTTAAAGGTTATTTAAACTATTATTAATGGTTAATTAATAAATGATTAAAGGATAATTAATCAAATGGTTTGTAATTTACTAATGGTAATTAACCAGGATTAGTAATTTATAAGTAATTTAATATGATTTGAATTAATCAGACAATTAACTAATCTTACTTATGGATGTTTGGATTCTATTGGATGATTGAATTGTTTGATATCCCTGATTGTGATGCTCTGTTTTGATTTGAGCTGTGTTTAATGTAATTTATTATCTGTAGTGTATATCTGTGATCTGTGAAAGAAAGATAAGCGTTATAGTTTATACCGCTTATCAAATATATTGATGAATTTGAATATGTACTGATTGATAATGTTGCTCTTCTATTGTGTAAAACCCCTGGACCACACTTATACACACACAAATATGAATTGCACGTGGAAATTGGTTAAGTCACAGATTTTTGAAATAGTTTTAAAAATTGAATTTTTGAATCCACATGATTTTGGAAATAAATTGGGATTAAAGTAAAAAGTTTTTGAAAAGGAATCTCAAAGATAAAATTTATTTTTGAACAACTTGATTAAGCCTTGAAGTTTAAATAATTTGATTTAAATTTAAATTCAAAATTTGAAATTGAATTCTATGTTTGGAAACTAGGGATTAAAGATGTAATATAAGTTATATATAGGTTAAACCATTTTAAAGGTATTGATTTGGGAATTTGAATATAATTCAAGGGCTTTAACTCCTGCAAATACAATTGGATTTTTCTAAAACGAAAACTATTTGTTTTCAAATAATAAAAGATTTCTCATAAGTAATGAACTTCCAACTTGTGTTAAAAGGATATCAAGTCTAAAATGAAAATGGTCCTCCAAGTTATGAATAAATCTTTGGAAATGGGTTTGAAAGTTTTAACTTAAATCTTTGATTTAAAGATTGGATGAGTTAATCCTAATTGAAATGGAAATTGTTTTGAAATCTTTGAATTGATCTTGTGAAGCTGGGTAAACTTTGTGAAATGAATCTTTTTGTTTAAAGGTTTGAAATCTTAATTTATGTAGACCGTTTGAAGAAAGACTTTGGGTTTTTAAAAGTTGTGACTTAACTGAAATCCCATATCCATATGTTTTTAAATATTGCGCTCATTATTCTTTTTAGCCAGGAGAGGACCTTGTGTCATATAACCCATTCCGAATAATAATACGATGTTATGGATTACATTTGAAGACCGGTGTTGAAGACCGGGTATTTGCGAGAACGATAGGATAACCTATCGATTGTCTCTGCACCAAGTAGCTACGTTATAGAGATTCCCTAAGTGATGGGAAGTCCAATCAGGATTGTGGATACCCGGACTTGCAAGGGCTTCTTCCTTGATTTGACGAAGTGCCTTCGGTTCTGTTTGAACCCGGAACAGACTTATATGGTTGTATGTCTGACAATACACTTTGAGATATAAAACTGATCTCTATCAAATACATTTCTTTTGGTGGAAGAGAATTTATCTTGTTAGCTTAACACCCTTCTCTGAGACGTACGAGCTCAGAGGTGATGCAGTTGATAGTTATCAGTGATATACTCCAAATTTGGTAGTGTGGCATGCTGAGTGCGGCTGTGTATCATTTGTCGATCAACGTATGGTTTTTTTGTAAATTGTAGCTTTGTGGACGAGACTGCATCAGGACCTTACACCCCAAAAATGGTCGAAACAGGAAAGATGCGGCAAGTTTATGAGGGTCGCTCCCTTTAGGGTGTGTCATTCCCTTCTGGAAAGGGATGGTATCATGGTATGGAGCACAGATACTTAACTCATGTGGTCACTGCAAATCTATTACTTTGTGATTCCTTTGTGGTTGTTGGTTGAGAGGCGCCTCGAATAAAGGTCCTAAAGGACCATGCATGCTCGAGTAGTAGTTACCTAGTTACAGAGATAACCCGGCCATGTATTGGCAGAGAGCCGGGTAGGTTCTCAGGACGTCCCTCCAGAGGCATACCCATGTGACAGTAGGAAGTTCCTTGGCCTGACCATTTGTTGGAAATCCAAATAAAACAATACGCGCCCTGTACGGTTTTAGTTGTATAACCTACCTTGGAATGTGGCGGTAACCTGCTATTGAACATGGTAGCTATAGTAGGCATAAGTGCGAAATGCCTATCATGGCTAGGATCAATATTATACTATCGAAATGTTTTCCACACTATGCATTAATAATAATAATATCAAAAGATATTTGCGTAGTAAGCATATTTGACTATTGTAAGGAGAAATCTCCCCCAATTCTGCGTTTGCATTGTGTGTGTGGCAGGTGGCCTTATGGTAGTTTCATTTTCCAAAAAGCATTGTGGATTTATTTTTAATTCTTTTGTTGTTTGTTCTAAAAGATAAACTGTTTTTGTTTGCTCATAGCAGTCCCATGACTGACATGGAGTTTATAGTTCCTTTCTTAAACTCTAGGTGCCCACAATATTCCCACATGGCAATCTAGAGTCGGGTTTTCAGATAGTCAAGTTTAGTAGATTATCTGGAGCTAGTTCAGTCTTTGGACGACTGACCTTGCTTAGCTTAATGCAAATTTATTGGGAGTTCGAGCTATTTTTTGATTGGTGCCTTGGAGATGAAGATTAGTCGTACTGGAGTTCTCTCGTGAAGACCATATTGGTGATATTGCTCTGCTGCTGGTGTTATCTTTTCTTTTCACTGCTATTGTCTTGTATCATATCTCAGATGTATATTGATATTCATTGTATCATCATTGTATCTGGGTATTGTATCATATGTTGTATATCAAATGTATTATTCATTTCTTCCGCTATGTTGTACTTAATGTGTTATAAGCCTCGGCAAACCAGATTCGACATCTGGATCTGCGGCATTTGAATATGAATGTTGTATTCGGTGCTGATTTTCGAAGGTCGAGTCAAGGCCGTCACATTTGGTGTCAGAGCTAAAGGTTGAAACTTTAGCTCAGGAGTATAACACATTAAGTAGCTCATTAGAGATAGGGTGAAGTATACCGTAGAATGAGTATATCCCTAAGATATCCGTTCCAATGCCTCAGTAAATTTTCTTACTATCCACTGATAGTAAGTATGAGGGCAAGAAGAGGACGAGATAGGGGACAGGGGAATACCACTACAAATGGTCAATACCCTGCAACAGTGGAAATTACTTTCTCTATCAATCTCCTTTGATTCGATTTCAATTCTTTAATTGCTTCGTAGACTCTACAAGAAGAAACTTCTGTGTGATGGTGGCACTACGAATCGTTGTAGAAAATCCTCACTTCATATCTTCATCGGTTTTTTATCAGTTTTTCCATTTAAACTTGAACGAATTTGAAATTTGAAATTGAAAATTCTAAATAAATTGGAAATTTTAAATTGAGTTAAATTGGTTAACAAATATAGGCTAAATTTGAATTGAATCAATAAAATGATATCGGTTAAAACCGAATTGGAAATTCTATTGTAACTTCTTGTATAGATCGAAGTCCCAAGAGGGACAAGTTGGTGTAAACTTTAGGCTGTTCTGACCTAATTTTGAATCCACACCTAGTGTTTGAGAAATTGTGGAAGATTGAATCTATCTATCTATTTTGTGGGATCCGATATATTCTACGAGTGATTAGTTATCCCTTCGAACTAATCAATGCCCTTGCATATTCTTAGACTGGTGGACCCGAGTATCTTGTGGAAAATTGTATGAGTTTGTTCTCATATTGTTGATATTCTGATTTGGTAAGCCAAATGCAGATAAATACTCAGTTTGATCTATAAAAAATATTTCTCTACCTTTCATCTATCTTTCTTATCTCCCTGGCAAATTTCGAGGACGAAATTTCTTAAGAGGGGAATCCGTAACGATCCCAGTTTAAAGACGAATTTAAATTTGTAATTAAATTAACTTTTTGTGTTAAATTATTGATTTTATTTGAAATTTTCAAATTTAATAAGATATATATATATATATATATATATACACTAATTTATTTTATTTATTAGGATTTGAAACTCAAATTAAATATTTTCATTTGAATTTGATTATAAATAAAATTTTGATTTGGAAATTCAAAATGTGTTGAAAATGAATTGGATTTAAAGGTTATACTTTAAAAAAAATATGTATGATTATTTATTAAATGTATAAATTGTGTTTTAGTTTGTTTTCTTTGAAAAGTTATAAAAAGTATAAAATAAGATGTAGCAAAAGATCAATATTCATTCTTTTTCAAATTCTATACTTGAATTAAGTATAGTTAGTAAAAATAAAACATAAATACTTAAGTAAACAAGGGTTTAAAACTAATTTATTTTTACTAATTAAACTAAAGGGATGAAACATAATTTAACTATTTTTGACAAGTGTAAAATATAAGTACAAAATATATGTTATAAATTAAATGTTTGAAAATCAAACTATAAATAGAAATAAAACTAAGAATTTATGCTAATAATAAATTATATGGTTATATGGCAACAGAAGATAAATACATACTATAAAAAAATTTATATTAAGCACAAAGGCAAAGAAAGAAAAAAAACAAACAAGTATGTTTGCTGTAAATTTTATATATGCAATGCAAAAGAAACAAAAATATCCATATACAAAATCTAATAGAATAATTATGTAACCTTGAAAAGAAACACATGCATTTAATACCATATCTTCTCAGCACAAGAACAAGTCTTTTTGAATGATAAAAATAATTTCCATTTTCTGGTCAAAGAAGGAGGCAAGAAAAAAAGAAATCTGATTAAAATCAAAAGTATGTTCCAGTAAAGCCTTCCCTATACAAAATCCTATCTTCTATATATATGTGTATGTATCTTCCAATTCCAGTTCAAATCTGAAGAAAACTGATTAAAAATGCTATAAGCAACTCAATAAAACTCGTCAACCTGGAAAAGCAAGATTAAAAACAAAACACAAACCAGAAGCAGTTCAAAATCAAATAAATTCAACTCAGAAGCAAAGTTCAAATCTCAGAAATCTATAGAAGCAAACAGCAACTGAATTCATATTTCAGTTTCAAGTTCAACATCCAGTTTTCAAGTCAAAACTCAGCAATTAACTTACTTCAACTCCAGGTGAGCAAATCTGTCTATAAAACTTGAATCTGGATTATGCTTTATTTCTAGGGAATGAAATTGTTTTGCATGAATATAAATTTGATCGTATTCTTGATGTATTCAAAGACATGTGGGTATGCATGAATTAGTAAAGGCATATTCACTCTGTTAAAAAATATAGACTTATGATAAGATTAAGACTAAATTCCTTCACTTCTAATCCTTTTTAAGAATCGAGATGCAAATAAAAAGTGATTATATTAACCAGATCTTGGTTTTAAAATTACTGTTAAGCATAGTTCATAAGTAATTTTAGCCTGGAAGATGAATTACAGTAAAGTTTCAAAGGTATGACAAAAAATTGGCTTTAAGGATTTATTGTTTTACTTATATAATCTGTTTTGAAATTAAAAGTTATGATTTTTAAGATCAACTTCATGATTTTTAAATCGTTAACCGTTGAGGAATTTTATGTTGGCCGAAGATGGGAAGATGGTCAAACTCTGGTGATCTATGGCGAACTGTAGGTCGTCTTTCTTGGTGAAGCTAGCCAGGGCATTGGTGGACTTAGGAAAAATATGAATTCAATTTATAAAACATTGTGGCGATGTCAGAATGTGGATTTTGTTTTTAACCCTTGTTTTGGGTGATGGTCGAGGAAGTGGTGAATTCATCACCTCTGGTAGATCGAGCTCCAACATACTTTGGGGTTCGATAGCTTATGGGTAGGAGAAAGAGTGGCTGGAAGGTTCGGCAATCCGGTGATCGGAGTTTCGAGAGCGAGTTGTTTTCTAGGCTTGAGTGGTGTTCCAGATTTCTATTCCTGGGTGGGTTTTGGAACTCGATTTCGAGTTCGTGGTGGCGATGCGATGATCGTGATCGGGTACGAGGTTGACTGGCGACTTGTAGTGGTCATCAGGGATGGTCGGAGAGGACTGCGTCGTGGGTGCATGTGCACGTGTGTGCGCTTAAGTCTGGGTTGTTGAAGTGTTGGGGGAAGAAGAAGGTACAGTAGCTCGGATTCGTCTCAAAAAGTATGGCGTCAAACTCGAAGCCGTGTTCGTGAATTTGTGGGTTTGACTCGGGGTTAAGTTTGGGAAAAGTAGAAATGCCTCGGGATCATTTTGTCAAACAATAGGTTTCTCAAATCTCTGCAATATAAACATATTTCCAGATTTAAATATAACCAAGTTTGAAACATAGAAAGAAAATTTGTTTTCAGGCTTTTAAAGTTTATAAGAAGCATAACCGGATTTCAAAAGATAAATCAGGTTTTAAACAAGTTTCTCAAAGATTTAGTTTTTAAATTGAATGTTTAAAATTGTTTACTTTAGAGAAATAATGATGATAGGTTAATTTATTAATTAAAACTAATAAATTAATGATTAAAGTTGATTAATCAAGTGACTAAAGAATAATTTAATTAAATGATAATTAATTAATGTGATTAATTAATAAAGGTAAGTAATTTGAAAATGATTAATTAATTTAAAAGTTAATTTATTGATAAAATTGATTAAAGAATGATTATTAATTAAGGATTAATAAATAATCATTGTAATTAATTAAAGATAAATAAATTATTAATATAAGGTTAATTAACTTGTAATTAAGGGTTAACTAATTAATGTAATTAATTAATGAAAATTAATTAATGAAATCAATTAATTGTTCAAAGATAATTACATAATTAAAAGTAATCAATTAATGATTAAAGTTGGATAAATCAAGTGATTAACATTGATCTAAGATTAGGGATAGTCACTTGTCGTAACTAATTAAAGATAATTAGTTTAATAGTAGTTAATTAATTAAGGGTTAATTAATTAATTAAAGATAATTAACTAAATGGTTAAAGGTTAATTATTTAAGAATTAAAAGTTGATGAATTATAATTAAAGGTTAGTTAAATTATTATTAATGGTTAATTAATAATTGATTAAAGGATAATTAATAAAAATGATTTGTAATTTATTAATGTTAATTAACCAGGATTAGTAATTCATAAGTAATTTAATTTGATTTGAATTAATCAGACAATTAACTGATCTTACTTATGGATGTTTGAATTATATAGGATAATTGAATTGTTTGATATCCTTGATTGTGATGCTATGTTTTGATTTGAGTTGTGTTTAATGTAATTTATTATCTGTGATGTATATCTGTGATCTGTGAATGAAAGATAAGCATTATAGTTTATATCGCTTATCAAATATATTGCTGTATTTGAATATGTACTGATTGATAATGTTGCACTTCTATTATGTAAAACTCCTGGACCATACTTATACACACACAAATATGGATTGCACGTGGAAATTGGTTAAGTCACAGATTTTTGTACTTGTTTCAAAAATTGAATTTTTGAATCCAAATGGTTTTGGAAATAAATTGGCATTAAAGTAAAAAGTTTTTGAAAAGGAATTTCAAAGATAAAATTTATTTTTGAATAGCTTGATTAAGCATTGAAGTTTAAATAATTTGATTTAAATTTAAATTCAAATTTTAAAATTGAATTCTATGTTTGGAAACTAAGGATTAAAGATGTTATACAAGTTATATATGGGTTAAACCATTTTAAAGGTATTGGTCTGGGAATTTGAATATAATTCAAGGGCTTTAACTCATGCAAATATGATTGGATTTTTCTGAAACGAAAACTATTCGTTTTCAAATAATAAAAGCTTTCTTATAAGTAATGAACTTCCAATTTGCATTAAAAGGATTTCAAGTCTAAAGTGAAAATGGTCCTCCAAGTTATG
Organism: Allium cepa; assembly: GCA_030765085.1. Classification (NCBI taxonomy): domain Eukaryota; kingdom Viridiplantae; phylum Streptophyta; class Magnoliopsida; order Asparagales; family Amaryllidaceae; genus Allium; species Allium cepa. The sequence goes on along the minus strand of CM060939.1, from coordinate 862,159,495 downwards.
AATAAATCTTTGGAAACGGGTTTGAAAGTTATAAGTTAAATCTTTGATTTAAAGATTGGATGAGTTAATACTAATTGAAATGGAAATTGTTTTGCAATCTGTGAATGTTTCTTTGTGAAACTGGGTGAACTTTGTGAAATGAATCTTTTTGTTTAAAGATTTGAAATGATAATTTGTTTAGACCATTTGAAGAAAGATTTTGGGTTTTTAAAAGTTGTGACTTAACTGAAATCCCATATCCATATGTTTTTCAATATTGCGCTCATTATTCGATTTAGCCAGGAGAGGATCTTGTGTCATATAACCCATTCCGAATAATGATACGGCGTTATGGATTGGATTTGAAGACCGGTGTTGAAGACCGGGTATTTTCGAGAATGATAGGATAACCTATCAATTGTCTCTGCACTGAGTAGCTATAGTATAGAGATTCCCTAAGTGATGGGAAGTCCGATCGGGATTGTGGATACCCAGATTTGCAAGGGCTTCTTCCCTGATTGAACGAAGTGCCTTCGGTTCTGTTTTGAAGACCATACTAGAGATATTTCTCAACTGCTGGTGTTATCTTTTCTTTCTGCTGCTATTATCTTGTATCATATCTCTGATGTATATTGATATTCATTGTATCAGCATTGTATCTGGATATTTTATCAAATGTTGTATGTCAAATGTATTATTCATTTCTTCTATTGTGTTGTACTTATTGTGTTATAAGCTCCGATGAACCAGATTCGACGTTTGGATCTACGACATTTGAACACGAGTGTTGTATTCGCTGCCGATTTTCGAAGGTCGAGTCAGGGCCGTCACATTTATCGTAAGGTTAAAATCCGTTTGTGCTTATGTTCGACGCGGTTTTACGAGGTACTTTTCTGGAGGGTTTTATAACATTAGCAATTCAAATGATTTGAGTTTCTCAAGCAGGTTTACCAAACTGCTTCAGATATTCTATAATATTGGGTCAGATCGTAGTATTTTCCAGAGTTAGCTTTTAGTGCTTTGGAGATTCAGGAGATGAGCTAGTTGACTTAAAGACTTTTCATATTTTGTTTTTCCATTGTATTTCTTGTTTGTATTTCAACATTTGTAAGGACAGACAGTTATAATTGTCTGGCCGATGATAAAAGTTAGCCAGCTTGATTGTTTTAAAGTTTTCTTTTATAGAAATCATTTGGGTTTTACTTATTACTAGTCAAGATGTGGGATTCTAGTTTGTCTTTGTTTTTTCCCCAATAATATGTTTTTCTGACATTCGGATGATTATTATGTGGATATCATAGATGTATTAAAATCAAATTTTGAGGGTTGAAGTAGCTAGTCATTACACACTACCACAAAACAGGCCATTTGCATCTGTTGTTCACCCCCTGTTGCATCAGTTCTATAACCGACGCACGTGCAACCGATGCAACAGGCTTAACAGTTTTGCATCAGTTCTAAAACCGATGCAAAACGGTCCTTTTTGCATCGGTTGTTACTAACAACTGATGCAAAATACGGTTGCAACAAAGGAACATGTTGCACCAGTTGTAATGAAAACCGATGCAACAAAGGAACTTGCTGCATAGGTTGTTGTTGGAAACCGATGCAAACTAATCCCTCTATTATTGATTATAACAAACAATTATTACATGCAATATTACAATCATTCAAAGTTAAATTTGATGGCAAATACAACCGAATAACATAATACAAAAATAAACATATATTACTCGCTTACTCGAAATCTCCTCTTTTGTTACTGGAAAATTAACACATCCCTGCATAAGCTACTGCAAGCTCATCATCTTCAACTTGTACATCTATTCTACATCAGTTTCTTTGTAGTCGCGTATAAGTGTTCAATTAGATCATGCATCAGTGAACAACATATCGGCTCAATCTTGTTCACAAACTCTGAAATGGTGTTTGACATCACATACTACACCAGTTCTTCCAACATCGGCGCGGTGTTCTTGTTCACTTGACAATGCTCTAGTTCATTAGTACTTCTCTACAAATTCTTCATCAGATCTTCCATTATAGTCCGCCAGTTTTCCAGAATCCATGTCACTCTGCACTTAATGCAGTTGCTGCTACCAATACTCTTTGGTTGACCATAAATACATGCTTTGGTCAAGTGTTGCCGTAATTGCACACTTAACTTGCATCAGTTTGCTGTTGTCAAGCATTGGTTCAGACACATCACTGTAGCAATTGCAATCTCTTAACTCCAGCATCCAGTCAACTGCATTGGTTATTCGCTGATGCTCTAAAGTCCCATCTCTGTTTCACTTGTGCATTTCAATGCTGCATCCTGGCTATAATCTTTCAATCTTCACAGTCCTGGCCAGAATCTTCCAACATCGGTTGCTATCTCATCATTTGCAGTCTCCTCATTTTAGCCATATATTAACCGATAGGTTGTAAAATCATCGAACACATAATGTGCAGGACGAATAATCAAGGTATGGAATAACACTGTAAAGCGGGATGAAATATATGTTAACACGGTTATTGATAATAACTGCTATTCTGTAACAGAACCACAGAACTGTTTCATGTTTGATCTGTAATTGAATAAAATAATGAATAAATTAATTCACTTTTAAGTGAAATTTCAACGAAAGATATAAATTTTAGTAAACAAAGCTACCCGACATTAAGGTTTTCACACTAGTACAACATAAAGCAAAAGAAAGGGACAGTACATCAGATCATAGTATGAAAAAGAAAGTACGAACTAACTGATGAATCCTACTGAATTGAAGGAAAAGAGTACTAAACTACCAACTTGGATTTTCCTAAATTTGACAGTCGCCTTTATGTTCGGTAGCCGAATACCATCAATGGCTATACAAGTGACATGGAATGGAGTTACTGAAATGAGAACTGTAGTGAGTGGAGAAGAAGGGGCGGAGTAGAAGTTCATTGAATTTTTACTACAGTTGTCACGACCCAAACTCGATGTTCAACAAACAACATCAAATTCGTATCGCGGGAGCTTGCAACACCATTAAATGATAAATAACACAGCGGAAATAAAAGATGATATCACCGATATAACATGAATACAATATCCAATACATCAATTTGATACAATGATAATCATCAACATCAGAGAATATACAACACAAAATACAGTGGAACACGATACAATATGAAATAAGTCTTCGCAGAATATAATACTGCAACTCTGATCCAAAAAGCTCCAAAGACAAAGCTCCAAAACCCCTAGCTCGATCCACCATCAAGATAGCACTAAGCAAGCAAGTCTCGTCCATATCCAAAGACTGAACTAGCTCCAGATGATCTACTGAACCTAATTATCTGAAAAACCAAACTCTAGACTGCCCATGTGGAAAAAATTTGAGCACCTAGAGTTTAGGAAATAAACAATAAACTCTGGGTCAGTCGTGGGACTGACATGAGAAAACAAAAACAGTTGGTCTTTAAAACAATCAAAGATTTAGATTTTTAGAATCGCAATGCTTTTGAAAAATGGGACTACCATAAGGCCTCCCGCACACGCACACAATGCAAACGCAGAATCGGAGGAGATTTCTCCTTATGATAGTCAAATATGCTTGATACGCGAATTTCTTTGATATTATCACTATAAGTGCAAAGTGCAGAAAAACATTTTGGAAGTAAAATATAAATCTTAGCCATCATAGACATTCCGAACTATGCCTACTATAGCTACCATCCAAACAGTGGGGCGCCACCATAAGTAGATGGCAGGTAATACAACTAATACCGCATAAGGCGCATATTGGATGAATGGATTTTCCAACAAATGGTCAGGCCAAGGAACTTCCCATTGCCACATGGAAACGCCTCTGGAAGGACGCCCCGAGAACCAAACTGGGTCTCTGCCAAACAAGACCGGCTACCCCCATTCTCGAGGAATATACAAAACCTCAGATATGCCACCCCCGGTCCTTTGGGACCTTTAAATGAGAGCTCTCTAACCAACAACATCACACAGTAAATAATATAGTGTGTCCACATGAGTAAGTATCTGGGCTCCATACCATGTTACTATACTTTTCCAGAAGGAATGGTCATACCCTAGGGAAGCTACCCCTGAAACCTTGTCGCACAATTCCTGTTTCGACCATTACCGGTTTGTGAGGCTCGACGAAGTCTCGTCCACAAAGCTACGCTTTTTACAAAAGCCACGCTTTGATCAAAAAATGATCAGCAACAATCAGCATGCCACATTACCAAGTCGGGAATATATCGCTGATAACCTTCAACTATATAACCTCTGAGCTCGTACGTCTCAGAGAAGGGTGTTAATGCTAAGAGAATAAATTCTCCGCCACCAACAGAAATGTATTTGAAAGAAATCTGCTTTATATCTCAAAATGTAATGTCAGACATACAATCCATTCAAGTCTGTTCTGGGTTCAAACATAACCGAAGGCACTTCCAAAGAAGTCCTTGCAATCCGGGTGTTCACAATCCCGATCGAACTTCCCATCACATAGGGAAATCTCTATACCGTAGCTACTCGGTGCAGAAACAATCGATAGGTCATCCTATCATTCTCACAAATACTCGGTCTTCACCATCGGTCTTCAAATGCTATCCATAACGACGTATCACATATTCGGAATGGGTTATACGACCCAAAGGTCCTTTCTCGGCTAACCCGAATATTGAGCGCAACATTTAAAACATATGGATATGGGGTTTCAATTAAGTCACAACTTAATAATTCCAATTTTTCTTTCAAATGGTTTAAATCTATTACCATTTCAAATCTTTTAAAAAAAAGATTTATTTCACAAAGTTACACTTAGTTTCACAAAGATTCATTTACGGATTTCAAAACAATTTCCGTTTCAATTGGATTAATTCATTAAATCTTTAAATCAAAGATTTATCTCATAGCTTTCAAAACTGTTTCGAAAATTCATCCATAACTTGCAAAATCATTTTCAATTTAACTTGAAATCCCTTAAATACATTTTGAAATTCATTTCTCATATGAAAGCTTTTTATCATTTAGAAACAATAGTTTTATTTTGGAAAAACCTGATTCTATTTATACAAGTTAAAAATCTTTGAGTTAATTCAAATTCTCACAACAATACTTTAAAAATGGTTTTAAAACCCCATATAAACTTGTATACCGTTTTTAAATCATAAATATAGAATTCAATTTCAGATATTGAATTCAAATTATTCAGATTTCAAATCTTTATTAAGTTATTCAAAATAACTTTCATTCTTAAAACACCTTTTCAAAATCTTTTCACATTAAACTTAATTTATTTCCAAAACTATTTGAATTTAAAATTCAAATTCAAAACTTATTTACAAAATCTGTGACTTAACCGATTTCCATGTGAAATCCATATTTGTGTGTGTATAAGTGTGGTCCAGGGATTTTACACAATAGTGCCCACATCAATCATTACAAATATATCAATATCGATAAGCGGTATAACCAATAACACTTATGTTCATTCACAGTTTCACAGTAAAATAAATTTATCAATCACGAAGATTCATCATTACAATTCGATGTGGGTTTCGGATAACCAACTGGAATCCGACTCACTGTCGCATCGAAATTTAAATGCCGTTTTAAAGGCTAAGGTTTACAGAATAAAATTACCAATCATAATCCAGCACATAGTAATTCACATCTTATGGCATCACAATTTCAAACAGAAATATAATTTCATTTTACAATAAATCAGATATCCTACATACACAACCCACAAGCAATCATCTTTAATTTTTGTTGTAATTAATTCAAATTAATTATTAAGTCTTAATTACTAAATTTATTACCTTAAATCATTAAGTAAAAATCTAAATTATTAATCAGACTTAATTACCCATTTATTAATTTATAATTACTTAGTAAATCAATTATTCATTCTTAATTAAATTACTTGATTAATTAACTACTAATCATTAATTAATTAATTTAAAGTAGTTAATTATAAATATATTTATTACTTAATCACCTATTAACTCAAATTCTAATTATATTGTAATTATTCTTAATTACTTCCAATAAGTAAATAATTTATATTAATTTCTCATCTTAATTAAAATTTTATAAGTCTCTTTAAATTTTGAAATCAATTATAGTACTAACTACAAACTTAATTGTTTGTTAACTTTATACTTAATTCAAATCAATTCTTAATTAAAATAGTAATTAAGGGCTAGAAACATTGTAAAGAATTAACTACATAATTATAAAATATTGATCAAGGTTTTAGGAAGCATTGTTATATATCCACTTGGTTAATCAATACTTGAAATAAATTCTTGATTCAAATATAGTCAACATTAGTTACTTAATAACTACTGAAATTTGCTTAACATTTTTTTTACTGTAAATTTATAGTCCAACTACAACCCGAGATTACCCAGATTTTTCTCGAGTAAACACTCGAGATTCCCTTGCATTTCCCGAAGCATCTCTCTCCCTCACATATACTTCTTCTTCCTCTTTTTATTTTTTTTCCAATGAGTTATACTTGAACTTAATTTTAAAACGAAAGCATCTGGTAATCAACTCACAAACTCGAGTTCCCTACCGAAGCGAACACTACATTTACTTGAGAATCACCTCGCGCCATTCACCATCGTACCTGACACAACGTCAATAACGTGCCTGTGCATGTGTACGTGAACCCCCGCCACCTCTGGTCGAGTCGCCACCCACCTCCAAGTCACTGATCATCTCCACTTTCGATCTCAACCACCAAAAACCCAAAACTATCTCGAAATCAAAATCGAGCTCATCAGTTCCCACCAGGAACCCAAACATCACCAGTAAATCACCTCGCATTCCCACGTCACATCATTGGCGATCATGAAACTCCATCCACGGTTGCTTCGATGACTCACAAAGCCTCTCCCCCTGGTCTGGTCCCACTCGACGCCTCGACGAGTGTGCACGAGCCAAAAGCCCATAAGCCATTTTTACAGTCCTTAAACCCTAAAATGTCTTCGTCCTCTCAATCCACTAAATAGAAAATTAATTTTACATTTTTCTCAAGATCAGGGGGCGGCTATATTTGCTACAACCCAAGTTTCAATAATTTAAATTGATTCAATTCTCTTAAATTTGAAAAAAGCAATTTTTATTCAAATTCAAACTGCTCATAAATTACTAATCCAAAAATCTAAATTTTTGTTTTAAAATTCATGTCTTGCAGTATGAATTCAATTCGTATACCTGAATTCATAAATTATGAAGTTCAAAATTTTGACTTATTTTAAAACTATGCTTATTTTCTTGCTTTCGAGGATTATCAAAAATTGATTTAACTTGAATAAGTTGTAATTCTTGAATATATACTATAACAAACCGTTTTTTTAGCACCAAGTCTTAATAGCAAGAAGAATCAGAGAAAATGATCTTTGATGTTGTTTTAGAGCCTGTATATTTTTATCAGAGGTATATACATCCCTGCTTACAAACATACATTATCAACCTACGCACAGATGATCACATATGAATGCATTCAAACAAGTTACAATATTTTATTTTATCTTATTATCATTATTGATCAACACTATCAAGATAGAAAACTAAATAAAGTTTGCTCACCTTAAGAAGTTTTGAAACAGAGAGAAATTTTTGAAACTGCATATTGATTTCTCTCTTTTAATCTGTTTTGCTTTGCTTTCAGTTGAATGTTGTTTTGAGTTTTATAGATGATGATTTTACATTTTTTTCTCTGGTTTTGCTAAGTCAAATGAACGAACAAAGGTGAGAATAAATGCATATACAAGGGAATATTCAGTATATTATTTGTACAAAAAACATGCTGTAGAGGCTTGCATTAATTGCCTTGGTATGTTTCATTAATGGATTTGTACTTTAGGTGTTCGTTTGCAAGCTATTACCCATACTTTGTCTACAGCCTAGCTTACTTGTATCATATTTTTTTTTATTTTTTATTTTCTTTAGTACTTGTTTATGCTTACCTATATTCTACTTCACAGCTACATATTTTACTTGCCTTTTCTTTACTCAGCTGAGATGCTGTATTTTTTTTTGTATTAATTGTTTCCTTTCCTTTGTTTCTTGTTTTGTTTCATGTGTTCATACTATTTCAATTGTATATGCATTTACAGGCTACCTATTTTATTTGCCTACATTAAAATTCATTTGATTTTATTTTTTTGTATGTTTGCGGTTTTTTTTTGTGTTTTAGCCCTCTTGCATTGTTTAAATGTAATATTATTTTAGTTTACCTACATTGCTTCTAATTTGTTTTACAACAAATCCACCTTGTTTTATTATTTCCTTGTTTAAATTCTTCTATTTGCCTTGTCTTATTGCTTGCACAGTTTGTTTGTTTGTTTATCTTCTTTTTGAAAGCCACTTTGTTTGTTTACCTAAGTATTTATATTTATGGTTATTATTTTATCACATAGATGTTTTATATTGTAGTTTGATTTAGTTTAATGTTGCCTTATAACTATAAAATTTCATTTGTATTTCTGTTATTATTATTTTATAGTTTGATTACTAAACATTAATTTATAACTTATATTTTATTTTATACTTTTTATTATTATTTTTTTAAAGAAAATTCTCTTTGAACTTCCAAATCAAACTTTTTTTTTATAATTCTATTCATTTGAAAATAATTAACTTTATGTTTTTGAGTTTCAAATTCAATTCAAAAGCAAGTAAGAATACATTTCTTATTAAAATTGTAAAATTCAAACAAATCCGTAATTTAATACAAAAATCTAATTAAATTATAAATTTAAATTCGTCATTAAAACTGGGTCGTTACAGATTCCCCTCCTTAAGAAATTTCGTCCTCGAAATTTGCCAAGGAGACAACAAAGATAGATAAAAGATAGAGGAATATCATTCCAGATCAATCTAGATACCAATTCTGCATTTGGCTTACCAAATCAGAATATCAACAATAGATGTGAGAACAACTCAATCAACTACGAAACAATTGGTTTATCTGATCTACGAAGTACACAGGGGTATTGGTTAGTTCGAAGGGATAACTAATCGTTCGTAAAATATACCGAAACCCAATGAAATAGATAGAAATAGATTTGATTACGATTTCAGATTCAAGATTTAATTTATTTACGATTTGTTAAGAAATACAACTAATGATAGTTCCAGTGTCGAACAAAATTCAAACAATTTAATCGTAAACGAGAAGATTACCTTATAAAATTTATTTTCCTAAATTAGTTTGTAGAGGTTGAAGAATCGTCTTTGATTGCATACACTTTCTTTACTAAGTCTGCTTCTTTGCTGGAAAATTGTTGATCCTATGTCCCGGCTTGCGGCATTTATAACATCCCGTAGATTCCTGATCTGGCCTCATAAATGGCTCTCTCATTCCTGGCTTCCAAGGATTCTTACATTTATCCGAGTAGTGACCTTTCTCCAAGCAATTGATACAAGTAACATCCTTCTTTTTCTTCTGTATACTCTTCTTTCCTTTATCTTCCCTCGATTTCTTTCCGCCAAACTTCCTTTTTCTCCAATTCAGATTACTTCCATTTCCAATTTCCTCCGGATCTTTTTGCTTTTCCAAAGTATCGTATCTATAGCCCATATCAATCAATTCAGAAAAAGATTCTTTGACGTGAGTAGTCATCCTTTCCTGAAACTCCTTGTTCATTCCCCGAATAAACTTTTCATTCTTCTTTAATGGTGTATTCACCAATTCTGGACCAAATCGAGATAATTCAATAAATTTGTTCATGTATTCCTCAAATGATAAACTTCCTTGCTTCAAATCCATAAACTCCTGGTACACTCTAGAGATACCTGTAGACGACATATATCGCTGCTCAAACACTTCTTTGAAACGACTCCAAGTAAATTCATCCACCGACTCGTCCAATGTAATTTCTTCCCACCAAGCTAAAGCCTCTTCCTGGAGTTGCCAAGAAGCTATCAATCGCATCTGATCATCTTCTAATTTTAGTCCTTTGAAAATCTTTTCACACGATCGAATCCAGGCTTGTGCTTCGATAACAGTTTCTTTGCCTGTGAATGGCTTTCCACTAAGTCTAGAAAAACTTTGATATAGATCAGCCAAATTTGATTGAGATTGAATAGGAATATCTGTCGTCGCAGGGTTTTGATTAGTTGAAGTGGTACTTTCCTGTCTCCTATTTCGTCCTCTTCTTCCACTCATTCTTACTATCTGTAAATAGTAAGAAATCCGATTTAGGCATTCGGACGAAATATCTTAGAGAATAACAACAGATAAAAAGAATAGATTAAGAAATTTGGGTTTTGGTTCCACTGGTTGTAATCATTCTAGGGTATACTTTACCCTATCTCTAATGAGCCATCTAAGGTGTTACATTCGATAGCTAAAGTTCTTACTCAACCTTCAGCTTTGATACCAACTTGTCACGACCCAAACTCGATGTCCAACAAACAACATCAAATTCGTATCGCGGGAGCTTGCAACACCATTAAATGATAAATAACACAGCGGAAATAAAAGATGATATCACTGATATAACATGAATACAATATCTGATACATCAATTTGATACAATAATAATCATCAACATCAGAGAATAAACAACACAAAATACAGCGGAACACGATACAATATGAAATAAGTCTTCTCAGAATATAATACTGCAACTCTGATCCAAAAAGCTCCAAAGATAAATCTCCAAAACTCCTAGCTCGATCCACCGTCAAGATAGCACTAAGCAAGCAAGTCTCGTCCATATCCAAAGACTGAACTAGCTCCAGATGATCTACTGAACCTAATTATCTGAAAAAACCAAACTCTAGACTGCCCGTGTGGAAAAAATTTGAGCATCCAGAGTTTAGGAAATAAACAATAAACTTTGGGTCAGTCGTGAGACTGGTATGAGCAAACAAAAACAGTTGGTCTTTAAAACAATCAAAGATTTAAATTTTTATAATCGCACCGCTTTTGAAAAATGAGACTACCATAAGGCCCCCCGCACACAAACACAATGCAAACGCAGAATCGAAGGATATTTCTCCTTATGATAGTCAAATATGCTTGATACGCGAATTTCTTTGATATTATTACTATAAGTTCAAAGTGCAGAAAAATATTTCGGAAGTAGAATATAAATCTTAGCCGGCATAGACATTCCGAACTATGCCTTCTGTAGCTACCATCCAAACAGTGGGGCGCCACCATAAGTAGATGGCAGGTAATACAACTAATACCGTACAAGGCTCGTATTGGATGAATGGATTTTCCAACAAATGGTCAGGCCAAGGAACTTCCCATTGCCACATGGAAATGCCTCTGGAAGGACGCCCCGAGAACCAAACCGGATCTCTGCCAAACAAGGCCGGCTACCCCCTTCCCGGGGAATGTACAAAAACTCAGATATGCCACCCCCGGTCCTTTGGGACCTTTAAACGAGAGCTCTCTAACCAACAACATCACACAGTAAACAATATAGTGTGTCCACATGAGTAAGTATCTGGGCTCCATACCATGATACTACCCTTTTCCAGAAGGAATGGTCATACCCTAGGGAAGCTACCCCTGAAACCTTGCCGCACAATTCCTGTTTCGACCGTTACCAGTTTGCGAGGCTCAACGAAGTCTCGTCCACAAAGCTACGCTTTTTACAAAAGCCACACTTTGATCAACAAATGATCAGCAACACTCAACATGCACATTACTAAGTTGGGAATATGTCGCTGATAACCTTCAACTACATAACCTCTGAGCTCGTAAGTCTCAGAGTAGGGTGTTAATGCTAAGAGAATAAATTCTCCGCCACCAACAGAAATGTATTTGAAAGAAATCTGCTTTATATCTCAAAATGTAATGTCAGACATACAATCCATTCAAGTCTGTTCTGGGTTCGAACAGAACCGAAGGCACTTCCAAAGAAGGCCTTGCAATCCGGGTATTCACAATCCCGATCGAACTTCCCATCACTTAGGGAAATCTCTATACCGTAGCTACTCGGTGCAGAGACAATCGATAGGTCATCCTATCGTTCTCACAAATAACTGGTCTTCACCACCGGTCTTCAAATGCTATCCATAACGACGTATCACATATTTGGAATGGGTTATACGACCCAAAGGTCCTTTCCCGGCTAACTTGAATAGTGAGCGCGACATTTAGAATATATGGATATGGGGTTTCAATTAAGTCACAACTTAATAATTCCAAATTTTCTTTCAAATGGTTTAAATCTATTACCATTTCAAATCTGTTAAACAAAAAGATTTATTTCACAAAGTTCACTCAGTTTCACAAAGTTTCATTTACGGATTTCAAAACAATTTCTGTTTCAATTGGATTAATTCATTAAATCTTTAAGTCAAAGATTTATCTCATAGCTTTCAAAACTGTTTCCAAAAATCATCCATAACTTGAAAAATCGTTTTCAATTTAACTTGAAATCCCTTAAATACAATTTGAAATTCATTTCTCATATGAAATCTTTTTATCATTTAGAAACAATAGTTTTATTTTGGAAAAACCCGATTCTATTTATACAAGTTAAAAATCTTTGAGTTAATTTAAATTCTCACAAAAATACTTTAAAAATGGTTTTAAAACCCCATATAAGCTTGTATACCATTTTTTAGTCATAAATATAGAATTCAATTTCAGATATTGAATTCAAATTATTCAGATTTCAAATCCTTATTAAGTTATTCAAAATAACTTTCATTCTGAAAACACCTTTTCAAAAGCTTTTCACATTAAACTTAATTTATTTCCAAAACTATTTGAATTCAAAATTCAAATTCAAAACTAATTTAAAAAACTGTGACTTAACCGATTTCCATGTGAAATCCATATTTGTGTGTGTATAAGTATGGTCTAGGGATTTTACGCAATAGTGCCCACATCAATCATTACAAATATATCAATATCGATAAGCGGTATAACAAATAACGCTTATCTTCATTCACAGTTTCACAGATAAAATAAATTTATCAATCACGAAGATTCATCATTACAATTCGATGTGGGTTTCGGATAACCAACTGGAATCCGACTCCCTGTCGCATCGAAATTTAAATGCCGTTTTATAGGCTAAGGGTTTACAGAATAAAATTAACAATCAAAATCCAGCACATAGTAATTCACATCTTATGGCATCACAATTTCAAACCGAAATATCAATTCATTTTACAATAAATCAGATATCCTACATACACAATCCACAAGCAATCATCGTTAATTTTTGTTGTAATTAATTCAAATTAATTATTAAGTCTTGATTACTAAATTTATTACCTTAAATCATTAAGTAAAAATTTAAAATATTAATCAAACATAATTACCCATTTTTTAATTACTAATTACTTAGTAAATCAATTATTCATTCTTAATTAAATTACTTGATTAATTAACTATTAATCATTAATTAATTAATTTAAAGTAGTTAATTATAAATATATTTATTACTTAATCACCTATTAACTCAAATTCTAATTATACTGTAATTATTATTAATTACTTCCCAAAAGTAAATAATTTATATTAATTTCTCATCTTAATTAACATTTTATAAGTCTCTTTAAATTTTGAAAATCAATTATAGTACTAACTACAAACTTAATTGTTTGTTAACTTTATACTTAATTCAAATCAATTACATAATTAAAATAGTAATTAAGGGCTAGAAACATTGTAAAGCATTAACTACATAATTTTAAAATATTGATCAAGGTTTTAGGAAGCATTGTTATGTATCCACTTGGTTAATTAATACTTGAAATAAATTCTTGATTCAAATATACTCAACATTAGTTACTTAATAACTACTAAAATTTGCTTAACATTCTTTTTATTGTAAATTTATAGTCCAACTACAACCCGAGATTACCCAGATTTTTCTCGAGTAAACACTCGAGATTCCCTTGCATTTCCCGAAGCATCTCTCTCCCTCACATATACTTCTTCTTCCTCTTTTATTTTTTTTCCAGTGAGTTAAACTTGAACTTAATTTTAAAACGAAAGCATCAGGTAATCAACTCATAAACTCGAGTTCCCTACCGAAGAGAACACTACATTTACTCGAGAATCACCTCGCGCCATTCACCATCGTACCTGACACAACGACAATAATGTGCCTGTGCACGTGTACGTGAAACCCCGCCACCTCTGGTCGAGTCGCCACCCACCACCAAGTCACTGATCATCTCCACTTTCGATCTCAACCACCAAAAACCCAAAACTATTTCGAAATCAAAATCGAGCTCATCGATTCCCACCAGGAACCCAAACATCACCAGTAAATCACCTCGCATTCCCACGTCACGTCACTGGCAATCATGAAACTCCGTCCATGGCTGCTTCGATGACTCACGAAGCCTCTCCCCCTGGTCCGGTCCCACTCGACGCCTCGACGAGTGTGCACGAGCCAAAAGCCCATACGCCAATTTTACAGTCCATAAACCCTAAAATGTCTTCGTCCTCTCAATCCACTAAATTGAAAATTTATTTGACATTTTTCTCAAGATCAGGGGTGGCTATATTTGCTACAATCCAAGTTTCAATAATTTAAATTGATTCAATTCTCTTAAATTTGAAAAAAAGCAATTTTTATTCAAATTCAAACTGCTCGTAAATTACTAGTCTAAAAATCTAAATTTTTGTTTTAAAATTCATGTCTTGCAGTATGAATTCAATTCGTATACCTGAATTCGTAAATTATGAAGTTCAAATTTTTGACTTATTTTAAAACTATGCTTATTTTCTTGCTTTACAGGATTATCAACAATTTTGATTTAACTTGAATAAGTTTTAATTCTTGAATATATACTATAACAAACCATTTTTGTTGTAGCACCAAGTCTTAATAGCAAGAAGAATCAGAGAAAAAGATCTTTGATGTTGTTTTAGAGCTTGTATATTTTTATCAGAGGTATATACATCCCTGCTTACAAACATACATTATCAACCTATGCACAAATGATCACATATGTATGCATTCAAACAAGTTACAATATTTTATTTTATTTTATCTCATTATCATTACTGATAAACACTATCAAGATAAAAACTAAAGAAAGTTTGCTCACCTTGAGATGTTTTGAAACAGAGAGAAATTTTTGAAACTGTAGATTGATTTCTCTCTTTGAATCTGTTTTGCTTTCCTTTCAGTTGAATGTTGTTTTGAGTTTTATAGATGATGATGTTTACATTTTTTCTTCTTCTGGTTTTCCTAAGTCAAATGAACGAACAAAGGTGAGAATAAATGCATATACAAAGGAGTATGCATTATATTATTTGTACAAAAAACATGTTGTAGAGGCTTGCATTAATTGCCTTGGTATGTTGCATTAATGGCTTTGTACTTTAGGTTTTCATTTGCAAGCTATTACCCATACTTTGTCTACGGCCTAGCTTACTTGTATCATATTTTATTTTTATTTTTTTTCTTTAGTACTTGTTTATGCTTACCTATATTCTACTTCACAGCTACATATTTTACTTGCCTTTTCTTTACTCGGTGGAGATGATGTATTTTTTTGGGTATTAATTGTTTCCTTTCTTTTGTTTCTTGTTTTGTTTCATGAGTTCATACTATTTCAATTGCATATGCATTTACAGGTTACCTATTTTATTTGCGTACATTAAAATTCATTTGATTTTATTTTTTTGTATGTTTGCATTTTTTTTTTGTTTTTCAGCCCTCTTGCATTGTTTAAATGTAATATTATTTTAGTTTACCTGCATTGCTTCTAATTTGTTTTACAACAAATCCACTTTGTTTTATTATTTCCTTGTTTAAATTCTTCTATTTGCCTTGTCTTATTGCTTGCACAGTTTGTTTGTTTGTTTATCTTCTTTTTGCAAGCCACTTTGTTTGTTTACCTAAGTATTTATATTTATGGTTATTATTTTATCACATAGATGTTTTATTTTGTAGTTTGATTTAGTTTAATGTTGCCTTATAACCGTAAAATTTCATTTGTATTTCTGTTGTTATTATTTTATAGTTTGATTACTAAACATTAATTTATAACTTATATTTTATTTTATACTTTTTATTATTATTATTTTAAAGAAAATTTACTTTGAACTTCCAAATCAAACCTTTTTTATAATTCTATTCATTTGAAAATATTTAACTTTATATTTTTGAGTTTCAAAGCCAATTCAAAAGCAAATAAGTATACATTTCTTATTAAAATTGAAAAATTCAAACAAATCCATAATTTAATCCAAAAATTTAATTAAATTATAAATTTAAATTCGTCATTAAAACTGGGTCGTTACAACAGTGAATTAAAACATCAGTCTATTCAATCGCCTGTAAAAAAATCGCAACCCAAATATCAGCCAATCCATAATTCCTCTAATGGCTGAGCAACCAAATTGCCTACCATTAATAATCGACTCGTCTAAAAACATGGGCAATTCGAATCGAACACGACGAGAACTACCAAATTTCGAATTGGGTTGCGATTGACTTTTGTTTTCTGAGAAAATTGGGTTGAGAAATTGTGAGTTAATCTATTTTCGAATGTCGCCATGAATTATATAAGTAGTATGCTTGGAGATTTGAGTTTTATTAAACTGATATTATTCTCAATTACATTCATTTTGTAGTGTAGGGTTCGAGCGTGGGTTGCGGGTTGGTTTCGCATACCCGTTTCATTTTTCGTGTTTGCCTACTGTTAAAACATATGTTGGTAAGGGATGCAAATTAACGTAGTTGCATCGGTTGACTTTAAAACTGAGGCGACTAAAACTATTTGCATCGACGTATTTGCATCGGTTGTTGGTGACAACTGATGCAAATTTGATTTTTTATTACCTATTGCTTTCCACGCACCAATTGCATCGGTTATTAAGACAGAACTGATGCAAATAGTTCTATTTGCATCAGTTTTTACTTCAACCGATTCAAATGAGGCGATGCAATGGTCTGTTTTGTAGTAGTGACAGTTATGTTGTGCAAATAAATCTATCTCATTTTGTTGCTTGAAAATAATCCTAGTGATGGTCGCTGCATCATCGACGTTCATTTTCACGACTTGAAATAAAGGATATTACAATATATGTTTCATTTTTATCGATGTTTTGAACTTCAGGTATGTATCATCATTATTTTTTTAAAAGTTGAACATAGTAAGATACAATTCTAATCAATCATTAATTTATTTAAAATCTGAAGTACATGATTAATTCAAAATGTTGTAGAAAATCTTCTCACATAAAATACACATAGTAATAGTTAAATAAGCAACTGGAATTGTTCAAAATTTTCATCTTTTAATGTTCCTAATGAACCAAAATTATTACCCGACTTGCTCAGATTCAATACTTGTATATATAATGAAACAGTTGAAAAATGAACTAAAAGCACTAGTAATAAAATTTTGTAGCAATGCAAGCCTGTTTGGAATTCTGTAGACACATGTTATTTAATTGTAAACTATTATTTACTATTCCTTTTTCTAATATTTCTATTTTTAATTTTTAATTATGTGATTAATTAATTTTTAACTCTATCAATTTTTTTTACAAATTTATCAGCTCAAATGCTTGTGCAAATATTTCCATGGTAAAAGTAATTTAAATCTGATAATATTACTATAGGATTTAAGCATATAAGTGGAGATATGTTTAACATGGTTCCTTCTTGAGATCTTTTATCATGAAGATGTCCTTATTAGCATTTCGACTACTGCCTTTATATTATATAGGAGAAATATTAATAAACAGATTTTACATTATGTAGTGGTTAAATGAATAATGACTTCAATATTTTGATGCATTTACGAACTAAATGAATATACCATGCAACATGCAATGAAGATCTTTAGGAAACTAAAATATTTTTTAATAAATATCATAATACCAAATACAGGACATACTTTACATTTTAACTTCCACGTTAAAGTAATCGACGTTCATTCAAAAAATCGAAACAACTCTTTTAAGGATATTATCCACATTTCTTACCAAGCTAAAATATTATACATAAAATGTTTTGACAATTGATGGATGAACTAAATTGATCTGTTATTATTCAAATTGTAACCTCCATTTGGATCCTTTATTAATATCATCTCCAATTATCAGCATTTTTCTATTCTTCACTTTGATTCCATTATCTATTTAACTCATCAATAATAATGTGATGTTTCAACCAATTGATGCCCATTAACCCAAAATCCTTCGAACTTTGAATTCGAGCCAACACATACCCTTCGAAACACGTAGACCTCTTCGTCATCGAGTATAAGAACACTGTGTCATAAGGATCACCTTTATCTTTCATGAAATCCAATTTGAAAAAAGGCAACAAGTGAAGGCCCTTCATCTCGCACTGTGCCATCTTTCCAAATATTTTCGAACCAGCCTATTTCATCGTAACCAATAAAGGCTTCGTCATATGCAATGTTTACATTTCAAAGTCATGGTTGTACACAACAAAAACGGAGAACCATAGCATTGACAAGGTGGTTGAGGACATAAGCCTTGTATGGTTGATCCACCTTCCCTTTTCCTATGACTTCATGAGGTTTTGAAAGTTCTGAAGATTATGGCAAGAAATGCAAATCTGGGTCTGATTTACAAAGTTTCTAAGAAGGGTGTAAGGGCATTGAATTCTCCATTGATGGTGAGAAGGTAGATCATGGAAGCACATTATAGGCTTTATTTGGCCAACAAGCTCTTTTTTTGTTTAAAGATACAAAATTTAGGGTCATTTCTTAGTGAAGTTTGTAATTGCATTAACATTAAACAAAAATATGAGGGTTCTGAAGGTAATGGAAAATACGAGATTACTAAATAAATACATTGGCAAAAATAGGTGCATATTAGAGTAAATTTATGCAATTATATGTTTATTATTATTAATAAAAATTGCTTTAACAATATTTAACACGATTTCACTCAGAGTTGGCACCTAGCTTTGTAAAAGGCATTCATTCAGTAAGCTCCTTCGTCGCAACAACCTGAGAATCTTTCATATTTTCATTCAAAATCAATGTAATAACTAGCTTCAATAAAAATAACCCAAAAGGTTGTATTGTAAATGAAGCAAGAACTTGTTGGATCGAATAAAACCTACAGTGCAATTTCACGTTCCGCTTGCTTAGTATTAAAGAAGAATACAAAGCCCTTACATGATTCTCCCTAACCTAGTAAATCGGACACCAAACACTACATTTCACAACATGGTCTTTAAGGACATTCATACCACCTTGAAGTCGTAAAACAATGCAAGGTTCATTGACTATGCAAGGCTTAGATCCATGACCGCCTTGTCAAAGCTATGGATGTTCTTACTCATCCGTTGTAAATAACAGTAAACTCAAAAAACATAGATGTTGCTTATGGTGAAGTCAATGTTTGTTACAATTTGAAAATAACTGATCGATTTAGTTCGACCATCAAATTTTCGAACATTCTATTTAGAATAGTTTGATTTAGTAAAAAAAATGTTGATAATATCCTTGAAAGTTTGGTTTTATTTTTAAA
Organism: Allium cepa; assembly: GCA_030765085.1. Taxonomy (NCBI): domain Eukaryota; kingdom Viridiplantae; phylum Streptophyta; class Magnoliopsida; order Asparagales; family Amaryllidaceae; genus Allium; species Allium cepa. The sequence continues at coordinate 862,140,053 of CM060939.1, read as the reverse complement.
TTAATGTCAAATACTTTAGCATGGAAGTTATAATATAAAGTATGTCTTCAATTTTGTATTATGGCACTTTTTCAAAATTATAAGACAATTTAATTTAACGACCCTATACCACTAATGTCCTAAAACCAACTCAATATACCAATGCACAACAAACATAAACGATGAATGCTCGTTTGAAACTAGATATAGAAATTGTACAACATAATTCTCAAAAAACATAGGAAAAATATAATAGGTGAATAAATTTGTTCATGCGAGATAGTAAAATGCAAACTAATATGCATATCTCATGTTTTGCAAATATCATAGCATAATGGTCAAAATACGCTACTTGGGTTATTTTTTGAATACGCAAAAGAGTGCATGAAGATGCATATTACAACCTTTTTTGCCAGTTGTAATAGATGCATTTTTTTAACAACTCTTTTTTTCAGTTGTAATAGGTGTCTATTACAACTTTTTGTTTACTAGTTATAATAATTATTTAATAATCATAATTAAATATTAATACTTAATAATCAATAATGAATTAGAAAGCAAATAACAAATAATAATTACTACTAGATGATAATAATTAACTTAAAATATGAAGTAATTAATATTAATAATTAATATACTAATTAATAATTATTAAAAAAATCATATTAGAATTAATTTTAAATAATTAATAATTAACATTAATAAATAAAAATTAAGAAATAACAATTAATATTAATTATTAATATTTAATAATTGATATTTAAAATATTATAATCAATAATCAATAATAAATATTGATTACCATTAAATAATAATATTTAATTTGAAATATGAAATATGAAATATGAAATAATCAGTATTAATAATTACCAATACAGTCACATTTTCAAAGCCAATCTAATTTAGAAATTATTGGTGTACAAACCTCAAGAATCTTAGATAAGACGGGTGTAGAAAATCAAGAGAAGCTTTGAAGAATTTTCCTTTTGTTTTTATGCTTTTATATTATAATATTTATCATAATTTTTTGATGTTGGAGATGGGAACAGGATGCACGAGAAGTGGTTAGATATTAGCAGACTGATAGAATGGCCAAGTGATGAGTTTAAGATGTATTTATAAACCTTAATTAGCTTTAGCTTTAGCAAGTTGACCAATTTTTTAATTAATGCGTTCTCTCTTATGTTACCCATAAAATCTTAGAAATATTTGCACCACCTAATTTCGTATTTCCAAATTTAACTAGTTTATGGAAGAAATAAAAGATTAACTTTGAGAGATTTTTGCAATAAATATAGATTTGATAAAAAAATTCCTTTTCCGTTAAACATTCCTTAAGTTTTTTACTCTGTTAAAATCTTAAAAATCTCACAAAAAAGTTAATAAATCATTATAGTATATTACATTATATACTAATTTTGTCAGTAAATGTATTAATGAGTTAAGATTATTTCTCCGTTGACCACCACCATAACGCGAAATTAGTTAATCATGTATAATAAAGGCAATTGCTAAGGTACCAATAAGGGAACCTGCACGAAAATAGTTCTCTAGGAGGAACAGTAGTGAACAAATCTCCACCTACGTGCTCTAATCTTAAAGTCACATTTTCAAATATAAATTAATATTTACATAAAAATAGATGTATAGATATCTGCGTGAACAAGTTTTAAAAAAAACATTTAGTACAGTGAAAAATTATTTTCATAATTTAAAATAAAACATTAGAAAGTATATAGTAAAGAACAATTTACAATTAAATAATGTTTGTGTACACACTAGCAGGCAGACAGACAGTGCAACAAAATAGTTTAGTATTATTTCTTTCATGTCATTTTCAAGTTGTTTGTTACGTAGAAGTACTCAGGCACATGCTTTTCATGTTGGTAAAGCATTTGATATTTTTGCTTCACCAAAAAAAAATTAAGAAATGAATATTTTCACAATTATATGTTGTTGTGTAATTGACTATATATATTTTATGTGGGCTGATTTTCTGCTACTTTGAGAAATTGTTTCTATACTTAAAACTTTTCAATTAAAATTAAAATTAAAATTAATGATTGATGAAAACTATATTTTATTGTGTTCAAATTTTAAGAAAATAATGAAGATTACTGAAAGTGAATTAAGAAGGAAAAAAATCACAAACACAAATACGCAGAGTATAACATTTTCTATTGGAGCTTTCCACCGAAGCTCCTTGTTTTTGACGTTGTTATAAGAAAAATGCTTATGATAATGAGTATGTAAATTAAGTATCTGTTTTTTCTATATCAGAAAGTGTAAAACATCTTACACTTTTTTATAGAAAGCGTAATTTAACTTGCGCTTTTTTAATTTTTTTTTTAAATTTTAAAACTGTCAAAAAAATTAAAATCAAAAACAAAAACACAGGTTAACATGAGCTTTTCAAAAATTTCAAAATTTTCAAAAAGACATTCAGAGTCAAAAGGTTGCAAGTTAGCTTGCATTTTCTGTCAGAAAAATGCAAAATAAAATGTTATCTCCATTTTTCAAAAAATATGAACTAAATTTACATATTCATATCTATATAGATTTTTCTTATCACATCATCAAAAACAAGGAACTGTGACTCTTTTCTTGTTCCCTATTTCAGGATCAGAAAATAAACGCCAAATGATGCTCAGCCGACACTGGAATTATTTACAAAGGATAAAATGAGATGGTTTATTTTCACAACATAAGTAAATAGAGTAATCTAAAAAATCTAAAATTTTGTCTTTGCTGACTCCTGTGTGCAAAGAATAGATGTCTTTCGCAATGTGGTTAGCAATAGACGACTCTTCTTCCCTTATTACCTATAACTGTCTTCATAACTCATTTTCTCACTTCAGGAAATGGCTGTAGTCATGGACTTACAGTCAAATGCATTTCAGCAGGGCCTTCCAATTTTTTATTTTTTTTCCTCTAAACAAATAAATTTTGTTCAGGTATTCCTCATTAGCATTTCCTGCATGTAATGAAGCCATGTTGATAAGAATAATTATGCTACTTTTGACACAAAGGAGACCTGTACTAAAATTTGAATGAACTCTTTCATAACAAACAACAGTAATCGGACAAACAAAACAATAGTATAAATGAAAAACAGATATTTACATTGATAAACATGTATTAAAGGTAATATGCATTTTTAAGGAGAACCTATAGACTAAAATTACCAATCGTTACTATTGTAGGATTCACACTTGCTTTGAATTTCTACTCAAATGATCTTTGAACGTTGATTTCTGGTTACAACAGTTGATTATAGCAAAAAGGGGTTAATGAGTAAGAATCTTTGACAATCAAAAATGATTATATTATGAGAAAAAGATTCAATATTAATTTACAGAAATTTAATAATTATATGTTCAAGTTTTAATTTGTATTGATACTTGATGAAAAACTATAATAATGTATAAAATTTTCTTCATATTTAGTTTTGACGTTGCATTCATGCCCACATCTTCAACCTTTATCACATTAGTGTGGATTAAACACCTATGTTGTTATATTTCTAAATACATCATCGAAGTTTATGTTATGTTTGTAAATATATCGGCATTATTTATGTAGATCTAAATGATATTTATATCTGGGGTTATGCATAGAAGGTCCATATTTCTGATGTTAGAGAAAAGTGTCTATTGCAATGGGTATGTAAATTAAGTTCCTGTTTTTTTTTTAAATCAGAAAGCGTAACTTAACTTGAGCTTTTCTAATAGAAATCGCAAGTTAACTTTCGCTTCAAAATTTTCAAAATTTCAAAATAAATTTGAAAATTACAAAGCGCAAACTAACTTGTGCTTTTCCAATAGAGCGCAAGTTAACTTGCGTTTTTCAAAAATTTCAAAAATTAAAAAAAAAATCAAAATCGAAAAAGCGTAAATCAGCTTGTGTTTTCCTCATAGAAAGCTTTTCAAAAATTTCAAAATTTTTATAACAAAATAAAAACCAGAAAGTGTAAGTTACCTTGAATTTTCGGCCAGAAAAGTGCAAGACACTTTGCATTTTCAGTTTTTCAAAATAAGGACAAAATTTACTTATTTATTTCTATTGGGACTTTCTTATAACAACATTAAAAATATGGACATGTAGCTCTTTTCTTAATTTGTAAACACCTAAAAAAAATTACATTAAAAGTTCATTACTAAAAGTATAGTTCAATGTTAACAAAGCAATCAATTCAAGTTCCCATCTCTTAATGGTTCCAATGCACACCAAAGATTCAAAATTAATAGTTTCACACAAATTCACGTGATTATATAGACAATTTTCCTAAATTAGTGAAACCCACTTGGTTCTCCCATCAGAAGTCCATGATATCACAAATGTAGAAACCAAAATTTTGGAACCTTAATTGTTTCAGAGCATTAAGCTCGTGGGGATCACTTGAGAAACTTATTTAAAGATACCTCTTAATCTATTTAATTTAATAAACTTTCTTTTGATCATTTAATTTGGAATAAGACTGAATAAATTTTAATAAAGCGTAACATAAATTTGGAAAAAAATCATGCAAGTATATCAAATGAGCATGAAAACTTGAGTCTAACATATGATATCTAGGGAAATTTTTTAATAGACATGTATATCATAGGAAAATTTGTAACACACGTGTTATTTCTAAGAAATACAACTATATAAACCAATTCAAAATCCTACATATAAACAAAAATGTTATTATAATATTTGCATACCTTACTATACATAATTATAGATTTATATTAAAATAATACTGAAGTTTTACAAATTTCAATTAGCTTTAAATATAAGTTTTATTACTACTATGTGGGTGAACTTTGAAATACAACATATTTTTATACAATTGTCCATAAACACTACATTTGAAGTCTTCCACACATGAAAAGTGAATAATAGTTGACTTAATCCATATAAATTACTTATCTATTTTAGTGGCAGTGATAGAAATAGCCTTTTTAATATATTTTTAACACAAGTTTTTAGAAAATCAAATCTATGATTTCGATGACAACAACTATACAATGAAAATCGAATATGCATATATATATATACATATATATATATATACATATATATATATATATACATATATATATATATATATATATATATTCCATTTACAGGTAATTGTTAAAGTAAAATCACCAAAGAGACAAGAACAAGGCTCAAAGAATGTTACAAAAGACTACAAGTCAAGAGGATCAATAGAGCAATGACACAGAAGCACAAAAAACAACATGCACAGGGATCAGACTTCTGGGTGAACTTGCCATACGTCTATAGAAATCCTCTGAATTATAAACCAGACAAGATTAGATGTTTAGTTAATGTACTCAGACATCTGAAAGGCTACTGTATACAAAAAATATATAGAGCCAGACGTCTGAAACATATACCAGAAGTCTGAAACTGAACTCGGATTTTGAAATTCAAATAACAATTGTTGCACTTGAAAAGACATCTTCGCTTCTCTTCGCTGCAACTCTTCATCACCATCAGAAGCGACCACAGAACACTAGTTAATGGATATAACTACTCAAGGAATCTCTCTACCACTATAAATAACATTAGGAATCATAGAGAAGACCTGACCTTACTCACCTACGCTCTTTACTCTTATACTCTGATATATTCTTGATCTTTAGCAATCATATACTTATATTTCACTCTTCCATATATTCAAGAAATCCTTAATCAACATTCTCTAAATATATATATTGGAAGCATTTGTACTTAATAGTCAATATCCGTGTTATAGATCATATACTTGACTAAAACAAGCTATTGTAACCAAGCCCATTCCTCCGAGCGAAGTGAGGGTATTTGATAGTCGAATTCCGAAGGGGAGCTTCGGGACTGGACATAGGACAGGAGGTCCGAATCAGTATAAAATCCTGGTGTGCTTAGTCTATATTTTACTTGATTAATTTTATATTAGTTGCATCATATAGTTAGTTACATATACTTGCGTATACACTACACAATCCATCATATAGACTTTTAGTCAGTATCAGAGCAAGATTTGATCAAAGTACCATAACACGTTTTTGTATCATTTTAATATTGTAAGTATTTTTCAAGAAGGACAATCCACAGCATGACTCCCACTTTTTAATGGCTCTAACTATGCATATTGGTCAACACATATGAGAATTTTTATGGAAGCTAATGGTCTAGAAATTTGATCAGCCACTCACGATAAATATGAAGCACCTACTATTGCTATGAACACATGGACCGATGCACAAAAAATAGCAGCTTCTAATAATGCCAAAGCCATGAATGTTTATTTTGCTCATTAGATAAAAATGAATTCTTACGTGTCATGTTATGTAACACTTCATTTGACATTTGGCGTACTTTACAAGTCACACACGATGGCACAAACAAAGTTAAACAAAGTTAAACAAACCAAGATTTCAATTTTACAAAATCAATTATCATCATTTAAAATGAAACAAAAAGAATCTATAGTAGATATGTACTATAGATTTCAAACCATTCAACATGATTTAACGGCACTTGGAGTTAAATTCACAAATATTGACTTAGTATCCAGAATACTCAATTCTTTAACTCCAAAGTGGGAAAGAAAAGTATTAGCTATCGAAGAAGCTAATGATCTCTCAACACTCTTAGTAGAAGAATTGATAAGAAATTTAATGTCTTATGAAGCTAATTTGCAGGAACGAAAATAATTAAATTCGAAAAAGAAGAACATAACATTCGCAACAACAAATGAAGACTCCGAATTAGACGAAAAAGAAATTGTATTTATTACCAAAAATTACAACAAATTCAAGAAATTTAGGAAAATGAATAAATTTCAGAAAGGAGGAAAATCAAGCCCAACGAACCAAACATCAATCAAATGCTATGAATGTGATCAATTTTGACATATGAAGAAAGACTGCCACAAGCTCAATAATGATAAAAGAAGAACAAAATTGAAAAGTTCAAAAAGAAGAAGGCTTTCAAAGTAACATGGGATGACTCAGATTCTTCATCATCTGAAAGTGATAGCGATAGTGACGAGGATAAGCTAATGTGTGTTTTATGGCACAAACTGATGAGGTAACCAAAATAAAAAATAAGGAGAAGTGGATATTAGATAGCGGATGCTCCAAGCATATGACCAGAAATTCAAAAATATTATCATATGTAACAGATAATTCAAAAGGATATGTTGTAGGCATTGGAGAAGTCATCAACTATGGTATTTCTAATTCTCATATTATTACAAATGTTCTATTAGTAGAAAATCTAAAAAACAACTTACTAAGTATTAGTCAATTAGAGATAAAGGTTTTCAAATAAATTTTGAAAAAGATAGATGTAATATTTTCGATAATAACAAACAACTTATATTTGAAGGTTTTAGAAACAAAAATATTTATGTATTAAACATGAATATAAAAAAAATTCAAATTTATGTTTAACCGTCAAACATGATGATCAATGGTTATGTCATAAACGATTTTGTCATATTAATTTTATATTTATTAACAAATTAGAAAAATATAAGCTAGTTGGAGGTTTACCTAAAATAAATTACAAAGTAGAAAATTTATGTGATGAATGTCAAATTGGAAAACTAAAGAAAAGCTCTTTTAAATATAAAAATAATATTTCTACAAAACGACCATTAAAATTATTAAATTTAGATTTATTTGGTCCAACAAAAGTACGATCTATAAATCGCAACAAATATGTTTTCATAATAGTTGATGATTTTTCAAGATATACGTGGACTTTGTTGTCAAATCATAAAAGAGATACCTTTGGTATGTTTAAAATATTTTCTAAAAGAACTAAAATACAAATGGACTTGAAAATCAAAAATATACGAATTGATCACAGAGGAGAATTCGAAAATGATCATTTTACTGATTTTTGCAACAAGAAAGGAATATGTCATAATTTTTCTTTTCCTCGCACACCTCAACAGAATGGTGTAGTAGAAAGAAAAAATCATACATTACAAGAATGTGCACGAACATTACTGAATAGTAGTGGTTTACCAAAACACTTTTGGGCTAAGCTATTGCCATAGCTTGTTATGTATTAAATCAAGTAACCATATGTCTTATGAATAAACAAACTTGTTTTGAAATATTTTTTTGGAAGAAAACCTAAAGTATCATACTTTAAAACGTTCGGATCAAAATGTTTTATATTAAATACAAAATATAATTTAGGAAAATTTGATCCGAAGGCCGATGAAGGAATACTTGTTAGATATTTGGATCGAAGCAAAGCATTTAGAATTTTTAATAAACGAAATAATACTATTGAAGAAAGTTTACATGTTTCGTTTGAGAATAATCATCATACTAATGATGATGAAGAAATAATTCCATTAAGTAATACAATAAACTCTCTTAATAATGATACAAATGTGCAAAATAATACTTTGATATCGTCCCCTAGAATTCTTAAGGATCATCCAAAAGATAATATTCTTGGAGATCTAAATTCTAAAGTAACTAGAAATCAACTTAATCAAATAAGCCAAATACCATTTTTGGATTTTAAACTAAAAAATTATAAAGAAGCTTCAAATGAATTTTTTTGGATAATAGCTATGCAAGAAGAATTAAATCAATTTGAACGAAATAATGTTTGGGAATTAGTACCAACACCTGAAGGTCAATCCGTTGTAGGAACAAAATGGGTGTTTAAAAACAAAGCAGATGAAAACGAAAATATTGTTAGAAATAAAGCACGTTTAGTTGATCAAGGCTATAATCAAGAATAAGGTATCGACTATGATGAAACCTTTGCTCCAGTAGCAAGATAGGAGGCCATTTGTACATTACTCGCCTTTGTAACTCATCACGATTTTAAACTATTTCAAATGGATGTCAAAAGTGCTTTTTTAAATGATTTTATTAAAGAAAATATATATGTAGAAAAACCCCCATTATTTGTTCATGGAAAATATCCGACCATTTTTTTTAAGTTACACAAAGCATTATATGGATTAAAACAAGCCCCTCGTGCATGGTACAAACGTCTTAAAAATCATTTAATTACATGTGGTTTTCAAGTAGAAAAAATCGATACAACTTTATTTATTAAGCGAGAAAATAACGATATTTTAGTAGTAAAAATTTAAGCTGACGATATTATATTCAGTTCAACCAACGAAAATCTATGTGATCAATTTTAAAATATTATTAAAAATGAATTTGAAATATCACATATGGGAGAATTAAATGTCTTCCTAGGTTTACAAACAAAACAACTTGAAAATGGTATTTTTATTCATCAAGAAAAATATTGTAACGATCTATTACGTCGTTTTGAAATGGATAAAACTTCAAGCAAACCAACACCAGTGAGTACCGCTGTTCAATTAGAAAAGGATGATAATGGAATAGATTTTGATGAAAAATTATATCATAGCATGATTGGTTCTTTACTCTATATGATGGTTAGTCGACCCGATATTATGATGAGTGTATGTCTTTGTGCTCGATTTCAAGCAAAAACAAAAGAATCTCACATAAGAGCTGTTACACGTATTTTACGATATCTATCTAGTAATAGAGATCATGGTTTGTTTTACCCTAAACGATCATCATTTGAACTAGCTTTATATAGCGATGCGGATTTCGGTGGATGTAGAACAGGTCTTAAGAGTACTAGTAGAACATGTCATATTATCGTACAATAATTAGTTTCACGGTTTAGCAAAAAGCAAAATTGTGTTTCTTTATCTACTTGCGAAGCCGAATATATCTCAACAACTCTATCATGTGCACAAGTGACATACATGCAACAAACACTTACGGATTTCAGTTAAATTATCAATAAATCTCCAATATATGGTGATTACACGTTTGTAATAAATTTATCAAAGAACCCTATCAGTCACTCTCCAACTAAGCATATAGATATACGACATCATTTTTTACGAGACAATATTGAAAAAAGAACTACTTCATTAGAATACGTAAATACCGAAAATCAAATAGCAGAAATCTTTACAAAACCACTAAATGAACAAACTTTTATTAAACTCCGATGTGATTTAGGGATTTGCTCTCTTCATGATCTGCTCACTTAATAATCACTCCTTCATTTAGGCCATGATTAGCCATTAGTTTTTCTATCCACAAATTGTAACTAATAAATTCTACAACTTTGGTTTTTTAGTTAGTCGGTTTCTTTTTTTTAATTTTTTATAAATAATTTTTCAACATATATATAAATAGTTATACAAGAAGAAAAAATATATACACAGTTCTTATTTTTCAAGAAACAAAATATAGTCATGTCTTTTGAAAATTCCTATATATCCATCTCGACGCCTACAACGGATAGCTCTGCCGATACACCACAACGGCTTCCTACATCCACACCAAATCAGGAACCGAAGTATAGGTGGTCCTCATATCACACGGGATTCACTCCTGATAGCAAGAAGACCAAACAACCGTTATTTGTTTCTCCTAACACAAAAGAGAAAATTGATGAAATTCATCACTATCAAAAACAATAAATAGATCTATAATGAGAACTATATTTTGAACAAAAAGTTACGGCATATCCGCTAAGCTTTTTGGAATAAGTAGCGATGAAGTTTTGTATGTCATGGAAGAAAGATGTCCATGAACCACTTTCGTAGCCTTGTAGTTCCTTGGATCCCTCTTCCTTATATTGTACCCCTTTGGACCATTCACCAAGACGATTCTCTGGCTCCCGGAGAACCCACGAACGTGAAAATATGTGGACTCCACTTAAACCATAGAGGGATAATAAGTCAAAAGATCGTAAAAATCCATCGCCATCTAAATAGATTATATTGTTATTGTATGTGTATCTATGTTTATTTGTTATTTTGTTTCACACAAATAATACTACATTTCGTTTTAAAAAAAAACAGAGAATCGAGAAATAAGCAAAACCATTCAATTTTAGGCTATTTGTAGAAAAATTGCCTATTTCAGACGTCAGGATATGGACCTCAGACGTCTGACACTCTAATATACTTCGAATTTTTTAGCATTGTGCATATGTCAGACGTCTATTATTCCCCCAGACATCTGAAAATTTTCTTTGCCTCTTAGAAATTGAAATAAGACTATTTCAGATGTCTGAACTTCGATCCAGACGTCTGAGTTATGTCTCTGCCACCAAGTTTTAAGAACTTAACCTATTTCAGACATTTGAAATTTTACCTAGACGTTTGAAAAAACTCTCTGACTATCAATTTTTTAAAAATTCGATCAGACAAGACGTCTAGCAGATAAACCAGACGTCTTAAGTTATCTACTGTATTCGAATTAGGGTAAACTTGATGTCTGATTTTGCTTCTAGACGTCTGAAATTCAATCGACACTTTAAAATCATCCAGATAACGTCATTTTTTTAACTTTCATTTCTATTTTCAACTACAAATTATATGCGGGCGATTTTTCCTCTTTACTCCAAAAGAAATCGTTTTATCTTACAAATGCCTCTTAGGACTAAAAATCCTAAAATATCCATACGAAAACAAGACCGACCAACATCATCCTCAAATCCTTAAGTATGCTCGGATGATCAAATCGAAAGATTGATGAATAGATCACCACACTCAATCAAGAGATATGAGGTTATACAAAATAAAAAGCTTCACACAGGTCCGTTTTATAACCTACTTAAATTTCCAATGTATGATTTGAATGAAATGTGTGAGAATGTCGGACTAGAAACATTGATATGCTCACTCCCAATGATATCCAAATTGATCAACTGGCAATATTTCTTTTTTATGTAAATTTGGATAGCACTTCAGTATGGAACACTAAACATGAAGATAATTGGCTATGGTCTAGCATTTATGGCAACACGATTAGGCTCACTCCTGGCATAATAGGTAGAACTCTAGAATGTTCTGACACTGACGAAGATTTATACAATATTCCCGATATGCACTTCAAACCAAGGAATCGTATAACACATAAAATATGGGAGGATGAAATGTCAAAATTTGCCTCTAAATATCTACGTCCAAAAGCATGACTTCTTACTCGAATGATAATCAATACCATCGTTCCAAGAATGGGAAGTCATGAGTAAATAACTGAGTTTAGAGCACAATGCCTTATATGCCCTATTTAGCGGAACATGGGTGAAATGGGCCAAATTCATCTTTGACGAGCTCAAACATTTTTGGACTCAATCACGACCATGAATCATCTACCCCACATACATCATGTGACTTCTATGTGCACACAACATCCCTTCCTACCTATCAACTTTTGAAGAAATTTCTCCAAAATGTGCTTCCGCCAAGGTTTTTTTACTAATGCACTTACCGAAGATTCCCCCGGAATTTATGAGTTTTGAAGTTTGGACGCACAATCGTCAAACCAGAGAAGCTAAACCTCCATCACAACCACAAATTGAAACCATCACAAGAGGAGGAACAACATCGTGTGGCAAATCCTCCCCCTCCTGCACCATTTGACTATCTAACCCCAGATGAGATTGTCGAGACTTGAACAGAAACAAATCCAAATGAAAGTGTTCGGTATCTCACCCTTAAAAATCAACATATATTGTCTCAAAACAAAAAAGTTTTAGCTAAGCGAATTGATAGCTTTGAATCTTCTTTTGCCCACGCCTTGCAACAGTTGAAGAATCACTTTCAACTGTCCTTGCAGTTCTCAAAGAAGTACTTCAATGGGTTCACGGTCCGAAACCTCCTTCTGAAGACTAGACAACCCCAGTACCTTCTCCTCCCACGAAACATTCCAAACTTTCTGAGGATGAACCTCTAAAGCAAGCTTCGACGTCTCCTACAAAGCATAGCTCTTCCCAAAAAGAAGAAACGGGAGATGATCAAGAAAAAGCTTCTCTAAAGGAATCATAGATTCTGGAATTTTTGAATTTTAGCTCTTGTATTATTGACAAAAATCTATTAATGTAATCAACTTCGAATTATTAATGAAATTTTCTTTTGTGTGTTATCTTTAACGATTGGCTCAAATTTTATAATTATTTTTGATAATGCCAAAGGGGGAGAAATATAACTATAATTATAAAACATTACAAATAAGCACATATTCAGGGGGAGATTTATAAATTATATATAAGTACGTTGTATAGTTGTCATCATCAAAAAGGGGGAGATTGTTAGGAAATCAAATCTTCGGTTTCGATGAAAACAACTATATAATGAAAATCGAATATGCGTATATATTTCTATTTGCAGGTAATTGTTAAAGTAACATCACTAGAGAGAAAAGAACAAGGCTCAAAGAACGTTACAAGATACTGCAAGTCAATAGGATCAATAGAGCAATGACACAGAAGCACAAAGAACATGCACATCGATCAGATGTCTGGGTGCACTATCTAGATGTCTGAAGAAATCCTCTGGATTATAAACCAGACAGGATCACACGTCTAGTTAATGTATTTAGACGTATGAAAGGCTACTGTATACAAAAAATAGAGCCAGATGTCTAAAACATATATCAGACGTCTGGAACTGAACTCGGATTTTGAAATTCAAATGACAACTGCCGCACTAGAGAAGGCATCATCGCTTCTCTTCGCTGCAACTTGTAACGTACGCGATTTTTCGTTGCCGAAAAACCGAATAGTTAGGGTTTTTAAAAAGAATTTAAGAAAAGAAAAAGAAAGAAGAAGAGATAAGAAGGTAGAAAATAGAGAGGAAAGAATATAGGAGAGAATAGATAGAAAATAGAACGGACAGAAAGGAAACAACAGAGAACAACAACAGAATCTCACAATTCACAGCGGAACAACAGATAATAATAAATGAATAATCTTTAAACAAAGAACTATATCAGTTATTACATTTTACACATTACATTTCATTACATCATATCATCAGAGTGTACAACAACAACAACAAACAGTGCAGCGGAAAAAGAAATACTATATACTAGTAATACGCCATGTCATCCAGCTTGCCTCCAGCAACTCCAGAATATCCAGAATATCCTGATAAACCTTTACTCTTGACTGCCCATGTGAAAATTTGTGGGCACCCAGAGTTTAGGAAGGAAAACAATAAACTCCGAGTCAGTCATGTGACTGGTGTGAGAACTCAAAACAGTTTATTTATCTTTAAAATCAAAAATAGAGGAATAGTTTTAAAGTCAATTCGCAATGCTTTTAAAAATGAGACTACCATAAGGCCTCCCGCACACACACACAATGCAAACGCAGAATCGGAGGAGATTTCTCCTTATGATAGTCAAAGATGCTTGATACGCATTAAAAGAACATTTTATATTATTACTAGTGCATAGTGTAGGAAAAATTTATTTCGAAAGTAGAATATAAATCTTAGCCAACATACGACCATTATCGTATGCCTACTATAGCTAACTATGTTCAATAGCAGGTTACCGCCACATTCCATAGCAGGTTATACAACTAAAACCGTACAAGTCTCGTATTGTTTCTTTGGATTTCCAACGAATGATCAGGCCAAGGAACTTCCCATTGCCACATGAGAATGCCTCTGGATGGACATCCCCGAGAACCAAACCGGATCTCTACCAACACAAGGCCGGGTTACCCCTAACTGAGTAACAACTGACCGAATATGCCATCCCCCGGTCCTTTGGGACCTTTTCACCGAGCGCTCGTAATCAATTCACACAATCATAACAAAGTGTTTTCAACATGAGTAAGTATCTGGGCTCCATACCATGATACCACCCTTTTCCAGAATGCACACATCCTAAAAGGCGCTACCCCTCATAACCTTGCTGCTTCTTTCCTGTTTTGACCATTCACGGGGTGTGAGGCTCGACGAAGTCACGTCCACAAAAACATACTTTATACAAAAGCCATGCTTTGGGTCAACAAATGATCATAGAAATGATCACCAAGATAGACGATCAAATAAACGATCCTATCACAAATAATCAACACAATGATCATTTCACAGCAACACTCAGCATGTCACATTACCAAATTGGGAATATATCGCTGATAACATTCAACTACATAACCTCGGAGCTCGTACGTCTCAGAGAAGGGTGTTAAGCTAAAAGAATAAATTCTCCGCCACCAACAGAAATATATTTGAAAGAAATCGGCTTTATATCTCAACTTGTAATGTCAGACATACAGTCCATACAAGTCTGTTCCGGGATCGAACAGAACCGAAGGCACTTACAAAGAAGTCCTTGCAATCCGAATAATCTCTAATCACGTTCGGATTTCCCATCACATATGGAGATCTCAATACCGGGGATCAGCCAGTGCAGAGACAATCAACAAGAAACCCTTTCGTTTTCGAAAATATCCG
Organism: Allium cepa; assembly: GCA_030765085.1. NCBI lineage: Eukaryota > Viridiplantae > Streptophyta > Magnoliopsida > Asparagales > Amaryllidaceae > Allium > Allium cepa. The sequence goes on along the minus strand of CM060939.1, from coordinate 862,124,797 downwards.
GTCTTCAACACCGATCTTCAATTGCAATTCATAACGACGTATCACATATTCGGAATGGGTTATACGACCCCAAGGTCCTTTCCCGGTTAACCCGAATAGTGAGCGCTTATTTAAAAAAAAATAAGTGTGGCATTCAATTTCAAGAAAATCACAACAAATACCTATTTAAAGGTAAATATTGATAGTCGGTTATTGAACTATCAATAGATATGCCAACATCACCAGATTCTAAATAATTTTCCAAATTGTTTATTTCCCAAAAATATCTTTATAAGATATACATTTTCCATTCTTTAAAAATAAATCAATATTTATTTTTAAACCCAATTTCCAATTTCATTTATAAATTCCACATTGAATTTACATTCCAAAATATTTATGAATATACGATTCCCATTCGTTTTCAAATATTCATTTCAATTTATCTTCAAAAAGATAAATTCAAAATATTCACTTAATATTGGAAAAACATTCCCATACTTATTTATTTATAAGTAATTCACAAGCCTTTTTATTTTCTATACTTAGAAAATATTCAATATACTCTAATCGAAATTAAGTATATATTTCATTCTTTAAGGAAATCATTCTCTTAAACATATTTATTTGGGCCAAAACGAATGTTGCGTAAAACATCGTTAGGGCAACCCAAAATCACCAGTATAGGGATTCAAAATTAAAATAGATATATAAACCCCAATACTATACAAAACATTTCCTTTCGGAAAATCATCTATTATAACAACAGTGTTAAAATCTATTATTTCCTTCTATTTCTCGAAAACGTTTATTTCAACAATAAATGTTGAAATCTATGTTTTCGAATCTCAATACATTTTAAAACATCTTTAGTTCATTTTAATTCTATTTAAAACATCACATCCAAAATAATTTCTTTAACATAATATTTACTATTCAAAACGTGAATATACTTGTTAATAAATTTCATCACTTCTATTCATTTTATTTTAAAGAATTATTCACTGTCTAAAACATGAATATAACTCCATAAATAAATTACAACAATTCACTTATCAAAATAAGTCGTTGCGGATTTATAAAACAATGTTTATAAATTCTATTTCTATTTATTTTATAACAGCTTTCTTTTATAAATTTCCTTTATTAACCTATCTCAATTCATATCACAATGATATATTAAAAATTCATATTATAAGTCAAATACTTATAATTCATTTGTTTATAAAATCGTTTCTTTAAACTTCATAAATTTTATAAATCTTATAACTTATAAGATTCATTTATTTATCCAAATCCATTCCTTTAATAACTTTATGAATTTTATTTTGTTTTCATTTACAAATTTTATAAACCTATTATTTATAAAATTCCTATTTATAACTTCATCGTTATAATCCCATAAATTTCATTCATTTGTGAAATTCATTCACAATTCATTCTAACTCTTATAAAAGCTCGTTTTATAATTCCAATATTTTTAATTTATAAATATCAATTTATAAATCTTTTTAATATAAAACAATTTGTATTACTATTTTAAAACGTCTTTCAACTCCTTATGATTTCATCATTTTGATTTGTAAAATAATCAAATTTCGTAAATTCCTTAAATTTCATTCCTTTATGAAATTCATTTATAAATCATTCTATCACTTATAAAAGCTCGTTTTATAATTCAAGATATTCTAAATTTATAAATATCAATTTATAAATCTTTTAATATAAATCAATTTATATTATTACTTTAAACATCTTTAAACTTTTATAATTTCATCATTCTGATTTATAAAATAAAATTTTTATAAATCCTATTTTTAAACTTCTTATAATAAATTGAGAAATCCCAGTTTTAACAATTTTAGAAAATCATTAATCTCATATTTTTCAAAAATCAACTTTTAACTGAATTTCTCAAAAATCATAATTTTTATAATATTAAAATTATAACGTTTATCTATTTAAGATGAATCAATTCCAAAAATATTTTATAAACGTATACTTTCAAAAATCACTTTAGAAATTAAAATCGTTGTTTTAACTTCAAAAATTGGATTCGATGATGCAACACATCAATAGTCAATCACGACTTTCAAACATCATATATCATCCATGATAAACAATCAAATATCACAATATATGAATCAAACAAATATTTGTGAGGAATCCAGTTGGATCCCTCCAACCTGTTTCCCTGCATCCACATTAGCACAATACCATTCCACCTCGAGGTGGAATATCACGGTATATGGGATTTTATAAATATTATCCGCTTACTAACGGCGCAATAGGGTCTCATCCGCTAAAAAAATGCGGGAAATCAATCAACTGCAATATATACATATGCCAATATATATATATTGCTATATATATAATATAATACCAATTCCACTTCGAGGTGGAATATCGCGGTATATGTGTGTAATAAATAACCTCCACTTACTAAAGGCGTATAGGGTCTATTCACATCCAATATATATATATAACAATCATCATTCAATCATTCAATCAACATAGTCAAACAATTTTAAATCTAACTATTTAAAATTTAAATAAACAATAAAATTCCTTTTGAGTGAGAAGTTCTCACCTTTGCTTTTATTTTGTAATCCACTTCCAATTCAACTTGTTTTCTTCATTTATACCTTGTATAAATATTTACACAATTTATTAATATTCAAACAGATTGAATAATAAATTTTCATTTTTGATTGTTTTAATTATTCAATGGTTTTGTTCTAAACCAATACCTTTAATAATTTTATTCAACTACAATTTAATTTTTAAAACTAAATTTTTCTCTAATTAAATTTTTTTAACTAAAGGTTACAATTTTAAAACTAAATCCCTTTTTAATAAATTGTTTTTGGCTTTCAAACAATTTCTTTTTAATACTTTGATTTAACAAAAATTAAATTCAAAACTATTCTTTATAAATTCAAATCTTTATTTTATATAACATTTGGACAAATCGCATAATTAATTTCCATTCGCTATATTTAATTAACCAAAAGTTAAATTTAAACTAAATTTCCATTAAATAAACCTTTCACTTAATAAATTGAATTTCCATTGATAGGTTTATTTAATTTGGCTAACCATTTTGGGTTTATACTAATAATTTTATTTAAGCTAATTTCTTTTAGTCAAATAAACTTTATTTAACCAAAAATTTATTTTAACAAATTTTCCCTTAATAAATCACTTCACTTAGCAAATTAAATTTTTAACAAATTTCCTTTTATAAAAATTTATGAATTTCAAAAAAAAAATCGTTTTCAAACACCAATTTAAACCCTTTTAAAATTCTTGAAGCCACTAAATAATTTAAATAAGTTCATAAAAATTTATCTCCACGATTCATTATTTAAAATTCAATCAGTAAATGAAAAATAGGTATTTATATATATATATAGTTATATTTATATAATTTCTGTTTCAACTATATATGCATATATATACATATACATTAAATTCTACCTATATTATAATTACAGTAAATAACAATGCAAAGCTTATAGAATTTAAACTGCATATTTTTTTTTTCAAATTTTAATCAAATTGAAAATCACGAAAAGCTAATACCTTACTGCCTACTAACAGCCATCGCCGCCGATGCTCCTTCATCGACGCCGCGCCACCCCACGCGCATCTCCAACATCTCGCGCGCCACGCTCCTGCAGCCGCGATTCACCTTGATTCGCCGCGACTTCGTCACGAATGCCCACGAGCTCGAGCTTCCACCAGGTCGCGATTCGCGAGCGTCGTCGCCTCCATGCCCTAGCCACCGCTGCCTCGTGCCGCCTTGGATCGCACGCCACCCCCCACTGCAAATTTTGCCTCGCGCGAGCGTGCGCGCCGTCGCCTCACCTTGATTCGCCTCCACGAAATCGCTCGCGCGTGCGCCCATTTTTTTTTGATGCTGCGTTTCGATTTGAATTTGGGGGAAGAAGGGCTTCGGCCTGATTTTTATTTCGTTTGGGAATTAAAGGCTTTGGTTATATAAAAAGAAATGGAGGCATGGGTTACACGATCTTGTTCGTGATTTTTAGGCGAGAATCTAGGACGAACGTGGTGAAGTTTGACCAAATTTAAATTTTAAATTTAAACTGAATTCGATTTGATTTCGACGCGTTTACGTGTCGTATGCTCACATATAAACTCAGAAAAATACGAAATTTGAAATCCGGCAATAATTCAATATTACGGACCCAATGGAACTGGTTTCGTCGAATTCCGAGACTGTGCCTCGGATGGCTATTTTTAAATATCGATTTCAAACGATTAAATTTCAAACTCAACAATTCATTTTCAATTTCAATTCTGAAGTTCCTATAATTTTCAATATTATCAATATGAATTTTACAAGCCTTTGAAATATTTTTAATCGGCTTAAATTTGAAGATTCAAATTATTATTCAATTTTCAATAGATTAAATTCTATAATTTAACCGACATTTTATTCTGATAATTTGAAATTCAATTCAAACCATCATTCAAATATTTAAATTAATTAAATATTTTCAATTTAAATTATTAAAAATTCTGGGTCGTTACAATCTTCCCTCCTTAAAAGAATTTCGTCCCCAAATTACAAGTTAAGAAGAATGCCCCTATCCCGTCTATTATTTTTCACAATTCAAATAATTTTATCAACTTACTAACCTAAATCTTTTTACTAGAGATTCAGTATCATTTCAACTAGCTTTCCAACTTCAAATATAAGTTCCAAACAACATTGTTTTCCTTACAATTTAAATTTAAATTCAAATTCAAATTTCAAACTTTCAAAATTTCTCAAAATTTTTCTAACACCCTAAATTTTCGAAAAATTTCGCCAACGTCCCCTTTGCGCGGCTAGCTCGGTACGACTACAAAATGGCACCACGGCCCCTCAGAATAAAAAAGAAAAGAGAAAAGCCAAGTGGCTAGAGAAGAAAATCATCAAATTTCATACTGAAATTCAAATACGTACCTTTTTGTCGAGCAATTCAATTTTTAACTTTGAAATCAAAATCCAATCCCTTCATAATACCTGTATATCCTGCTATTCATAATATCTAATTCCAACATTCAAACCATTTTGCAAATTCTATTACAAAATTTCCCAACATATGCTTCCTATACATTTTTACTTCACTATTGAAGTTACATATCCATTTTCATTCACTTTAACATTTCAATTCATTTGAATTCAATTCAAAATTTAAATTTCATTCGAATTCAATTCTCAATTCCAAACATTGAATTCTAACGATTAACTTTCATTTACTAATTCATATGATTACTTTAAATTAGTTTCATTCACCAATTCATTTCATTTTTCAATTTCCATATTCAATTCACCTCGAATTTACTTAATTACTAACAAAGAAAATTTCAATTTATTTCTTTTACTTACTTGAATTTATATACAAATTCAAATTTAGCTTCAAATTTAGCTCACGACTAAACTTCTAATTTAACCAATTCAAATTCCAATTCATTAATCTATGAATTAATAATTTATCAAGTTAATTTACTTGAATTCAATCCATCTTATTTCTTATTTAATTTTATATACTAATTATAATAATTCTATGTTATCACTTCCTAACAATCATGCAACCATATACCATAATAATTCATAGAAAATCATTCCTTTTCATACAAAATAGTTTTGGGCAAAATATCTTATTTACCCGATTCAAAAACAATTTTATATTCACTAACAAATACGCGCTCATATCTATTATTACACACTCAAACTCATTCTAGAGTACTGCTGACTCTATCTCTAACGAGTAATACCCAACAGAACCATGGTTGTCGCTTAACCATATGCTATGATACCAAATGTAACGTACGCGATTTTTCGTTGCCGAAAAACCGAATAGTTAGGGTTTTTAAAAAGAATTTAAGAAAAGAAAAGGAAAGAAGAAGAGATAAGAAGGTAGAAAATAGAGAGGAAAGAACATAGGAGAGAATAAATAGAAAATAGAACGGACAGAAAGGAAACAACAGAGAACAACAACAGAATCTCACAATTCGCAGCGGAACAACAGATAATAATAAATGAATAATCTTTAAACAAAGAACTATATCAGTTATTACATTTTACACATTACATCATATCATCAGAGTGTACAACAACAACAACAAACAGTGCAGCGGAAAAAGAAATACTATATACTAGTAATACGCCATGCCATCCAGCTTGCCTCCAGCAACTTCAGAATATCCAGAATATCCTGATAAACCTTTACTCTTGATTGCCCGTGTGAAAATTTGTGGGCACCCAGAGTTTAGGAAGGAAAACAATAAACTCCGAGTCAGTCATGTGACTGGTGTGAGAACTCAAAACAGTTTATTTATCTTTAAAATCAAAAATAGAGGAATAGTTTTAAAGTCAATTCGCAATGCTTTTAAAAATGAGACTACCATAAGGCCTCCCGCACACACACACAATGCAAACGCAGAATCGGAGGAGATTTCTCCTTATGATAGTCAAAGATGCTTGATACGCATTAAAAGAACATTTTATATTATTACTAGTGCATAGTGTAGGAAAAATTTATTTCGAAAGTAGAATATAAATCTTAGCCAACATACGACCATTATCGTATGCCCACTATAGCTAACTATGTTCAATAGCAGGTTACCGCCACATTCCATAGCAGGTTATACAACTAAAACCGTACAAGTCTCGTATTGTTTCTTTGGATTTCCAACGAATGATCAGGCCAAGGAACTTCCCATTGCCACATGAGAATGCCTCTGGATGGACATCCCCGAGAACCAAACCGGATCTCTACCAACACAAGGCCGGGTTACCCCTAACTGAGTAACAACTGACCGAATATGCCATCCCCCGGTCCTTTGGGACCTTTTCACCGAGCGCTCGTAATCAATTCACACAATCATAACAAAGTGTTTTCAACATGAGTAAGTATCTGGGCTCCATACCATGATACCACCCTTTTCCAGAAGGAAATGCACACATCCTAAAAGGCGCTACCCCTCATAACCTTGCTGCTTCTTTCCTGTTTTGACCATTCACGGGGTGTGAGGCTCGACGAAGTCACGTCCACAAAAACATACTTTATACAAAAGCCATGCTTTGGGTCAACAAATGATCATAGAAATGATCACCAAGATAGACGATCAAATAAACGATCCTATCACAAATAATCAACACAATGATCATTTCACAGCAACACTCAGCATGTCACATTACCAAATTGGGAATATATCGCTGATAACATTCAACTACATAACCTCGGAGCTCGTACGTCTCAGAGAAGGGTGTTAAGCTAAAAGAATAAATTCTCCGCCACCAACAGAAATATATTTGAAAGAAATCGGCTTTATATCTCAACTTGTAATGTCAGACATACAATCCATACAAGTCTGTTCCGGGATCGAACAGAACCGAAGGCACTTACAAAGAAGTCCTTGCAATCCGAATAATCTCTAATCACGTTCGGATTTCCCATCACATATGGAGATCTCAATACCGGGGATCAGCCAGTGCAGAGACAATCAACAAGAAACCCTTTCGTTTTCGAAAATATCCGGTCTTCAACACCGATCTTCAATTGCAATTCATAACGACGTATCACATATTCGGAATGGGTTATACGACCCCAAGGTCCTTTCCCGGTTAACCCGAATAGTGAGCGCTTATTTAAAAAAAAATAATTGTGGCATTCAATTTCGAGCAAATCACAAAAAATGCCTATTTAAAGGTAAATATTGATAGTCGGTTATTGAACTATCAATAGATATGCCAACATCACCAGATTCCAAATAATTTTCCAAATTGTTTATTTCCCAAAAATATCTTTATAAGATATACGTTTTCTATTCTTTAAAAATAAATCAATATTTATTTTTAAACCCAATTTCCAATTTCATTTATTAATTCCATATTGAATTTACATTCCAAAATATTTATGAATATACGATTCCCATTCGTTTTCAAATATTCATTTCAATTTATCTTCAAAAAGATAAATTCAAAATATTCACTTAATATTGGAAAAACATTCCCATACTTATTTATTTATAAGTAATTCACAAGCCTTTTTATTTTCTATACTTAGAAAATATTCAATATACTCTAATCGAAATTAAGTATATATTTCATTCTTTAAGGAAATCATTCTCTTAAACATATTTATTTGGGCCAAAACGAATGTTGCGTAAAACATCGTTACGACAACCCAAAATCACCAGTATAGGGATTCAAAATTAAAATAGATATATAAACCCCAATACTATACAAAACATTTCCTTTCGGAAAATCATCTATTATAACAACAGTGTTATAATCTATTATTTCCTTCTATTTCTCGAAAACGTTTATTTCAACAATAAATGTTGAAATCTATGGTTTCGAATGTCAATACATTTTAAAACATCTTTAGATCGTTTTAATTCTATTTAAAACATCACATCCAAAATAATTTCTTTAACATAATATTTACTATTCAAAACGTGAATATACTTGTTAATAAATTTCATCACTTCTATTCATTTTATTTTAAAGAATTATTCACTGTCTAAAACATGAATATAACTCCATAAATAAATGACAACAATTCACTTATCAAAATAAGTCGTTGCGGATTTATAAAACAATGTTTATAAATTCTATTTCTATTTATTTTATAACAGCTTTCTTTTATAAATTTCCTTTATTAACCTATCTCAATTCATATCACAATGATATATTAAAAATTCATATTATAAGTCAAATACTTATAATTAATTTGTTTATAAAATCGTTTCTTTAAACTTCATAAATTTTATAAATCTTATAACTTATAAGATTCATTTATTTATCCAAATCCATTCCTTTAATAACTTTATGAATTTTATTTTGTTTTCATTTACAAATTTTATAAACCTATTATTTATAAAATTCCTATTTATAACTTCATCGTTATAATCCCATAAATTTCATTCATTTGTGAAATTCATTCACAATTCATTCTAACTCTTATAAAAGCTCGTTTTATAATTCCAATATTTTTAATTTATAAATATCAATTTATAAATCTTTTTAATATAAAACAATTTGTATTACTATTTTAAAACGTCTTTCAACTCCTTATGATTTCATCATTTTGATTTATAAAATAATCAAATTTCATAAATTCTATAAATTTCATTCCTTTATGAAATTCATTTACAAATCATTCTATCACTTATAAAAGCTCGTTTTATAATTCAAGATATTCTAAATTTATAAATATCAATTTATAAATCTTTTAATATAAATCAATTTATATTATTACTTTAAACATCTTTAAACTCTTTTATAATTTCATCATTCTGATTTATAAAATAAAAATTTTATAAATCCTATTTTTAAACTTCTTATAATAAATTCAGAAATCCCAGTTTTAACTATTTTATAAAATCATTAATCTCATATTTTTCAAAAATCAACTTTTAACTGAATTTCTCAAAAATCATAATTTTTATAATATTAAAATTATAACGTTTATCTATTTAAGATGAATCAATTCCAAAAATATTTTATAAACGTATACTTTCAAAAATCACTTTAGAAATTAAAATCGTTGTTTTAACTTCAAAAATTGGATTCGATGATGCAACACATCAATAGTCAATCACGACTTTCAAACATCATATATCATCCATGATGAACAATCAAATATCACAATATATGAATCAAACAAATATTTGTGAGGAATCCAGTTGGATCCCTCCAACCTGTTTCCCTGCATCCATAGACATTAGCACAATACCATTCCACTTCGAGGTGGAATATCGCGGTATATGGGATTTTATAAATATTATCAGCTTACTAACGGTGCAATAGGGTCTCATTCGCTAAAAAAATGCGGGAAATCAATCAACTGCAATATATACATATGCCAATATATATATATTGCTATATATATAATATAATACCAATTCCACTTCGAGGTGGAATATCGCGGTATATGTGTGTAATAAATAACCTCCGCTTACTAACGGCGTATAGGGTCTATTCACATCCAATATATATATATATATAACAATCATCATTCAATCATTCAATCAACACAGTCAAACAATTTTAAATCTAACTATATAAAATTTAAATAAACAATAAAATTCCTTTTGAGCGAGAAGTTCTCACCTTTGCTTTTATTTTGCAATCCACTTCCAATTCAACTTGTTTTCTTCATTTATACCTTGTATAAATATTTACACAATTTATTAATATTCAAACGGATTGAATAATAAATTTTCATTTTTGATTGTTTTAATTATTCAATGGTTTTGTTCTAAACCAATACCTTTAATAATTTTTTTAACTACAATTTAATTTTTAAAACTAAATTTTTCTTTAATTAAATTTGTTTAACTAAAGGTTACAATTTTAAAACTAAATCCCTTTTTAATAAATTGTTTTTGGCTTTCAAACAATTTCTTTTTAATACTTTGATTTAACAAAAACTAAATTCAAAACTATTCTTTATAAATTCAAATCTTTATTTTATATAACATTTGGACAAATCGCATAATTAATTTCCATTCGCTATATTTAATTAACCAAAAGTTAAATTTAAACTAAATTTCCATTAAATAAACCTTTCACTTAATAAATTGAATTTCCATTGATAGGTTTATTTAATTTGGCTAACCATTTTGGGTTTATACTAATAATTTTATTTAAGCTAATTTCTTTTAGTCAAATAAACTTTTTTTAACCAAAAATTTATTTTAACAAATTTTCCCTTAATAAATCACTTCACTTAGCAAATTAAATTTTTAACAAATTTCCTTTTATAAAAATTTATGAATTTAAAAAAAAAATCGTTTTCAAACACCAATTTAAACCCTTTTAAAATTCTTGAAGCCACTAAATAATTTAGATAAGTTCATAAAAATTTATCTCCACGATTCATTATTTAAAATTCAATCAGTAAACGAAAAATAGGTATTTTTGTATATATATAGTTATATTTATATAATTTCTGTTTCAACTATATATGCATATATATATACATATACATTAAATTCTACCTATATTATAATTACAGTAAATAACAATGCAAAGCTTATAGAATTTAAACTGCATATTTTTTTTTTCAAATTTTAATCAAATTGAAAATCACGAAAAGCTAATACCTTACTGCCTACTAACAGCCATCGCCGCCGATGCTCCTTCATCGACGCCGCGCCACCCCACGCGCATCTCCAGCATCTCGCGCGCCACGCTCCTGCAGCCGCGATTCACCTTGATTCGCCACGACTTCGTCGCGAATGCCCACGAGCTCGAGCTTCCACCTGGTCGCGATTCGCGAGCGTCGTCGCCTCCATGCCCTAGCCACCGCTGCCTCGTGCCGCCTTGGATCGCACGCCACCCCCCACTGCAAATTTTGCCTCGCGCGAGCGTGCGCGCCGTCGCCTCACCTTGATTCGCCTCCACGAAATCGCGCGCGCGTGCGCCCATTTTTTTTTTTGATGCTGCGTTTCGATTTGAATTTGGGGGAAGAAGGGCTTCGGCCTGATTTTTATTTCGTTTGGGAATTAAAGGCTTCGGTTATATAAAAAGAAATGGAGGCATGGGTTACACGATCTTGTTTGTGATTTTTAGGCGAGAATCTAGGACGAACGTGGTGAAGTTTGACCAAATTTAAATTTTAAATTTAAACTGAATTCGATTTGATTTCGACGCGTTTACGTGTCGTATGCTCACATATAAACTCAGAAAAATACGAAATTTGAAATCCGGCAATAATTCAATATTACGGACCCAATGGAACTGGTTTCGTCGAATTCCGAGACTGTGCCTCGGACGGCTATTTTTAAATATCGATTTCAAACGATTAAATTTCAAACTGAACAATTCATTTTCAATTTCAATTCTGAAGTTCCTATAATTTTCAATATTATTAATATGAATTTTACAAGCCTTTGAAATATTTTTAATCGGCTTAAATATGAAGACTCAAATTATTATTCAATTTTCAATAGATTAAATTCTATAATTTAATCGACATTTTATTCTGATAATTTGAAATTCAATTCAAACCATCATTCAAATATTTAAATTAATTAAATATTTTCAAATTAAATTATTAAAAATTCTGGGTCGTTACACAACTCTTCACCACCATCAGAAGCGACCATAGAACACTTGTTAATGGATGCAACTACTCAAGGAATCTCTTTACCACTATAAACGACATCAAGACCCAAAGAGAAGACCTGACCTTACTCACCTGTGCTCTTTACTCCGATACTCTGATATATTCTTGATCTCTAGCAATCATATACTTATATTTCACTCTTCCATTGCTCAAGAACTCCTCAATCAACATTCTCTAGATATATATATTGGAAGCATTTGTACTTAATAGTCAATATCCATGTTATAGAACACATACTTGACAAGAACAAGCTATTATAACCAAGCCTATTCCTCCGGGTGAAGTGAGTGTGTTTGATAGTCGACTTTCGAAGGGGAGCTTTGGAATTGGACGCAGGACCGGAGGTCGGAACCACTATAAAATCCTGGTGTGCTTAGTCTATATTTTACTTGATTAATTTTATATTAGTTGCATCATATAGTTAGTTACATATATTTACATATACACTACACGATCCAACATATAGACTTTCACAAGTCATAAATGATTTAGTCTAAAAAGAATCCGAGGAAGATTCATGCTTTGTATGAAGAAAAATATAGGTCTAATGATGAGAAAAGAATTTGCCAATGATTTTAGCATATTCAAGAAAAATAGAATTATTTTATAGTGGTACCACTAAGGTCTTACTCATGAGAAATCTGTTTTGTAATGATGATGATGAAAACATAAACCTTTTGTAGAGATTTTCTTCTGAGTAAAGTGCAGCGGGAAATTAGGAAACATAAGCCATGGATTGCAATGAGAGCATAGCTGAACATAATTTATTGAATAGAAGGGAGATATTTAATTTTATAACAGCGTTGATTTTTCCTATTAGTAGAAGATGCATTCAAAGGATAACTGTTGAAGAGTCGAGAGTTACGGAGTTTATGAATCAAGTGACAATACTACCTATATTTACTTACTTTCGGTTGCTATAAAGGATAGGGTGCTTTTGGTTGTATTAAAAATGGCTTCGCTTTAATGGATTTGCCCAGATATATGCTTAATATATCATATATCTATGCCTATTGGTCATAAAGAGGGTTTGGTGCATATAAAAGAAATGGAAGGAGTCATATATGAGATATATATACCAATAGTTACAAACACCCTCAAGGTGTTTTTCTTTCTGAAAAATGCTGCATTATTTACTCAAGCTAAGATATTACAAGTAAAAGTATGAATGAAACAAATAGTGGTAGGAGTTTTAATGTAAGCTACTTACTCATACCATCCTTTAATACACCAAAGTGCCAAACAATGTAAAAGAAATACAAAATGAGTTAAAAAGGAAATATATAAATATAACACTCCTCGTACTCCACTACATGATCACTTAATGACAAAACATTCTTTAGGACTTTGAATCGGTTCATTATCTCTTCATTAACTATTTTACAGTTGAAAAGTAAACCCTCAAAGGCGGTAGAATAAAAAGAAATTGCAATGACTCGGTATTTTAAACACACCAATTTAAATATTTGATTATTAAAATATTTTAATCTTGGATTTAATGCGAGTAAAGTGGTTTTATGAATCCCTTCTTAATTAGTAACCAACGATATTTTTTTTTCAAAATTTGTTAAAAAAATAATTTTTTCAAAGAAATATTGATAATGTGACCAAAAATCATATTATCAATAAACAACTTTTTAATAAAATAACTGTTCTTATCTACTCGAGTTTTTGTAAATTTGAAAATCTATTAAAAGAAGATGTTTTGAAAACATGTAAGGACATTATTTGAAGTCAAGAAAAAATGTTTTAAGGGCTAGTAAGGTATGCTTTAAAGAAAAATGGTTTGGTGAAAAAGTAAATAAATTTTTGGTAGAGAAAAACTCAGTAAACAGTTAAATTCAAAATCCAAATTTTTATTATGGAAAGTTGTAAAGGTCTTCAAAAGGAAAAGAGGAATAAGTTTTGTACATGGGATTTGTAAGTTTAGCCTTCTAGGTTTGGGGAACAATTTAAATTCTAAGAGCTGTAATGATGCAAGTCTAGAAAGATACAATATTAAAAAAAAGTACTTTTGAATTTAATAGAAACTTCAAAGCAACACTTTGAAAGGCAAGAATTTTGGGGTTGGATGTTTCAAAAATTTAGAAGCTTTAATTTTTGAAATGAAATGATAAATACCAAACCAAACTTTTAAATATGGAGTAGATTGGAATCATTTCCTAGGTGTGATGGGAAAAGTGTAAGGCTATGTTGGAGATAGCAGTGATTACTTTTCATAGTAATAATAAAAGTTCCTATAAAGTGTGTAGGACACTAGTGAGAACCTATGAATGTTGCTTTCATGTGTGTAGACTATACAAGAATAGTGATGTGATATTAGTAAAATAGTAAGACACGCGTGATTGGGATAGGTAGACCTTAATTGGGGGAAAAATGTAAGGTAAAGGTAAAGAGTAACCTTTCTGGATAGAGACTGCGTGGATTGAAATCCTTATTCGTTGTAGTAAATGAGAATTAGTTATTTCATTTTGAGTATGGAATGGAAGAGGTGAATTGACTTTATTCATCGTAAATAATGCAGCATGAGTTCGTAATGAGTAATAGCCGACAGGAAGAGCATATAAGTTACTTGGATTCCTAGAGTAGGACCTTTATGTGTTAGGTTGGACATGGCCCTAGGCTTCCAAGCCCTAGATGACAGTTATGTTTAACTTCTATAGTTACCAATCTAGTATCTCTTTGTGGTAGAACTTGTTTTCTCCTTTTGTTATGAGATTGTACTCCCATGTAAGCATTTAGCTCCTATTGTAGTAAATCAACAATGATTAGTATAATGCTCTTTTTCTATGATGTTCGCAAGAAGAAATTAAGAACATATGACAAAAATAATAAAAAGTAAAAGTAGATAAAACTAACAAAAAGAAAAACTGTAAAAATCTAAAGAAAGCGACAGAAACGTCAATTAAAAAATTTGAAAAGAAATTCTTATGTGAACTCTGCTTGGGAAAGAAAAAGGATGTTTTTATAAAATAGTGGCACGAGTTCCAAGTACGGAAAAAGAGGTGCCCAAAAGTGAAATAGGAAAATGTGATGTTTTTTCCATTTTCTACCTTCATTCTGACATAAGAAATCGAGTTCGTAAAATTGTATTTTTCTGAAATTCGAATATTAAAAATTGTGTGTTAGGATTTGGATGTTAAATTCGTTGAATTACACCCATATTCGTTAGGAGTGTAGGAGAAATTGGATGAAAAGGCTATAAAGGAAGGCATAAGACTAAAAGTGAGAGATTTACAGTAAATTATGTTATAACGGGAGAAATGAATTAAAAAGGGGAAATTTTAACAACTTGATTTGGAATTAGTGATAAATTGATTGGTCTGATTAGAAAAGGAAATACATCTCCATATTTTAATATTGTAAGAATACTATAAACGTAATTGCAATAATAAGAGCAAGAAAATTGGAATTAGTGTAAAATAGAGACATTGCTGTATTTGCATTACCTAACAATTAAAGAAACTATAAACGAAATATCTTGCTTTTACAAGTTATTGTTTATAGCATTTTTTAACATTAAAATATGAAAATGGATTTTTTGCATGGTTTTTGTAACCAACCAAATTGAATAGAACTACTTTCCAGAATAAAAGAGAATACCGTGAAGCATTAAACAAATTAAAGAAGAAGAAATAATCAAGTTAATTATTCGACCTAGATTGAAACAATAAACAGAAAATGTGACTAGATCTGCACTTATTGGAAAGATAGTAGTGTAAAAAAGTAAAGCAATTATTATAATAAGTAATTTATGATAGTTGAATGTAGTCCCAAGTTAAGACTGTCATATAGCATAAGAGAACCAAAGAGAATTTAGTATAATAATAAAAGAAGACGGACTAGAATAGAAAAGAAACACTTGCAATTACATTTATGACATATAGGTCATAAAGGAAAGAAAAGAATATAGAAGTGACAATTGTAAGTATAATTGTAACACGTAGGTCATAATTAAAAGAAAGAAATAGAAGAGGCTTATTTTATAAAACTTAGATCATGGATTAAGTTAATAAGCAAGAATAATAGAAGTGGCCTGTAGCGGTAGCATTCCTTTTAAGGTCTAGGATTGAAGGTCTCACACGTAGGGTGGGGCTAGATATGTTGATTATGGTAAATAAGTAGAAACATGAATTAGAAAAGTAAACTAAGCGCATAGTAAAAGATAAGACTTACGGTGTAATAAAATGGTAAGGTGCGTTTGGAGTAGCCCAAAGAGAATCTGGATAAAGAGCCTAACGAAGTAGTTCATCGCAGATTTTTAGTACAAAAAGAGTACGTCCAACTTAGTTATTTTGGGCTAGAAGGAAGTATGCGACTTCAACGTGATGTGAGGATACTCTTGGATGGCCTTTGGGGTAGGCTTAACGAAGCTACACCCCGGAGGTAGGTCTATAGGTGATCCAACAAGAGAATATGCCTTGACTTCTTTTTCATAACAGGCCTAACGAAGAGGACCATTGTAGGCAGTCAAAAGGTTGATGATGGATTTGGATATTCGTATGACACCATACTCTAGTTTGCGTGTAGGTTATAATGGGCATGACCCAAAAGGATAGTTGCATGCGGAGATCAAGCCATCATCTGTTGGAGTGATTTCGGAAAAGACTAGAGTTAAAGAAACAAGTTGATGATTCTTTCACTACCGATACATTTGATGACGGGCACAGCCAATTGGATGTTTAGATTGTTTGTTGCAGGGTACAGCAACTTAGCACTTGAAAGGTCTTTCGATTAGTAGAAGGGGGCGGCGTGGGGCCGTAGCCACGATGTAAAAAGAGAGAGAACAAGTAGAATATTTATATTGTAGGCCTAACGAATCAGACCTTTACACATATAGAAAATCACCGACCGAGTTTCGTACAAGGTAGACCTTGTTGGCGGAATTCAAGGAGTAAACAAAACGAATACATGTAGTCCTCAAGGTATGCACTGTGTGGTGTATTATTGATGTCCAAGCACTAGTATAAGCTAGCTCGGATGTAGTTTCATGTTTTCATACTAGACGACGAAACATCTGTATTGTTTACCTCATCAAGTTATCCTTTATACTTGTAGTTACAGTATGCTATATTAGCTAGACGATAGAGTCCTTTTCGAGGAGGATACGGAAAGTACCATCGGTAGTAGCTAGGAACAATTAGGTTTTTGGGCATGTGGCTATATATATATATATATATATATATGTATATGTTATAAGGCCTTAATCTACTAGGTAGTAAATGGGTATGATTCACGCATAGAATTGAGAGTATTATAAACCGAATTAACCAAATATAACAGAAAATGGAAATAGAACAGTATATGTATAATTATGCTTAGAATTGTATAATTTGTCCAATCACTAGAACTTTAGTTCTGATCCCCTCCTCATATCATCCCACAAGTTAGGTAGATAGCAGAGACTTTCCACCTTTATGACACTTGTTTAGAAAGTGTTATTATCTTGATAAGTATTTACTTACCAATATTTTATTCAGTCCTACTGTGAGATATTTATTTGAGCTTTGATATATTTATCTTTGCCTATTTAAAGGATACTAGATACCCAACTTCGACATCAGTGAGCTTGGATTTTAGCATTTTTGCGAAAAATACGGACCCACTGGGATTCGGGTTGTTACAGCCTCCCAAAGCTTCGAAAGGCGTCATTCCTATACTAGTCTAATAACTATTATTATAAGAAAAATCAACTAAATGTACGTTATTTTCCTAAGATCTACCAAAGTCTAGCACACAAGCTCTTAACAAATCCTTCGGTACCTTATTGACTCTATCTGTTTTCCCATCCATCTGAGGGTGAAACGCATAGTCATCTTGAGCTTTGCACCTAACACATCCTGTAGACTCTTCCAAAATTCACTAATAAACAAAGTATTTATATAACTGATTATACTAGGAATTAAGTGAAGTCTAACTATGTCCTTCATAAAGAATTTAGCCAAAACAAGTGTCGTCCTGGTTGACTTAACTGGATGAAATGAGCATTCTTGGTCAACATGTCTACTATGACCTATATAATTCCATTTGCTCGATTCGATCTTGGCAACCCATCTATAAAATCCATGGACATTGAATCCCATTTCCAAACTGGTATCTCCAAAGGATGAAGTAAGCCACTCGTCTTTTGATGTTCGCCTTCACTTGTTGACAGTTCACATACAGCCTAACCCATAAGCCAACATCCTTCTTCGTACCTTCGAAGTAGAAACTCCTCTTCATATCCGAATACATCTTGGTTCCCCCAGGTTGAATCATAAATTTAGTTCAATGAGAATCCCTAAAAATTTCTTTCCTTAAGTCTTCAATATTCAAAACACAAAACCATCCATTTTTTCTCAACCATCCCCTCTGGTCAAGATTAAAATCGTTTAGATCATCGATCTCCGATCCAACCTCAAGCCTTTTAATCTTCTTGGCTAATAATGGATATTCTTTCTACTTAGAAGCAATCCATTTGATTATTATAGGTCGAACTTATAAGCAAGTTACCATGGCAGTGCTCTGACTAGAACTAGCAGTCGATCTATACTACAAGTAGTCAAAGACTCAATGTCCTTCCATTCCTCTAACATAACTAACACCACGTTAAGATTTCTGCTAAGAGCATCCCCTACTTTATTGACTGTTCCAGGTGCATATTCTATACAAAAATCATAAGCTGCTAAAAACTCCATTCATCTTTGTTGTCTCGTATTCAACTCCTTCTGAGAGAATAAATACCTTAAAGACTTATGTTTGTGTATAACTCAAACCTCTCCTCAAATATATAATGCCTCCATACTTTTAGGGTGAAGATCATCGCTGTCAACTCTAAATCATAAGTATGATATTTCACTTCATGTAGTCTAAGCTATCGTGATGCATAGCCAATAACTTTACCTTTTTGCATCGATGTAGCCTTTAACACAGTCCCATATACATAGGTATACACTACTAACCCTTGGTTTCTATCTAGAACTAATAACACATGTGCATTGGTTAACAAGTGCTTTAACTTAAGGAATGCTTCCTTATCTTTGTCAAACAAAATAAACTTCACATCCTTTCTAGTTAGCTAAGTTAAAGGCGCTTCTATCTACGAGAAATCGTTAACTAATCTCTGGTTATAGCCTACGAGTCCAAAAAACTTTGAGCTCCGTCACCTTCTCCGGCCTCTTCCAATTGTTAACAGCTTCGATCTTATCCGCATCGACTGACTAACCCTTTTCTATAACCACCACCAAGAAACTTAACTTCTTCCAAAAATGACACTTTTAAAATTTCACTTTCAGCTAATGCTGCCCTAGCGTCTCAAGAACTATTATAAGATTGAATTAATCCTCTTTCTCATCTTTAGAGTATATTAAAATGTAATCTATGAATACCAATATGAAACTATCCAAGTATTCTCGAAAAATTTGATTCATTAAATCTATAAAGAAAGATTGTGCATTCGCTAACCCAAATGGAATTTCTAACCACTCATACTAACCATACCTAGTCCGAAGTACCGTCAACGTAATACTATTCTCTACCACTCTTAGCTGATTGAAACCTACCATCAAATCCAATTAGGAAAATACTCTAGCTCTACGCAACTAATCAAACAAATAATCCATTCTCAACAGAGGATACTTATTCTTGATCATCTTCTCGTTCAACTTATGATAATGTGTACACATCCTTAACCACCCATCCAGTTTCCATTGTTATATCACTGCCGCTTCGAAAGTCGAACTACTTGTTCTAACAAAAAAATTTCCTTCTACATCCACTAGTTTCTCCTTCAATTCCTTCATATTGATCAGTGTCATCCTGCTAGGCGGCCTATTTACATGTTCTACTGCTGGCACGAAATCAACCCTAAACCCAACAGCTCGTTTCGATGGTAATTCTATAACTGGATTGAAAACATCTGCAAACTCTCTTGCTTCCAGAACCTGACTCAAATCTTCTTCTATTTCCGTATCACAAAACAAGGCATAAGTACTTCGATCTAAATTCTCCATGGAGAGTGTAATTCAGTTAGGACATTAGGGTGTCTTAAGAATATTTCCTTATCTTGATAAAATATCCTAACATCGTATTTATTTCCCAATCCATTCCCAAAATGATTTCAAGGTCTACGAAGTCAAAAACATACAAACTGCATGAAAACTTATGAACTAACAAACCAAGTTCCAACTATTCACATCTCATTCTAGATTTCCATCTTTGTAGCAACTGTACTTAGATCACGGAGATGTGACGTTGTGGCCCCAGCAATCTATGTTCTTAAACCTCGAATTAACTTCTCGTTTCTTTTAATGATGGTGTCAATGGTAGCATATCCATATCTGGGCAGCTCATCAAATTCCATAGCATGTTCAATCATCGACATCTCACCCTGAACTAGATCTATGAACTTTCTCGGCAATACTGACTTGCCAATTTCAGACAAAAACATTTTTTCAAAACGCCTTCGAAATTCTGCCTAAATCAACTTTTCCTTGGGAATTCCAGCAGTAATAGTATTTCACCAATTAAGCTCTACTCTCTGGAACGGTCTGTAGGCCAGTCTCCTCTTCTACTCATCATTTAATCCCAAGTCAGCAAAGATCCGTCCACAATGCAAAATCATGTTCTATACTTTTATAGCATCCTAAGTTCACAAAAAACGACTTCCCACTAAGACTGGTATAATCCATGCTCAGCGTAGCATAGTTGTTGCCAACTAGGGCCATGGGATTGCTCCGCCAATAGCATTACCCCGGCTACTACTGCAGCTACACCAGCTTGCATCAGGTTGACGAAGAAATGATGCATCATCCCCATATGTACTGGCAGATTTCAAGCACCTACGTTGGTATTTGAATATGGATTAGCATTTGCCTATTGACCCTGGTTTCTCCTGTTGGGTCGATTATTTCCATTGGTTGTGGTGCTTCCTCTACCTAGACTTCCTCTTTCGTTTCCTACCTCCATATCTTCCTTCCTCACAAATATCCATAGGAGCCTTAGTAAGATACAGAAGAACAGTCTAAGAGCGAGGGGAGTACATACTTATAGATATATTTATACATACACACACATCAAATACAAGTACGTTACTATAGAGTTAACCCAAACCCTGACTTATTTTCTAATTCATGATATTATGCTTTGAAAAATCTTAAAAACACCATTTGGGTCAAAATGGTTATATACGAAAGTATCTCTTTTGAAACCAACAAAAATTTGTTTGGGGAAAACTTGATTGTGTCAGAACCATCTTAGTCGAAAGATTAAAACAAAACTTTAGAGGACGAAACAAAACTTTTGAGGATGAAGTCGAAACCCTCCCGACTCCTTAAAAAGAACATTGGAGGACAAATTCGAAATCCCTTTCGACTCCTCAAAGCAAAACTTCAGACGATAGAGTCGAAACCCCTTCCGATTCATCACCTTCAAAACCCTCAACCCTTCCGAATGCAATTAGGAAAAAGGCATAGTTTTGTGTAAAATAATGGTAACCTTTCGAAAGCAATACTAGTCAATATAGTTGAAAGGTAAAGTAGTGGCTAGATCTCAACTAGGTTGGAACCTACCCTTTTGAAAGTAATTATTTAAAGGAAAAAGGTACTCCTTCGAAAGCAAATACTTTAACACAACAAGACAACTTTCTTTGAAAGCTAACTATGAAACCTTTTCGAAAGCATATGTTTCGCCTATGTCGAAAGCTTTAGGTAAAACTAGGCAGGAATGTTAACTTATGTAATAAAAGCAAGGTTTCAACCCCAGTGGAAGCTACCGTTATGCCACCAAGGCTTCCGCCTTCCTTCTAATCCACTACATACCATCTTAGTGATGTCATGTGTAGTGGTTTCGAATATGCTATTTTCGATTGTATGGGTTTTGAATAGGATAAGGCGGAGTCCTTTGAGTCTAATGGTACGTACCAACAGAGGCGTAACACCTTTTTCTAGTAAAAGACTGAACTACATGACTTATTGTTTAAAAGTAGTTTTATTGATAAAACAGTTTCCGGTTGTTTTTTATCGATATTTAAACAGACCGATATTTATAAATTATCAATAATTTACCTTGGTAATTTTTTCGCAAATATTTTTCCCAAACAAAATAACTATTAATATTTACTTCTTAAAAAAATATTATTTGTTAATTTTAGTCCCATATCTAAATATGTTTAAAATAAATATAATTTATCCAAGCGATAAATTTGCAGGTCCATACATTCTTCCATCCTTAAAAGAATTTCGTCGCCGAAATCATACCACAACCCTATTCCAAAAAGCACATAGAACTATTAATCAATTTGTATGATGCACGTAGATCATTCCTATGTAAAGTGTTATTCAATCATGCACTCAAATACATGACTCCATTTTCGAACTTGTATCGCTCACTTGACTTCGTAATGTTGACTTTGATCAGGCTTCTTAATTATAAACCTCTATTCTCCTTGCATAGCTATAAGCTATGATAGACAACCTTTGGTTCCACCCAAGAATCCTCATCAACGCTCGCCATCAAAAATCGGGTGATAAATCCTTAATCGTAACGGTGTGAAACACCTCAAATCATGTACCTGAACCTTGTATCGACAACTATGTGTGAGGAAGAAATGATCTACGTACAACCTACGTACTAATCCCATCGGTTCCTACGTCTTAAGATTATAATTACCCTTTTTAAAGAATCACCATTTTACTGAATAACATTACTTAAGTTTGTTAGCATTTTATTACTCAAATTCATTTTAGAATGATACTCTTTTATATCCAAAAGAGTATATATAATTTTAAATCATCAATTGGTTTTACTTAATCCATGATGTTCAACAAATTTAAAACTTTATTTATTAACCTGCTCTTAATCAAGACATCTATTTATTTTGAAAACTCTATTCTTTAAAGGGAGTCAAGAACACAATATCTAAGTTTTATTTCAAAAAACCTTTCGGAATGAAACTTTATATTTAACTCTTTTGAAAACATAACATATCTCATGAGTAACTCTAAAATGATATCAAGGAACAGGGCGCTACCAAATAGTATTATATATTCCTTTTACCAAGTGAGGAAATACTAAAGTGAAGTGTTTACGATCCGAACACATCTCATACCCATTTTTAGTGATTTCCAAGGCACTCGAACTATTTAATCATAAAAATATTTCTTTCTTCGCAAATACCTTTTTGAAACAATACTACTTATAGATAAATAGTTGTTCAATAAAATCATCCACTAGCTTTGGATTAATTCGGATTCGAACTCTTTTCTGTTGTACAATGACAAAGAAGATAATTTACTAAGTGCACTATCATATCTTCCTAAGAAAACATTCGGTTGTCACTTAGAAGATTATTCCAATTATCAAAAAATAGATCAAAAACTCCTTCTCCAACCGACAAAAGAAAACTTTACTTTCAAATCCATTTTAAAATAGTATCTTATAATCTCTTTAAGTACAATTATTATTACTTTTCCAAAATCGATTAAAATTTTCTCATAGCCATCGGGATTTAATACTCTCATAATCCTTTTCATTTTGATAAGATCATCTAAAGATTTTGTTTTTACTAACACATTCTATTTTAAATCTAATTTTTACCCTACATCTCATTGATAACTATTAGAATTTTGAAAATTAATCCTTCATATATAAAATATATTTGAGGTAATACTATTTCATTTATCAATTTTAAAACAATACAATGTCAATTGGACTTGTTCAAGTGTTTAGGAAATCCCTACCGATAAGGTTGGCCAAAAGCATCGACCAGAATTCTTAAGTCACTTAACATATCATTGACACAATATAAAACACTTCTACTCACTAACCAACATTTAATCATATTTATAATACAGTCAGGCTCATTCTAGGGTCTAAGCTACCCTACCTCAAATGAGTATAGCCCAATAGGCCAAAGGTTCTTGCGTAACCTTTAGTTCCTATACCAAATGTAATGAACCATATTTTCGACCCTCAAAAATCGACACTAATATGTCCATTGTATCACATGCCAAACATTCAAATGCAGGAAATATTGATTTATAATGGTGAAAGAAGAAGGTAAAGGATAGAAGAAAACTAAACAACATGAAATCTTACAATGCAACACATAATATATAATACAACAATGATCTTTATAAAAAGGAATATCCTTATTCATATATACCACAACATAGTACACTAGACAAATCCTAAATTGGACAGTAATACAAAACCTGTCATTACTTTGACAACATACAGACTCTATAATATAGCGGAAGAAAAATATACATGAATAAGTTTTGACCATCTAGCTCCTCTCCAACTCCAAAGTATCTAGCCAAACCTATGAAAACTTGATCGGTCTGAACCGAGCATCATATGTAATAACGCTTGAGTCAATCTGGTAAACCAACTTGAGAAAACTCGAGAACAAGTGACAACTAAACTGGTTTCTGCATTTGAATTTTTTTTAAACAAAGGGTATGTTGTAAGACAACACCACACATAAAATTGGATGGGTTTTTACCTTACGATAGGCAAAACATTTTATATCAGAATCCAGTGGTATTATCATAGTGTCTCGGTTTAAAGTAAATAGATAAAATAGATCAAATGCTTGCATCTCACATCCAACATACTACGCTCTACAATCGAAAACGTAAGGCACATATTGGAGATTGGATTCCAACTAATGACTGGGCTACTGCGGCACCGCCCGCTATAGTACACCTCTAGAAAAATATACCGAGATCGTATCTAACGACCCCAACCAACACAGTACCAGCCTGCCGCTTGTTGGATAGTACCGAATATATCATCGCCCCAGTTGCTTTGCAACCTTTAATAGAGCACTTCCACATACACGAATTCATTGATGATTGTGTGTAAATCTAGACGGGTGATGACATACCCTATTGAGTGCGACCCACATAGCCCTGCTGGATACTCCCAGTTTTAGTCATTCCTGGTTGATGAGGCTTAAGGCTACATTTTACATTCTGAATGGCAATCCATCTTGTAATGCCGGCACAGTCCTCCAAGAATTAATGTAATGCCAGCATTCATCCATAAAAGTTTATTTTGGGTTTGAACGAAACCAAAGGCACGCATCCATTTTGGAATCACCCTCAAAATTAGTAGCAGTAAAGCTTGCACTTCAAAGAGATCGATCTTCTATCATCTTTAAGATGTCTTCCACTTGATTGCACAAGTTTGTTTAGAGTTGTTTTCGGATATAAATTCGATTCCGGTCTCTCCGTATCAACAACCTATAATTTCTGGTTGACTTATTCCTCGTTCATTTGGAAGTAAATTTTCAAGTCTTCATCGGCGAACTCGATTTTATATTCGTACTTGCTAAGTCAAATTGGACCAAATTTGAGAGTTGGTCATTTAACTCTTAAATTAACAAACAACAACAAAATCCATTTTAGATTTATTTGACCACATCAAACACTAAGCCTCCAAACATATCTTTTTTTTAATGAATCTCCTTCAAAAACATTCATACACTTGTCTTGCTGACATAAGTATATTCACAAAATTTTTATAAGATTTCCCATTACCAAATGTTTAAAAAGGATTTAATTATATTATTTAAACCGGAGAAAAGGATAACTCCAAGCAGTATTCCTTATATGTAAAGCATGGAACGAATATTCCATACCATGATTTTTTTAAAAGGCCTACCTCGGGAAACCCAAACCGTGATTTCCTATTGTAATTATTTTCAATAAATCCTTTTAGAAATTTTCCTTACCCATGAAATCCTTTTTTTTTAACCCAAACCCCTTTACAATACATTTATCAACCTCCAAACTCATTTATGAAACTCTTTATAATTATTCAAACCTGGTTACATAACATCTATAAACTTTCAAACCTTGTATAAACCTTCCCTTTATAGACTTCCAAACCCATTTATAAACTCTTTTTATAAACATTCAGAACTATTTCTAAAGCTCCTTTTAAGAATATCCCAATATTATTCATAATTTTTTTACATAATATTCAAAATAATTGTCAAACATTCTTCAAATATCTTGTTAAAAATAGAATAACCTTAAAGACCATTTTAAAAGAAATGAAATATTAAATTTCCAACACTAAACGGAGGCTTTATGACTACAGTTGATCATTAAATTTGGATGTAGTTATCCAAGTTATATCATGGGTATTGCCTAACGTCAAATATGTAAGGGATTCTACATAACATATAACTAATCATAGGTAGATGTCCAAGTTACAAATATACATACAACCATTATCATGTGTAAATTTTTTACGTATAGAAGTATATTCCATATGCTTAAGTTATCATGACCCGCTTATTGAAAGCAACTTCCTTTGTTCATGTTACTGATATTCGGCATTTGTGCTAAACACAAGTCACTAACTTCCCACTAAATGTGTCAATGTCTTATAATCACTACTTTAATTCATTTGTCCACTTAATGGTCCAAATGAGAGATCCTTTGATTTAAAATAATTTAATCTTAAAAAGAAAATTGATTTCAAATATAATCGATTGGTTTTCAAACAACCATTGAAAAGATTAAAGTATATTTAGTTGGCTTAATCAAGATTATATTTTAAGTAATCATTATTTAATCAAGATTAAATCATAATTAATCTATAATAACTTAATGAACTTAGTTAAGTCCTAATTAACTTCTTAATGCATCTTAGTTAATTTTAAACAATTAATTATTAGTTAAACCCTACGTAATTAAAAACATAATTTAATAATCACTTAATTAAATAGTAATTAGTTAACATACTTAACTTAATTAACTAATAATTAACCATTTAGTTACTTCTTATCTTCACTAATCACAAATTAAAACCTTATTAATCACTAATTAATCATTAGCCTTCCTTAAGTGTTACTTAACCCTAATCACTTACTTAATTACTAATGAACTGCTAATTACCTTTAATTATTTTACTAATAAATAAATTATTAAGTAATCTAAACTTAATCACTTTTAATGTTACTAATTAAGTTTGGAAATTTTAAATAATTCAAAGATGAATCACCTAAAGATGGAAACCAAGATTTTTTGCCAAACTACATCCATAGCGACTATCACTATGAGCACAGTACGCTCTATCTTATTTTAAGCAAAATACTTCACTTAAATTCTTAGTCCTACCTATTTTGACATAATATTTAGAAAGTTTTTGAAATTTTTAACCAAAATAAAACTTGAAACCATTTCCAAACATTGAAACTAGAAATCATAGTTTTGATTTAAAACAAATCTCACATCCATCGCAACCACAAAGCTATTGAATTTGTTTCAATTCAACATACTTCGGTTCTTTAATCACAACCATAAATCCGTACTACCATAGTATTAACATGACAATGAAACACATATATAAACATAAGATTATATTCTTACTATCTTGACAACATCACATTCAAATCTCAAATTCAACGGCAAACGCAAACATCCATCAAATCACTATCGACCGACATAATAACCTTTCAATTTTCTCATCACATTAACAGAATAACACATCATAATAAAGTATAAATCTTTTTAGAAAAAATAGTTTTTCCCACCGAAAATCATGGAAACCTAAAATTTTTAGATGCTCCATAAACACCCTAAAAATATGTTAACTTCCACTTGATTTTTGGACATATTACTCTTGGATTTAAATGTGATTAGTATAAAAGTTTTTAAAAAATATTTTCTTTATAATTTAAAAAGAAGAATCACAAAAATTAGAATAATTTTGAGGCAGATATGGTTGAATGAAGGAGAGCTATATTCGGACCTGAATTTTCGAGTTTAAAAGTGCAATGCAAAGAAATGAGATATTGACAAATCTAAGCTTGAAACTAGAAAATGTTATGAAAAATAAAGTTGTAGTTACTAAAATTTTATATGATTTGACCAAAAGGAAATCTTGGTTTGGTGTAAATATGGGAAGTTGCAGGCGAATAAAGTGGATGAAAAGTGGAGAAGCAAGAGTTTAAAAACAAGTTAGCATCCTTAAAACAATTTAAATCTTTTAAAAAATCTTAAAATTAACATAGGAAGCTATGAAATTGTGAAGAAAGACTTAGGGAAATAAAAAAGAAGAGCTAGATTAAAATATGGTGAAGGGGATGGGTATTTATAGATTAAAGAAAGTGGGAAATTACAATTTTAACCTTAGTTTAAAAATATCCTAACATGTCATTAATTTAACAAGTCACATCACCACCTTCCTCCCCTTCATATATCACATCCACCCTTCTCATGCACATCTTCTGGGTCATGATGGATAATGATGATATGGCCAAGATGTGACAAGAGATAATGATATATACTTATATATATATAATTATTTTTCAAACCATGACCTGCCATATCATTTGTTAAACATAATTAACATAAAATAGTATACTATTATTTTTTATTATTGTTTGGTTAATTTACTCTTACATATGTGTATATTTAGTGCATAAAGATGAACAATATTCCCGATAACTTTCCGGTGTCGGAAAGTCGGAATGCCGAAAAATGTTCTTCTGTCACATTTTCTATTTTTCTACGAACTACCTATTTTGGTAAAGAAATCTTAGAAATGATTTAACATAATCATTAAATAATTAAAATAGGGTTATTTGTAAATAAAACCAATTTTATTTAAACTTAACTTGAATTCAAGAAGAAACATATTATTTATCGACAAATTTTCTATCAAATTAGAAAACTACCGATAAATTTAAAATTAAAATAAACCGCAAGCGCATGGTGTACGAATGTAGCACGTAGCGAATACGAGTCGATCCACAAGGAATTGATGATTTTATAATTCTATTAAATAAAATTAAACCAGAGTTCAATAGAATGTTAAGCTAGAAAATTAGAAAATTAGCTAACTAACTAAAAGAAAAGAGATACAAATATAACAGTTAAATGACAATTTAGAGAATAAATCCACTCTCTAAATCACATAGTTCAACACACGAAATCATGATCTCTATTTTATGGTCATTAGTGCTTTAATTGATGTGCTTATCATAAGCATGGCATATTTTTGCTATTGATTAGCCGACATAAGTCATCAAAGTATAACACATCCCTTAAAACACTTACTAACTTTCATGAAACTTGATAAAGAAAACGAAAACGAAATTTATTTTAAGTATGGCTTACTAACTATTGATTTGAAATATAAACAATCAAATTTTAATTTCAAATCACTTTCTTTTACCATAATCATATTTTGATGAAGAGGCAACTAGTGTTAGTGATTGTTTAAGCATAGCCAATTTAGTATCAACAATATAGCCTATCAAATTCAAAGCAAAAACAACTAGCAAAACATTTCTATCACCATCATTAAGCACAAAAAGAGAGCATGAATAAACAAATTATTGAAGCTACATAATTAGAGAGCTTCATTACCCCCTAAATTGAAGCGGTTCAGCCTCTCATATTTGTCACTAAAACAAATGTAGCTAACAACATGAAAGCAAAAGGAAAGGAAAATGAAAGCTAATGAGAAAAGAGAGTTACTTAACAAAAATTAGAACCATTCTACTTTGCATGAATGCAAATCTATACTACAGCATGAAAGAAAATAAACAAGAAAAGAAAAGATAAATATATTAAAGTTGAATAACAATCACATAAAAAAATGGCTATGTAGCCATGAAAAGAGAAAGAGAAGCTTTCTTTTATTTCGAGCCTAAAACTAATGAAGAGGGACTAAGAGAGAGGAGATTACATGAAACATATGGGTATTTATACATGTATGAAACCCTAATTCATATTTTTTAAGAATACCCAAATTGCCCTTAAAGTAATGTGGCCACCAAGTAATCATTGGCATGTCATAGTCCTCATTTATGTGTATATAAAGCCATTAATTCCATAAGCGTGTGCATTAGCCTCTAATTTGTACATTAAGGTGGTGAGTAGGTGGGGTCTCCATGATCTTCACTTTGAATCATTTCCATCTTCATTCCTTTGTGTTCTTTTTGTGCACGCATATCTTCTTCATGAAATAACTTGCAATTGAAATCAAATTCCTACAAAATAATATGAAAATTATAATTAAATTTTCTCAGTTTAATATATGAACAAAAATGACCATTTTGCCCCTATATGAAGAAGAATATGTGACAATTTTAAATAATTTGAATTTTGGTTTAAAACAAGTTAAAATACCCAATATGATCATTTACTTAATTTCAGTAGAATAAATATAAAGGTAAAAATATGCACATTTACGTGCACATCACATATAAAACCAATGATATCAACGATCGATGTCATGAATACATTTCATTTTTAGAAAATAAAATATTTTATTTCATAATTGTGAGAACCTGTTTCTTTAACTCTCAGAAATCGATGCTGATATATCCTAGGTATTCACGTATCATAAATCCATGTGTCGAGGAAGCAGATTCTCAAAGGCAAGAAAGAAAATAAAGACAACTGAATCTCACATATATTATTTCAGTATAAACTTTAGAGTGAAAATTTAGATACATTTATCAGAGTTTATAAATGGACCGTTATATGTGTGTGTGTATATGTGTGTATGTATATCTTTCCTTACAAAGGTGGAATATAATACTACTCTAGTGTAGTGTAAACGGATTAAAACATTCAGAAAAAATGTTAAGACTCCATGCTTCAAGATTGATCCAGCTTTCTTCTAAACTAAACCTGACTACAAGGCTGTTTTGGGAAATTAGAAAACTTTGCCTTTAATTGATTACTCCTAAGAGTTTCCAACACAATCCGAAGATGCTTTTCATGCTCCTCCTCGGTTTTTGAATACACAAGAATATCATCAGTAAATATGAGAACAAATCGATCGAGAAAATCCATGAAAACTCGATTCATAAGGTCAACAAAATAAGCTGGAGCATTCGTTAAACCAAATGGCATAACAAGCCATTCATAAGATCCATAACGCGTACGGAACGATGTCGAAGGAATGCTATCCTCTACGATACGAAGCTGATGAAATCCAGTAGCTAAGTCTAATTGTGAAAAGACTCTAGCACCACTAGGTTGATCGAATAGATCATCAATCCGAGGTAAAGGATATTTATTTTTGATAGTAAGATCATTAAGCTTGCGGTAGTCAACGCAAAGCCTAAGTGTTCCATCGGATTTCTTCACAAAAATAGCTGAAGCTCCCCAAGGCGAGGAACTAGAGCGAATAAATTGCTCCGTCTCCAATTCGGATAATTGTTTACGCATCTCCTCGTTTTCTTTATTGGACATACGATAAGGAGGGCGAGTGATAGGTTGAGCTCCAGGAATGAGATTAATTCTGAACTCAATTGCTCGCTTAGGTGGTAATCCTAAAACGGGCTCGAATATGTCGGAAAATTCACGAACGACGTGAATAAGAGAAACAATATCACCCTCATCATCATCATCGTCATCACGAGGGTTTAAAGAATATAAAGATGCAACCAAAGCAGAATCCGAATCTTTAAGAATAACAGAAACCTGATTAACAGATTGAGGATGTCGAAGATGAATAGTCTGCTCAGGACATAGGACATGAGCTTCATAACGGTTAAGCCAATCCATTCCCAAAATCATTCCAAAGCCTAAATAACGCATGACATGCAAATCGGCTAGGAAAGGAAAATCACACAAAATAATCTCGACATCTTTACACAATAAACTGATTGTTGCGAATCCACCAACCAGATTTGCAATTCTCAAAGAAGTCATTAAACACAAAACATCCAAAGAAAAAGTATCGACAAGTTCTTTTGATATAAAAGAATGGGACGCACCCATATCAAAAGGAACTCGAATAGGTTGATCACGAAATATAATAATGCCATCAAGGATAGAATGAGAAATACCTTGACCACGAGATGTGTTGCCAGGGGCTTGAGCAACATTAAGCTTTCCCTCCTTCCTGCCCTGAAGCTTGGGGCAAGAAGATAAATAATGATCCGGGCTTTTGCAATAGCGACAAGTGCGAGGCTTTGAAAACTTGTTCGCGTAATGGTCTTTCGAACCACAATTATAGCATTTCCCTTGAGTAGAGGAGAAGGTCTTTTCAGCAGGAGTTGCTTGCCTCCCTTTCTTATTGGGATAAGGGCCTTCGAATTTGTTTGGCCTCTTCTTGTTGTTGAAGTTTGGTTTGGAACCCACCACTTCAACATCATTCTCCCTATCCGCCTCCTCAAGATGAAGAGCGATATCAATGAGTTGGACGAAAGAAACTTCTAATTTTAGAAGTAGTGGCTTCTTGAGATTTTTGTTTAAGCCATAGACGAACCTCTGGTTCTTCTTTAAAAGGGTGCTGATGTATTCAACCCCATATTTGGAAAGCGACTCAAAGGAGGCGACATAATCAGTCACAGAGGACTCACCTTGAACAAGGTCTATAAATCGTCGTGCCAATGTCACTTTCTCAGCTTCTGGTATGAATTTTAACTCGAAGCACTCTCGAAATTTCTCCCAGGTGAGATCCGCTTCATTAATCTCAGAAATAAGAAGTTCGTACCAGTCCAATGCTCTTTCTTGGAGCATACTAGAGGCCACCTGAACTCGGTGAAGGTCAATAAGATTCATGCGAGAAAAGATTCGATCGTATGACCTTAGCCAAGCCTATACTTCAATAACAGTTTCTGAACCTTTGAATGGCTTCCCACCCAAATTAGTGTAATCGCTGCACAAGCGTGCAAATCCCGACTTTGGGTGAGTAGGTTCCGGGTTTGAACCAGCTGCTTGAGCATTCGTAACAAGGTCAAGAAGTTGCTGGGTAGTCATAAAAATACCATCTTGGGGAGTAGCACTAGATTGACCTTTAGAAAGAAATAAAGAAGAAGAAAAAGGTTATTCACAAAATGAATATCAAGCAATCTTGATAGATAAAATAAGGAATCATAAGGAAAATATGATGAATCGGTACGAAGACTCGAATTAAATCCTAAAGCACGACTCCTAAGAAAGACTTAGGACGATGATCCTTGTTATAATATTCCATATTGTTCCGAAGTTTGGCTCTGATACCAAGCTGTGACGCCCCACCTCTATACCCATGCTAGCCAAGAACACTACGGTGTAATGCTTTCAACTAGCACGGAGAATAAGGCGTTAAGGAGCGACCATCCGTGTAATTGCTTTGTGCGAGCACCGATATGTCAGATAGTATAACATGCATTTCTTTATCAATAGGAAATCCGACATACCGACACAAACTCAAAGCTACTACATAGTGGCTATAATATCTTCAGAAACAAATATAGAAATAAACATAACGTAAATCAGTCACAGACAATTCACATCACAAAGGCGGAAGAAGATATGAATATATAACTAACACACGAAAGTGTATATCAGACTAGCGGTCTAAAAAGATCCGCAATAACACAAAAGAATAGTTACAAGAACTACACAAAAGAATAAGTATACATCATGGAGTCTATATCTCAATTGTATACATTCCAAAAACTACTAATCTAAGTAGTTAACCAAAAGTCAGAGAAATCAATCCCAGGTGAGAAGTCAAGCTGAAGCACCTGTAACATCTCGGTCTGACCCGAGTATTATTTAATAAGAAAATAATAAACGGATCAGTCTAACTATAAATATAAGATGAAACGATATAGAATAAGAGATATGACTAAACACATAATAATCACCATGCCAAGCTGTGGTATATATAAGTAATTGAAAATCAACAAGAGATTAATCAATATCACCAAATCTACACAAGAATCAAAGAAATGTCATACTCCTTATTTCGTTCACCAAACCATAAATATTGACGATTATATCAATGTCAATCACAAAAGTCAATGACACACAAATTCACCAATGCACATATATTGATAAAACTTATCAATGTAAATCACGAAATTGGTGAAACACAAATTCTAGAAATCATCTCAAGAAATCCAGTCAATGACACACGAATTCACCTATGCACAAAAATTGATAAATCATGTCAATAGAAATCACAAAAATAGGTGAAGAATAAATTCCAGAATTTGGCACACGAAATCAAGAAATCACAAGAAAAGGGGGGAGGCCTATCACACTAACGGGAGTATTAAAGCTCACCAACATATGTATCACACGAACGAGAAGCTATCTCATCGTAGCTAGCCATTAATTTTTGACACACGAATGGCCCGAAGGCCATGGGGAGCTACCCCACCAATTTGAGTCGAACTCCACAAAATGGGGTTTAGTCTCCCTCGCAGACAAAGAGACATCACACATTGCTAGTCTAAACCACAAAGATGATCATCATGATCAACGTGAAGTGTCAATTACACTAAGCTAGTAAATATATGAGTTTAGCTTCATGTCCCATAACCACTTGCTTAACTTAAATATTTACGAACAAACTGTAGATCTCCACTACAAAATTGTCACAAGAGATTCAATCGAACAAGTCCAAGAATTAACCGGCGAAATAAACGCAAGCATTTCATACCACTTGTTTTACTAATCCGTTTAATTAGATTTCTCATACGAGTGAGGTAAAGGTTTGTATATACTAATAGATTGAAAAACGGTTTAAGAAACGAGCTTTGTAACAAAATAGTGTTAAAATCATTTGAAGAAAGAGTTTTGATATTTACTATTAGTATTCAAAACCTTTATATTTTTAAAGTGACAAA
This sequence comes from Allium cepa, assembly GCA_030765085.1. Taxonomy (NCBI): domain Eukaryota; kingdom Viridiplantae; phylum Streptophyta; class Magnoliopsida; order Asparagales; family Amaryllidaceae; genus Allium; species Allium cepa. The sequence continues at coordinate 862,090,078 of CM060939.1, read as the reverse complement.
TCACAAAGAAGATTGTAGGAACAATCAATCACTAAAATTCACATACGAAGATGTGAATAAAAATCCAACGAAACCAATAAAGAATCCATCGAAATTAATATTCAAAAATCCCTAAAAAGGAGTCATCAAAGTCATAATAGATGATAACAACAAATAGGAAACAACACAAATCGATTAAAGTTGGAAATTCAAGCAACTAGGCGAAATAGGCAAAATTGCATCAGGTCGGTCGGCCGGCTACAGAGCTCGGTCGACCGGACCCTGTTCCAAAAAAATCTTGGGAAGCAGGTCGGTCGGCTGAGCCCTGTAGCCAGTCGACTGGACCAGAGACAGAAAGGTGCCTATGCACCTTAGTAGCAGGTCGGTCGACCGGCCCAGGGGTTCGGTCGGCCGACCCTGATGTTTAGCAAATTGAAACCCATTTCATTGACGTGCAAACTCCACCAATTCGCAACCGAACGAGTGCGAACGATAGGGAATTATGCCCAACGGCTACCCGATCCTATTGGCTCCTCGATGCATCACCAAAAACGCATTTGAACATCAAAGCTATGATTTTTAAGGATTTGAACCCAAAACACTAAAAATTGGAATATTCACCAATTCAATCCAAACCAAAAGCAATTGCACAAGAATAAGTGTTAGGAATTCATACCTAACAATCGAAGATAAATATAAGCATAGATGTGAGATAAAAATCTCACCTTCGAACCCAAACGATTGAAAAAGAAGCTTAGAAGCAAAGGAGAATCAACCACTCTTCAAATCCAACTCAAGAAGCTTGATTCTAAGCTAAAAAGAGAAACATTTCCAAATTAGGTTTAGGAATTTTCTAAAATTAAAGAGAGAAAGAGTTGGAGAAGAAGAAGAGAAGCTTACCAATGGGTTCTTCTATTAGTTTGGAGCTAGAGTTTGATTTGCAAAAGAAAACTAGGGTTTTGGAGTATTAATTTCCCATCTCTCCCACCATTGATGCTTTAGAACTGAAAAGAGGAGAAAGTGAGGGTTAATGGGGAGGAGTGGCTCAGATTTGAGTATAAGTTAAACATAGGGCTGAACCCAAACCCAAACCCAAAGTGAAAAAGTAGCAAAAATCAACTTTCTCCAAACATATCGAAGCTTATACTCAAAAAGATCGCAAACGGCATTTTAAACTCAATGGGAGTGTCCCGAGTCCTAATTCGACCGTATGCAAAAAGTAGCTTTTCGGACTAAATTTCGAGTATCGAAAAAATATTTAAATAAAGTATTTAAAAATAAAAATCGACAAACATGCGGGTTGTTACAGGGTCCATTTTCTAATATGTTCCTTTATCGAGCTAGTTGTATACTAAATATTTTATCAAATGTAATCAATATAACCATTTCGGCTATGTTAAATATTTATTTTAAACTCTAGACATTATAATAATATCATTGAATTTTCTAATAAAATGGTTTGTTTATTGTAACGATCCCGGTTTAAAGACGAATTCAAATTTGTAATTAAATTAAATTTTGGGGTTAAATTATGGATTTTATTTGAATTTTTCAAATTTAATAAGATATATATATTTATTTATTTTATTTATTTGGATCTGAAACTCAAAATAAATATTTTAAATTGAATTGGATTATAAATAAAATTTTGATTTGGAAATTCAAAATGTGTTGAAAATGAATTGGATTTAAAGGTTATACTTTAAAAAAAAGTATGATTATTTATTAAATGTATAAATTGTGTTTTAATTCATTTCCTTTAAAAATTTATAAAAAGTATTAAATAAGATGTAAGAAGTGATCAATATTAATTCTTTTTTAAATTCTATACTTGAACTAAGTATAGTTAGTAAAAATAAAACATAAATACTTAAGTAAACAAGGTTTTAAAACTAATTTTTTTTTACTAATTAAACTAAAGGGCTGAAACATAATTTGAACTATTTTTGACAAGTGTAAAATATAAGTACAAAATAAATGTCATAAATTAAATGTTTAAAAATCAAACTATAAATAGAAATAAAACTAAGAATTTATGTTAATAATAAATTATATGGTTATATGACAACATAGGATATATACATACTATAACAAGTTTTATATTAAGCACAAAGGCAAACAAAGAAAAAAAAACAAGTATGTTTGCGGTGACTTTTATATATGCAATGCAAAAGAAACAAAAATATCTATACATAAAATCTAATAGAATAAGTATGTAACCTTGAAAGGAAACACATGCATTTAATACAATATCTTCTCAGCACAAGAACAAGTCTTTTCGAATGACAAAATCATTTCCATTTTCTGGTCAAAGAAGGAGGCAAGAAAAGAAGAAATCTGATTAAAAACAAAAGTATGTTCCAGTAAAGCCTACCCTATACAAAATTCTTTCTTCTATATATATATATATATATATATATATATATATATATATATATCTGTGTGTGTGTGTGTGTGTCTTCCTATTCCAGTTCAAATCTGAAGATAGCTGAGTAAAAATGCTACAAGCAACTCAATAAAACTCATCAACCTGGAAAAGCAAGATCAAAAACAAAACACAAACCTGAAGTAGTTCAAAATCAAATAAATTCAACTCAGAAGCAAAGTTCAAAGCTCAGAAATTTGTAGAAGCAAACAACAACTAAATTCATATTTTAGTTTCAAGTTTAACATCCAGTTTTCAAATCAAAACTCAGCAATTAACTTAAGATTTCAGTTCTATGTTCTTCTCTACTTCAACTCCAGGTGAGCAAATCTATCTATAAAACTTGAATCTGGATTATACTTTGTTCCTGGGGAAGGAAATTGTTTTGCATGAATATAAATTTGATCGTATACTTGATGTATTCAAAGACATGTGGGTATGCATGAATTAGTACGGGCATATTCACTCTGTTAAAAAATATAGAGACTTATGATAAGATTATGACTAAATTTCATTACTTCTAATCCTTTTTAGGATTCGAGATGTAAATAAAAAGTGATTATATTAACCAGATCTTGGTTTTAAAAATACTGTTAAGCATAGTTCATAAGCAATTTTAGCCTGGAAGATGAATTAAGTAAAATTTCAAAGGGATGACAAAAAAATTGACTTTAAGGATTTATTGTTTTATATATAATCTGTTTTGAAATTAAAAGCTATGATTTTTAAGATCGACTTCATGATTTTTAAATCGTTAACCGTTGAGGAATTTTATGTTGGCCGGAGATGGGAATATGGTCAAAGTTTGGTGATCTACGACGAACTGTAGGCCGTGATTCTTGGTGAAGCTAGCTGGGGCATCAGTGGACTTAGGAAAAATATGAATTCAATTTATAAAACGTTGTGGCGATGTCAGAAGGTGGATTTTGTTTTTAACCCTAGTTTTGGGTGATGGTTGAGGAAGTGGTGAATTCATCACCTCTGGTGGATCGAGCTCCACCATACTTTGGGGTTCGATAGCTTGTTGGTGGGAGAAGGAGTGGCTGGAAGGTTCGACACTCCAGTGATCGGAGCTTTGAGATCGAGTTGTTTTCTAGGCTTAAGTGGTGTTCCAGACTTCTATTCTAGGGTGGGTTTTGGAACTCGATTTCGATTTTGACTTTATGGTGGCGATGCGATGATCGTGATCGGGTACGAGGTTGATTGGGGACTTGTAAAGGTCATCAGGGACGGTCGGAGAGGACTGCATCGTTGGTGTATGTGCATGCGTGTGCACTTACGTCTGGGTTGTTGAAGTGTTGGGGGAAGAAGAAGGTATAGTGGCTCGGGTTCGTCTTGAAAAGTATCGCGTAAAACTCAAAGTCATGTTCGTGAATTTGTGGGTTTGACTCGGGGTTGAATTTAGGAAAAGTTGAAATGCCTCGGGATCATTTTGTCAAATAGCAGGCTTCTCAAATCTATGCAATAAAAACAAGTTTCCAGATTTAAATATAACCAAGTTTGAAATATAGAAAGAAAATTTGTTTTCAGGATTTTAATGTTTATATGAAGCATAACCAGATTTCAAAAGATAAATCAGGTTTTAAACAAGTTTCTCAAAGATTTAGTTTTTAAATTGAATGTTTAAAATTGTTTATTTTAAAGCAATAATTACGATAGATTAATTTAATAATTAAAAGTAACAAATTAATGATTAAAGTTGGTTAATCAAGTGACTAAAGAATAATTTAATTAAATGGTAATTAATTAATGTGATTAATTAATAAAGGTAAGTAATTTGAAAATGATTAATTAATTTAAAAGTTAATTTATTTATGAAAATTAAAGAATGATTATTAATTAAGGATTAATTAAATAATCATTGTAATTAATTAAAGATAAATAAATTATTAATATAAGGTTAATTAATTTGTAATTAAGGATTAACTAATTAATGAAAATTAATTCATGAAATCAATTAATTGTTTAAAGATAATTACATAACTAAAAGTAATCAATTAATGATAAAGGTGGATAAATCAAGTGATTAATATTGATTTAAGATTAGGGATAGTCACTTATCGTAACTAATTAAAGATAATTAGTTTAATAGCAATTAATTAATTAAGGGTTAATTAATTAATCAAATATAATTAATTAAATGGTTAAAGGATAATTATTTAAGAATTAAAAGTTGATGAATTATACTTAAAGGTTATTTAAACTATTATTAATGGTTAATTAATAAATGATTAAAGGATAATTAATCAAATGGTTTGTAATTTACTAATGGTAATTAACCAGGATTAGTAATTTATAAGTAATTTAATATGATTTGAATTAATCAGACAATTAACTAATCTTACTTATGGATGTTTGGATTCTATTGGATGATTGAATTGTTTGATATCCCTGATTGTGATGCTCTGTTTTGATTTGAGCTGTGTTTAATGTAATTTATTATCTGTAGTGTATATCTGTGATCTGTGAATGAAAGATAAGCGTTATAGTTTATACCGCTTATCAAATATATTGATGAATTTGAATATGTACTGATTGATAATGTTGCTCTTCTATTGTGTAAAACCCCTGGACCACACTTATACACACAAATATGAATTGCACGTGGAAATTGGTTAAGTCACAGATTTTTGAAATAGTTTTAAAAATTGAATTTTTGAATCCACATGATTTTGGAAATAAATTGGGATTAAAGTAAAAAGTTTTTGAAAAGGAATCTTAAAGATAAAATTTATTTTTGAACAACTTGATTAAGCCTTGAAGTTTAAATAATTTGATTTAAATTTAAATTCAAAATTTGAAATTGAATTCTACGTTTGGAAACTAGGGATTAAAGATGTAATATAAGTTATATATAGGTTAAACCATTTTAAAGGTATTGATTTGGGAATTTGAATATAATTCAAGGGCTTTAACTCCTGCAAATACAATTGGATTTTTCTAAAACGAAAACTATTTGTTTTCAAATAATAAAAGATTTCTCATAAGTAATGAACTTCCAACTTGTGTTAAAAGGATATCAAGTCTAAAATGAAAATGGTCCTCCAAGTTATGAATAAATCTTTGGAAACGGGTTTGAAAGTTTTAACTTAAATCTTTGATTTAAAGATTGGATGAGTTAATCCTAATTGAAATGGAAATTGTTTTGAAATCTTTGAATGGATCTTGTGAAGCTGGGTAAACTTTGTGAAATGAATCTTTTTGTTTGAAGGTTTGAAATCTTAATTTATGTAGACCGTTTGAAGAAAGATTTTGGGTTCTTAAAAGTTGTGACTTAACTGAAATCCCATATCCATATGTTTTTAAATATTGCGCTCATTATTCTTTTTAGCCAGGAGAGGACATTGTGTCATATAACCCATTCCGAATAATAATACGATGTTATGGATTACATTTGAAGACCGGTGTTGAAGACCGGGTATTTGCGAGAACGATAGGATAACCTATCGATTGTCTCTGCACCGAGTAGCTACGTTATAGAGATTCCCTAAGTGATGGGAAGTCCAATCAGGATTGTGGATACCCGGACTTGCAAGGGCTTCTTCCTTGATTTGACGAAGTGCCTTCGGTTCTGTTTGAACCCGGAACAGACTTATATGGTTGTATGTCTGACAATACACTTTGAGATATAAAACTGATCTCTATCAAATACATTTCTTTTGGTGGAAGAGAATTTATCTTGTTAGCTTAACACTCTTCTCTGAGACGTACGAGCTCAGAGGTGATGCAGTTGATAGTTATCAGTGATATACTCCAAATTTGGTAGTGTGGCATGCTGAGTGCGGCTGTGTATCATTTGTCGATCAACGTATGGTTTTTTTGTAAAGTGTAGCTTTGTGGACGAGACTGCATCAGGACCTTACACCCCAAAAATGGTCGAAACAGGAAAGATGCGGCAAGTTTATGAGGGTCGCTCCCTTTAGGGTGTGTCATTCCCTTCTGGAAAGGGATGGTATCATGGTATGGAGCACAGATACTTAACTCATGTGGTCACTGCAAATCTATTACTTTGTGATTGCTTTGTGGTTGTTGGTTGAGAGGCGCCTCGAATAAAGGTCCTAAAGGACCATGCATGCTCGAGTAGTAGTTACCTAGTTACAGAGGTAACCCGGCCATGTATTGGTAGAGAGCCGGGTAGGTTCTCAGGACGTCCCTCCAGAGGCATACCCATGTGACAGTAGGAAGTTCCTTGGCCTGACCATTTGTTGGAAATCCAAATAAAACAATACGCGCCCTGTACAGTTTTAGTTGTATAACCTACCTTGGAATGTGGCGGTAACCTGCTATTGAACATGGTAGCTATAGTAGGCATAAGTGCGAAATGCCTATCATGGCTAGGATCAATATTATACTATCGAAATGTTTTCCACACTATGCATTAATAATAATAATATCAAAAGATATTTGCGTAGTAAGCATATTTGACTATTGTAAGGAGAAATCTCCCCCAATTCTGCGTTTGCATTGTGTGTGTGGCAGGTGGCCTTATGGTAGTTTCATTTTCCAAAAAGCATTGTGGATTTATTTTTAATTCTTTTGTTGTTTGTTCTAAAAGATAAACTGTTTTTGTTTGCTCATAGCAGTCCCATGACTGACATGGAGTTTATAGTTCCTTTCTTAAACTCTAGGTGCCCACAATATTCCCACATGGCAATCTAGAGTCGGGTTTTCAGATAGTCAAGTTTAGTAGATTATCTGGAGCTAGTTCAGTCTTTGGACGACTGACCTTGCTTAGATTAGTGCAAATTTATTGGGAGTTCGAGCTATTTTTTGATTGGTGCCTTGGAGATGAAGATTAGCCGTACTGGAGTTCTCTCGTGAAGACCATATTGGTGATATTGCTCTGCTGCTGGTGTTATCTTTTCTTTTCACTGCTATTGTCTTGTATCATATCTCGGATGTATATTGATATTCATTGTATCATCATTGTATCTGGTTATTGTATCAAATGTTGTATATCAAATGTATTATTCATTTCTTCCGCTATGTTGTACTTAATGTGTTATAAGCCTCGGCAAACCAGATTCGACATCTGGATCTGCGGCATTTGAATATGAATGTTGTATTCGGTGCTGATTTTCGAAGGTCGAGTCAAGGCCGTCACATTTGATGTCAGAGCTAAAGGTTGAAACTTTAGCTCAGGAGTATAACACATTAAGTAGCTCATTAGAGATAGGGTGAAGTATACCGTAGAATGAGTATATCCCTAAGATATCCGTTCCAATGCCTCAGTAAATTTTCTTACTATCCACTGATAGTAAGTATGAGGGCAAGAAGAGGACGAGATAGGGGACAGGGGAATACCACTACAAATGGTCAATACCCTACAACAGTGGAAATTACTTTCTCTATCAATCTCCTTTGATTCGATTTCAATTCTTTAATTGCTTCGTAGACTCTACAAGAAGAAACTTCGGTGTGATGGTGGCACTACGAATCGTTGTAGAAAATCCTCACTTCATATCTTCATTGGTTTTTTATCAGTTTTTCCATTTAAACTTGAATGAATTTGAAATTTGAAATTGAAAATTCTAAATAAATTGGAAATTTTAAATTGAGTTAAATTGGTTAACAAATATAGGCTAAATTTGAATTGAATCAATAAAATGATATCGGTTAAAACCAAATTGGAAATTCTATTGTAACTTCTTGTATAGATCGAAGTCCCAAGAGGGACAAGTTGGTGTAAACTTTAGGCTGTTCTGACCTAATTTTGAATCCACACCTAGTGTTTGAGAAATTGTGGAAGATTGAATCTATCTATCTATTTTGTGGGATCCGATATATTCTACGAGTGATTAGTTATCCCTTCGAACTAATCAATGCCCTTGCATATTCTTAGACTGGTGGACCCGAGTATCTTGTGGAAAATTGTATGAGTTTGTTCTCATATTGTTGATATTCTGATTTGGTAAGCCAAATGTAGATAAATACTCAGTTTGATCTGAAAAAAATATTTCTCTACCTTTCATCTATCTTTCTTATCTCCCTGGCAAATTTCGAGGACGAAATTTCTTAAGAGGGGAATCTGTAACAATCCCGGTTTAAAGACGAATTTAAATTTGTAATTAAATTAACTTTTTGTGTTAAATTATTGATTTTATTTGAAATTTTCAAATTTAATAAGATATATATATATATACTAATTTATTTTATTTATTAGGATTTGAAACTCAAATTAAATATTTTCATTTGAATTTGATTATAAATAAAATTTTGATTTGGAAATTCAAAATGTGTTGAAAATGAATTGATTTAAAGGCTATACTTTAAAAAAAATATGTATGATTATTTATTAAATGTATAAATTGTGTTTTAGTTCGTTTTCTGTGAAAAGTTATAAAAAGTATAAAATAAGATGTAGCAAAAGATCAATATTCATTCTTTTTCAAATTCTATACTTGAATTAAGTATAGTTAGTAAAAATAAACATAAATGCTTAAGTAAACAAGGGTTTAAAACTAATTTATTTTTACTAATTAAACTAAAGGGATGAAACATAATTTGAACTATTTTTGACAAGTGTAAAATATAAGTACAAAATATATGTTATAAATTAAATGTTTGAAAATCAAACTATAAATAGAAATAAAACTAAGAATTTATGCTAATAATAAATTATATGGTTATATGGCAACAGAAGATAAATACATACTATAAAAAAATTTATATTAAGCACAAAGGCAAAGAAAGAAAAAAAACAAACAAGTATGTTTGCTGTAAATTTTATATATGCAATGCAAAAGAAACAAAAATATCCATATACAAAATCTAATAGAATAATTATGTAACCTTGAAAAGAAACACATGCATTTAATACCATATCTTCTCAGCACAAGAACAAGTCTTTTTGAATGATAAAAATAATTTCCATTTTCTGGTCAAAGAAGGAGGCAAGAAAAAAAGAAATCTGATTAAAATCAAAAGTATGTTCCAGTAAAGCCTTCCCTATACAAAATCCTATCTTCTATATATATGTGTATGTATCTTCCAATTCCAGTTCAAATCTGAAGAAAACTGATTAAAAATGCTATAAGCAACTCAATAAAACTCGTCAACCTGGAAAAGCAAGATTAAAAACAAAACACAAACCAGAAGCAGTTCAAAATCAAATAAATTCAACTCAGAAGCAAAGTTCAAATCTCAGAAATCTATAGAAGCAAACAGCAACTGAATTCATATTTCAGTTTCAAGTTCAACATCCAGTTTTCAAGTCAAAACTCAGCAATTAACTTACTTCAACTCCAGGTGAGCAAATCTGTCTATAAAACTTGAATCTGGATTATGCTTTATTTCTAGGGAATGAAATTGTTTTGCATGAATATAAATTTGATCGTATTCTTGATGTATTCAAAGACATGTGGGTATGCATGAATTAGTACAGGCATATTCACTCTGTTAAAAAATATAGACTTATGATAAGATTAAGACTAAATTCCTTCACTTCTAATCCTTTTTAAGAATCGAGATGCAAATAAAAAGTGATTATATTAACCAGATCTTGGTTTTAAAATTACTGCTAAGCATAGTTCATAAGTAATTTTAGCCTGGAAGATGAATTACAGTAAAGTTTCAAAGGTATGACAAAAAATTGGCTTTAAGGATTTATTGTTTTACTTATATAATCCGTTTTGAAATTAAAAGTTATGATTTTTAAGATCAACTTCATGATTTTTAAATCGTTAACCGTTGAGGAATTTTATGTTGGCCGAAGATGGGAAGATGGTCAAACTCTGGTGATCTATGGCGAACTGTAGGTCGTCTTTCTTGGTGAAGCTAGCCAGGGCATCGGTGGACTTAGGAAAAATATGAATTCAATTTATAAAACATTGTGGCGATGTCAGAATGTGGATTTTGTTTTTAACCCTTGTTTTGGGTGATGGTCGAGGAAGTGGTGAATTCATCACCTCTGGTAGATCGAGCACCAACATACTTTGGGGTTCGATAGCTTATGGGTAGGAGAAAGAGTGGCTGGAAGGTTCGGCAATCCGGTGATCGGAGTTTCGAGAGCGAGTTGTTTTCTAGGCTTGAGTGGTGTTCCAGATTACTATTCCTGGGTGGGTTTTGGAACTCGATTTCGAGTTCGTGGTGGCGATGCGATGATCGTGATCGGGTACGAGGTTGACTGGCGACTTGTAGTGGTCATCAGGGATGGTCGGAGAGGACTGCGTCGTGGGTGCATGTGCATGTGTGTGCGCTTAAGTATGGGTTGTTGAAGTGTTGGGGGAAGAAGAAGGTACAGTAGCTCGGATTCGTCTCAAAAAGTATGGCGTAAAACTCGAAGCCGTGTTCGTGAATTTGTGGGTTTGACTCGGGGTTAAGTTTGGGAAAAGTAGAAATGCCTCGGGATCATTTTGTCAAACGGTAGGTTTCTCAAATCTCTGCAATATAAACATATTTCCAGATTTAAATATAACCAAGTTTGAAACATAGAAAGAAAATTTGTTTTCAGGCTTTTAAAGTTTATAAGAAGCATAACCGGATTTCACAAGATAAATCAGATTTTAAACAAGTTTCTCAAAGATTTAGTTTTTAAATTGAATGTTTAAAATTGTTTACTTTAGAGAAATAATGATGATAGGTTAATTTATTAATTAAAACTAATAAATTAATGATTAAAGTTGATTAATCAAGTGACTAAAGAATAATTTAATTAAATGATAATTAATTAATGTGATTAATTAATAAAGGTAAGTAATTTGAAAATGATTAATTAATTTAAAAGTTAATTTATTGATAAAATTGATTAAAGAATGATTATTAATTAAGGATTAATAAATAATCATTGTAATTAATTAAAGATAAATAAATTATTAATATAAGGTTAATTAACTTGTAATTAAGGGTTAACTAATTAATGTAATTAATTAATGAAAATTAATTAATGAAATCAATTAATTGTTCAAAGATAATTACATAATTAAAAGTAATCAATTAATGATTAAAGTTGGATAAATCAAGTGATTAACATTGATCTAAGACTAGGGATAGTCACTTATAGTAACTAATTAAAGATAATTAGTTTAATAGTAGTTAATTAATTAAGGGTTAATTAATTAATTAAAGATAATTAACTAAATGGTTAAAGGTTAATTATTTAAGAATTAAAAGTTGATGAATTATAATTAAAGGTTAGTTAAATTATTATTAATGGTTAATTAATAATTGATTAAAGGATAATTAATCAAAATGATTTGTAATTTATTAATGTTAATTAACCAGGATTAGTAATTCATAAGTAATTTAATTTGATTTGAATTAATCAGACAATTAACTGATCTTACTTATGGATGTTTGAATTATATAGGACAATTGAATTGTTTGATATCCTTGATTGTGATGCTATGTTTTGATTTGAGTTGTGTTTAATGTAATTTATTATCTGTGATGTATATCTGTGATCTGTGAATGAAAGATAAGCATTATAGTTTATATCGCTTATCAAATATATTGCTGTATTTGAATATGTACTGATTGATAATGTTGCACTTCTATTGTGTAAAACTCCTGGACCATACTTATACACACACAAATATGGATTGCACGTGGAAATTGGTTAAGTCACAGATTTTTGTACTTGTTTCAAAAATTGAATTTTTGAATCCAAATGGTTTTGGAAATAAATTTGCATTAAAGTAAAAAGTTTTTGAAAAGGAATTTCAAAGATAAAATTTATTTTTGAATAGCTTGATTAAGCATTGAAGTTTAAATAATTTGATTTAAATTTGAATTCAAATTTTAAAATTGAATTCTATGTTTGGAAACTAAGGATTAAAGATGTTATACAAGTTATATATGGGTTAAACCATTTTAAAGGTATTGATCTGGGAATTTGAATATAATTCAAGGGCTTTAACTCATGCAAATATGATTGGATTTTTCTGAAACGAAAACTATTCGTTTTCAAATTATAAAAGCCTTCTTATAAGTAATGAACTTCCAATTTGCATTAAATGGATTTCAAGTCTAAAATGAAAATGGTCCTCCAAGTTATGAATAAATCTTTGGAAACGGGTTTGAAAGTTATAAGTTAAATCTTTGATTTAAAGATTGGATGAGTTAATACTAATTGAAATGGAAATTGTTTTGCAATCTGTGAATGTTTCTTTGTGAAACTGGGTGAAATTTGTGAAATGAATCTTTTTGTTTAAAGATTTGAAATGATAATTTGTTTAGACCATTTGAAGAAAGATTTTGGGTTTTTAAAAGTTGTGACTTAACTGAAATCCCATATCCATATGTTTTTCAATATTGCGCTCATTATTCGATTTAGCCAGGAGAGGATCTTGTGTCATATAACCCATTCCTAATAATGATACGGCGTTATGGATTGGATTTGAAGACCGGTGTTGAAGACCGGGTATTTGCGAGAATTATAGGATAACCTATCAATTGTCTCTGCACTGAGTAGCTATAGTATAGAGATTCCCTAAGTGATGGGAAGTCCGATCGGGATTGTGGATACCCAGATTTGCAAGGGCTTCTTCCCTGATTGAACGAAGTGCCTTCGGTTCTGTTTTGAAGACCATATTGGAGATATTTCTCAACTGCTGGTGTTATCTTTTCTTTCTGCTGCTATTATCTTGTATCATATCTCTGATGTATATTGATATTCATTGTATCAGCATTGTATCTGGATATTGTGTAACGACCCAGAATTTTTAGAAATTAAAATTTGAATATTTAATTAATTTTAAATATTTATAAGTGAATTTATAAGTCAAATAAATTTTAATTTGAATTTTTGAATTTAATTGGATTATTAAATCGATAATTTAATACGTTAAATTATGGAAATAATTGAAAATAGGGTTAAATATGATTGAAAATGATTTGTAAAATTTTATTTTATCACGTTAGAGTTAGAATGATATTTTAGAACTTTTAAAATCGAATTAAAAGTTAATTTGTGAAAATTGAATATTTTAATATTTAAAATCGACTAGTAAAAATAGTCAATTTTTGAACAGTCTCAGAATTGAACGAAACCAGTTTCATTGGATCCGTAATAGTTAGTTATTATCGGATTTCAAATTTCGTGTCAATCGGAGCTATCGTTTGATCGTGGCAGCTCGAAACGCATCGATTTATTTTTAATTTAAATTTGACGAGTGAAAATAGCCATTTTTCAAAAAGTCTCGGATTTCGACGAAACCAGTTTCATCGGATCCGTAATGTGATATTATTGTACGGTTTCAAATTTCAAGTCAATTGGATTTACCGTTTGTCCGGTACAAATTAAAACGCCTAGAAATCGACTTAAATCGGTTTAATTCAAATTGAGCGTTTATAGCCATAACTCGCACAGATGTCCGAATTAGTTTCCGAAACCTGTTCCATTGTGTCCGGAACGCGGGGTAAACCTTAGAAACGCTGGTTACGGCGCGTAAATCGGAGTTCGGAATTTCCGGGATGAATAGTGTCGGCCGTTCCTTATAAATAGCCCCTACCCCTTCACAAAAAAAAAAAACAAAAAAAAAACAAAACCCTAGCCGGCCCTAGAAACTGAATGGCCAGAAATTAGTTTCGATTCTCCTCCATTATCTTCAAATCCAAGCATTATTTCAAGAATTTATCAACTACAAAGTTATAGAGCACATCAAGATCTACAAGATCAACGGCTATGATTTGAAACGGAGCTGTAGATCGATGGAAAATTGCGTTCAAAGACCCTAGAGTCAGCCTCGTGATGCGTGCTACAGGGGTGGCCGAGCTCCACCAGGGTTGGGCCGAACATGAGGGGGGTGATGGCCTTTGATTTGGCGCGTCTTGATCGAAGTATCGTTGAGAAACAAGGTTGTAAAGTTTAAACCTAAATTGAGTGTCATGGGTTCTTTTGTCGTGCAAGATACTGGGTATTTGCGTGATGAGGAAGGAGAAAGGGGGGTTGGGGACGCACGGGCCTGATGAGGGTTGCTTGGATCTAACGGTGATTGTTAGTGATAGGTTTTAATTAGTTAAATTTATGTTATAAATCTATGTATATAAACACGTGTAACTTCAAATATTCATAACTTTTTCATACGAGGTCGAAAACGCGCGAAACCAGTTGCGTTGGAATCGTATGGACGAGCACTACACGATGGAGTTGGTTTGGAGTCGTTTGGAGTTAGTGAGAATTTTGGGTAAAATTAAACGCGCGTTTAATTTTATTCGAAATAAAAGCTGAAACGGAAATTAAAATCAAGGTGAGAACTTCTCACTCAATCGAATCAGTTTCGATTTTATTTTAAATAGTTAGATTTAAAATATTTGAATGCATGTTTGAATGTTGATTGTTATCTATTGATTGTTAAAATAGACATTATACGCCGTTAGTAAGCGGATGTTATTTATTAAAAACATATACCGCGAATATTTCATAAACAGTGAAATTGGTATTATATATAATAGCAATATATATATATTGGCATATGTATATATTGGAGTTATTAATTTTCCCGCATTTTTTTGTTTAGCGGATGAGACCCTATTACGCCGTTATTAAGCGGATAATATTTAATAAGAACATGTACCGCGATAATTTCGTACTGGAGCGAAATTGGTATTGTGCTAATGTTTTTGGATGCAGGAAACAGGTTGGAGGGATCCAACTGGATTCCTCAACAGTATTTATTTTATTTCAGATATTTTGATATTTGATTGATTATCATATCGATATATGATATCGTTGTTGTCGTGATTGACTATTTCGTGTGTAGCATCATTGGACCAAGTTTTGGAATTTTAAAATGATTTTTAAAGTGATTTTTGAGAATATACTATATTTTGGAATTGATCCATTATAAATAAATAAACGTTATAATTTTTAAAGTTATAAAATTTATGATTTTTGTGAAATACAGTTAAAAACTGATTTTTGAGAATACGATGCTATTGATTTTATAAAATAGTTTAATCGGGATTTTAGAATTATTGTGAAAAGTTTAAATATAGGATTTATGAAATTTGATTATCTTATAAATCAAAATGATGAAATAATAAAGGAGATTAAAGACGTTTTAAAAGAATAATATAAATTGATTTATATTAAGAGATTTATAAATGGATATTTATAAATTGAAATATGGACATTATAAAACGAGTTTTTATAAGTGTTTGAATGAAGTGAAAATGAAATTCATTAATGAATGAAATTTATAGAATTATATAACGGTGAAGTTATAAATGGAAATTTTATAAACAGTATGTTTATAAAATTTATAAAGTTCAAAGGAACGATTTTTGCAAATAAATAAATTATAAGTGTTTGACTTATAATTTGGACTTTTGGTTTATAATTAAAATTTTAAATCGAATAAGTCAATAAAGAGATTTATAAAAAGGAAGTTTTTATAAATAAATAGAAATGGAATTTATAAACGTTGTTTTATAAATTCGCAAATGACTTATTTTAATAAGAAAATTGTTGAAACCTATTAAAGGAGTTATATTCACATTTTTGAATAGTGAATAATCCTTTAAAATAAATTGAATAGAAGTGATGAAATTGTTAACGAAGTTTATTCACATTTTTGAATAGTGAATAATATGTTAAAGAAATTGTTTTAGATATGATGTTTTAAATAGAATTAAAACTATCTAACGATGTTTTTAAAAGGTATTGAGATTCGAAATCATAGATTTCAACATTTATTGTTGAAATAGACGTTTTCGAGAAATAGAAGGAAATAATGGACTATAACACTGTTGTTATAGTAAATGATTTCCGAAAGGAAATGTTTTGTATAGTATTGGGATTTATATATCTATTTTAATTTTGAATCCCTATACTAGTGATTTTGGGTTGTCGTAACGATGTTTTACGTAACATTCGTTTTGGCCCAAATAAATATGTTTAAGAGAATGATTTCCTTAAAGAATGAAATATATACTTAATTTCGATTTAAGTATATTGAATATTTTCTAAGTGTTGAAAATAAATAAAAATTGTGAATTACTTATGAATAAATAAGTATGGAAATGTTTTCCAATATGAAGTGAATAATTAGAATCTATCTTTTTGAAGATAAATTGAAATGAATTATTGAAATCATATGCATGGATATTTTGAATTATAAATTCACTAAGGAATTTATAAAGAAAGTGGAATTTGTCTATAAATAAATATTGATTTATTTTTGAAATATTGAAATTATATATCTTGTAAAGATATTTTGGAAAATAAATAATTTGGGAAATTATTTGGAATCTGGTGATGTGTGCATATCGATTGGTAGTTCAATAACCGACTATCAATATTTCCCTTTGAATGGGTAATTGATGTGATTTGTTTGAATGTGAATGCTACACTTATTTTTGAATAAGCGCTCACTATTCGGGTTAACCGGGAAAGGACCATGGGGTCGTATAACCCATTCCGAATATGTGATACGTCGTTGTGAATTGCATTGAAGATCGGTGTTGAAGACCCGGTATTTGCGAGAGCGATAGGATGACCTGTCGATTTACTCTGCACCGAGTTGCTCCGGTATAGAGTTCTCCATATGTGATGGTGAATCCGATCAGGATTGTGAATATCCGGATTGCAAGGACTCCTTTGTAAGTGCCTTCGGTTTTGTTCGAGCCCGGAACAGACTTGTATGGATTGTATGTCTGACATTACAAGTTGAGATATAAAGCCGATTTCTTTCAAATATATTTCTGTTGGTGGCAATGAATTTATTCTTTTAGCTTAACACCCTTCTCTGAGACGTACGAGCTCAGAGGTTATGTAGTTGAAGTTATCAGCGATATATTCCCAATTTGGTAATGTGACATGCTGAGTGATGCTGAAATGATCATTGTGTTGATTATTGTGATAGGATCGTTTATTTGATCGTCTATCTTGGTGATCATTGTGTTGATCATTTGTTGACCCAAAGCATGGCTTTTGTATAAAGTATGTTTTTGTGGACGTGACTTCGTCGAACCTCACACCCCGGAAATGGTCAAAACAGGAAAGATGCGGCAAGGTTATGAGGGGTAGCACCCTTTAGGGTATGTACATTTCCTTCTGGACAGAGGTTGTATCATGGTATGGAGCCCAGATATTTAACCTATGTGGCCACTACGAATTTATTACTTTGTGGTTGTTGGTTTTCGGGATCCCGTGAGAAAGGTCGTTTACGATCGGGGAATGGCGTACTCGTGTCAGTAGTTGCCCAGTTAGGGGTAACCCGGCCTTGTGTTGGCAGAGTTCCGGTTTGGTTCTCGGGGATGTCTTTCCAGAGGCATTCTCATGTGGCAATGGGAAGTTCCTTGGCCTGACCATTTGTTGGAAATCCAAAGAAACAATACGTGACTTGTACGGTTTTAGTTGTATAACCTACTATGGAATGTGGCGGTAACCTGCTATTAAACATAGTTAGCTATAGTAGGCATACGATAGTGGTCGTATGTTGGCTAAGATTTATATTCTACTTTCGAAATGAATTTTCCCTACACTATGCACTAGTAATAATATCAAATGTTATTTTAAATGCGTATCAAGCATCTTTGACTATCATAAGGAGAAATCTCCTCCGATTCTGCGTTTGCATTGTGTGTGTGTGCGGGAGGCCTTATGGTAGTCTCATTTTTAAAAGCATTGCGAATTGAAATAAAAATATTCCTCTATTTGATTTTAAAGATAAATAAACTGTTTTGAGTTCTCACACCAGTCACATGACTGACTTGGAGTTTATTGTTTTCCTTCCTAAACTCTGGGTGCCCACGAATTTCCACACGGGCAGTCAAGAGTTAAGGTTTATCAGGATATTCTGGATATTCTGGAGTTGCTGGAGGCAAGCTGGATGGCATGGCGTATTACTTATATAGTATTTCTTTTTCCGCTGCACTGTTTGTTGTTGTACACTCTGATGATATGATGTAATGTGATGTAATGTAATAACTGATATAGTTCTTTGTTTAAAGATTATTCATTTATTATTATATGTTGTTCCGCTGCGAATTGTGAGATTCTGATGTTGTTCTGTTGTTTTCTGTTCCGTCCTATTTTCTACCTTCTGTTTTTCTCTTCCCTCTATTATCTATTTTCTTCTTCTTTCTTCTTTTTCTCTCTTCTTCTTTTCTTAAAATCTTTTTAAAAACCCTCAGTGTTCGGTTTTCCGTCGTTCGATTTCTCGGCAGTCGATAAAGTGAGTATCGATGTTGAATTTTCGGAAGACGAAGAATCGTGTCCTGACAATGTGGTATCAGAGCTTATGCTTAAGCGACAACCATGGTTCTGTTGGGTATTATTCATTAGAGATAGAGTCAGCAGTACTCTAGATTGAGTTTGAGTGTAATAATAGCTATGAGAGCGTATTTGTTAGTGAATATAAAATTGTTTTATATTGTGATGGTTGGTTTATTGAGTGGTATATGAACTTTCGTCAGCGTGGTCCGCAAGACTATGCCGAAGGGGTTTCTAAACACTTGAATAGAACAATTCGACATAATATTGTTTTAAATTGGGTAAATGAAATAATTTTACCTTGAGTATATTTTTATATATAAATGGAATAATTTTTCAGAATTGTTAAAGTATATATAAGTTGATTGTTTAGTTGTTTGAATAATCTAAATAAAAGAATAATTGTATAAGCAAATGAATTATAAGAATTGAATTATAATTAAAGTGAATTACAATTGTGAAATAAACTTATATATATAAGAAGTGAAACTATATGAATATATTTATGAATATGAGTTGTAAATAAAAATGAATGTGAACTAAAGTTATGTAAATGAAATTCAACTTTTGTAATTGAATTGAATTAATGGATTAAATGTAAATCAATTGAATGTGAATTAAGTTGATATGGAATAATGAATGTAAGTGAAATTCATTAAAATCTAATGTTATTAGAAAGATGAATATTGATTTGTTATGGATTATAGTTGAAAGATTGAATAAAAAAAATCAATTAATTAAACCAATTGTAAGCAAAGGAAATTTGGTTGTAATTAATATACATTGGTTGTCATATGATTGTTAGTTGATTGTATATAATTCATTAAGTGTTAATGAAATTGAATTAATGAAATTGAAAGCTAAAGTAATTGAAATTCAATTAGAAGTCAAATAAAATTTAAATGGAATTGAATTTGAATTGGAAGTGAACCAACTTGAATATGAATTAGTGAATATAAACTAATTGAGAATGAATGTTGATCGGTTATGGATGTTAGTTGGATGATAGTTGGTTGATGTTTGCATTTGTTGCTTTAGTTGCATTTGCTATGTTAGCATATATAGTTATTATGTTGCTATATGATGTATATCGATACTATTATCTATATGCATGATTCTCATGTTGTTTGTTGAGTAATTAGTAGGCGCGGATCGCGTTTGCTTCGCATTTGGAGCTCGCTTTTGCGCTATATTAGCCGTATAGGCTCGCTAATAAAATATAAGGTACATATCTCGGATTAAATACCATACTTTTACACTTTTTTCCCTGCGGGATGCCTCATTACTTGATGAGATGTATATTTGTGATACATATACTGTCATTTTTTTTTCGGATCGAGCCGCGCAAAGGAGACTATGGCGAATTTTTCCGGAAATTTAAGGCGTTAGAAAATTTTGAGAAAATTTGGAAAATTTTTGAAAACTTAAACTTTGATTTGGAATTGAAAGTTAAATGATATAGTTATTTTTGAAAAGATAACTAAGTATGATTTGAAAACTTAGTAAAGTATTGTAAGAAGTTTAACTACGGATTTATGGAAAATTAATAAATTCTATAACTTTTCTTACTTATAATTTCGAGGACGAAATTCTTTTAAGTGGGGAAGATTGTAACGACCCAGAATTTTTAGAAATTAAAATTTGAATATTTAATTAATTTTAAATATTTATAAGTGAATTTATAAGTCAAATAAATTTTAATTTGAATTTTTGAATTTAATTGGATTATTAAATCGATAATTTAATACGTTAAATTATGGAAATAATTGAAAATAGGGTTAAATATGATTGAAAATGATTTGTAAAATTTTATTTTATCACGTTAGAGTTAGAATGATATTTTAGAACTTTTAAAATCGAATTAAAAGTTAATTTGTGAAAATTGAATATTTTAATATTTAAAATCGACTAGTAAAAATAGTCAATTTTTGAACAGTCTCAGAATTGAACGAAACCAGTTTCATTGGATCCGTAATAGTTAGTTATTATCGGATTTCAAATTTCGTGTCAATCGGAGCTATCGTTTGATCGTGGCAGCTCGAAACGCATCGATTTATTTTTAATTTAAATTTGACGAGTGAAAATAGCCATTTTTCAAAAAGTCTCGGATTTCGACGAAACCAGTTTCATCGGATCCGTAATGTGATATTATTGTAAGGTTTCAAATTTCAAGTTAATTGGATTTACCGTTTGTCCGGTACAAATTAAAACGCCTAGAAATCGACTTAAATCGGTTTAATTCAAATTGAGCGTTTATAGCCATAACTCGCACAGATGTCCGAATTAGCTTCCGAAACCTGTTCCATTGTGTCCGGAACGCGGGGTAAACCTTAGAAACGCTGGTTACGGCGCGTAAATCGGAGTTCGGAATTTCCGGGATGAATAGTGTCGCTCGTTCCTTATAAATAGCCCCTACCCCTTCACAAAAATAAAAATAAAAAAAATAAAAACAAAACCCTAGCCGGCCCTAGAAACTGAATGGCCAGAAATTAGTTTCGATTCTCCTCCATTATCTTCAAATCCAAGCATTATTTCAAGAATTTATCAACTACAAAGTTATAGAGCTCATCAAGATCTACAAGATCAACGGCTATGATTTGAAACGGAGCTGTAGATCGATGGAAAATTGCGTTCAAAGACCTAGAGTCGGCCTCGTGATGCGTGCTACAGGGGTGGCCGAGCTCCACCAGGGTTGGGCCGAACATGAGGGGGGTGATGGCCTTTGATTTGGCGCGTCTTGATCGAAGTATCGTTGAGAAACAAGGTTGTAAAGTTTAAACCTAAATTGACTGTCATGGGTTCTTTTGTCGTGCAAAATACTGGGTATTTGCGTGATGAGGAAGGAGAAAGGGGGGTTGGGGACGCACGGGCCTGATGAGGGTTGCTTGGATCTAACGGTGATTGTTAGTGATAGGTTTTAATTAGTTAAATTTATGTTATAAATCTATGTATATAAACACGTGTAACTTCAAATATTCATAACTTTTTCATACGAGGTCGGAAACGCACGAAACCAGTTGCGTTGGAATCGTATGGACGAGCACTACGCGATGGAGTTGGTTTGGAGTCGTTTGGAGTTAGTGAGAATTTTGGGTAAAATTAAACGCGCGTTTAATTTTATTCGAAATAAAAGCTGAAACGGAAATTAAAATCAAGGTGAGAACTTCTCACTCAATCGAATCAGTTTCGATTTTATTTTAAATAGTTAGATTTAAAATATTTGAATGCATGTTTGAATGTTGATTGTTATCTATTGATTGTTAAAATAGACATTATACGCCGTTAGTAAGCGGATGTTATTTATTAAAAACATATACCGCGAATATTTCATAAACAGTGAAATTGGTATTATATATAATAGCAATATATATATATTGGCATATGTATATATTGGAGTTATTGATTTCCCCGCATTTTTTTGTTTAGCAGATGAGACCCTATTACGCCGTTATTAAGCGGATAATATTTAATAAGAACATGTACCGCGATAATTTCGTACTGGAGCGAAATTGGTATTGTGCTAATGTTTTTGGATGCAGGAAACAGGTTGGAGGGATCCAACTGGATTCCTCAACAGTATTTATTTGATTTCAGATATTTTGATATTTGATTGATTATCATATAGATCTATGATATCGTTGTTGTCGTGATTGACTATTTGGTGTGTAGCATCATTGGACCAAGTTTTGGAATTTTAAAATGATTTTTAAAGTGATTTTTGAGAATATACTATATTTTGGAATTGATCCATTATAAATAAATAAACGTTATAATTTTTAAAGTTATAAAAATTATGATTTTTGTGAAATACAGTTAAAAACTGATTTTTGAGAATACGATGCTCTTGATTTTATAAAATAGTTTAATCGGGATTTTAGAATTATTGTGAAAAGTTTAAATATAGGATTTATGAAATTTGATTATTTTATAAATCAAAATGATGAAATAATAAAGGAGATTAAAGACGTTTTAAAAGAATAATATAAATTGATTTATATTAAGAGATTTATAAATGGATATTTATAAATTGAAATATGGACATTATAAAACGAGTTTTTATAAGTGTTTGAATGAAGTGAAAATGAAATTCATTAATGAATGAAATTTATAGAATTATATAACGGTGAAGTTATAAATGGAAATTTTATAAACAGTATGTTTATAAAATTTGTAAAGTTCAAAGGAACGATTTTTGCAAATAAATAAATTATAAGTGTTTGACTTATAATTTGGACTTTTGGTTTATAATTAAAATTTTAAATCGAATAAGTTAATAAAGAGATTTATAAAAAGGAAGTTTTTATAAATAAATAGAAATGGAATTTATAAACGTTGTTTTATAAATTCGCAAATGACTTATTTTAATAAGAAAATTGTTGAAACCTATTAAAGGAGTTATATTCACATTTTTGAATAGTGAATAATCCTTTAAAATAAATTGAATAGAAGTGATGAAATTGTTAACGAAGTTTATTCACATTTTTGAATAGTGAATAATATGTTAAAGAAATTGTTTTAGATATGATGTTTTAAATAGAATTAAAACTATCTAACGATGTTTTTAAAAGGTATTGAGATTCGAAATCATAGATTTCAACATTTATTGTTGAAATAGACGTTTTCGAGAAATAGAAGGAAATAATGGACTATAACACTGTTGTTATAGTAAATGATTTCCGAAAGGAAATGTTTTGTATAGTATTGGGATTTATATATCTATTTTAATTTTGAATCCCTATACTAGTGATTTTGGGTTGTCGTAACGATGTTTTACGTAACATTCGTTTTGGCCCAAATAAATATGTTTAAGAGAATGATTTCCTTAAAGAATGAAATATATACTTAATTTCGATTTAAGTATATTGAATATTTTCTAAGTGTTGAAAATAAATAAAAATTGTGAATTACTTATGAATAAATAAGTATGGAAATGTTTTCCAATATGAAGTGAATAATTAGAATCTATCTTTTTGAAGATAAATTGAAATGAATTATTGAAATCATATGCATGGATATTTTGAATTATAAATTCACTAAGGAATTTATAAAGAAAGTGGAATTTGTCTATAAATAAATATTGATTTATTTTTGAAATATTGAAATTATATATCTTGTAAAGATATTTTGGAAAATAAATAATTTGGGAAATTATTTGGAATCTGGTGATGTGTGCATATCGATTGGTAGTTCAATAACCGACTATCAATATTTCCCTTTGAATGGGTAATTGATGTGATTTGTTTGAATGTGAATGCTACACTTATTTTTGAATAAGCGCTCACTATTCGGGTTAACCGGGAAAGGACCATGGGGTCGTATAACCCATTCCGAATATGTGATACGTCGTTGTGAATTGCATTGAAGATCGGTGTTGAAGACCCGGTATTTGCGAGAGCGATAGGATGACCTGTCGATTTACTCTGCACCGAGTTGCTCCGGTATAGAGTTCTCCATATGTGATGGTGAATCCGATCAGGATTGTGAATATCCGGATTGCAAGGACTCCTTTGTAAGTGCCTTCGGTTTTGTTCGAGCCCGGAACAGACTTGTATGGATTGTATGTCTGACATTACAAGTTGAGATATAAAGCCGATTTCTTTCAAATATATTTCTGTTGGTGGCAATGAATTTATTCTTTTAGCTTAACACCCTTCTCTGAGACGTACGAGCTCAGAGGTTATGTAGTTGAAGTTATCAGCGATATATTCCCAATTTGGTAATGTGACATGCTGAGTGATGCTGAAATGATCATTGTGTTGATTATTGTGATAGGATCGTTTATTTGATCGTCTATCTTGGTGATCATTGTGTTGATCATTTGTTGACCCAAAGCATGGCTTTTGTATAAAGTATGTTTTTGTGGACGTGACTTCGTCGAACCTCACACCCCGGAAATGGTCAAAACAGGAAAGATGCGGCAAGGTTATGAGGGGTAGCACCCTTTAGGGTATGTACATTTCCTTCTGGACAGAGGTTGTATCATGGTATGGAGCCCAGATATTTAACCTATGTGGCCACTACGAATTTATTACTTTGTGGTTGTTGGTTTTCGGGATCCCGTGAGAAAGGTCGTTTACGATCGGGGAATGGCGTACTCGTGTCAGTAGTTGCCCAGTTAGGGGTAACCCGGCCTTGTGTTGGCAGAGTTCCGGTTTGGTTCTCGGGGATGTCTTTCCAGAGGCATTCTCATGTGGCAATGGGAAGTTCCTTGGCCTGACCATTTGTTGGAAATCCAAAGAAACAATACGTGACTTGTACGGTTTTAGTTGTATAACCTACTATGGAATGTGGCGGTAACCTGCTATTAAAC
Source organism: Allium cepa (assembly GCA_030765085.1). Taxonomy (NCBI): domain Eukaryota; kingdom Viridiplantae; phylum Streptophyta; class Magnoliopsida; order Asparagales; family Amaryllidaceae; genus Allium; species Allium cepa. Next base: position 862,065,208 of record CM060939.1, on the reverse strand, counting down.
ATAGTTAGCTATAGTAGGCATACGATAGTGGTCGTATGTTGGCTAAGATTTATATTCTACTTTCGAAATGAATTTTCCCTACACTATGCACTAGTAATAATATCAAATGTTATTTTAAATGCGTATCAAGCATCTTTGACTATCATAAGGAGAAATCTCCTCCGATTCTGCGTTTGCATTGTGTGTGTGTGCGGGAGGCCTTATGGTAGTCTCATTTTTAAAAGCATTGCGAATTGAAATAAAAATATTCCTCTATTTGATTTTAAAGATAAATAAACTGTTTTGAGTTCTCACACCAGTCACATGACTGACTTGGAGTTTATTGTTTTCCTTCCTAAACTCTGGGTGCCCACGAATTTCCACACGGGCAGTCAAGAGTTAAGGTTTATCAGGATATTCTGGATATTCTGGAGTTGCTGGAGGCAAGCTGGATGGCATGGCGTATTACTTATATAGTATTTCTTTTTCCGTTGCACTGTTTGTTGTTGTTGTTGTACACTCTGATGATATGATGTAATGTGATGTAATGTAATAACTGATATAGTTCTTTGTTTAAAGATTATTCATTTATTATTATATGTTGTTCCGCTGCGAATTGTGAGATTCTGATGTTGTTCTGTTGTTTTCTGTTCCGTCCTATTTTCTACCTTCTGTTTTTCTCTTCCCTCTATTATCTATTTTCTTCTTCTTTCTTCTTTTTCTCTCTTCTTCTTTTCTTAAAATCTTTTTAAAAACCCTCAGTGTTCGGTTTTCCGTCGTTCGATTTCTCGGCAGTCGATAAAGTGAGTATCGATGTTGAATTTTCGGAAGACGAAGAATCGTGTCCTGACATATTGTATCAAATGTTGTATGTCAAATGTATTATTCATTTCTTCTATTGTGTTGTACTTATTGTGTTATAAGCTCCGACGAACCAGATTCGACGTTTGGATCTACGACATTTGAACACGAGTGTTGTATTCGCTGCCGATTTTCGAAGGTCGAGTCAGGGCCGTCACATTTATCGTAAGGTTAAAATCCGTTTGTGCTTATGTTCGACGCGGTTTTACGAGGTACTTTTCTGGAGGGTTTTATAACATTAGCAATTCAAATGATTTGAGTTTCTCAAGCAGGTTTACCAAACTGCTTCAGATATTCTATAATATTGGGTCAGATCGTAGTATTTTCTAGAGTTAGCTTTTAGTGCTTTGGAGATTCAGGAGATGAGCTAGTTGACCTAAAGACTTTTCATATTTTGTTTTTCCATTGTATTTCTTGTTTGTATTTCAACATTTGTAAGGACATACAGTTATAATTGTCTGGCCGATGATAAAAGTTAGCCAGTTTGATTGTTTTAAAGTTTTCTTTTATAGAAATCATTTGGGTTTTACTTATTACTAGTCAAAATGTGGGATTCTAGTTTGTCTTTGTTTTTTCCCCAATAATATGTTTTTTTGACATTCGGATGATTATTATGTGGATATCATAGATGTATTAAAATCAAATTTTAAGGGTTGAAGTAGCTAGTCATTACACACTACCACAAAACAGGCCATTTGCATCTGTTGTTCACCCTCTGTTGCATCAGTTCTATAACCGACGCACGTGCAACCGATGCAACAGGCTTAACAGTTTTGCATCAGTTCTTGCATCGGTTCTAAAACCGATGCAAAACGGTCCTTTTTGCATCGGTTGTTACTAAGAACTGATGCAAAATACGGTTGCAACAAAGGAACATGCTGCATCAGTTGTAATGAAAACCGATGCAACAAAGGAACTTGCTGCATAGGTTGTTGTTGGAAACCGATGCAAACTAATCCCTCTATTATTGATTATAACAAACAATTATTGCATGCAATATTACAATCATTCAAAGTTAAATTTGATGGCAAATACAACCGAATAACATAATACAAAAATAAACATATATTACTCGCTTACTCGAAATCTCCTCTTTTGTTACTGGAAAATTAACACATCCCTGCATAAGCTACTGCAAGCTCATCATCTTCAACTTGTACATCTATTCTACATCAGTTTCTTTGTAGTCGCGTATAAGTGTTCAATTAGATCATGCATCGGTGAACAACATATCGGCTCAATCTTGTTCACAAACTCTGAAATGGTGTTTGACATCACATACTACACCAGTTCTTCCAACATCGGCGCGGTGTTCTTGTTCACTTGACAATGCTCTAGTTCATTAGTACTTCTCTACAAATTCTTCATCAGATCTTCCATTATAGTCCGCCAGTTTTCCAGAATCCATGTCACTCCGCACTTAATGCAGTTGCTGCTACCAATACTCTTTGGTTGACCATAAATACATGCTTTGGTCAAGTGTTGCCGTAATTGCACACTTAACTTGCATCAGTTTGCTGTTGTCAAGCATTGGTTCAGACACATCACTGTAGCAATTGCAATCTCTTAACTCCAGCATCCAGTCAACTGCATTGGTTATTCGCTGACGCTCTAAAGTCCCATCTCTGTTTCACTTGTGCATTTCAATGCTGCATCCTGGCTATAATCTTTCAATCTTCACAGTCCTGGCCAGAATCTTCCAACATCGGTTGCTATCTCATCATTTGCAGTCTCCTCATTTTAGCCATATATTAACCGATAGGTTGTAAAATCATCGAACACACAATGTGCAGGACGAATAATCAAGGTATGGAATAACACTGTAAAGCGGGATGAAATATATGTTAACACGGTTATTGATAATAACTGCTATTCTGTAACAGAACCACAGAACTGTTTCATGTTTGATCTGTAATTGAATAAAATAGTGAATAAATTAATTCACTTTTAAGTGAAATTTCAACGACAGATATAAATTTTAGTAAACAAAGCTACCCGACATTAAGGTTTTCTCACTAGTACAACATAAAGCAAAAGAAAGGGACAGTACATCAGATCATAGTATGAAAAAGAAAGTACGAACTAACTGATGAATCCTACTGAAATGAAGGAAAAGAGTACTAAACTACCAACTTGGATTTTCCTAAATTTGACAGTCGCCTTTATGTTCGGTAGCCGAATACCATCAATGGCTATACAAGTGACATGGAATGGAGTTACTGAAATGAGAACTGTAGTGAGTGGAGAAGAAGGGGCGGAGTAGAAGTTTGTTGAATTTTTACTACAGTTGTCACGACCCAAACTCGATGTTCAACAAACAACATCAAATTCGTATCGCGGGAGCTTGCAACACCATTAAATGATAAATAACACAGCGGAAATAAAAGATGATATCACCGATATAACATGAATACAATATCCAATACATCAATTTGATACAATGATAATCATCAACATCAGAGAATATACAACACAAAATACAGTGGAACACGATACAATATGAAATAAGTCTTCGCAGAATATAATACTGCAACTCTGATCCAAAAAGCTCCAAAGACAAAGCTCCAAAACTCCTAGCTCGATCCACCATCAAGATAGCACTAAGCAAGCAAGTCTCGTCCATATCCAAAGACTGAACTAGCTCCAGATGATCTACTAAACCTAATTATCTGAAAAACCAAATTCTAGACTGCCCATGTGGAAAAAATTTGAGCACCTAGAGTTTAGGAAATAAACAATAAACTCTGGGTCAGTCGTGGGACTGACATGAGCAAACAAAAACAGTTGGTCTTTAAAACAATCAAAGATTTAGATTTTTATAATCGCAATGCTTTTGAAAAATGGGACTACCATAAGGCCTCCCGCACACGCACACAATGCAAACGCAGAATCGGAGGAGATTTCTCCTTATGATAGTCAAATATGCTTGATACGCGAATTTCTTTGATATTATCACTATAAGTGCAAAGTGCAGAAAAACATTTTGGAAGTAAAATATAAATCTTAGCCATCATAGACATTCCGAACTATGCCTACTATAGCTACCATCCAAACAGTGGGGCGCCACCATAAGTAGATGGCAGGTAATACAACTAATACCGCATAAGGCACATATTGGATGAATGGATTTTCCAACAAATGGTCAGGCCAAGGAACTTCCCATTTCCACATGGAAACGCCTCTGGAAGGACGCCCCGAGAACCAAACTGGGTCTCTGCCAAACAAGACCGGCTACCCCCATTCTCGAGGAATATACAAAACCTCAGATATGCCACCCCCGGTCCTTTGGGACCTTTAAATGAGAGCTCTCTAACTAACAACATCACACAGTAAATAATATAGTGTGTCCACATGAGTAAGTATCTGGGCTCCATACCATGTTACTACCCTTTTCCAGAAGGAATGGTCATACCCTTGGGAAGCTACCCCTGAAACCTTGCCGCACAATTCCTGTTTCGACCATTACCGGTTTGTGAGGCTCGACGAAGTCTCGTCCACAAAGCTACGCTTTTTACAAAAGCCACGCTTTGATCAACAAATGATCAGCAACACTCAGCATGCCACATTACCAAGTCGGGAATATATCGCTGATAACCTTCAACTATATAACCTCTGAGCTCGTACGTCTCAGAGAAGGGTGTTAATGCTAAGAGAATAAATTCTCCGCCACCAACAAAAATGTATTTGAAAGAAATCTGCTTTATATCTCAAAATGTAATGTCAGACATACAATCCATTCAAGTCTGTTCTGGGTTCGAACAGAACCGAAGGCACTTCCAAAGAAGTCCTTGCAATCCGGGTGTTCACAATCCCGATCGAACTTCCCATCACATAGGGAAATCTCTATACCGTAGCTACTCGGTGCAGAAACAATCGATAGGTCATCCTATCGTTCTCACAAATACTCGGTCTTCACCATCGGTCTTCAAATGCTATCCATAACGACGTATCACATATTCGGAATGGGTTATACGACCCAAAGGTCCTTTCCCGGCTAACCCGAATATTGAGCGCAACATTTAAAACATATGGATATGGGGTTTCAATTAAGTCACAACTTAATAATTCCAAATTTTCTTTCAAATGGTTTAAATCTATTACCATTTCAAATCTTTTAAAAAAAAGATTTATTTCACAAAGTTACACTTAGTTTCACAAAGATTCATTTACGGATTTCAAAACAATTTCCGTTTCAATTGGATTAATTCATTAAATCTTTAAATCAAAGATTTATCTCATAGCTTTCAAAACTGTTTCCAAAATTCATCCATAACTTGCAAAATCATTTTCAATTTAACTTGAAATCCCTTAAATACATTTTGAAATTCATTTCTCATATGAAAGCTTTTTATCATTTAGAAACAATAGTTTTATTTTGGAAAAACCTGATTCTATTTATACAAGTTAAAAATCTTTGAGTTAATTCAAATTCTCACAACAATACTTTAAAAATGGTTTTAAAACCCCATATAAACTTGTATACCGTTTTTAAATCATAAATATAGAATTCAATTTCAGATATTGAATTCAAATTATTCAGATTTCAAATCTTTATTAAGTTATTCAAAATAACTTTCATTCTTAAAACACCTTTTCAAAATCTTTTCACATTAAACTTAATTTATTTCCAAAACTATTTGAATTTAAAATTCAAATTCAAAACTTATTTACAAAATCTGTGACTTAACCGATTTCCATGTGAAATCCTTATTTGTGTGTGTATAAGTGTGGTCCAGGGATTTTACACAATAGTGCCCACATCAATCATTACAAATATATCAATATCGATAAGCGGTATAACCAATAACACTTATGTTCATTCACAGTTTCATAGTAAAATAAATTTATCAATCACGAAGATTCATCATTACAACTCGATGTGGGTTTCGGATAACCAACTGGAATCCGACTCACTGTCGCATCGAAATTTAAATGCCGTTTTAAAGGCTAAGGGTTTACAGAATAAAATTACCAATCATAATCCAGCACATAGTAATTCACATCTTATGGCATCACAATTTCAAACAGAAATATCAATTCATTTTACAATAAATCAGATATCCTACATACACAACCCACAAGCAATCATCTTTAATTTTTGTTGTAATTAATTCAAATTAATTATTAAGTCTTAATTATTAAATTTATTACCTTAAATCATTAAGTAAAAATCTAAATTATTAATCAAACTTAATTACCCATTTATTAATTTCTAATTACTTAGTAAATCAATTATTCATTCTTAATTAAATTACTTGATTAATTAACTACTAATCATTAATTAATTAATTTATATTGTAATTATTCTTAATTACTTCCAATAAGTAAATAATTTATATTAATTTCTCATCTTAATTAAAATTTTATAAGTCTCTTTAAATTTTGAAATCAATTATAGTACTAACTACAAACTTAATTGTTTGTTAACTTTATACTTAATTCAAATCAATTCTTAATTAAAATAGTAATTAAGGGCTAGAAACATTGTAAAGAATTAACTACATAATTATAAAATATTGATCAAGGTTTTAGGAAGCATTGTTATATATCCACTTGGTTAATTAATACTTGAAATAAATTCTTGATTCAAATATAGTCAACATTAGTTACTTAATAACTACTGAAATTTGCTTAACATTTTTTTTACTGTAAATTTATAGTCCAACTACAACCCGAGATTACCCAGATTTTTCTCGAGTAAACACTCGAGATTCCCTTGCATTTCCCGAAGCATCTCTCTCCCTCACATATACTTCTTCTTCCTCTTTTTATTTTTTTTCCAATGAGTTATACTTGAACTTAATTTTAAAACGAAAGCATCTGGTAATCAACTCACAAACTCGAGTTCCCTACCGAAGCGAACACTACCTTTACTTGAGAATCACCTCGCGCCATTCACCATCGTACCTGACATAACGTCAATAACATGCCTGTGCATGTGTACGTGAACCCCCGCCACCTCTGGTCGAGTCGCCACCCACCTCCAAGTCACTGATCATCTCCACTTTCGATCTCAACCACCAAAAACCCAAAACTATCTCGAAATCAAAATCGAGCTCATCGGTTCCCACCAGGAACCCAAACATCACCAGTAAATCACCTCGCATTCCCACGTCACGTCATTGTCGATCATGAAACTCCATCCACGGTTGCTTCGATGACTCACAAAGCCTCTCCCCCTGGTCTGGTCCCACTCGACGCCTCGACGAGTGTGCACGAGCCAAAAGCCCATAAGCCATTTTTACAGTCCTTAAACCCTAAAATGTCTTCGTCCTCTCAATCCACTAAATAGAAAATTTATTTGACATTTTTCTCAAGATCAGGGGGCGGCTATATTTGCTACAACCCAAGTTTCAATAATTTAAATCGATTCAATTCTCTTAAATTTGAAAAAAAGCAATTTTTATTCAAATTCAAACTGCTCATAAATTACTAATCCAAAAATCTAAATTTTTGTTTTAAAATTCATGTCTTGCAGTATGAATTCAATTCGTATACCTGAATTCATAAATTATGAAGTTCAAAATTTTGACTTATTTTAAAACTATGCTTATTTTCTTGCTTTCGAGGATTATCAAAAATTGATTTAACTTGAATAAGTTGTAATTCTTGAATATATACTATAACAAACCATTTTTTTAGCACCAAGTCTTAATAGCAAGAAGAATCAGAGAAAATGATCTTTGATGTTGTTTTAGAGCCTGTATATTTTTATCAGAGGTATATACATCCCTGCTTACAAACATACATTATCAACCTATGCACAGATGATCACATATGAATGCATTCAAACAAGTTACAATATTTTATTTTATCTTATTATCATTATTGATCAACACTATCAAGATAGAAAACTAAATAAAGTTTGCTCACCTTAAGAAGTTTTGAAACAGAGAGAAATTTTTGAAACTGCATATTGATTTTTCTCTTTTAATCTGTTTTGCTTTGCTTTCAGTTGAATGTTGTTTTGAGTTTTATAGATGATGATTTTACATTTTTTTCTCTGGTTTTGCTAAGTCAAATGAACGAACAAAGGTGAGAATAAATGCATATACAAGGGAATATTCAGTATATTATTTGTACAAAAAACATGCTGTAGAGGCTTGCATTAATTGCCTTGGTATGTTTCATTAATGGCTTTGTACTTTAGGTTTTCATTTGCAAGCTATTACCCATACTTTGTCTACAGCCTAGCTTACTTGTATCATATATTTTTTTATTTTTTATTTTCTTTAGTACTTGTTTATGCTTACCTATATTCTACTTCACAGCTACATATTTTACTTGCCTTTTCTTTACTCAGCTGAGATGCTGTATTTTTTTTTTGTATTAATTGTTTCCTTTCTTTTGTTTCTTGTTTTGTTTCATGTGTTCATACTATTTCAATTGTATATGCATTTACAGGCTACCTATTTTATTTGCCTTCATTAAAATTCATTTGATTTTATTTTTTTGTATGTTTGCGGTTTTTTTTTTGTGTTTTAGCCCTCTTGCATTGTTTAAATGTAATATTATTTTAGTTTACCTACATTGTTTCTAATTTGTTTTACAACAAATCCACCTTGTTTTATTATTTCCTTGTTTTAATTCTTCTATTTGCCTTGTCTTATTGCTTGCACAGTTTGTTTGTTTGTTTATCTTCTTTTTGAAAGCCACTTTGTTTGTTTACCTAAGTATTTATATTTATGGTTATTATTTTATCACATAGATGTTTTATATTGTAGTTTGATTTAGTTTAATGTTGCCTTATAACTATAAAATTTCATTTGTATTTCTGTTGTTATTATTTTATAGTTTGATTACTAAACATTAATTTATAACTTATATTTTATTTTATACTTTTTATTATTATTTTTTTAAAGAAAATTCTCTTTGAACTTCCAAATCAAACTTTTTTTTATAATTCTATTCATTTGAAAATAATTAACTTTATGTTTTTGAGTTTCAAATCCAATTCAAAAGCAAATAAGAATACATTTCTTATTAAAATTGAAAAATTCAAACAAATCCGTAATTTAATACAAAAATCTAATTAAATTATAAATTTAAATTCGTCATTAAAACTGGGTCGTTACAGATTCCCCTCCTTAAGAAATTTCGTCCTCGAAATTTGCCAAGGAGACAACAAAGATAGATAAAAGATAGAGGAATATCATTCCAGATCAATCTAGATACCAATTCTGCATTTGGCTTACCAAATCAGAATATCAACAATAGATGTGAGAACAACTCAATCAACTACGAAACAATTTGTTTACCTGATCTACGAAGTACACAGGGGTATTGGTTAGTTCGAAGGGATAACTAATCGTTCGTAAAATATACCGAAACCCAATGAAATAGATAGAAATAGATTTGATTACGATTTCAGATTCAAGATTTAATTTATTTACGATTTGCTAAGAAATACAACTAATGATAGTTCCAGTGTCGAACAAAATTCAAACAATTTAATCGTAAACGAGAAGATTACCTTATAAAATTTATTTTCCTAAATTAGTTTGTTGAGGTTGAAGAATCGTCTTTGATTGCATACACTTTCTTTACTAAGTCTGCTTCTTTGCTGGAAAATTGTTTATCCTATGTCCCGGCTTGCGGCATTTATAACATCCCGTAGATTCCTGATCTGGCCTCATAAATGGCTCTCTCATTCCTGGCTTCCAAGGATTCTTACATTTATCCGAGTAGTGACCTTTCTCCAAGCAATTGATACAAGTAACATCCTTCTTTTTCTTCTGTATACTCTTCTTTCCTTTATCTTCCCTCGATTTCTTTCCGCCAAACTTCCTTTTTCTCCAATTCAGATTACTTCCATTTCCAATTTCCTCCGGATCTTTTTGCTTTTCCAAAGTATCGTATCTATAGCCCATATCAATCAATTCAGAAAAAGATTCTTTGACGTGAGTAGTCATCCTTTCCTGAAACTCCTTGTTCATTCCCCGAATAAACTTTTCATTCTTCTTTAATGGTGTATTCACCAATTCTGGACCAAATCGAGATAATTCAATAAATTTGTTCATGTATTCCTCAAATGATAAACTTCCTTGCTTCAAATCCATAAACTCCTGGTACACTCTAGAGATACCTGTAGACGACATATATCGCTGCTCAAACACTTCTTTGAAACGACTCCAAGTAAATTCATCCACCGACTCGTCCAATGTAATTTCTTCCCACCAAGCTAAAGCCTCTTCCTGGAGTTGCCAAGAAGCTATCAATCGCATCTGATCATCTTCTAATTTTAGTCCTTTGAAAATCTTTTCACACGATCGAATCCAGGCTTGTGCTTCGATAACAGTTTCTTTGCCTGTGAAAGGCTTTCCACTAAGTCTAGAAAAACTTCGATATAGATCAGCCAAATTTGATTGAGATTGAATAGGAATATCTGTCGTTGCAGGGTTTTGATTAGTTGAAGTGGTACTTTCCTGTCTCCTATTTCGTCCTCTTCTTCCACTCATTCTTACTATCTGTAAATAGTAAGAAATCCGATTTAGGCATTCGGACGAAATATCTTAGAGAATAACAACAAATAAAAAGAATAGATTAAGAAATTTGGGTTTTGGTTCCACTGGTTGTAATCATTCTAGGGTATACTTTACCCTATCTCTAATGAGCCATCTAAGGTGTTACATTCGATAGCTAAAGTTCTTACTCAACCTTCAGCTTTGATACTAACTTGTCACGACCCAAACTCGATGTCCAACAAACAACATCAAATTCGTATCGCGGGAGCTTGCAACACCATTAAATGATAAATAACACAGCGGAAATAAAAGATGATATCACTGATATAACATGAATACAATATCTGATACATCAATTTGATACAATAATAATCATCAACATCAGAGAATAAACAACACAAAATACAGCGGAACACGATACAATATGAAATAAGTCTTCTCAGAATATAATACTGCAACTCTGATCCAAAAAGCTCCAAAGATAAATCTCCAAAACTCCTAGCTCGATCCACCGTCAAGATAGCACTAAGCAAGCAAGTCTCGTCCATATCCAAAGACTGAACTAGCTCCAGATGATCTACTGAACCTAATTATCTGAAAAAACCAAACTCTAGACTGCCCGTGTGGAAAAAATTTGAGCATCCAGAGTTTAGGAAATAAACAATAAACTTTGGGTCAGTCGTGAGACTGGTATGAGCAAACAAAAACAGTTGGTCTTTAAAACAATCAAAGATTTAAATTTTTATAATCGCACCGCTTTTGAAAAATGAGACTACCATAAGTCCCCCCGCACACAAACACAATGCAAACGCAGAATCGAAGGATATTTCTCCTTATGATAGTCAAATATGCTTGATACGCGAATTTCTTTGATATTATTACTATAAGTTCAAAGTGCAGAAAAATATTTCGGAAGTAGAATATAAATCTTAGCCGGCATAGACATTCCGAACTATGCCTTCTGTAGCTACCATCCAAATAGTGGGGCGCCACCATAAATAGATGGCAGGTAATACAACTAATACCGTACAAGGCTCGTATTGGATGAATGGATTTTCCAACAAATGGTCAGGCCAAGGAACTTCCCATTGCCACATGGAAATGCCTCTGGAAGGACGCCCCGAGAACCAAACCGGATCTCTGCCAAACAAGGCCGGCTACCCCCTTCCCGGGGAATGTACAAAAACTCAGATATGCCACCCCCGGTCCTTTGGGACCTTTAAACGAGAGCTCTCTAACCAACAACATCACACAGTAAACAATATAGTGTGTCCACATGAGTAAGTATCTGGGCACCATACCATGATACTACCCTTTTCCAGAAGGAATGGTCATACCCTAGGGAAGCTACCCCTGAAACCTTGCCGCACAATTCCTGCTTCGACCATTACCAGTTTGCGAGGCTCAACGAAGTCTCGTCCACAAAGCTACGCTTTTTACAAAAGCCACACTTTGATCAACAAATGATCAGCAACACTCAACATGCACATTACTAAGTTGGGAATATGTCGCTGATAACCTTCAACTACATAACCTCTGAGCTCGTAAGTCTCAGAGTAGGGTGTTAATGCTAAGAGAATAAATTCTCCGCCACCAACAGAAATGTATTTGAAAGAAATCTGCTTTATATCTCAAAATGTAATGTCAGACATACAATCCATTCAAGTCTGTTCTGGGTTCGAACAGAACCGAAGGCACTTCCAAAGAAAGCCTTGCAATCCGGGTATTCACAATCCCGATCGAACTTCCCATCACTTAGGGAAATCTCTATACCGTAGCTACTCGGTGCAGAGACAATCGATAGGTCAGCCTATCGTTCTCACAAATAACTGGTCTTCACCACCGGTCTTCAAATGCTATCCATAACGACGTATCACATATTTGGAATGGGTTATACGACCCAAAGGTCCTTTCCCGGCTAACTTGAATAGTGAGCGCAACATTTAGAATATATGGATATGGGGTTTCAATTAAGTCACAACTTAATAATTCCAAATTTTCTTTCAAATGGTTTAAATCTATTACCATTTCAAATCTATTAAACAAAAAGATTTATTTCACAAAGTTCACTCAGTTTCACAAAGTTTCATTTACGGATTTCAAAACAATTTCTGTTTCAATTGGATTAATTCATTAAATCTTTAAGTCAAAGATTTATCTCATAGCTTTCAAAACTGTTTCCAAAAATCATCCATAACTTGCAAAATCGTTTTCAATTTAACTTGAAATCCCTTAAATACAATTTCAAATTCATTTCTCATATGAAATCTTTTTATCATTTAGAAACAATAGTTTTATTTTGGAAAAACCCGATTCTATTTATACAAGTTAAAAATCTTTGAGTTAATTTAAATTCTCACAAAAATACTTTAAAAATGGTTTTAAAACCCCATATAAGCTTGTATACCGTTTTTTAGTCATAAATATAGAATTCAATTTCAGATATTGAATTCAAATTATTCAGATTTCAAATCTTTATTAAGTTATTCAAAATAACTTTCATTCTGAAAACACCTTTTCAAAAGCTTTTCACATTAAACATAATTTATTTCCGAAACTATTTGAATTCAAAATTCAAATTCAAAACTAATTTAAAAAACTATGACTTAACCGATTTCCATGTGAAATCCATATTTGTGTGTGTATAAGTATGGTCTAGGGATTTTACGCAATAGTGCCCACATCAATCATTACAAATATATCAATATCGATAAGCGGTATAGCCAATAACGCTTATCTTCATTCACAGTTTCACAGATAAAATAAATTTATCAATCACGAAGATTCATCATTACAATTCGATGTGGGTTTCGGATAACCAACTGGAATCCGACTCCCTGTCGCATCGAAATTTAAATGCCGTTTTAAAGGCTAAGGGTTTACAGAATAAAATTAACAATCAAAATCCAGCACATAGTAATTCACATCTTATGGCATCACAATTTCAAACCGAAATATCAATTCATTTTACAATAAATCAGATATCCTACATACACAATCCACAAGCAATCATCTTTAATTTTTGTTGTAATTAATTCAAATTAATTATTAAGTCTTAATTACTAAATTTATTACCTTAAATCATTAAGTAAAAATTTAAAATATTAATCAAACATAATTACCCATTTTTTAATTACTAATTACTTAGTAAATCAACTATTCATTCTTAATTAAATTACTTGATTAATTAACTATTAATCATTAATTAATTAATTTAAAGTAGTTAATTATAAATATATTTATTACTTAATCACCTATTAACTCAAATTCTAATTATATTGTAATTATTCTTAATTACTTCCCAAAAGTAAATAATTTATATTAATTTCTCATCTTAATTAACATTTTATAAGTCTCTTTAAATTTTGAAAATCAATTATAGTACTAACTACAAACTTAATTGTTTGTTAACTTTATACTTAATTCAAATCAATTACATAATTAAAATAGTAATTAAGGGCTAGAAACATTGTAAAGCATTAACTACATAATTTTAAAATATTGATCAAGGTTTTAGGAAGCATTGTTATGTATCCACTTGGTTAATTAATACTTGAAATAAATTCTTGATTCAAATATACTCAACATTAGTTACTTAATAACTACTAAAATTTGCTTAACATTCTTTTTATTGTAAATTTATAGTCCAACTACAACCCGAGATTACCCAGATTTTTCTCGAGTAAACACTCGAGATTCCCTTGCATTTCCCAAAGCATCTCTCTCCCTCACATATACTTCTTCTTCCTCTTTTATTTTTTTTCCAGTGAGTTAAACTTGAACTTAATTTTAAAACGAAAGCATCAGGTAATCAACTCATAAACTCGAGTTCCCTATCGAAGCGAACACTACATTTACTCGAGAATCACCTCGCGCCATTCACCATCGTACCTGACACAACGACAATAATGTGCCTGTGCACGTGTACGTGAAACCCCGCCACCTCTGGTCGAGTCGCCACCCACCACCAAGTCACTGATCATCTCCACTTTCGATCTCAACCACCAAAAACCCAAAACTATTTCGAAATCAAAATCGAGCTCATCGATTCCCACCAGGAACCCAAACATCACCGGTAAATCACCTCGCATTCCCACGTCACGTCACTGGCAATCATGAAACTCCGTCCATGGCTGCTTCGATGACTCACGAAGCCACTCCCCCTGGTCCGGTCCCACTCGACGCCTCGACGAGTGTGCACGAGCCAAAAGCCCATACGCCAATTTTACAGTCCATAAACCCTAAAATGTCTTCGTCCTCTCAATCCACTAAATTGAAAATTTATTTGACATTTTTCTCAAGATCAGGGGTGGCTATATTTGCTACAATCCAAGTTTCAATAATTTAAATTGATTCAATTCTCTTAAATTTGAAAAAAAGCAATTTTTATTCAAATTCAAACTGCTCGTAAATTACTAGTCTAAAAATCTAAATTTTTGTTTTAAAATTCATGTCTTGCAGTATGAATTCAATTCGTATACCTGAAGTCGTAAATTATGAAGTTCAAATTTTTGACTTATTTTAAAACTATGCTTATTTTCTTGCTTTACAGGATTATCAACAATTGATTTAACTTGAATAAGTTTTAATTCTTGAATATATACTATAACAAACCATTTTTGTTTTAGCACCAAGTCTTAATAGCAAGAAGAATCAGAGAAAAAGATCTTTGATGTTGTTTTAGAGCTTGTATATTTTTATCAGAGGTATATACATCCCTGCTTACAAACATACATTATCAACCTATGCACAGATGATCACATATGTATGCATTCAAACAAGTTACAATATTTTATTTTATTTTATCTCATTATCATTACTTATAAACACTATCAAGATAAAAACTAAAGAAAGTTTGCTCACCTTGAGAAGTTTTGAAACAGAGAGAAATTTTTGAAACTGTAGATTGATTTCTCTCTTTGAATCTGTTTTGCTTTCCTTTCAGTTGAATGTTGTTTTGAGTTTTATAGATGATGATGTTTACATTTTTTCTTCTTCTGGTTTTCCTAAGTCAAATGAACGAACAAAGGTGAGAATAAATGCATATACAAAGGAGTATGCATTATATTATTTGTACAAAAAACATGTTGTAGAGGCTTGCATTAATTGCCTTGGTATGTTGCATTAGTGGCTTTGTACTTTAGGTTTTCATTTGCAAGCTATTACCCATACTTTGTCTACGGCCTAGCTTACTTGTATCATATTTTATTTTTATTTTTTTTCTTTAGTACTTGTTTATGCTTACCTATATTCTACTTCACAGCTACATATTTTACTTGCCTTTTCTTTACTCGGTGGAGATGATGTATTTTTTTGGGTATTAATTGTTTCCTTTCTTTTGTTTCTTGTTTTGTTTCATGAGTTCATACTATTTCAATTGCATATGCATTTACAGGTTACCTATTTTATTTGCCTACATTAAAATTCATTTGATTTTATTTTTTTGTATGTTTGCATTTTTTTTTTGTTTTTCAGCCCTCTTGCATTGTTTAAATGTAATATTATTTTAGTTTACCTGCATTGCTTCTAATTTGTTTTACAACAAATCCACTTTGTTTTACTATTTCCTTGTTTAAATTCTTCTATTTGCCTTGTCTTATTGCTTGCACAGTTTGTTTGTTTGTTTATCTTCTTTTTGCAAGCCACTTTGTTTGTTTACCTAAGTATTTATATTTATGGTTATTATTTTATCACATAGATGTTTTATTTTGTAGTTTGATTTAGTTTAATGTTGCCTTATAACCGTAAAATTTCATTTGTATTTCTGTTGTTATTATTTTATAGTTTGATTACTAAACATTAATTTATAACTTATATTTTATTTTATACTTTTTATTATTATTTTTTAAAGAAAATTTACTTTGAACTTCCAAATCAAACTTTTTTTATAATTCTATTCATTTGAAAATATTTAACTTTATATTTTTGAGTTTCAAAGCCAATTCAAAAGCAAATAAGTATACATTTCTTATTAAAATTGAAAAATTCAAACAAATCCATAATTTAATCCAAAAATTTAATTAAATTATAAATTTAAATTGGTCATTAAAACTGGGTCGTTACAACAGTGAATTAAAACATCAGTCTATTCAATCGCCTGTAAAAAAATCGCAACCCAAATATCAGCCAATCCATAATTCCTCTAATGGCTGAGCAACCAAATTGCCTACCATTAATAATCGACTCGTCTAAAAACATGGGCAATTCGAATCGAACACGACGAGAACTACCAAATTTCGAATTGGGTTGCGATTGACTTTTGTTTTCTGAGAAAATTGGGTTGAGAAATTGTGAGTTAATCTATTTTCGAATGTCGCCATGAATTATATAAGTAGTATGCTTGGAGATTTGAGTTTTATTAAACTGATATTATTCTCAATTACGTTCATTTTGTAGTGTAGGGTTCGAGCGTGGGTTGCGGGTTGGTTTGGCATACCCGTTTCATTTTTCGTGTTTGCCTACTGTTAAAACATATGTTGGTAAGGGATGCAAATTAACGTAGTTGCATCGGTTGACTTTAAAACCGAGGCGACTAAAACTATTTGCATCGACGTATTTGCATCGGTTGTTGGTGACAACTGATGCAAATTTGATTTTTTATTACCTATTGCTTTCCACGCACCAATTGCATCGGTTATTAAGACAGAACTGATGCAAATAGTTCTATTTGCATCAGTTTTTACTTCAACCGATTCAAATGAGGCGATGCAAATGGTCTGTTTTGTAGTAGTGACAGTTATGTTGTGCAAATAAATCTATCTCATTTTGTTGCTTGAAAATAATCCTAGTGATGGTCGCTGCATCATCGACGTTCATTTTCACGACTTGAAATAAAGGATATTACAATATATGTTTCATTTTTATCGATGTTTTGAACTTCAGGTATGTATCATCATTATTGTTAACGCTAAAATGTGAACGCTAACACCCCGGTGTGTAAAGTGTAGTTGTGAAAGCACCACCCGATAGATCGGGAAAGAATTACAAGCAAGTAATAGCAGAAAAGCAGTAAACAACAACGATTTTATAGTGGTTCGGCTTAAGGGTATAGCCTACGTCCACTCTAAGTACTTTTATTAATAATCCCGTTATAAACTGATACAATTCTTCTCAAGTACAATACACTTCAAGTTACAAGTGATTTGAACAAGTCTTAAGCTTCAATGTCGATTAAAGTTCTTAGATTCATGTTGAAGATGTATGGTTTCTTCGTGAATCTCTTTGATGTATTCCTCTAATCTTGGAAGCTCTAAATGTTGATGAAGTTCTCAATGCAGCAAGGTAACGGTGTGTGAAGAGAATGTGCCAAAAGTCCTTTGAATGTTGGAGGTGGTTGCCTATTTATAGAGAGTTCTGAATCTGGAATTTTTGCCAAGTCCTAAGCCGTGGCCGATCTAAGTTAAGTCGTAGCCGACTTTATATGAGCCGTGGCCGGTCCATCTGGCCCCCTTCTGGCTTCACAGGAGCTCACTTGCACAAGTCCTAGGTCGCCTCCGAGTCAACACTACAACTTCTTAGTAATATGGCATTGGGCTTATACTTAGTGGCTTTAGGTCGTGGACGAGTTAACTTGGTAAGTCGCAAGTCACGGTCCATCTGGTAAGTCTTGGATCGTGTACGAGTTAAGAGGCCACTGTACCAAGTAGCTGCCTTGAACTTACCTTCCTTTGCTTAGGTCGTGACCGAGTTGACATTGGTCATAGGTCGGCCGCGACTTAGGTCGGTAGCTATCTTGGGTCGGCGTTCCTTAAGTCTTAGGTTGGTATACATGCTAGAGCATTGGGTCGGCACCTCTCTTAAGTCGGTATCCCTTTTCGGCCTTAGGTCGGCATTCATGTTAAGGCAGTTAGGTCGGCAACCAGTTAAGTCGGCAATCTTCTTAGACTGTTAGGTCGGTATCTATGTTAAGTCAGTAGAGTCAGTAGCCTCATTGAAGTGTTAAGTCGGCACACCCTTAGGTCTTAGGTCGGCACCCCCCTGTTGAGCCTTAGGTCGGCATGCTTCTAACTGTTAGGTCGGTAAGTCATGGTCGAGGCGGAGTTAACATTTGCCCCTCGAAGTATACGCCTGAATGTTAGGTCGTGTGCTTCGATAGTCCTTAACCCGTCCCCTCTTAGGTCGGTAGGTCGTACGCGACCCAACAGTTAGATCGCATCTGCCGCTTCAGTTCTCCCTACCGTAAGGTATAAAACATCCATCTTCTTCTTCCTTTTCATTACTTACTACCTTGCTCAATTCTGCCATTAAAATTCTTCCGGGCTCAAAAAAGACGATTTAATTCCAATCAACTACTGAAAACATCTGCTATTCATTGCGTAAGCGATTTCATTCTTTTTTCGACCATAGATTACCATTGATTCGTGAATTCTGTTGCTTAAACTCGAATCGCCTCCCTATATGACGCTCCATCACGAATCTCATCACGTTTATAGCTGATGGAGCCTAGGTTACTCAATCCGGCTTCAGATGATCGCTGATACAACGAAGGTGATTTATCGCCTTAGGCTCGATGATCTCTGATGGCAGTGTATTGGATTTGTGACAACTTCGAACCGTTGTATTGGGTGATTCGATAGCATGAATGAAGGCTGTTGTTGATGGAATGGTTATCGGGTTAATGGGTAGATGGAGTGTGATGTTGGTTCGGGAGCGAGTCAGTGATTTTGGGTGGCTTATCCTTTAGCCGACCTGACTCTTAGCAACCTTAAGTCGTGGCTGAGATAGTGCTCGAAGAACATTTGCCGATTTAAACTTTAAGGCCTGAATCGTGACCGAGTTAACACTTGGAAAAGTTCCTGTCTCTCGACCTAGAGGACTGAGTTGCCAAATTAAAATGCTTAGACTCTGACCCGCTACCGACCTAGCCTTATCTCGCGAAAAACTTTTGAACCGTAGCCGACTTAATACTTGGGGAAATCTGCCGATTCAACCTTCTACTGATTTAACCTTGAACTGCAGCCAATGTTAACCACTAAGTCGTGACCGAGCTAAGCCCTTAAACCGTGACCGAGTTAACACTTAAGCTTTGGGCATGCTGACTTGTTGAGAGCATAGATCCACTTTGAGTTTCTAACTTGAACTGCCAAACTAAGTTGCCTGAATTTTGAACTGCCCCAACTTTAAATTTGCTTGAATCTCATTGTATTATTTCACAGATCGCATTAACTTATAAGCTGCTAACCTGCTGAAAATAACAAACAAAGAAAACCAAGGCGAAAATACTGCCATCGACTGCCCATGTCAGATGACAGATTAGTCAAGACAAGACAAGCAACTTAATTATATTGCATGAAATGTTTGTGAATCAATCAGTTAAAGTTAAATATTAATGCAAAGTATCAATAATCTGAACTGATTTATCTGCATCAACATCTTACTTGCATATTTAGGCTTAAAACAATAGTCCCTGAATTTCATAACTAACGAATGTTTGCTAGTTTTCATTCCAGTTATATTTGTTCACTGCTTGATTGATTTTACACAACACTTCACACACTTTAGGAAACGTGCACCTTCATGTTTGAATACCCAGTTGTTTATGTAGAATGACTTCCCACCGAGAAGAAGAAGTGGTAACTCCAGAGGAAGAAACTTTTCCGACAGCTGTTCCCATAGAGAATCCTCCGGAGAGAACCCCGACTATTCTAACTTCGAGAGCGTTTGTCCAGCTGCGCACTCAATTTGGCTTTGCTGAAAGTGATGTTCTTCTCCCTGGGCCTAGAGATACTGCTGACAATCCTCCCTATGGCTTTGTTGCAGTCAATCGCCAAATGTGCTTAAGTGGGGCGATTCCTCCTTTTAACGACTTCCTTCGAACTCTTCTCCTTCGGTTGACAATCTCTCCGTTTCAACTTCATCCCAATGGCTATGCCATCTTGACGGGGTTATGTGTTTTGTTCAGAAGAACCCTTGATCGCCTACCGAGTTTTGAAGAAATTCGTTATCTGTGCTCGTTTGCAAAGAGTAAAGATCATCCTTCCCTTATTATTGTGAGAAGTGCCAGGAACCGCAAGCTCATTTCCGATCTTACTGAAAGCGTTCATGGATTCTTGAACCAGTTTTTCTTTGCCCGCTGTCCCTCAGGCTTTTATGCCATCTGGAGAGTAGGAAGTAAGATTAGTGTTTCGATTTTCTCCGTTTTGAAACTTTTTCGAGATCCGAACTTTCAGTTGCTAATTTCATTCTTTATTCTTTTCAGCACTTCCTCTCCCCTCTAGAGACCCAATTCACAAGCAAGTTTTTGAGAGGTTGAGTGCCGTGGCCACAGAAGAGAGGAGCATAAAATTTCTGTTGAGGGATGAATTTTTACATCAACATGGGCTTCTACACACTTCTCGCTCCATGCATGCTCTTGAAGTTCCAACGGAAGTCCCCGATTCTCCGATAAAGACTCCTGAATCTTCGCTGGTGAAGTGCTCCACTTCTGTCGATGTTGCGGGGCCATCTGGTTAACTTGCCCCGGTTATCGAGGAAGAAGAGCCTCAGGGATCCTCTCACCATTCACAAGAATCTGGCGAAAAGGCTAAGAAATCAAGTCCTGTCAAGCAAAGCAGAGACGATACCTTCGAAGGATTGAGCGACCTCTTCGCTACTTCACAAGAGATCTTCAAAGATGACCCTACTACTGCCGGGATTTCTTCTTCAGTAGTTGAAGCTACTTCTATTTTGCAACAGCCGTCGTCGACTCAAGAGTTGACGTTAACTATTACACCCACAACCACTCCCCAAATAAAGAGTGGTTCGTAGATTAATGCGCGTAGTTTGCACAAGACACACACTTAGAATTTCTCATCACTTCTATGCACTTATCTTCTTGCACTTTAAAGATTTCTAAAGCTTATTATTTTAATTCCAGATTCTCCTATGGGGCGCAGCGGCTCGTATTATGACGATTTCCAGCGCTACGGGAGGCGTAGCCAGTATGATTACAGGCGTTACCTTCCTTCCTACAGAGAGTCGGATGAAGAGAGGGCTGCCCGAAAGGCTCATGAAAGGAGGACTGAAGAAGAACATCGTGAAAGAAGGGAGAGAGAAGAGCGCCATGATTCTTGGCAAAAAGGCGATGACTCTCACAAGAGAAAATCTCATGACGATCGAGGAAAAGGTCACATGAGTGAAGACTTAAGTAAACGAGCCCGTCACAGTGAAAAGCAGGCCTCTACTACTCCTGAGAAAGTTACTATTCCTGCCTCACTCGACATCCCTTCTGACTCTCCCGCTCTTGGGAAATCAGATATTCAAACGATAATTAGCAGGCCCAAATTTCAAGTTGGACCGGGTCCTGCCACTCTGCAGAGCCGATTTCCTCAATGGTGCCTTAAGGGGGTGAGGTTCGACCTAGACTTGGTCCCCATCGACAAGTCTGCTATGTTGCGCAATCTTGATGCAGTCAAGCTCGATATCGAGAGGATGTCAAACTGGCAGAAGCTTGTCGATGAGCTTCAAAGAGTTAACCGTGCCAACATAGAGGCCATGCTTACTATGGAAAACGATAAGGCTGAATGGCAAAAGGTCGTTGAGCAACACGACACCGAGATGAGGAACATTGCTTCTTACAATGAGGAGCTTGAAGCAAAAGTCGAGGAATTGAAACATGAACTTGCTGCTTCCTCTACTTCCTACTCTCAAAAAGAAGAAGTTCTCCTGAAACAAGTGAGAGACGCTCACGCTAGCCAAAGGGATGCCGAAGACAGGCTAGAAGTACAAAAAAGAATCAGTGATGGCTATGTTACTGATATTGCTGAGCTTCGAAAGAAAAACAACTCCCAGGAGGCGGAGATACAAATGCTTAAGCTTCAGCTTGCCAAAACTGAAAGGGAGCGTGATGAGGCTGTCGCCGGCAGAATCGCAGCTGAAGAATCTCATGAGGCGACTAAAAACAGCATCAGCTCAACATTATTCGACTTCTACTTACACAGCGTCTTGGGGCGTGGAAGCCTTGCCTTTCTAGGCCCCAAGTATGAAATCACACTGGCTGAAGTTTGGGAGACAGCACTTGATATGCTCGGTGGTAAAGGTGCTGGATATGCTGAGTCAGCCCTTGAAGAGCATTATCTTGATGACGAAGCCCGTGCCGCTCTTGCCAAGGGTAAGGAGCAGCTTGCCAGAGCGCGGGCCGGGATGGCGGAAGAAGAGCGTTCTGAAAAAGAAGTACCGCCTACCATCCCCGAACGTCCTCTAGTTTCTCCCGAGGTGGACATTACAGGCCCTAGTGCTCATTTGCCGCCTCCTACAAGAACTGGGGTAATCACCCTTACTGATGAAGAGGCTTTGGAGGACATTGGGGCTCAGAATTATGAGATTGAACTGACAAAGCCAATATCTTCAGGTAATTTCGACATTGGTCCGATTCAGGTGGATTGCCTGCTTATTCCTCAAAAATTTGATGAGCTTCTCGATTACCTCCTGAATCTCGATGAACCCATATCTCCCTTCTTTCGGGAAGATACTAACATTTTCAATTTTTCTTCTTCTGCAGTTGAAACAACAAGTGCCGTGCAGACTTCGCCTTCTCTGGTTATTCCTCCTCCATCTCTTCAGGTGACTCCTCCTTCTGCTTCACAACCTGGGTCACAAGAGGAGAAAATTGAGGCTCTTCATGGTTTGGATGACCCTGTTGCCTCGCAGGAGCAAAAAGATGAGGGACTCGAAGGAGGCGAGATCTCCCCGGAGCGGACTCCTTCTGACGACGTAGTTTTGTCCGCTCTCGTTACTCCGGGGAGTGAGTCTTCTTCGCAGAGAAGAAAGAAGCTTGGGACATCGAAGAGGAGGGGGAAGAAAATTATCACCACAGAAGAGGAACCGGAAATTGCGCCAGTTGTACCTCCCTCCCCTTCTTCCCTCATGCCTTCAGACCAACCTGGAAGACCCGAAAAGCTAACCACTCGGCCGGGTAAAGGGTCTAAAGGCGGCAAGAAGAAATGAAGAGTTGAGCTTTTTGATTCCTTTTTTGTGTAATGGTCGGATGTTGTGCAGGCACCGGCCCCTGCTTCTTATTTTGAAACCTGTATCTGCAATATCTGCAATTGAATAAAACGATTCTTTATTTGCACATACTTCTGTTTGAATTTGAGTATGCATTTATTATTCATTTTTGCACAAGTTTATTTATATGATATTGCAGCGGGCTTATGGTATGTTGTTTGAGTATTACTTTACTGATGCAGCTACACTATTATACCATGTTGCCCCCATACCTTAAGCTTGCTGCAATATTTTATGCTTCGAGGGGACTTGCACTCTTATTTGCTAAAGAATAATTATTTTATTCTTTAAAGAAAATTTTTGTAGAGTACAACTCCCTTCGTATAAGTTTCTACGCTTTGTCGTTCGAAGAAATCACTTTTTTCTTTTGCTTATGTGCATATTTTACCAAGTGAATTCCTCTATGTGGTAAAGCGGACCTCTGAAGGGTACTTTAACTTCTTTTTTTTTTTTTTTTTTTTTTTTTTTGACGATCATTTTCCATAATAGGTAAATTACTCTTCCTTTGAAAGTTAAAGTACGCTTTTGATGAGGATTTTTTTTTTTATACAAAGTTGTACCTCTGAGGAGGGATTTTTCACGTTTCAACACTTGGAAGTTTTATTTCGATCTCGGTGAAACGTGTACCTCCAAAGAGTTGTGCCTTTGAAGAAAGCCTTTTCACGTTTCAACACTTGGAAGTTTTATTTCAATCTTGGTGAAACGTGGGCTTCCGAAGAGGTCTTTCTTCTTGATTGTGTCCCCGGGAGGGGGGTTCTACCTCTAAGGAGGGATTTTTCACGTTTCAACACTTGGAAGTTTTATTTCAATCTTGGTGAAACGTGTACCTCCAAAGAGTTGTGCCTTCGAAGAAAGCCTCTTCACGTTTCAACACTTGGAAGTTTTATTTCAATCTCGGTGAAACGTGTACTTTCAGGAAGGTCTTTATTTTGTTTTTGCATTTCAACTTTGGTGAAGTGAAATTCCGAAGAGCGGTTGTTACACTTCAACTCCTGGCGAAATGTGCCTCCGAGGAGGGCTTTTATTTTGTTTACATTTCAACTCTGGTGAAGTGAAATTCCGAAGAGCGGTCATAATACTTCAACTCCTGGTGAAATGGGCCTCCGAAGAGGGCTTTTATTTTTTGGCATTTCAACTCTAGTGAAGTGAAATCCCGAAGAGCGGTCATAACACTTCAACTCCTCGTGAAATGGGCCTCCGAAGAGGGCTTTTATTTTTTGGCATTTCAACTCTGGTGAAGTGAAATCCCGAAGAGCGGTCATAACACTTCAACTCCTGGTGAAATGTGCCTCAGAGAGGGTTTTCATCGCCTGGAAGTTACTCTCTCATGGTTGGAGGGTCATGACTCCTCCAATCTTTTTTGTTGAGTAGAGAACTTTCTTTTTTGTGGCGTATGACCCATTAGAGGTCTTTTATCCTCCGAAGAGGACTTGTGCTGCTGATGGTAGCTTTGGTTGTTCCTCTGTTCACTTGCTTATGCCTTTTCAGCGATCCTCTTTTTTTTTTTTCTTTTCAAGTTTTCATTCCCCTTTTCTCGCAAGTGGCTTGTTTAATCCAAGGAAGTGTACTTCATTGTCTGGCAAGTTCGTGAGAACGGGCACTAGCTTCCTAATTGGATGTTTGTTTGTTCAAACAATCTCAATTTATTAGCAAGGGCTCGTTTCTATCGAAATCATAAGCCGTTCAATTGAAGTATTTCCTATCTAGGATTTGAATTCGGGGCCTTTATGACTTGAAATTTGTTTGTTGAATGATGGTGAGAATCACTCGGTCTTATTATGCGCAAGTTTTATTTCCATTGTCTGCAAAAATTTAAATCGACATTTCAGCAATACATTTTATGTATTTTTATATCGAAAACAAAGCAAACATATAATAATAATAAGGAACACAAGATTTATAGTGGTTCGGCCATGAAATTGGGCCTACATCCACTTTATATTCTTTCATTATTTACTTGCATCAGTTTCACAATTGCTTTCAATTACAAGAATCATACATTCATAATTCTTTTTACAATGTTTCAACAAAATTTTCAAGTAAAGTATGGACGCAAATGGTTGCTGTTCCATGCCCTTGGAATTTGATCTCCATCAACAGTGGTGAGCTTGAATGTGCCGTCAAGAAGCTTCTGACCTATTACATACGGTCCTTCCCAATTTGGCCCAAACACACCTGTCGCGGTCATAATTCTTTTCAGGACTAGATCTCCAATTTCAAAGCTGCGTTGACGAACTTTGGAATTGAAATGTCTGGCTATCCTTTGCTGATGAGCTGCAACTCTGAGGTTAGCTTCATCTCTTTTTTCATCAAGGAGATCCAGCGCTTCAAGTTGTAGCTTCTCATTTTCTGCTTGATTGAAATGGATTCTTCTGTGTGAAGGGACCTCTGTTTCAACCGGGATCATTGCTTCCGATCCGTATGCTAACGAAAAAGGAGTATGCCCAGTTGCAGTTTTGTGAGTAGTTTTGTATGCCCATAGTGCAAGTGGTAGTTTATCGACCCAACCACCTTTTGCTCTTTCGAGTCGCTTTTTGATGGTTGATTTGATGATCTTGTTCACTGCTTCCACTTGCCCGTTTGCCTGCGGATGAGTTACTGCCGAAAAGCTTTTCTGGATTTTGAATCGTTTGCAGAAATCCTGGAATTCCTCGCTTTCAAACTCAGTACCATTGTCTGTGATTATTTTCTGAGGCACACCGTATCTGCAAATGATATTCTTGGTCACAAAGCTTATCATTTTCTTAGAAGTGATAGTAGCTAATGGTTCAGCTTCAGCCCATTTAGTAAAGTAATCAACTACGACAATAGCATATTTAATTCCTGATTTAGCAGTTGATAGCGGCCCAATGAGATCCATTCCCCAAATTGCAAATGGCCATGGACTGACCATCTGTGTGAGTTCGGTAGAAGGTGCTCTAGGAATTTTGGCAAATCTTTGGCATTTGTCACATTTTCGGGAGTAATCTGCAGCATCTCGATTAATTTCTGGCCAAAAATATCCGTATCGAAGAATTTTCTTTGCTAATGTTTGACCACCTGAATGATCACCACATTCTCCTCCATGCACCTCAGCTAGGATTGTTTTGGACTCTTCCCGGGATACACATCGAAGCAATGGCATTGAGAATCCCCGTCTGTACAATCGGCCGTCCTGAATTACATAGCGAGAGGCTTTCCTTAGTAGCTTTCGTCTTTCTATCGAATTTTTCGGCAGAGAACCTCTGAGTAGGTAGTCCAGTATTGGAGTCATCCATGACTCTTGTTCTTGAGATACATTCATAATCCAGTCTATATCCATTTCGTCTATACTCGGTGCTGAAAGGACTTCTACAGGGACCAATCCCAATAGTTGAGCTTCACCAGAACTTGAATACTTTGCGAGGGAATCTGCCTTCATATTCTCTTCGCGAGGAATGTGGCTTATTGAATAGTGATCAAGTTCACATAGGAGTTCCCAAGCCTTTGACAAGTAGGAAGGCAGGTTTCCACCTTTTGCTTGAAATTCCTTCCTGACTTGGCATACAATAAGCTGAGAATCACTGAAGATCTGTAATGCTCGAATGTTTAGCTCTTTAGCGATTTTCAGACCTGCAATAAGAGCTTCATATTCTGCTTCATTGTTTGTTGAAGGAAATTCCAATCTTAATGCATAACATAATGATCGACCTTCAGGAGTTTCAAGTACCACTCCGGCTCCAGAACAGTAGTCATTTCTTGCGCCATCAACATACATCTTCCACTGGATTGGGGAATCATTGATCGTTTCTTCCTCACCATTATCTTTCTCTGTGAATTCTGCAATGAAATCAGCTAAAGCTTGTCCGTTGATTGCTTTTCGGGGGTGATAGGTGATGTCATATTGACTGAGTTCAATGTTCCATTTTAGAAGGCGACCCGAAGTTTCAGGGCGAAATAGGACTTGCTTTAGAGGTTGATCAGTGAGTACTTTGATAGGATGAGCTTGGAAATATTGCCTCAGTTTCCTTGATGCAACTAGTAGGCAATAGGCGAGTTTTTCCAACTTGGAGTAATTCAGCTCTGCCCCAGTGAGTCTTTTGCTGATATAGTAAACCGGATGTTGAATCCTTTTGTCTTCCCGTATCAGCGCTGCACTTAGAGCATGAGATGATACTGCCAAGTATATAAGAAGATCCTCACCATTGCCTGGCCTAGAAAGTATTGGAGGCGTTTCCATATGACGGATCAACTCATCGAAGGCTTTTTGGCATTCGGAAGTCCATTCAAAATTCTTCTTTCCTTTCTTCAGGGCGTCAAAGAATGGGATGCATTTATCAGTGGCTTTGGAAATGAACCGACTCAGGGCGGCGACCTTTCCGTTGAGACTCTGCAATTCCTTCTTTGTTCTAGGAGCTTTAACTTCTTTCAAGGCAGTAATTTGAGCTGGACTAGCCTCAATGCCCCTAGCACTGACGATGAAACCTAAGAACTTTCCGGACTCGACCCCAAATGTACATTTCAGAGGGTTAAGTTTCATTCTGTATTTCCGGAGGACTGCGAACATTTCTGCTAAGTGTTCAATGTGATCCGCTGCTTTCCTGGACTTCACTAACATGTCGTCGACGTAGACTTCCATAGTTTTGCTCAATTGCGGTTTGAACATAGCATTAACAAGTCTTTGGTAGGTTGCCCCTGCATTTTTCAATCCGAAGGGCATAACTCTGTAGCAATAAAGTCCAACATCTGTGATAAAGCTTGTATCCTCCTGATCCGGCTCGTGCATCATGATTTGGTTATAACCGGAGTAGGCATCCATGAAAGATAACATTTCATGTCCCGCAGTTCCGTCTACCAGTTGATCGATCCTGGGTAACGGGAAGCAATCTTTGGGGCAAGCCTTGTTTAGATCGGAAAAATCGATGCACACTCTCCATTTTCCATTAGCTTTCTTGACCAGCACAGGATTTGAAACCCAATTTGGATATGTAGATTCTTTGATGAAGTTATTTTCCATGAGTCGATCGACTTCTTCTTTTAATGCTGCTGACCTTTCTGGACCTTGGGTTCTTCTTTTCTGTTTAACTGGCGTAAACTTTGGGTCAATATTCAGAGCGTGTACTGCAACTTCTGGAGATATTCCACACATATCGGCGTGAGTCCAAGCAAAGACATCCAGATTTGCTTTCAAGAAAGATATCAAGACATTCTGAATTGACACATTAAGCTGTGAACCCACATTCAACACCTTATTTGGGTCCTTCGGGTCAACAGGTACCGGAACTGTCGTTTCCACCGGTACCACTCTATTCTCCCCTGCACTGGCTTTTCTGGGATCCATTTCTCTCCGTACCCCGCTGTGTTCTCCAATGTAGGGTCCGCCCCGTAATTGCTACGAGGCTGGTTCTTTGATGCGGACTGGGGTTGCCGCATCCTTCCCCATTTCTCTTTTTCTTGACTCTCGCAGCTCTGTCAAATAGCACTCTCGCGCAGCATTTTGATCCCCTTTTATAACTCCTACTCCATTGTCAGTAGGGAATTTAATAGTGAGGCACCACGGGGCTAGAATAGCTTTGAATGCTGCGAGTGTTGGACGGCCAAGAAAAGCATTATAGGCAGAAAACTCATCGACAATCACGAATGTTTGCTTGCGGACCACTTTCCTTTCTGCTTCCCCAAATTCTACAAGCAGATCGATGGTCCCAATTGGTTGTTTTGGCTCCCCAATGAAGCCAGCGATCTTTTGTGATGAGGCTTGTACGTCGATCATAGGGATTTTCATCTGGTCAAATGTCTTCTTGAAGAGGATATTACATGATGCTCCGCAGTCGATGAGGACTCTTCTGACAATGGCCGGTCCAATACCAGCCGAGATGACCAAGAGATCTAGGGTAGGAGCTTCTATACCTGTGGAATCTCTGGCTCTGAAAACAATATCATCGTTGAAAGTTTTCTGTTGTTTCAGGGGCGTAGTGTCTTCTAAAACAAAGACGTCTTCTTCGGCTGGAGTATATTTCAAAGCCCTGGAATATCTCTCCATCTCACCCCAGCTCTTGCCAGCTGGGTGAGGCCCTCCTGTAATGACATTGATAACGGGCCTTCCAGATTCATGTCCCGTAGCTTTCTCACCCGTCCTAGGCTGATGAACAGGAACCTGTTGCCCCTGACTTGACGATGCAGGATTGTTGCTATTCTTCTTCACAAATTGTTGCAGTTTGTTCTCTCTTAGCAACTCTTCAATCAGATTTTTCAACTGACGGCATTCATCAGTTTCATGACCGGGTTGATTGTGGAAACGACAGAATTTCCCACTCTGTATGGCTTTTTTCCCGGTCCTCAAAGGGATAGGTTTAGGGAAATCGACGGAATCTTTAGTGGCAAGGTAGATGTGCTCCGGCGTATGTGATAATGGAGTATACTCTGATGTCTTGAAGGATCGGGGCTTCTTCAGATTACCCTGTTTCTTCCCATTATCATTCTCCCTTTTTTGCCCCACCGATTCATTCTTGCGTGGAGCGGTAGTGTTGTCTTCTGCTTTCTCCAACACTGTCTTTACCGGTAAAGGACGGCTTTCCAAGCGAATGAATTCATCTGCTTTTTTGTAGAACTTTTCGAGAGAGGTTGGCTCCTTCATATTTAACCATTTCCCAAATTCGCTTGACTTATCAATAGCCCTCATCAGATAAGTCAATATCATTCGTGGTTCAGCATTGTCCACCTCAGCCAGTGCTATATTAAAGCGGTTCAAGAAGGATCTGATAGACTCACCAGGATTCTGCTCTAAACTCGATAGTGACATAATGTCCTTGGCCTTCGAAGCATATAGTCTAAACTGCTCCTTGAATTTTCTGGTCAAGTCTGAAAACTGATCGATAGATCGGACTGGCAACTTGGTGAACCACAGTAAAGCCACACCTTCCAGGTATACGGGGAAATATCGACACTTTATTTCGTCGGAGGCCCTGGCACCTGTCATGTGCCAATCATATTTATACAAGAACTCATTCGGATCACTTGTCCCTTTGTAAGCTGGAATAGTCGGAGGGACAAATTTCCTTGGAAATTCCGCCTTCAAGATTTTTTCAGTGAACGGAGTTTTACTTGGAGAGAAACCCCATTCCTTCTCATCTTCAACCCTTTGCATACTTTCTTTCATGATCTGCCGGACCATTCCAGAAAGATATTCCTCATCATGCTGAGTTCTAGATCCACCAGCCTCAGGAACTGCCTGCTCAAAGGGACTAGTAGCCCTTTCAGGAGCATTCCTCTCACTAACATCATGAATGTTTCCAACATAGTTCCTTTCATTACCAGCTGGTTGATTGTTTGCCCCAAGTAAATCGTTCAACTTATTCAGAATCAGAGCATTCTGGGCACTTTGAGCCTCTAATTGTGCATTTTGGGCGTTTATCTGCTGGTTTCGCCCTAGAATCACAGCATCCAACTCCGCTTTCGTAACTCCAACAGACGGAGTGGGTTGATTAGGTACAGGGGAAGCAGAGGTTCCCTCTTGAAGGTTTCCAGATCTGACAGATCTACTTTTCCTTCCAGGAGCCATAATCTCAGATATACTTCTGGTTCTTAAGGAAATTCTTTCTTCAAATCTCTGTGAAGCAATGATGACAGTTTTCCTGAGTTCAATTCTCAGTGAAAGCACCAAAAATGTTAACGCTAAAATGTGAACGCTAACACCCCGGTGTGTAAAGTGTAGTTGTGAAAGCACCACCCGATAGATCGGGAAAGAATTACAAGCAAGTAATAGCAGAAAAGCAGTAAACAACAACGATTTTATAGTGGTTCGGCTTAAGGGTATAGCCTACGTCCACTCTAAGTACTTTTATTAATAATCCCGTTATAAACTGATACAATTCTTCTCAAGTACAATACACTTCAAGTTACAAGTGATTTGGAACAAGTCTTAAGCTTCAATGTCGATTAAAGTTCTTAGATTCATGTTGAAGATGTATGGTTTCTTCGTGAATCTCTTTGATGTATTCCTCTAATCTTGGAAGCTCTAAATGTTGATGAAGTTCTCAATGCAGCAAGGTAACGGTGTGTGAAGAGAATGTGCCAAAAGTCCTTTGAATGTTGGAGGTGGTTGCCTATTTATAGAGAGTTCTGAATCTGGAATTTTTGCCAAGTCCTAAGCCGTGGCCGATCTAAGTTAAGTCGTAGCCGACTTTATATGAGCCGTGGCCGGTCCATCTGGCCCCCTTCTGGCTTCACAGGAGCTCACTTGCACAAGTCCTAGGTCGCCTCCGAGTCAACACTACAACTTCTTAGTAATATGGCATTGGGCTTATACTTAGTGGCTTTAGGTCGTGGACGAGTTAACTTGGTAAGTCGCAAGTCACGGTCCATCTGGTAAGTCCTGGATCGTGTACGAGTTAAGAGGCCACTGTACCAAGTAGCTGCCTTGAACTTACCTTCCTTTGCTTAGGTCGTGACCGAGTTGACATTGGTCATAGGTCGGCCGCGACTTAGGTCGGTAGCTATCTTGGGTCGGCGTTCCTTAAGTCTTAGGTTGGTATACATGCTAGAGCATTGGGTCGGCACCTCTCTTAAGTCGGTATCCCTTTTCGGCCTTAGGTCGGCATTCCTGTTAAGGCAGTTAGGTCGGCAACCAGTTAAGTCGGCAATCTTCATAGACTGTTAGGTCGGTATCTATGTTAAGTCAGTAGAGTCAGTAGCCTCATTGAAGTGTTAAGTCGGCACACCCTTAGGTCTTAGGTCGGCACCCCCCTGTTGAGCCTTAGGTCGGCATGCTTCTAACTGTTAGGTCGGTAAGTCATGGTCCAGGCGGAGTTAACAATTATTTTTTTAAAAGTTGAACATAGTAAGATACAATTCTAATCAATCATTAATTTATTTAAAATCTGAAGTACAGGATTAATTCAAAATGTTGTAGAAAATCTTCTCACATAAAATACACATAGTAATAGTTAAATAAGCAACTGGAATTGTTCAAAATTTTCATCTTTTAATGTTCCTAATGAACCAAAATTATTACCCGACTTGCTCAGATTCAATACTTGTATATATAATGAAACAGTTGAAAAATGAACTAAAAGCACTAGTAATAAAATTTTGTAGCAATGCAAGCCTGTTTGGAATTCTGTAGACACATGTTATTTAATTGTAAACTATTATTTACTATTCCTTTTTCTAATATTTCTATTTTTAATTTTTAATTATGTGATTAATTAATTTTTAACTCTATCAATTTTTTTTACAAATTTATCAGCTCAAATGCTTGTGCAAATATTTCCATGGTAAAAGTAATTTAAATCTGATAATATTACTATAGGATTTAAGCATATAAGTGGAGATATGTTTAACATGGTTCCTTCTTGAGATCTTTTATCATGAAGATGTCCTTATTAGCATTTCGACTACTGCCTTTATATTATATAGGAGAAATATTAATAAACAGATTTTACATTATGTAGTGGTTAAATGAATAATGACTTCAATATTTTGATGCATTTACGAACTAAATGAATATACCATGCAACATGCAATGAAGATCTTTAGGAAACTAAAATATTTTTTAATAAATATCATAATACCAAATACAGGACATACTTTACATTTTAACTTCCACGTTAAAGTAATCGACGTTCATTCAAAAAATCGAAACAACTCTTTTAAGGATATTATCCACATTTCTTACCAAGCTAAAATATTATACATAAAATGTTTTGACAATTGATGGATGAACTAAATTGATCTGTTTTTATTCAAATTGTAACCTCCATTTGGATCCTTTATTAATATCATCTCCAATTATCAGCATTTTTCTATTCTTCACTTTGATTCCATTATCTATTTAACTCATCAATAATAATGTGATGTTTCAACCAATTGATGCCCATTAACCCAAAATCCTTCGAACTTTGAATTCGAGCCAACACATACCCTTCGAAACACGTAGACCTCTTCGTCATCGAGTATAAGAACACTGTGTCATAAGGATCACCTTTATCTTTCATGAAATCCAATTTGAAAAAAGGCAACAAGTGAAGGCCCTTCATCTCGCACTGTGCCATCTTTCCAAATATTTTCGAACCAGCCTTTTTCATCGTAACCAATAAAGGCTTCGTCATATGCAATGTTTACATTTCAAAGTCATGGTTGTACACAACAAAAACGGAGAACCATAGCATTGACAAGGTGGTTGAGGACATAAGCCTTGTATGGTTGATCCACCTTCCCTTTTCCTATGACTTCATGAGGTTTGGAAAGTTCTGAAGATTATGGCAAGAAATGCAAATCTGGGTCTGATTTACAAAGTTT
Source organism: Allium cepa (assembly GCA_030765085.1). Taxonomy (NCBI): domain Eukaryota; kingdom Viridiplantae; phylum Streptophyta; class Magnoliopsida; order Asparagales; family Amaryllidaceae; genus Allium; species Allium cepa. The sequence continues at coordinate 862,031,666 of CM060939.1, read as the reverse complement.
CTAAGAAGGGTCTAAGGGCATTGAATTCTCCATTGATGGTGAGAAGGTAGATCATGGAAGCACATTATAGGCTTTATTTGGCCAACAAGCTCTTTTTTTGTTTAAAGATACAAAATTTAGGGTCATTTCTTAGTGAAGTTTGTAATTGCATTAACATTAAACAAAAATATGAGGGTTCTGAAGGTAATGGAAAATACGAGATTACTAAATAAATACATTGGCAAAAATAGGTGCATATTAGAGTAAATTTATGCAATTATATGTTTATTATTATTAATAAAAATTGCTTTAACAATATTTAACACGATTTCACTCAGAGTTGGCACCTAGTTTTGTAAAAGGCATTCATTCAGTAAGCTCCTTCGTCGCAACAACCTGAGAATCTTTCATATTTTCATTCAAAATCAATGTAATAACTAGCTTCAATAAAAATAACCCAAAAGGTTGTATTGTAAATGAAGCAAGAACTTGTTGGATCGAATAAAACCTACAGTGCAATTTCACGCTCCGCTTGTTTAGTATTAAAGAAGAATACAAAGCCCTCACATGATTCTCCCTAACCTAGTAAATCGGACACCAAACACTACATTTCTCAACATGGTCTTTAAGGACATTCATACCACCTTGAAGTCGTAAAACAATGCAAGGTTCATTGACTATGCAAGGCTTAGATCCACGACCGCCTTGTTAAAGCTATGGATGTTCTTCCTCATCCGTTGTAAATAACAATAAACTCAAAAAACATAGATGTTGCTTATGGTGAAGTCAATGTTTGTTACAATTTGAAAATAACTGATCGATTTAGTTCGACCATCAAATTTTCGAACGTTCTATTTAGAATAGTTTGATTTAGTAAAAAAAATGTTGATAATATCCTTGAAAGTTTGGTTTTATTTTTAAATTAATGTCAAATACTTTAGCATGGAAGTTATAATATAAAGTATGTCTTCAATTTTGTATTATGGCACTTTTTCAAAATTATAAGACAATTTAATTTAACGACCCTATACCACTAATGTCCTAAAACCAACTCAATATACCAATGCACAACAAACATAAACGATGAATGCTCGTTTGAAACTAGATATAGAAATTGTACAACATAATTCTCAAAAAACATAGGAAAAATATAATAGGTGAATAAATTTGTTCATGCGAGATAGTAAAATGCAAACTAATATGCATATCTCATGTTTTGCAAATATCATAGCATAATGGTCAAAATACGCTACTTGGGTTATTTTTTGAATACGCAAAAGTGTGCATGAAGATGTATATTACAACCTTTTTTGCCAGTTGTAATAGATGCATTTTTTTAACAACTCTTTTTTTCAGTTGTAATAGGTGTCTATTACAACTTTTTGTTTACTAGTTATAATAATTATTTAATAATCATAATTAAATATTAATACTTAATAATCAATAATGAATTAGAAAGCAAATAACAAATAATAATTACTACTAGATGATAATAATTAACTTAAAATATGAAGTAATTAATATTAATAATTAATATACTAATTAATAATTATTAAAAAAATCATATTAGAATTAATTTTAAATAATTAATAATTAACATTAATAAATAAAAATTAAGAAATAACAGTTAATATTAATTATTAATATTTAATAATTGATATTTAAAATATTATAATCAATAATCAACAATAAATATTGATTACCATTAAATAATAATATTTAATTTGAAATATGAAATATGAAATATGAAATAATCAGTATTAATAATTACCAATACAGTCACATTTTCAAAGCCAATCTAATTTAGAAATTATTGGTGTACAAACCTCAAGAATCTTAGATAAGACGGGTGTAGAAAATCAAGAGAAGCTTTGAAGAATTTTCCTTTTGTTTTTATGCTTTTATATTATAATATTTATCATAATTTTTTGATGTTGGAGATGGGAACAGGATGCACGAGAAGTGGTTAGATATTAGCAGACTGATAGAATGGCCAAGTGATGAGTTTAAGATGTATTTATAAACCTTAATTAGCTTTAGCTTTAGCAAGTTGACCAATTTTTTAATTAATGCGTTCTCTCTTATGTTACCCATAAAATCTTAGAAATATTTGCACCACCTAATTTCGTATTTCCAAATTTAACTAGTTTATGGAAGAAATAAAAGATTAACTTTGAGAGATTTTTGCAATAAATATAGATTTGATAAAAAATTTCCTTTTCCGTTAAACATTCCTTAAGTTTTTTACTCTGTTAAAATCTTAAAAATCTCACAAAAAAGTTAATAAATCATTATAGTATATTACATTATATACTAATTTTGTCAGTAAATGCATTAATGAGTTAAGATTATTACTCCGTTGACCACCACCATAACGCGAAATTAGTTAATCATGTATAATAAAGGCAATTGCTAAGGTACCAATAAGGGAACCTGCACGAAAATAGTTCTCTAGGAGGAACAGTAGTGAACAAATCTCCACCTACGTGCTCTAATCTTAAAGTCACATTTTCAAATATAAATTAATATTTACATAAAAATAGATGTATAGATATCTGCGTGAACAAGTTTTAAAAAAAAACATTTAGTACAGTGAAAAATTATTTTCATAATTTAAAATAAAACATTAGAAAGTATATAGTAAAGAACAATTTACAATTAAATAATGTTTGTGTACACACTAGCAGGCAGACAGACAGTGCAACAAAATAGTTTAGTATTATTTCTTTCATGTCATTTTCAAGTTGTTTGTTACGTAGAAGTACTCAGGCACATGCTTTTCATGTTGGTAAAGCATTTGATATTTTTGCTTCACCAAAAAAAATTAAGAAATGAATATTTTCACAATTATATGTTGTTGTGTAATTGACTATATATATTTTATGTGGGCTGATTTTCTGCTACTTTGAGAAATTGTTTCTATACTTAAAACTTTTCAATTAAAATTAAAATTAAAATTAATGATTGATGAAAACTATATTTTATTGTGTTCAAATTTTAAGAAAATAATGAAGATTACTGAAAGTGAATTAAGAAGGAAAAAAATCACAAACACAAATACGCAGAGTATAACATTTTCTATTGGAGCTTTCCACCGAAGCTCCTTGTTTTTGATGTTGTTATAAGAAAAATGCTTATGATAATGAGTATGTAAATTAAGTATCTGTTTTTTCTATATCAGAAAGTGTAAAACATCTTACACTTTTTTACAGAAAGCGTAATTTAACTTGCGCTTTTTTAATTTTTTTTTAAATTTTAAAACCGTCAAAAAAATTAAAATCAAAAACAAAAACGCAGGTTAACATGAGCTTTTCAAAAATTTCAAAATTTTCAAAAAGACATTCAGAGTCAAAAAGTTGCAAGTTAGCTTGCATTTTCTGTCAGAAAAATGCAAAATAAAATGTTATCTCCATTTTTCAAAAAATATGAACTAAATTTACATATTCATATCTATATATATTTTTCTTATCACATCATCAAAAACAAGGAACTGTGACTCTTTTCTTGTTCCCTATTTCAGGATCAGAAAATAAACGCCAAATGATGCTCAGCCGACACTGGAATTATTTACAAAGGATAAAATGAGATGGTTTATTTTCACAACATAAGTAAATAGAGTAATCTAAAAAATCTAAAATTTTGTCTTTGCTGACTCCTGTGTGCAAAGAATAGATGTCTTTCGCAATGTGGTTAGCAATAGACGACTCTTCTTCCCTTATTACCTATAACTGTCTTCATAACTCATTTTCTCACTTCAGGAAATGGCTGTAGTCATGGACTTACAGTCAAATGCATTTCAGCAGGGCCTTCCAATTTTTTATTTTTTTTCCTCTAAACAAATAAATTTTGTTCAGGTATTCCTCATTAGCATTTCCTGCATGTAATGAAGCCATGTTGATAAGAATAATTATGCTACTTTTGACACAAAGGAGACCTGTACTAAAATTTGAATGAACTCTTTCATAACAAACAACAGTAATCGGACAAACAAAACAATAGTATAAATGAAAAACAGATATTTACATTGATAAACATGTATTAAAGGTAATATGCATTTTTAAGGAGAACCTATAGACTAAAATTACCAATCGTTACTATTGTAGGATTCACACTTGCTTTGAATTTCTACTCAAATGATCTTTGAACGTTGATTTCTGGTTACAACAGTTGATTATAGCAAAAAGGGGTTAATGAGTAAGAATCTTTGACAATCAAAAATGATTATATTATGAGAAAAAGATTCAATATTAATTTACAGAAATTTAATAATTATATGTTCAAGTTTTAATTTGTATTGATACTTGATGAAAAACTATAATAATGTATAAAATTTTCTTCATATTTAGTTTTGATGTTGCATTCATGCCCACATCTTCAACCTTTATCACATTAGTGTGGATTAAACTCCTATGTTGTTATATTTCTAAATACATCATCGAAGTTTATGTTATGTTTGTAAATATATCGGTATTATTTATGTAGATCTAAATGATATTTATATCTGGGGTTATGCATAGAAGGTCCATATTTCTGATGTTAGAGAAAAGTGTCTATTGCAATGGGTATGTAAATTAAGTTCCTGTTTTTTTTTTAAATCAGAAAGCGTAACTTAACTTGAGCTTTTCTAATAGAAATCGCAAGTTAACTTTCGCTTCAAAATTTTCAAAATTTCAAAATAAATTTGAAAATTACAAAGCGCAAAGTAGCTTGTGCTTTTCCAATAGAGCGCAAGTTAACTTGCGTTTTTCAAAAATTTCAAAAATTAAAAAAAAAATCAAAATCGAAAAAGCGTAAATCAGCTTGTGTTTTCCTCATAGAAAGCTTTTCAAAAATTTTATAACAAAATAAAAACCAGAAAGTGTAAGTTACCTTGAATTTTCGGCCAGAAAAGTGCAAGACACTTTGCATTTTCAGTTTTTCAAAATAAGGACAAAATTTACTTATTTATTTCTATTGGGACTTTCTTATAACAACATTAAAAATATGGACATGTAGCTCTTTTCTTAATTTGTAAACACCTAAAAAAATTACATTAAAAGTTCATTACTAAAAGTATAGTTCAATGTTAACAAAGCAATCAATTCAAGTTCCCATCTCTTAATGGTTCCAATGCACACCAAAGATTCAAAATTAATAGTTTCACACAAATTCACGTGATTATATAGACAATTTTCCTAAATTAGTGAAACCCACTTGGTTCTCCCATCAGAAGTCCATGATATCACAAATGTAGAAACCAAAATTTTGGAACCTTAATTGTTTCAGAGCATTAAGCTCGTGGGGATCACTTGAGAAACTTATTTAAAGATACCTCTTAATCTATTTAATTTAATAAACTTTCTTTTGATCATTTAATTTGGAATAAGACTGAATAAATTTTAATAAAGCGTAACATAAATTTGGAAAAAAATCATGCAAGTATATCAAATGAGCATGAAAACTTGAGTCTAACATATGATATCTAGGGAAATTTTTTAATAGACATGTATATCATAGGAAAATTTGTAACACACGTGTTATTTCTAAGAAATACAACTATATAAACCAATTCAAAATCCTACATATAAACAAAAATGTTATTATAATATTTGCATACCTTACTATACATAATTAAAGATTTATATTAAAATAATACTGAAGTTTTACAAATTTCAATTAGCTTTAAATATAAGTTTTATTACTACTATGTGGGTGAACTTTGAAATACAACATATTTTTATACAATTGTCCATAAACACTACATTCGAAGTCTTCCACACATGAAAAGTGAATAATAGTTGACTTTATCCATATAAATTACTTATCTATTTTAGTGGCAGTGATAGAAATAGCCTTTTTAATATATTTTTAACACAAGTTTTTAGAAAATCAAATCTATGATTTCGATGACAACAACTATACAATGAAAATCGAATCTGCATATATATATATATATATATTCCATTTACAGGTAATTGTTAAAGTAAAATCACCAAAGAGACAAGAACAAGGCTCAAAGAATGTTACAAAAGACTACAAGTCAAGAGGATCAATAGAGCAATGACACAGAAGCACAAAAAACAACATGCACAGGGATCAGACTTCTGGGTGAACTTGCCATACGTCTATAGAAATCCTCTGAATTATAAACCAGACAAGATTAGATGTTTAGTTAATGTACTCAGACATCTGAAAGGCTACTGTATACAAAAAATATATAGAGACAGACGTCTGAAACATATACCAGAAGTCTGAAACTGAACTCGGATTTTGAAATTCAAATAACAATTGTTGCACTTGAAAAGACATCTTCGCTTCTCTTCGCTGCAACTCTTCATCACCATCAGAAGCGACCACAGAACACTTGTTAATGGATATAACTACTCAAGGAATCTCTCTACCACTATAAATAACATTAGGAATCATAGAGAAGACCTGACCTTACTCACCTACGCTCTTTACTCTTATACTCTGATATATTCTTGATCTTTAGCAATCATATACTTATATTTCACTCTTTCATATATTCAAGAAATCCTTAATCAACATTCTCTAAATATATATATTGGAAGCATTTGTACTTAATAGTCAATATCCGTGTTATAGATCATATACTTGACTAAAACAAGCTATTGTAACCAAGCCCATTCCTCCGAGCGAAGTGAGGGTATTTGATAGTCGAATTCCGAAGGGGAGCTTCGGGGTTGGACATAGGACAGGAGGTCCGAATCAGTATAAAATCCTGGTGTGCTTAGTCTATATTTTACTTGATTAATTTTATATTAGTTGCATCATATAGTTAGTTACATATACTTGCGTATACACTACACAATCCATCATATAGACTTTTAGTCAGTATCAGAGCAAGATTTGATCAAAGTACCATAACACATTTTTGTATCATTTTAATATTGTAAGTATTTTTCAAGAAGGACAATCCACCGCATGACTCCCACTTTTTAATGGCTCTAACTATGCATATTGGTCAACACATATGAGAATTTTTATGGAAGCTAATGGTCTAGAAATTTGATCAGCCACTCACGATAAATATGAAGCACCTACTACTGCTATGAACACATGGACCGATGCACAAAAAATAGCAGCTTCTAATAATGCCAAAGCCATGAATGTTTATTTTGCTCATTAGATAAAAATGAATTCTTACGTGTCATGTTATGTAACACTTCATTTGACATTTGGCGTACTTTACAAGTCACACACGATGGCACAAACAAAGTTAAACAAACCAAGATTTCAATCTTACAAAATCAATTATCATCATTTAAAATGAAACAAAAAGAATCTATAGTAGATATGTACTATAGATTTCAAACCATTCAACATGATTTAACGGCACTTGGAGTTAAATTCACAAATATTGACTTAGTATCCAGAATACTCAATTCTTTAACTCCAAAGTGGGAAAGAAAAGTATTAGCTATCGAAGAAGCTAATGATCTCTCAACACTCTTAGTAGAAGAATTGATAGGAAATTTAATGTCTTATGAAGCTAATTTGCAGGAACGAAAAGAATTAAATTCGAAAAAGAAGAACATAATTTTCGCAACAACAAATGAAGACTCCGAATTAGACGAAAAAGAAATTGTATTTATTACCAAAAATTACAACAAATTCAAGAAATTTAGGAAAATGAATAAATTTCAGAAAGGAGGAAAATCAAGCCCAACGAACCAAACATCAATCAAATGCTATGAATGTGATCAATTTTGACATATGAAGAAAGACTGCCACAAGCTCAATAATGATAAAAGAAGAACAAAATTGAAAAGTTCAAAAAGAAGAAGGCTTTCAAAGTAACATGGGATGACTCAGATTCTTCATCATCTGAAAGTGATAGCGATAGTGACGAGGATAAGCTAATGTGTGTTTTATGGCACAAACTGATGAGGTAACCAAAATAAAAAATAAGGAGAAGTGGATATTAGATAGCGGATGCTCCAAGCATATGACCAGAAATTCAAAAATATTATCATATGTAACAGATAATTCAAAAGGATATGTTGTAGGCATTGGAGAAGTCATCAACTATGGTATTTCTAATTCTCCTATTATTACAAATGTTCTATTAGTAGAAAATCTAAAAAACAACTTACTAAGTATTAGTCAATTAGCGATAAAGGTTTTCAAATAAATTTTGAAAAAGATAGATGTAATATTTTCGATAATAACAAACAACTTATATTTGAAGGTTTTAGAAACAAAAATATTTATGTATTAAACATGAATATAAATAAAAATTCAAATTTATGTTTAACCGCCAAACATGATGATCCATGGTTATGTCATAAACGATTTTGTCATATTAATTTTATATTTATTAATAAATTAGAAAAATATAAGCTAGTTGGAGGTTTACCTAAAATAAATTACAAAGTAGAAAATTTATGTGATGAATGTCAAATTGGAAAACTAAAGAAAAGCTCTTTTAAATATAAAAATAATATTTCTACAAAACGACCATTAAAATTATTAAATTTAGATTTATTTGGTCCAACAAAAGTACGATCTATAAATCGCAACAAATATGTTTTCATAATAGTTGATGATTTTTCAAGATATACGTGGACTTTGTTGTCAAATCATAAAAGAGATACCTTTGGTATGTTTAAAATATTTTCTAAAAGAACTAAAATACAAATGGACTTGAAAATTAAAAATATACGAATTGATCACAGAGGAGAATTCGAAAATGATCATTTTACTGATTTTTGCAACAAGAAAGGAATATGTCATAATTTTTCTTTTCCTCGCACACCTCAACAGAATGGTGTAGTAGAAAGAAAAAATCATACATTACAAGAATGTGCACGAACATTACTGAATAGTAGTGGTTTACCAAAACACTTTTGGGCTAAGCTATTGCCATTGCTTGTTATGTATTAAATCAAGTAACCATATGTCTTATGAAAAAACAAACTTGTTTTGAAATATTTTTTTGGAAGAAAACCTAAAGTATCATATTTTAAAACGTTCGGATCAAAATGTTTTATATTAAATACAAAATATAATTTAGGAAAATTTGATCCGAAGGCCGATGAAGGAATACTTGTTAGATATTTGGATCGAAGCAAAGCATTTAGAATTTTTAATAAACGAAATAATACTATTGAAGAAAGTTTACATGTTTCGTTTGAGAATAATCATCATACTAATGATGATGAAGAAATAATTCCATTAAGTAATACAATAAACTCTATTAATAATGATACAAATGTGCAAAATAATACTTTGATATCGTCCCCTAGAATTCTTAAGGATCATCCAAAAGATAATATTCTTGGAGATCTAAATTCTAAAGTAACTAGAAATCAACTTAATCAAATAAGCCAAATACCATTTTTGGATTTTAAACTAAAAAATTATAAAGAAGCTTCAAATGAATTTTTTTGGATAATAGCTATGCAAGAAGAATTAAATCAATTTGAACGAAATAATGTTTGGGAATTAGTACCAACACCTGAAGGTCAATCCGTTGTAGGAACAAAATGGGTGTTTAAAAACAACGCAGATGAAAACGAAAATATTGTTAGAAATAAAGCACGTTTAGTTGATCAAGGCTATAATCAAGAATAAGGTATCGACTATGATGAAACCTTTGCTCCAGTAGCAAGATAGGAGGCCATTTGTACATTACTCGCCTTTGTAACTCATCACGATTTTAAACTATTTCAAATGGATGTCAAAAGTGCTTTTTTAAATGATTTTATTAAAGAAAATATATATGTAGAACAACCCCCATTATTTGTTCATGGAAAATATCCGACCATTTTTTTTATGTTACACAAAGCATTATATGGATTAAAACAAGCCCCTCGTGCATGGTACAAACGTCTTAAAAATCATTTAATTACATGTGGTTTTCAAGTAGAAAAAATCGATACAACTTTATTTATTAAGCGAGAAAATAACGATATTTTAGTAGTAAAAATTTAAGCTGACGATATTATATTCAGTTCAACCAACGAAAATCTATGTGATCAATTTTAAAATATTATTAAAAATGAATTTGAAATATCACATATGGGAGAATTAAATGTCTTCCTAGGTTTACAAACAAAACAACTTGAAAATGGTATTTTTATTCATCAAGAAAAATATTGTAACGATCTATTACGTCGTTTTGAAATGGATAAAACTTCAAGCAAACCAACACCAGTGAGTACTGCTGTTCAATTAGAAAAGGATGATAATGGAATAGATTTTGATGAAAAATTATATCATAGCATGATTGGTTCTTTACTCTATATGATGGTTAGTCGACCCGATATTATGATGAGTGTATGTCTTTGTGCTCGATTTCAAGCAAAAACAAAAGAATCTCACATAAGAGCTGTTAAACGTATTTTACGATATCTATCTAGTAATAGAGATCATGGTTTGTTTTACGCTAAACGATCATCATTTGAACTAGCTTTATATAGCGATGCGGATTTCGGTGGATGTAGAACAGGTCTTAAGAGTACTAGTAGAACATGTCATATTATCGTACAATAATTAGTTTCACGGTTTAGCAAAAAGCAAAATTGTGTTTCTTTATCTACTTGCGAAGCCGAATATATCTCAACAACTCTATCATGTGCACAAGTGACATACATGCAACAAACACTTACGGATTTCAGTTAAATTATCAATAAATCTCCAATATATGGTGATTACACGTTTGTAATAAATTTATCAAAGAACCCTATCAGTCACTCTCCAACTAAGCATATAGATATACGACATCATTTTTTACGAGACAATATTGAAAAAAGAACTATCTCATTAGAATACGTAAATACCGAAAATCAAATAGCAGAAATCTTTACAAAACCACTAAATGAACAAACTTTTATTAAACTCCGATGTGATTTAGGGATTTTCTCTCTTCATGATCTGCTCACTTAATAATCACTCCTTCATTTGGGCCATGATTAGCCATTAGTTTTTCTATCCACAAATTGTAACTAATAAATTCTACAACTTTGGTTTTTTAGTTAGTCGGTTTCTTTTTTTTAATTTTTTATAAATAATTTTTCAACATATATATAAATAGTTATACAAGAAGAAAAAATATATACACAGTTCTTATTTTTCAAGAAACAAAATATAGTCATGTCTTTTGAAAATTCCTATATATCCATCTCGACGCCTACAACGGATAGCTCTGTCGATACACCACAACGGCTTCCTACATCCACATCAAATCAGGAACCAAAGTATAGGTGGTCCTCATATCACACGGGATTCACTCCTGATAGCAAGAAGACCAAACAACCGTTATTTGTTTCTCCTAACACAAAAGAGAAAATTGATGAAATTCATCACTATCAAAAACAATAAATAGATCTATAATGAGAACTATATTTTGAACAAAAAGTTACGGCATATCCGCTAAGCTTTTTGGAATAAGTAGCGATGAAGTTTTGTATGTCATGGAAGAAAGATGTCCATGAACCACTTTCGTAGCCTTGTAGTTCCTTGGATCCCTCTTCCTTATATTGTACCCCTTTGGACCATTCACCAAGACGATTCTCTGGCTCCCGGAGAACCCACGAACGTGAAAATATATGGTCTCCACTTAAACCGTGGAGGGATAATAAGTCAAAAGATCGTAAAAATCCATCGCCATCTAAATAGATTATATTGTTATTCTATGTGTATCTATGTTTATTTGTTATTTTGTTTCACACAAATAATACTACATTTCGTTTTTAAAAAAAAAACAGAGAATCGAGAAATAAGCAAAACCATTCAATTTTAGGCTATTTGTAGAAAAATTGCCTATTTCAGACGTCAGGATATGGACCTCAGACGTCTGACACTCTAATATACTTCGAATTTTTTAGCATTGTGCATATGTCAGACGTCTATTATTCCCCCAGACATCTGAAAATTTTCTTTGCCTCTTAGAAATTGAAATAAGACTATTTCAGATGTCTGAACTTCGATCCAGACGTCTGAGTTATGTCTCTACCACCAAGTTTTAAGAACTTAACCTATTTCAGACATTTGAAATTTTACCTAGACGTTTGAAAAAACTCTCTGACTATCAATTTTATAAAAATTCGATCAGACAAGACGTCTAGCAGATAAACCAGACGTCTTAAGTTATCTACTGTATTCGAATTAGGGTAAACTTGATGTCTGATTTTGCTTCTAGACGTCTGAAATTCAATCGACACTTTAAAATCATCCAGATAACGTCATTTTTTTAACTTTCATTTCTATTTTCAACTACAAATTATATGCGGGCGATTTTTCCTCTTTACTCCAAAAGAAATCGTTTTATCTTACAAATGCCTCTTAGGACTAAAAATCCTAAAATATCCATACGAAAACAAGACCGACCAACATCATCCTCAAATCCTTAAGTATGCTCGGATGATCAAATCGAAAGATTGATGAATAGATCACCACACTCAATCAAGAGATATGAGGTTATACAAAATAAAAAGCTTCACACAGGTCCGTTTTATAACCTACTTAAATTTCCAATGTATGATTTGAATGAAATGTGTGAGAATGTCGGACTAGAAACATTGATATGCTCACTCCCAATGATATCCAAATTGATCAACTGGCAATATTTCTTTTTTATGTAAATTTGGATAGCACTTCAGTATGGAACACTAAACATGAAGATAATTGGCTATGGTCTAGCATTTATGGCAACACGATTAGGCTCACTCCTGGCATAATAGGTAGAACTCTAGAATGTTCTGACACTGACAAAGATTTATACAATATTCCCGATATGCACTTCAAACCAAGGAATCGTATAACACATAAAATATGGGAGGATGAAATGTCAAAATTTGCCTCTAAATATCTACGTCCAAAAGCATGACTTCTTACTCGAATGATAATCAATACCATCGTTCCAAGAATGGGAAGTCATGAGTAAATAACCGAGTTTAGAGCACAATGCCTTATATGCCCTATTTAGCGGAACATGGGTGAAATGGGCCAAATTCATCTTTGACGAGCTCAAACATTTTTGGACTCAATCACGGCCATGAATCATCTACCCCACATACATCATGTGACTTCTATGTGCACACAACATCCCTTCCTACCTATCAACTTTTGAAGAAATTTCTCCAAAATATGCTTCCGCCAAGGTTTTTTTACTAATGCACTTACCGAAGATTCCCCCGGAATTTATGAGTTTTGAAGTTTGGACGCACAATCGTCAAACCAGAGAAGCTGAACCTCCATCACAACCACAAATTGAAACCATCACAAGAGGAGGAACAACATCGTGTGACAAATCCTCCCCCTCCTGCACCATTTGACTATCTAACCCCAGATGAGATTGTCGAGACTTGAACAGAAACAAATCCAAATGAAAGTGTTCGGTATCTCACCCTTAAAAATCAACATATATTGTCTCAAAACAAAAAAGTTTTAGCTAAGCGAATTGATAGCTTTGAATCTTCTTTTGCCCACGCCCTGCAATAGTTGAAGAATCACTTTCAACTGTCCTTGCAGTTCTCAAAGAAGTACTTCAATGGGTTCACGGTCCGAAACCTCCTTTTGAAGACTAGACAACCCCAGTACCTTCTCCTCCCACGAAACATTCCAAACTTTCTGAGGATGAACCTCTAAAGCAAGCTTCGACGTCTCCTACAAAGCATAGCTCTTCCCAAAAAGAAGAAACGGGAGATGATCAAGAAAAAGCTTCTCTAAAGCAATCATAGATTCTGGAATTTTTGAATTTTAGCTCTTGTATTATTGACAAAAATCTATTAATGTAATCAACTTCGAATTATTAATGAAATTTTCTTTTGTGTGTTATCTTTAACGATTGGCTCAAATTTTATAATTATTTTTGATAATGCCAAAGGGGGAGAAATATAACTATAATTATAAAACATTACAAATAAGCACATATTCAGGGGGAGATTTATAAATTATATATAAGTACGTTGTATAGTTGTCATCATCAAAAAGGGGGAGATTGTTAGGAAATCAAATCTTCGGTTTCGATGAAAACAACTATATAATGAAAATCGAATATTTGTATATATTTCTATTTGCAGGTAATTGTTAAAGTAACATCACTAGAGAGAAAAGAACAAGGCTCAAAGAACGTTACAAGATACTGCCAGTCAATAGGATCAATAGAGCAATGACACAGAAGCACAAAGAACATGCAAATCGATCAGATGTCTGGGTGCACTATCCAGATGTCTGAAGAAATCCTCTGGATTATAAACCAGACAGGATCACACGTCTAGTTAATGTATTTAGACGTATGAAAGGCTACTGTATACAAAAAATAGAGCCAGATGTCTGAAACATATATCAGACGTCTGGAACTGAACTCGGATTTTGAAATTCAAATGACAACTGCTGCACTCGAGAAGGCATCATCGCTTCTCTTCGCTGCAACTTGTAACGTACGCGATTTTTCGTTGCCGAAAAACCGAATAGTTAGGGTTTTTAAAAAGAATTTAAGAAAAGAAAAAGAAAGAAGAAGAGATAAGAAGGTAGAAAATAGAGAGGAAAGAACATAGGAGAGAATAGATAGAAAATAGAATGGACAGAAAGGAAACAACAGAGAACAACAACAGAATCTCACAATTCGCAGCGGAACAACAGATAATAATAAATGAATAATCTTTAAACAAAGAACTATATCAGTTATTACATTTTACACATTACATTTCATTACATCATATCATCAGAGTGTACAACAACAACAACAAACAGTGCAGCGGAAAAAGAAATACTATATACTAGTAATACGCCATGCCATCCAGCTTGCCTCCAGCAACTCCAGAATATCCAGAATATCCTGATAAACCTTTACTCTTGACTGCCCGTGTGAAAATTTGTGGGCACCCAGAGTTTAGGAAGGAAAACAATAAACTCCGAGTCAGTCATGTGACTGGTGTGAGAACTCAAAACAGTTTATTTATCTTTAAAATCAAAAATAGAGGAATAGTTTTAAAGTCAATTCGCAATGCTTTTAAAAATGAGACTACCATAAGGCCTCCCGCACACACACACAATGCAAACGCAGAATCGGAGGAGATTTCTCCTTATGATAGTCAAAGATGCTTGATACGCATTAAAAGAACATTTTATATTATTACTAGTGCATAGTGTAGGAAAAATTTATTTCGAAAGTAGAATATAAATCTTAGCCAACATACGACCATTATCGTATGCCTACTATAGCTAACTATGTTCAATAGCAGGTTACCGCCACATTCCATAGCAGGTTATACAACTAAAACCGTACAAGTCTCGTATTGTTTCTTTGGATTCCAACGAATGATCAGGCCAAGGAACTTCCCATTGCCACATGAGAATGCCTCTGGATGGACATCCCCGAGAACCAAACCGGATCTCTACCAACACAAGGCCGGGTTACCCCTAACTGAGTAACAACTGACCGAATATGCCATCCCCCGGTCCTTTGGGACCTTTTCACCGAGCGCTCGTAATCAATTCACACAATCATAACAAAGTTTTTTCAACATGAGTAAGTATCTGGGCTCCATACCATGATACCACCCTTTTCCAGAAGGAAATGCACACATCCTAAAAGGCGCTACCCCTCATAACCTTGCTGCTTCTTTCCTGTTTTGACCATTCACGGGGTGTGAGGCTCGACGAAGTCACGTCCACAAAAACATACTTTATACAAAAGCCATGCTTTGGGTCAACAAATGATCATAGAAATGATCACCAAGATAGACGATCAAATAAACGATCCTATCACAAATAATCAACACAATGATCATTTCACAGCAACACTCAGCATGTCACATTACCAAATTGGGAATATATCGCTGATAACATTCAACTACATAACCTCCGAGCTCGTACGTCTCAGAGAAGGGTGTTAAGCTAAAAGAATAAATTCTCCACCACCAACAGAAATATATTTGAAAGAAATCAGCTTTATATCTCAACTTGTAATGTCAGACATACAATCCATACAAGTCTGTTCCGGGATCGAACAGAACCGAAGGAACTTACAAAGAAGTCCTTGCAATCCGAATAATCTCTAATTACGTTCGGATTTCCCATCACATATGGAGATCTCAATACCGGGGATCAGCCAGTGCAGAGACAATCAACAAGAAACCCTTTCGTTTTCGAAAATATCCGGTCTTCAACACCGATCTTCAATTGCAATTCATAACGACGTATCACATATTCGGAATGGGTTATACGACCCCAAGGTCCTTTCCCGGTTAACCCGAATAGTGAGCGCTTATTTAAAAAAAAAAGTGTGGCGTTCAATTTCAAGCAAATCACAACAAGTATCTATTTAAAGGTAAATATTGATAGTCGGTTATTGAACTATCAATAGATATGCCAACATCACCAGATTCCAAATAATTTTCCAAATTGTTTATTTCCCAAAAATATCTTTATAAGATATACATTTTCCATTCTTTAAAAATAAATCAATATTTATTTTTAAACCCAATTTCCAATTTCATTTATAAATTCCACATTGAATTTACATTCCAAAATATTTATGAATATACGATTCCCATTCGTTTTCAAATATTCATTTCAATTTATCTTCAAAAAGATAAATTCAAAATATTCACTTAATATTGGAAAAACATTCCCATACTTATTTATTTATAAGTAATTCACAAGCCTTTTTATTTTCTATACTTAGAAAATATTCAATATACTCTAATCGAAATTAAGTATATATTTCATTCTTTAAGGAAATCATTCTCTTAAACATATTTATTTGGGCCAAAACGAATGTTGCGTAAAACATCGTTACGACAACCCAAAATCACCAGTATAGGGATTCAAAATTAAAATAGATATATAAACCCCAATACTATACAAAACATTTCCTTTCGGAAAATCATCTATTATAACAACAATGTTATAATCTATTATTTCCTTCTATTTCTCGAAAACGTCTATTTCAACAATAAATGTTGAAATCTATGTTTTCGAATCTCAATACATTTTAAAACATCTTTAGTTCGTTTTAATTCTATTTAAAACATCACATCCAAAATAATTTCTTTAACATAATATTTACTATTCAAAACGTGAATATACTTGTTAATAAATTTCATCACTTCTATTCATTTTATTTTAAAGAATTATTCACTGTCTAAAACATGAATATAACTCCATAAATAAATTACAACAATTCACTTATCAAAATAAGTCGTTGCAGATTTATAAAACAATGTTTATAAATTCTATTTCTATTTGTTTTATAATAGCTTTCTTTTATAAATTTCCTTTATTAACCTATCTCAATTCATATCACAATGATATATTAAAAATTCATATTATAAGTCAAATACTTATAATTCATTTGTTTATAAAATCGTTTCTTTAAACTTCATAAATTTTATAAATCTTATAACTTATAAGATTCATTTATTTATCCAAATCCATTCCTTTAATAACTTTATGAATTTTATTTTGTTTTCATTTACAAATTTTATAAACCTATTATTTATAAAATTCCTATTTATAACTTCATCGTTATAATCCCATAAATTTCATTCATTTGTGAAATTCATTCACAATTCATTCTAACTCTTATAAAAGCTCGTTTTATAATTCCAATATTTTTAATTTATAAATATCAATTTATAAATCTTTTTAATATAAAACAATTTGTATTACTATTTTAAAACGTCTTTCAACTCCTTATGATTTCATCATTTTGATTTATAAAATAATCAAATTTCGTAAATTCTATAAATTTCATTCCTTTATGAAATTCATTTACAAATCATTCTATCACTTATAAAAGCTCGTTTTATAATTCAAGATATTCTAAATTTATAAATATCAATTTATAAATCTTTTAATATAAATCAATTTATATTATTACTTTAAACATCTTTAAACTCTTTTATAATTTCATCATTCTGATTTATAAAATAAAAATTTTATAAATCCTATTTTTGAACTTCTTATAATAAATTCAGAAATCCCAGTTTTAACTATTTTATAAAATCATTAATCTCATATTTTTCAAAAATCAACTTTTAACTGAATTTCTCAAAAATCATAATTTTTATAATATTAAAATTATAACGTTTATCTATTTAAGATGAATCAATTCCAAAAATATTTTATAAACGTATACTTTCAAAAATCACTTTAGAAATTAAAATCGTTGTTTTAACTTCAAAAATTGGATTCGATGATGCAACACATCAATAGTCAATCACGACTTTCAAACATCATATATCATCCATGATAAACAATCAAATATCACAATATATGAATCAAACAAATATTTGTGAGGAATCCAGTTGGATCCCTCCAACCTGTTTCCCTGCATCCACATTAGCACAATACCATTCCACTTCGAGGTGGAATATCGCGGGATATGGGATTTTATTAATATTATCCGCTTACTAACGGCGCAATAGGGTCTCATCCGCTAAAAAATGCGGGAAATCAATCAACTGCAATATATACATATGCCAATATATATATATATATATATATTGCTATATATATAATATAATACCAATTCCACTTCGAGGTGGAATATCGCGGTATATGTGTGTAATAAATAACCTCCGCTTACTAACGGCGTATAGGGTCTATTCACATCCAATATATATATATATATAACAATCATCATTCAATCATTCAATCAACACAGTCAAACAATTTTAAATCTAACTATTTAAAATTTAAATAAACAATAAAATTCCTTTTGAGTGAGAAGTTCTCACCTTTGCTTTTATTTTGCAATCCACTTCCAATTCAACTTGTTTTCTTCATTTATACCTTGTATAAATATTGACACAATTTATTAATATTCAAACAGATTGAATAATAAATTTTCATTTTTGATTGTTTTAATTATTCAATGGTTTTGTTCTAAACCAATACCTTTAATAATTTTATTCAACTACAATTTAATTTTTAAAACTAAATTTTTCTTTAATTAAATTTTTTTAACTAAAGGTTACAATTTTAAAACTAAATCCCTTTTTAATAAATTGTTTTTGGCTTTCAAACAATTTCTTTTTAATACTTTGATTTAACAAAAATTAAATTCAAAACTATTCTTTATAAATTCAAATCTTTATTTTATATAACATTTGGACAAATCGCACAATTAATTTCCATTCGCTATATTTAATTAACCAAAAGTTAAATTTAAACTAAATTTCCATTAAATAAACCTTTCACTTAATAAATTGAATTTCCATTGATAGGTTTATTTAATTTGGCTAACCATTTTGGGTTTATACTAATAATTTTATTTAAGCTAATTTCTTTTAGTCAAATAAACTTTATTTAACCAAAAATTTATTTTAACAAATTTTCCCTTAATAAATCACTTCACTTAGCAAATTAAATTTTTAACAAATTTCCTTTTATAAAAATTTATAAATTTCAAAAAAAAATCGTTTTCAAACACCAATTTAAACCCTTTTAAAATTCTTGAAGCCACTAAATAATTTAAATAAGTTCATAAAAATTTATCTCCACGATTCATTATTTAAAATTCAATCAGTAAATGAAAAATAGGTATTTTTATATATATATAGTTATATTTATATAATTTCTGTTTCAACTATATATGCATATATATACATATACATTAAATTCTACCTATATTATAATTACAGTAAATAACAATGCAAAGCTTATAGAATTTAAATTGCATATTTTTTTTTCAAATTTTAATCAAATTGAAAATCACGAAAAGCTAATACCTTACTGCCTACTAACAGCCATCGCCGCCGATGCTCCTTCATCGACGCCGCGCCATCCCACGCGCATCTCCAGCATCTCGCGCGCCACGCTCCTGCAGCCGCGATTCACCTTGATTCGCCGCGACTTCGTCGCGAATGCCCACGAGCTCGAGCTTCCACCTGGTCGCGATTCGCGAGCGTCGTCGCCTCCATGCCCTAGCCACCGCTGCCTCGTGCCGCCTTGGATCGCACGCCACCCCCCACTGCAAATTTTGCCTCGCGCGAGCGTGCGCGCCGTCGCCTCACCTTGATTCGCCTCCATGAAATCGCGCGCGCGTGCGCCCATTTTTTTTTTTGATGCTGCGTTTCGATTTGAATTTGGGGGAAGAAGGGCTTCGGCCTGATTTTTATTTCGTTTGGGAATTAAAGGCTTCGGTTATATAAAAAGAAATGGAGGCATGGGTTACACGATCTTGTTTGTGATTTTTAGGCGAGAATCTAGGACGAACGTGGTGAAGTTTGACCAAATTTAAATTTTAAATTTAAACTGAATTCGATTTGATTTCGACGCGTTTACGTGTCGTATGCTCACATATAAACTCAGAAAAATACGAAATTTGAAATCCGGCAATAATTCAATATTACGGACCCAATGGAACTGGTTTCGTCGAATTCCGAGACTGTGCCTCGGACGGCTATTTTTAAATATCGATTTCAAACGATTAAATTTCAAACTGAACAATTCATTTTCAATTTCAATTCTGAAGTTCCTATAATTTTCAATATTATCAATATGAATTTTACAAGCCTTTGAAATATTTTTAATCGGCTTAAATATGAAGATTCAAATTATTATTCAATTTTCAATAGATTAAATTCTATAATTTAATCGACATTTTATTCTGATAATTTGAAATTCAATTCAAACCATCATTCAAATATTTAAATTAATTAAATATTTTCAAATTAAATTATTAAAAATTCTGGGTCGTTACACAACTCTTCACCACCATCAGAAGCGACCGTAGAACACTTGTTAATGGATGCAACTACTCAAGGAATCTCTTTACCACTATAAACGACATCAAGACCCAAAGAGAAGACCTGACCTTACTCACCTGTGCTCTTTACTTCGATACTCTGATATATTCTTGATCTCTAGCAATCATATACTTATATTTCACTCTTCCATTGCTCAAGAACTCCTCAATCAACATTCTCTAGATATATATATTGGAAGCATTTGTACTTAATAGTCAATATCCATGTTATAGAACACATACTTGACAAGAACAAGCTATTATAACCAAGCCTATTCCTCCGGGTGAAGTGAGTGTGCTTGATAGTCGACTTTCGAAGGGGAGCTTTGGAATTGGACGCAGGACCGGAGGTCTGAACCACTATAAAATCCTGGTGTGCTTAGTCTATATTTTACTTGATTAATTTTATATTAGTTGCATCATATAGTTAGTTACATATATTTACATATACACTACACGATCCAACATATAGACTTTCACAAGTCATAAATGATTTAGTCTAAAAAGAATCCGAGGAAGATTCATGCTTTGTATGAAGAAAAATATAGGTCTAATGATGAGAAAAGAATTTGCCAATGATTTTAGCATATTCAAGAAAAATAGAATTATTTTATAGTGGTACCACTAAGGTCTTACTCATGAGAAATCTGTTTTGTAATGATGATGATGAAAACATAAACCTTTTGTAGAGATTTTCTTCTGAGTAAAGTGCAGCGGGAAATTAGGAAACATAAGCCATGGATTGCAATGAGAGCATAGCTGAACATAATTTATTGAATAGAAGGGAGATATTTAATTTTATAAAAGCGTTGATTTTTCCTATTAGTAGAAGATGCATTCAAAGGATAACTGTTGAAGAGTCGAGAGTTACGGAGTTTATGAATCAAGTGACAATACTACCTATATTTACTTACTTTCGGTTGCTATAAAGGATAGGGTGCTTTTGGTTGTATTAAAAATGGCTTCGCTTTAATGGATTTGCCCAGATATATGCTTAATATATCATATATCTATGCCTATTGGTCATAAAGAGGGTTTGGTGCATATAAAAGAAATGGAAGGAGTTATATATGAGATATATTTACCAATAGTTACAAACACCCTCAAGGTGTTTTTCTTTCTGAAAAATGCTGCATTATTTACTCAAGCTAAGATATTACAAGTAAAAGTATGAATGAAACAAATAGTGGTAGGAGTTTTAATGTAAGCTACTTACTCATACCATCCGTTAATACACCAAAGTGCCAAACAATGTAAAAGAAATACAAAATGAGTTAAAAAGGAAATATATAAATATAACACTCCTCGTACTCCACTACATGATCACTTAATGACAAAACATTCTTTAGGACTTTGAATCGGTTCATTATCTCTTCATTAACTATTTTACAGTTGAAAAGTAAACCCTCAAAGGCGGTAGAATAAAAAGAAATTGCAATGACTCGGTATTTTAAACACACCAATTTAAATATTTGATTATTAAAATATTTTAATCTTGGATTTAATGCGAGTAAAGGGTTTTATGAATCCCTTCTTAATTAGTAACCAACGATATTTTTTTTTCAAAATTTGTTAAAAAAATAATTATTTCAAAGAAATATTGATAATGTAACCAAAAATCATATTATCAATAAACAACTTTTTAATAAAATAACTGTTCTTATCTACTCGAGTTTTTGTAAATTTGAAAATCTATTAAAAGAAGATGTTTTGAAAACATGTAAGGACATTATTGGAAGTCAAGAAAAAATGTTTTAAGGGCTAGTAAGGTATGCTTTAAAGAAAAATGGTTTGGTGAAAAAGTAAATAAATTTTTGGTAGAGAAAAACTCAGTAAACAATTAAATTCAAAATCCAAATTTTTATTATGGAAAGTTGTAAAGGTCTTCAAAAGGAAAAGAGGAATAAGTTTTGTACATGGGATTTGTAAGTTTAGCCTTCTAGGTTTGGGGAACAATTTAAATTCTAAGAGCTGTAATGATGCAAGTCTAGAAAGATACAATATTAAAAAAAAGTACCTTTGAATTTAATAGAAACTTCAAAGCAACACTTTGAAAGGCAAGAATTTTGGGGTTGGATGTTTCAAAAATTTAGAAGCTTTAATTTTTGAAATGAAATGATAAATACCAAACCAAACTTTTAAATATGGAGTAGATCGGAATCATTTCCTAGGTGTGATGGGAAAAGTGTAAGGCTATGTTGGAGATAGCAGTGATTACTTTTCATAGTAATAATAAAAGTTCCCATAAAGTGTGTAGGACACTAGTGAGAACCTATGAATGTTGCTTTCATGTGTGTAGACTATACAAGAATAGTGATGTGATATTAGTAAAATAGTAAGACACGCGTGATTGGGATAGGTAGACCTTAGTTGGGGAAAAAATGTAAGGTAAAGGTAAAGAGTAACCTTTCTGGATAGAGACTGCGTAGATTGAAATCCTTATTCGTTGGAGTAAATGAGAATTAGTTATTTCATTTTGAGTATGGAATGGAAGAGGTGAATTGACTTTATTCATCGTAAATAATGCAACATGAGTTCGTAATGAGTAATAGCCGACAGGAAGAGCATATAAGTTACTTGGATTCCTAGAGTAGGACCTTTATGTGTTAGGTTGGACATGGCCCTAGGCTTCCAAGCCCTAGATGACAGTTATGTTTAACTTCTATAGTTACCAATCTAGTATCTCTTTGTGGTAGAACTTGTTTTCTCCTTTTGTTATGAGATTGTACTCCCATGTAAGCATTTAGCTCCTATTGTAGTAAATCAGCAATGATTAGTATAATGCTCTTTTTCTATGATGTTCGCAAGAAGAAATTAAGAACATATGAAAAAAATAATAAAAAGTAAAAGTAGATAAAACTAACAAAAAGAAAAACTGTAAAAATCTAAAGAAAGCGACAGAAACGTCAATTAAAAAATTTGAAAAGAAATTCTTATGTGAACTCTGCTTGGGAAAGAAAAAGGATGTTTTTATAAAATAGTGGCACGAGTTCCAAGTACGGAAAAAGAGGTGCCCAAAAGTGAAATAGGAAAATGTGATGTTTTTTCCATTTTCTACCTTCATTCTGACATAAGAAATCAAGTTCGTAAAATTGGATTTTTCTGAAATTCGAATATTAAAAATTGTGTGTTAGGATTTGGATGTTAAATTCGTTGAATTACACCCTTATTCGTTAGGAGTGTAGGAGAAATTGGATGAAAAGGCTATAAAGGAAGGCATAAGACTAAAAGTGAGAGATTTACAGTAAATTATGTTATAACGGGAGAAATGAATTAAAAAGGGGAAATTTTAACAACTTGATTTGGAATTAGTGATAAATTGATTGGTCTGATTAGAAAAGGAAATACATCTCCATATTTTAATATTGTAAGAATACTATAAACGTAATTGCAATAATAAGAGCAAGAAAATTGGAATTAGTGTAAAATAGAGACATTACTGTATTTGCATTACCTAACAATTAAAGAAACTATAAACCAAATATCTTGCTTTTACAAGTTATTGTTTATAGCATTTTTTAACATTAAAATATGAAAATGGATTTTTTGCATGGTTTTTGTAACCAACCAAATTGAATAGAACTACTTTCCAGAATAAAAGAGAATACCGTGAAGCATTAAACAAATTAAAGAAGAAGAAATAATCAAGTTAATTATTCGACCTAGATTGAAACAATAAACAGAAAATGTGACTAGATCTGCACTTATTGGAAAGATAGTAGTGTAAAAAAGTAAAGCAATTATTATAATAAGTAATTTATGATAGTTGAATGTAGTCCCAAGTTAAGACTGTCATATAGCATAAGAGAACCAAAGAGAATTTAGTATAATAATAAAAGAAGACGGACTAGAATAGAAAAGAAACACTTGCAATTACATTTATGACATATAGGTCATAAAGGAAAGAAAAGAATATAGAAGTGACAATTGTAAGTATAATTGTAACACGTAGGTCATAATTAAAAGAAAGAAATAGAAGAGGCTTATTTTATAAAACTTAGATCGTGGATTAAGTTAATAAGCAAGAATAATAGAAGTGGCCTGTAGCGGTAGCATTCCTTTTAAGGTCTAGGATTGAAGGTCTCACACGTAGGGTGGGGCTAGATATGTTGATTATGGTAAATAAGTAGAAACATGAATTAGAAAAGTAAACCAAGCGCATAGTAAAAGATAAGACTTACGGTGTAATAAAATGGTAAGGTGCGTTTGGAGTAGCCCAAAGAGAATCTGGATAAAGAGCCTAACGAAGTAGTTCATCGCAGATTTTTAGTACAAAAAGAGTACGTCCAACTTAGTTATTTTGGGCTAGAAGGAAGTATGCGACTTCAATGTGATGTGAGGATACTCTTGGATGGCCTTTGGGGTAGGCTTAACGAAGCTACACCCCGGAGGTAGGTCTATTGGT
This sequence comes from Allium cepa, assembly GCA_030765085.1. NCBI lineage: Eukaryota > Viridiplantae > Streptophyta > Magnoliopsida > Asparagales > Amaryllidaceae > Allium > Allium cepa. The sequence continues at coordinate 862,006,578 of CM060939.1, read as the reverse complement.
GATCCAACAAGAGAATATGCCTTGACTTCTTTTTCATAACAGGCCTAATGAAGAGGACCATTGTAGGCAGTCAAAAGGTTGATGATGGATTTGGATATTCGTATGACACCATACTCTAGTTTGCGTGTAGGTTATAGTGGGCATGACCCAAAAGGATAGTTGCATGCAGAGATCAAGCCATCATCTGTTGGAGTGAGTTCGGAAAAGACTAGAGTTAAAGAAACAAGTTGATGATTCTTTCACTACCGATACATTTGATGACGGGCACAGCCAATTGGATGTTTAGATTGTTTGTTGCAGGGTACAGCAACTTAGCATTTGAAAGGTCTTTCGATTAGTAGAAGGGGGCGACGTGGGGCCGTAGCCACGATGTAAAAAGAGAGAGAACAAGTAGAATATTTATATTGTAGGCCTAACGAATCGGACCTTTACACATATAGAAAATCACCGACCGAGTTTCGTACAAGGTAGACCTTGTTGGCGGAATTCAAGGAGTAAACAAAACGAATACATGTAGTCCTCAAGGTATGCACTGTGTGGTGTATTATTGATGTCCAAGCACTAGTATAAGCTAGCTCGGATGTAGTTTCATGTTTTCATACTAGACGACGAAACATCTGTATTGTTTACCTCATCAAGTTATCCTTTATACTTGTAGTTACAGTATGCTATATTAGCTAGACGATAGAGTCCTTTTCGAGGAGGATACGGAAAGTACCATCGGTAGTAGCTAGGAACAATTAGGTTTTTGGGCATGTGGCTATATATATATGTATATGTTATAAGGCCTTAATCTACTAGGTAGTAAATGGGTATGATTCACGCATAGAATTGAGAGTATTATAAACCCAATTAACCAAATATAACAGAAAATGGAAATAGAACAGTATATGTATAATTATGCTTAGAATTGTATAATTTGTCCAATCACTAGAACTTTAGTTCTGATCCCCTCCTCATATCATCCCACAAGTTAGGTAGATAGCAGAGACTTTCCACCTTTATGACACTTGTTAAGAAAGTGTTATTATCTTGATAAGTATTTACTTACCATTATTTTATTCAGTCCTACTGTGAGATATTTATTTGAGCTTTGATATATTTATCTTTGCCTATTTAAAGGATACTAGATACCCAACTTCGACATCAGTGAGCTTGGATTTTAGCATTTTTGCGAAAAATACGGACCCATTGGGATTCAGGTTGTTACAGCCTCCCAAAGCTTCGAAAGGCGTCATTCCTATACTAGTCTAATAACTATTATTATAAGAAAAATCAACTAAATGTACGTTATTTTCCTAAGATCTACCAAAGTCTAGCACACAAGCTCTTAACAAATCCTTCAGTACCTTATTGACTCTATCTGTTTTCCCATCCATCTGAGGGTGAAACGCATAGTCATCTTGAGCTTTGTACCTAACACATCTTGTAGACTCTTCCAAAATTCACTAATAAACAAAGTATTTATATAACTGATTATACTAGGAATTAAGTGAAGTCTAACTATGTCCTTCATAAAGAATTTAGCCAAAACAAGTGTCGTCCTGGTTGACTTAACTGGATGAAATGAGCATTCTTGGTCAACATGTCTATTATGACCTATATAATTCCATTTGCTCGATTCGATCTTGGCAACCCATCTATAAAATCCATGGACATTGAATCTCATTTCCAAACTGGTATCTCCAAAGGATGAAGTAAGCCACTCGCCTTTTGATGTTCGCCTTCACTTGTTGACAGTTCACATACAGCCTAACCCATAAGCCAACATCCTTCTTCGTACCTTCGAAGTAGAAACTCCTCTTCATATCCGAATACATCTTGGTTCCCCCAGGTTGAATCATAAATTTAGTTCAATGAGAATCCCTAAAAATTTCTTTCCTTAAGTCTTCAATATTCAAAACACAAAACCGTCCATTTTTTCTCAACCATCCCCTCTGGTCAAGATTAAAATCGTTTAGATCATCGATCTCCGATCCAACCTCAAGCCTTTTAATCTTCTTGGCTAATAATGGATATTCTTTCTACTTAGAAGCAATCCATTTGATTATTATAGGTCGAACTTATAAGCAAGTTACCATGGCAGTGCTCTGACTAGAACTAGCAGTCGATCTATACTACAAGTAGTCAAAGACTCAATGTCCTTCCATTCCTCCAACATAACTAACACCACGTTAAGATTTCTGCTAAGAGCATCCCCTACTTTATTGACTGTTCCAGGTGCATATTCTATACAAAAATCATAAGCTGCTAAAAACTCCATTCATCTTTGTTGTCTCGTATTCAACTCCTTCTGAGAGAATAAATACCTTAAAGACTTATGTCTGTGTATAACTCAAACCTCTCCTCAAATATATAATGCCTCCATACTTTTAGGGTGAAGATCATCGCTGTCAACTCTAAATCATAAGTATGATATTTCACTTCATGTAGTCTAAGCTATCGTGATGCATAGCCAATAACTTTACCTTTTTGCATCGATGTAGCCTTTAACACAGTCCCATATACATAGGTATACACTACTAACCCTTGGTTTCTATCTAGAACTAATAACACATGTGCATTGGTTAACAAGTGCTTTAACTTAAGGAATGCTTCCTTATCTTTGTCAAACAAAATAAACTTCACATCCTTTCTAGTTAGCTAAGTTAAAGGCGCTTCTATCTACGAGAAATCGTTAACTAATCTCTGGTTATAGCCTACGAGTCCAAAAAACTTTGAGCTCCGTCACCTTCTCCGGCCTCTTCCAATTGTTAACAGCTTCGATCTTATCCGCATCGACTGACTAACCCTTTTCTATAACCACCACCAAGAAACTTAACTTCTTCCAAAAATGACACTTTTAAAACTTCACTTTCAGCTAATGCTTCCCCAGCGTCTCAAGAACTATTATAAGATTGAATTAATCCTCTTTCTCATCTTTAGAGTATATTAAAATGTAATCTATGAATACCAATATGAAACTATCCAAGTATTCTCGAAAAATTTGATTCATTAAATCTATAAAGAAAGATTGTGCATTCGCTAACCCAAATGGAATTTCTAACCACTCATACTAACCATACCTAGTCCGAAGTACCGTCAACGTAATACTATTCTCTACCACTCTTAGCTGATTGAAACCTACCATCAAATCCAATTAGGAAAATACTCTAGCTCTACGCAACTAATCAAACAAATAATCCATTCTCAACAAAGGATACTTATTCTTGATCATCTTCTCGTTCAACTTATGATAATGTGTACACATCCTTAACCACCCATCCAGTTTCCATTGTTATATCACTGCCGCTTCGAAAGTCGAACTACTTGTTCTAACAAAAAAATTTCCTTCTACATCCACTAGTTGCTCCTTCAATTCCTTCATATTGATCAGTGTCATCCTGCTAGGCGGCCTATTTACATGTTCTACTGCTGGCACGAAATCAACCCTAAACCCAACAGCTCGTTTCGATGGTAGTTCTATAACTGGATTGAAAACATCTGCAAACTCTCTTGCTTCCAGAACCTGACTCAAATCTTCTTCTATTTCCGTATCACAAAACAAGGCATAAGTACTTCGATCTAAATTCTCCATGGAGAGTGTAATTCAGTTAGGACATTAGGGTGTCTTAAGAATATTTCCTTATCTTGATAAAATATCCTAACATCGTATTTATTTCCCAATCCATTCCCAAAATGATTTCAAGGTCTACGAAGTCAAAAACATACAAACTGCATGAAAACTTATGAACTAACAAACCAAGTTCCAACTATTCACATCTCATTCTAGATTTCCATCTTTGTAGCAACTGTACTTAGATCACGGAGATGTGACGTTGTGGCCCCAGCAATCTATGTTCTTAAACCTCCAATTAACTTCTCGTTTCTTTTAATGATGGTGTCAATGGTAGCATATCCATATCTGGGCAGCTCATCAAATTCCATAGCATGTTCAATCATCGACATCTCACCCTGAACTAGATCTATGAACTTTCTCGGCAATACTGACTTGCCAATTTCAGACAAAAACATTTTTTCAAAACGCCTTCGAAATTCTGCCTAAATCAACTTTTCCTTGGGAATTCCAGCAGTAATAGTATTTCACCAATTAAGCTCTACTCTCTGGAACGGTCTGTAGGCAAGTCTCCTCTTCTACTCATCATTTAATCCCAAGTCAGCAAAGATCCGTCCACAATGCAAAGTCATGTTCTATACTTTTATAGCATCCTAAGTTCACAAAAAACGACTTCCCACTAAGACTGGTATAATCCATGCTCAGCGTAGCATAGTTGTTGCCAACTAGGGCCATGGGATTGCTCCGCCAATAGCATTACCCCGGCTACTACTGCAGCTACACCAGCTTGCATCAGGTTGACGAAGAAATGATGCATCATCCCCATATGTACTGGCAGATTTCAAGCACCTACGTTGGTATTTGAATATGGATTAGCATTTGCCTATTGACCCTGGTTTCTCCTGTTGGGTCGATTATTTCCATTGGTTGTGGTGCTTCCTCTACCTAGACTTCCTCTTTCGTTTCCTACCTCCATATCTTCCTTCCTCACAAATATCCATAGGAGCCTTAGTAAGATATAGAAGACCAGTCTAAGAGCGAGGGGAGTACATACTTATAGATATATTTATACATACACACACATCAAATACAAGTACGTTACTATAGAGTTAACCCAAACCCTGACTTATTTTCTAATTCATGATATTATGCTTTGAAAAATCTTAAAAACACCATTTGGGTCAAAATGGTTATATACGAAAGTATCTCTTTTGAAACCAACAAAAATTTGTTTGGGGAAAACTTGATTGTGTCAGAACCATCTTAGTCGAAAGATTAAAACAAAACTTTAGAGAACGAAACAAAACTTTTGAGGATGAAGTCGAAACCCTCCCGACTCCTTAAAAAGAACATTGGAGGACAAATTCGAAATCCCTTTCGACTCCTCAAAGCAAAACTTCAGACGATAGAGTCGAAACCCCTTCCGATTCATCACCTTCAAAACCCTCAACCCTTCCGAATGCAATTAGGAAAAAGGCATAGTTTTGTGTAAAATAATGGTAACCTTTCGAAAGCAATACTAGTCAATATAGTTGAAAGGTAAAGTAGTGGCTAGATCTCAACTAGGTTGGAACCTACCCTTTTGAAAGTAATTATTTAAAGGAAAAAGGTACTCCTTCGAAAGCAAATACTTTAACACAACAAGACAACTTTCTTTGAAAGCTAACTATGAAACCTTTTCGAAAGCATATGTTTCGCCTATGTCGAAAGCTTTAGGTAAAACTTGGCAGGAATGTTAACTTATGTAATAAAAGCAAGGTTTCAACCCCAGTGGAAGCTACCGTTATGCCACCAAGGCTTCCGCCTTCCTTCTAATCCACTACATACCATCTTAGTGATGTCATGTGTAGTGGTTTCGAATATGCTATTTTCAATTGTATGGGTTTCGAATAGGATAAGGCGGAGTACTTTGAGTCTAATGGTACGTACCAACAGAGGCGTAACACCTTTTTCTAGTAAAAGACTGAACTACAGCAACTTTTAGTAACTACTTTCTATAACTTACCTATTTGTAAACTGTTGACTGCTTGCCATAAAAACCTTTCAACTTATTTACCTTTAAGTTGCCGCATTTATTCTGATCCAAATCAAAGGATTTTTAACGCTGAAACCATTCCATATAAAAAAACAGACAATTGCTGAAAAGCCCTTCTTTAAATTAATTTATTTCCCAAAGTAAATCAACTGGGAAAAATAACAAAAAATAAAAAAATCAATTTCATCATGTAATCAAACATATTAAAAATTTAGGCCCAAATTCTTTATGGAATATTTGAAATAAATCCTTAACCCAAATACTTCAGATTTACCTTCAAAAGTTCCTAATAAAATTTCCATTACTTGGAAAATTACGAAAATTAAAATCCATTTACAAAATCATGTTTTACTTAACATAAACAAATTTCATGACATTTTAAAATTTATAAACCACGATTTGACCCCAAAACCGTATGCAGCACATGTATGAATAATTTGTCAGACTCAACCAATCCCTGAATTAAGCATATCATCATCCAATTTGTCATAGAAACAAGATAAATATTACAATTAAAAAATCACTTGATTGGAAAACCAAAAGGAGATGGAATGAATTATTATTCATCTTCAACTTGATAAGGAATTTGAGATTTGTCGTTGATTAATCCTTCCTAGCTTTGGTCCTTAGCTTTAGATTAAAATTTCTTCCTTTCTTCCATGGTAATGATCGACTTTGGTTTAGGTTTTTGATTTATATTTGTGACCATGAGAAATGAAACATGAATGGGCAAAAATGAGAAGTAATGGCCGTGTGCAATAAATTGGCCCACTTACTGAAATGCCCATGCGCAGTCTAATTAACCAATAAAGTAATTAAAAGACCATTTATCTAGTTAACAAGCACGACCCTATGTACATATTTATAATTTATTCAAATCTCAATCTCCTTATGATCATTATTCTATTAGTTTACTTAATTATATTTTTTGAATAATATTATCAAAAATTAGGAATGTAATAGTTAAGTCCTAATTAACTTCTTAATCCATCTTACTTAAGGTTTAAACAATTCATTATTAGTTAAACCCTACTCAGTTAAAAAATTAATTTAATAATCACTTAATTAAATATTAATTAATTAACCTAGTTAACTTAATAAAAAATAATAACAATTTAATTACTTCATATCTTCGTTAACCTCTAACTAAAACCTGTTTAATCACTAATTAATCATTAACCTTCCGTAAGTGTTACTTAATCCTAATCATTTACTTGATTACTAATTAACTGCTAATAACCTTAGATTATTTTATTAAATGAATAAATAGTTAAATAATCTAAACTTAATCTCTTTTTATGTTACTAATTAAAGTAGGAAATTTTTCGCCAAACTATTCCAAAATGAATCGCCAAAAGATGGAAATCGTGAATTGTTGTCAAACTACATCCATAGCGACAACCTTTATGAGCGCGGTTCGCTCTATCTTATTTTAAGTGAAAATTTTCACTTAATTTCTCGCACCTACATGTTTTGAAGTAATATTTAGAAAGTTTTTGAAACCTTAACCAAATTAAAACTTGAATCCATTTTCAAACTTTATAATTAGAAGTATTAGTTTTGATTTCAAATTGGATCTCACGCCCATCGCAACACACGAAGTTGTTAACTTTGTTCCAACTATGAATAATTTGGTTCTTAGATCACAACTCGACATCCTTTACTACCATACTTTCAACATCAGAATGAAGCACATATATAATCATATGATTATATGATTACCAACTTAACAACATCACATTCAAAGCTCAGATTCAACACCGAACGCAAACATCCATCAAATTAATATCATCCAACATAATAACCATTCAATTTTCTCATCATATTAACACCATAGTAACACATCATATTAGAGTCAACAAATTTTCCAAAACATAGTAGTTTTACTCACTGATGCACCAAAAATCACCCCAAAAATATGTTAATTTCCACTTGATTTTTGGAAATATTACTTTTGGATTTTGAAAATGTGATGAGAATAAAAGTTATGGAAAATTCTTTTCACTATAATTTAAAACAATGAATCACTCAAATAAGAATAATTTTGAGGTGGATATGGCTAAAAGAAGGAGTGTAAGTGTGTAACATCCTGGTATTTTCAACCATTCGCATCGACACATGTCGGACTTGAATCGCTCAAAATATCAGATTGTTAATTTATATTTGGAAAAACTCAACATACAGTAAATAAAATAATCATAGACACAGAGTAGTATAACAATAATGCAAAGAAAATAAAGAATTGCAGTTCATGAAGCTACTATATATATAACAGGGTTAAATAAGATACAACATAAGTCTCAAATATAGTAGTCGAATACAAGATAAGAATATCACAGGAGTCAATTGAAAAACTGAAAACTGAATAGATAGTCGGATCTCCAAGCGAAGCTGGATCTCCAAACGAAGCTCCAACTCCAAAGGTGAGTCTCAGAAGCTGTGCACTCAGTCTGACTTGAGCGTAAAGTAAAATACAAAACAATCGAGTTAGTAACATTCTTATATCAATAAATCAAACATAAGTGAAATAACAACTGAAGTACGAGTAACTCAAAAGATGTTTGGGCTAACCATCCTCAAAGGATCCGTTAAACTATCTACTATGTAGTAATATACGCTATTATAATCATGTATAAAGCAAAGTAAACTATTAAAATAGCGTTAAGGTGTCACCCATATCCCCCTTAATACATTTTATAGTGCTGATAGTCTATACACTACCATAATACCTCCAGATCGGGAGGCTACCAGAGGATACTCCATAGGAACGACACAAACCAAACTCGTAAACGGCACGCTAGGGTAGGTGGCGTGGCACAACCAGGCAATGCTAGGGTAGATATACCAATTACGCATCTGGACTGGTGGTAACGCATAATAGCCACTACCTCCCACCTCAAGCCACACTCCAAAAAAAATCAAAGGTTCACACCAAATCAATCACAAAGTAATAGAATGGTATACGAAGGAGTGTGTCCGATCGGAGGAGCTACCTCACTTCTCCCAAGAATCGCTACTGTTTTAGCCACCTTATGCAAACCCATGGGAGTCCGGTCCGCATGTATACCTTAATAGAACGTCACAACCATCCTACTTCATTCTAGAATCTCCACCACATGCACGATTGTTAAAGTGGTTTTCAGAGTTGGCAGAGAGTATGATAACTTCCGTTCCCGGTCTCTTGTACAACCAAACGTTATTATGACACCGCGTTCATTTCAAAATAGTTTATACTTCAAAACAAAAATATCATTTCCATTTCAAAACCAATTCAATATGATATCATTTCCATTTTAAAACCATATCGAAAAAAATATAATTTTTCACTTCAAACATACCTATTTCCAAAACCATAACACTTTCGAAGTTATAACAATTTCGAAACATAATACTTTGGAAACCATAACACTTCCCTTTAATTAGTTTAAATACTTGTAACAGTATATATAATAAAATAGTTTATGAAATAAAAATAGTTTAAGTTAATATAGTTTTTATATTACAATAAATTAATATATTAAGATAGTTTTTAATAAAATAGTTTATATTTAAAATGGTTTATAATAAAATAATTTACAATAAAATAATCTATAAAGAAAATATATAAATATAATTTGAAATACTTTGTATAATACATTGGCGTCCTCAAATTTCACAAATCAATTTCAAATCAACTTGAATTCCAAAATTCAAATTTTATTCAATCTCAATTCATTAAATTCAACTCAATTATGTTTCTAAATAAACAATTTCAAATTATATCGATTTCAAATACAGATTTGAACCATAAAATCACCCATTTCAATTTCAATATATTTCAAAACTTTAAATACTCAACATTTTCAAAACTCAATTCAATAATTTCATACATATACATATACATATACATATACATATACATATACATATACATATACATATACATATACATATACATATACATATACATATACATATACATATATATATATATATATATCAAATTCACTTTACTATTATTTAGTATTGAAATATTTACTCAATCATTTCAATAACGTCTAAATACAACTTCAATTTACAAATTTAAATATACAAAATATCCCATTTCAATTTATGTAAATTTGACATATCCATTTAAGTCACTTTTATTCAAATTCAAGTTATAAAATCATATCTTTAAAATTTCCAATTTAATAAATTTCAAATCAAACCTATTTAAGTATAATTCTTAAATAAATATAATTTCAAACCAATTTCCAACCTGTATTTAATTAAATCATAATAAACTCTATATTTGAAAATATAAATTTTAAGTAAATACTAACAAAATTAAGCATTAATCCACATATATATTTTTAAAATATAAGATTTATAAATAAATTATTAAAATGTAAAATTTTAAAATTAACTTATAACTATACAATTTTCAAAACAAATAATTTTAAAATTTTGAACTTTTAACTTTACAAAATACATTTATATATAATATCTTCAAAATAAATAGTTAATAAACCATATGCTTCTTTCCAAACCATAAAAATCATTATCAAAATATTTTTATGTAGACCAACGGTGCCTGTATAAAATTTTCAATCCTATGGTCAAGTGATACAGATATTTATCATTTAAATCTGCAATTTAAATATAAATACGGATATATATCATTTCAACTCGCAATCCCAAATTCAATTCAAATGAAAACCGCTTCGTTTATCATTTCAACCCAACGATTTTCTCGTATTCTATAGATCGTTCGGGTATGTATCATTTCAACCTATAGTGAATTCTATAATTACAGGGAACTTGCAGAGTGATAACAGTATAATAATAATACAACATGCATATATCATTAATATAAATAACAGATAATAGTGCCAGATTTTACCTGGTGAACAGATACTGATGATAGCATATATATAGCAATGTAAACAACTAATAGTCGCATGGTTCAATTTTCATTTCAATTAAAATCAAATTTAATAAATATAAGAACTTTAATCTTAGTAATTGCTCAACTTTCAAGGCTAGAGAGATTCGACGAAGAAACGAATTATGAATCGAAGCGCGAATCCTATAGCAAAACAAGATTGACAGGAATTTGATGACAAAGCTGATAGATAAGAATCGATGAGAAGAAGACATATTACATTTATTTATGTTTTCTAAAATCAATATTCAACTTAAAAACAAATCAAAAATAAAATCTATTCATATATTTTAAACCAATATACAACAAAATCTTCATATTTATAATTCAAACCAATGTCCCTAATAATATTAATATAAACTTACTTAATTATTACTATCATTACAATATATATATATATATATATATAACTAGAAATCTTCTTGTATAACACATGCTATAAACAATATATGCTTTGTATAAATGTATGTTATAAACAACTTTATATAAACTATATATAAATATATACCATATACATTTCAATACAACTTTAAAAGACAAATAACTATACATCCAAAACTACCTTATATGTATATCAGCAAATCAGTATAAACCAGTACTTACTTATAAATAAAATAAGACAGTACAAAACAACATTCTAAAACAATGTTTATATATGTACATGTTAAACATAACAGACAAATAAATGTCTCTGTAGATGGTTATAAAGACTTTATACTTCAAATAATGCATATGTATGACATCAGACAACTAACGAATTCCTATACTAATATATATACATATAACATAATTTATATAAAAGATAGCATTGAAATTATAACATATATATAAAACACACATTGTAAACTTGAAAGTCTAAAAATAATCATATGCAAACCAATATATATATATACACTTGAAATAAAATAAAGGTTTATATAAACTTCTATAACTTAATAACATATTCACAAAACTTGATATTTTAAAATATATCATATATATACAAAACAACCTATAATATATATACCAATAAATATATATATTACCTGTATACAACAAAGTTGAAATATTATTGTACTACACACACACACATAATATATATATATATGTGTGTGTGTGTGTGTGTGCTTCTTATTTACGAAAGCTACAAATAGAATATATTTAAAACAATATATATATAACTAACAGTATTATATATAGCTTACACTATACCATAGAACTAACAAGAAACTTGATATATAGAATATATATAATAATACTTTTAAACATTAAATATATAAAACTAATATGTAATACACATACCCTAATATATACACAAGCTGTCATGCATAACAGAAGGAAGGAGGAAGCTCAGATCATGGTGGTGTACGGGTGCTGGAGAGCGGATCCGAGGGTGAATGAAGGCTAGATGGTGATGATGATGGTCGGTTCGCACTTGGCCTTGGGAAGTGGAGCAGTTATGGTTGCAGGCTGTGATGATGACCAGGCGGTGAACTTCGGTGAAGCGAGGCCGGTTGTCTGATGGCATGGAGGGAGGAGAGTATGAGATGGCTCGGCCATTGAAGTCTGGAGATGAAGTCTTGGAACAGTGGCGAAGTGGCATGGTGGAAGGCCAGGCCGTAGTCTGGAGATGTGGAGGGAGGAAAAGAGGAAAGAGGGGAAGAGAGGAAGTGGAGCGGCTCTGGGTGCGAGGTACGAGGAGGGAGAGAAAGATGGTGGAGAGGAGAAGACTAAGAACAGTTTATTTCCAATCAAAATACAAGTTATATTATTTTATTTTTTCTTAAAAGCAACGCCTGGAATATCCAAGAGATAGAAATTTGAGTACCGATGCATTTAAAACAATGGAAACAAAGGGCCACAGAGAACATATAAATGATAATGACTGCACAGATTTTACCCGGTGGAAAATAAATGGTCATAGGTAGATCATAAGGTTAAATGGTGTCGATAGGAAACAGTTTTACTAATTTTATAGCATACTATGGTTCGAAAAAATGAAATGACTATACCGCTAAGATCAGCACAACGAGACGATCAGAACGGTATACAGATATCAGTGGTAGGATCATCCTGTCAAAAGTCGATATCGGTACCAATAATGTTGCAAATCTGCTGAAAATAAGATGAACGGGGCTATAGAACTCCAAATTTGACGAAACGAAATATGATGTCTCGCTCAAATGTTATTTACAAATTTGTTGTATAAAAAATTCAAGTGTGGAAAATATTTTATTATCATCGATTTTAACTGATTTGAATTGAAATAGAATTACACAATAAAATGAACTTCCATATTATCAAATGAAAATTAACTATTTGCTATGTTCAAATAAACGTATTCCAAATATTAAATTTTCAATTCAAAATTTTTTTATTTAAAATTTCACAAAAATTTAATTAATTAATTAAATAAAACCACTGAAATTTATGGGTCGTTACCCTCTTCCCCACTCAAAACTTTTCGTCCCCGAAAAGGAACGGTAGGAGAATAGAAACTGCCAGCAAGAAAAATAGATTGGAATACAAAATAAAACAATTAATTTAAAACCATATAAATTTCAGATTAAATTAATGAATATTAAACAATTTCTTTAAATTCAAGATATTTAATTAAGTTGATTCAAATTCAACTTATTTGACACAAAAAGGTTTCTTTCAATCCGAATTTTATTTAATTTGTCTCATTTAATATTCAATAAACTTATTATTATATTTATCTCTGTTAACATTTTTATAATTAAAATTTAAGTGTATAACATTTATAATAACCACTCAAATTTTGTTTATAAAATCATTTTATATTGTATATTATCCAACTACATATTCGACTTCTGAATAATTTAGGTAAGTTGTGTTAGAATGAAATTGGGTATTATACAAGAAAACTTTTCCCAACTCAAATTTTCAAGTTTTTAAATATTTATTCAAAAAATTTAGCTTTATTTTAAATTGAAATAACCCCTTATCAAAATTTAAAATTAAATTTTCGATTAACTTCAAATATTAAAGATAAACATATATATATATATATATATATATATTGTATATATCGAATCAAATCTATAATCATATACAAATATATATATATATATATATATATATATATATATAATACATCAAATCATACTCAAGAAACTCAAATCAAATTAATTTTTGGTCAAAACAAAAGTGTAGCAGAACTACAAAATGGTCTCTCCACTTTGTAACTCGAAAATGAATGTCGATGATGCTGCATTCATCACCGAAATTATTTTCCAACGATAAAATAGGGAAGCACGAACTTCAAAAACTTTTAAAATTCTTTAAAACAATTTCTATTTGAATATACTTTAAATAATATACAATTTAGGACTTTAAAACCAATGTTTGAAATTACCGAAAATTAAATTCGCAAATTTCGATTTAAATTTATTCAAATTTTCTAAATTAATTTGTAAACAATTTTTTTTATAAATTCATTTATTTGTGATGAGATAATCAATGGTTTATAGAACAATAAATGAAAATTAAATATTGTCATTTCTAACAACTAATTCATTTAACATTTTAGTTTAAGAAAAATTTATACTATACATATAATATAATCATACAAATTTATTAAATTTTGAAAACAACTGTGTCAGTTTGCTCTGTTAAGTGTTTTGGAATTCCTATCGATAGCGTTGATCAGACAAATCGATCGAAAACCCAAATCCATATTAACAACTCGAACAATACAACATATAAAACATTTTAATATTAATTACAAATACAATCCCTCACTCGATGAAACAAAATTAGATTTCAAGACAAAGATAGAGATTCAAACTAAAGGTGTCCTAATCATATAGAATTTTGACTAAAATAGTTAGGCTCGAATTGGTGATAAGATAATTTAGTGGAGTTATAGGATACTTCAGAATCAAAAGAACATGAATAGGGAGAGAAAAGAATGGATTTTAGAACGTGGAGAATGTTCCAAAAATCAAAGGAAACGCGAGTCAAAGGAAAACGAATTCAAGCTCGAATGAATGCGATTATTTAAGTAAATTCAATCTATTTCTGAGTTTTTCCAAAAACCAAAGCTATGATACCACATGTAACATCCTGGTATTTTCAACCATTCACATCCACACATGTCGGACTTGAATCGCTCAAAATATCAGATTTTTAATTTATATTTAGCAAAACTCGACATATACATTAAATGAAATAATCAAAGAATCACAGACATAGAATAATATAACAAAAATGCAGCAGAAACAAAAGAATAGTAGTTCATGAAGCTACTCTATATTACAGAGTTAAGTAAGATATAATAGAAGTCTCAAATACAATAGTCACATATAAGATAAGAATATCACAGGTGTCAACCGAATAATTGCAAACTGAATAGATAGTTGGAACTCCAAGCGAAGAAACAATTCCAAAAGTGAGTCTTAAAAGCGGTGCCACTCAGTCTGACCCAAGCGTAAAGTAAAACACAAAACACTCGTGTGAGGATTAACATTCTTATATAAATAAATCCTACACAAGTGAAATTATAACTGAAATACAAGTAACTCAAAGAATTTTTGGGATAACCATCCTCTAAGGATCCGTTAAACTATCTACTATGTAGTAATATATTATAATTATGTCTAAAGTAAAGTAAACTATTAAAATATCATTAAGGAGTTACCTATATCCCCCGTAACACATTTTGAAGTGCCAATAGTTTGTACAGTACCGTAATACCTCCAGATCGGGTGGCTACCAAAGAATACTCTATTGGTACGACACAAATCAAACTCGTAGAAGGCGCGGTAGGGTAGGTGACAAGGAACAACTAGGCAATGCCAGGGTAGATATACCAAATATGTATCCGGGCCGATGGTAAGGCATAGCAGCCACTACCGCCCACCTCGAGCTACACTCCCAAAAAATATCAAAGGTGCGCATAAATCAATCACAAAGTAATAGAATGGCATACAAAGGAGTGTGTCCTAACGGAGGAGCTACCTCACTTGGCCCGAGAATCGCTCCCGTTTTAACCACCTTATGCCAACTAACGGGAGTCGGGTCCACGATATACCTCAATAGAACGTTGTACTCTTCTACTTTATTCTGGAATCTCCACCGCGTACACGGTTGTTAAAGTAGTTTTCGGAGTTGGTAGAGAGTGTAACAACTTTCGATCTCAGTCTCTTTAACAATCAAACATTATTATAGCACCGCGGTCATTTCAAAATAGTTTAGACATCAAAACCAAAATATCCTTTCCATTTCAAAACCAAATCAGTATGATATCATTTTCATTTTAAAACCATATCAAATAATATCATTTTTCACTTCAAACATATCTATTTCCAAAACCATAACACTTTCAAAGTTATAACAATTTTGAAACATAACACTTTGGAAAACCATAACACGTCCCTTTAATTAGTTTAAATATTAATAATAGTATATATAATAAAATAATTTACAAAATAAAAATATTTGAAGTTAAAATAGTTTTTATTAAAATAATCAAAATATTAAAATAGTTTTAATAAAGTAGTTTATTTTTAAAATGGTTTATAATAAGATAGTTTACGATAACATGGTTTATAAAGAAAATATATAAATATAATTTGAAATAGTTTATATAATACAATAGCTTCCTCAAACTTCACAAATCGATTTCAAGTGAACTTGAATTCCAAAATTCAAATTTTATTCAATTTCAATTCATCAAATTCAACTTAATTTAGTTTCCAAATAAACCATTTCAAATTATATCGATTTCAAATACAGATTTGAACCACAAAATAAGCCATTTCAATTCCAATATATTTCAAAGCTTTAAATATTCAAAATTTTCAAAACTAATTCAATAATTTCATATATGTGTGTGTGTGTGTGTGTGTGAAATTCGCTTTACTACTATTTAGTTTTGAAATGTTTACTTAATCATTTCATTATATCTAAATACAACTTCAATTTACAAATTTAAATAAACAAAATATCCCATTTTAATATGCATAAATTTGAAATATTCATTGAAGTCAATTTTAATCAAATTCAAGTTATAAAATCATATCTTTAAAATTTCAACTTAATAAATTTCAAATCAACCTTATTTAAGTATAGTTCTTAAATAAATATAATTTCAAACCAATTTCCAACCTGTATTTATTAAAATTATAATAAACTCTATATTTGAAAAATATAAATTTTAAATAAATACTTAAACAATATTAACATTAATCCACATATATATTTGAAAAATATAAGATTTATAAATTAATTATTTAAATTTAAAATTTCAAAATTAACTTGTAACTATACAATTTTCAAAACATATAATTACAAAAATCTAAATTTTAACTTTATAAAATACATTTAATATTATATCTTAAAAATCAATATTTAATAAACCATATACTTCTTTCCAAAACAAGAGAAATCATTTTCAAAATATTTATATAGACCAACGGTGTCTGTATATAATTTTCTGTCCTGTGGTTAAGTGATACAGATATTTATCATTTCAATGCGCAATTTAAATATAAACACGGATATATATCATTTCAACCCGCAATCCCAAATTCAATTCAAATGAAAATCACTTGGGTTTACCATTTCAACCCATAATGATTTTCTCCTATTCTACAGATCGTTCGGGTATCTATCATTTCGACCCATAGTGAATTCTATATTAACATGGTACTTGTAGAGTGATAACAGATATAATAATAATATAACATGCATACATCATTAATATAAATAACATATAATATTGTCAGATGTCACAGTGAGCAGATACAGATAAAAGCATATATAGCAATGTAAATAACTAAGAGTAGCATATTTCAATTGTCGTTTCAACTGAAATTGAATTTAATAAATATAAGAACGTTAATCGTGAGTGATTGCTCACCTTTCGAGGTCAGAGAGATTTTATGATGAAACAAGTTACGAATTCAAGCGCGAATTCCAAACAAAAGCTAGATTGGGAGGAATTTGACGACAAAGCTGATTGATAAGAATCGATGGGAACAAGATATATTACATTTATTTATTTTTTCTAAAATAAATATTCAACTTAAACACAAATCAAAAATAAAATCTATACATATATTTTAAACCAATATACAACAAAATCTTTATATTTAAAATTCAAAATCAATGTCCCTAATAATATTAATATAAACTTAATTCATTACTACCATTATTACAACAAATATATATATATATATATATATATATATATAAAACTAGAAATCTTCTTATATAACACATGCTATAAACATTATATACTTTGCATAAATGTATGTTATAAATAGCTTTATATGAACTATATACAAATACGTTTTAATACAACTTTAAAACACAAATAACCTCATAACCAAAACTACCTTATATATATCAGCAAATCAGTATAAACCAGTACTTTCTTATATAGAAAATAAGACAGTACAAAACAACGTTTTGAAAACAACGTTTATAAATTTACATGTTAAACATAGCAGACAAATATATGTCTCTGTAAATAGTTATACAGACTTCATACTTCAAATAAAGCATATGTATGAAATCAAATAGCTAACGAATACCTATAGTAATATATATATATATATATATATATATATAATAATTTATATAACAGATAACATTGAAACTATAACATATGTGTAAAACAAATATTGTAAACTTGAAAATTTGAAAATAATCATATGCAAACCAGTATATATACACACTTTGAAACCAAATAATGGTTTATATAAACTTTTACAACTTAGTAACATATTTACAAAACTTGATATTTTAAAATATATCATGCATATACAAAACAACCTATAATATATATACCGACAAATATATATTACCTATAAACAAAAAAGTCGAAATATTGTGGTACTATACACATATATGTACTTCTTATATATGAAAGCTACGAATACAATATATTTAAAACAATATTATATATATACAACTAACAGTATTATATATCTTAAAACAGTATATTTATAACGAAAATTATTATATATAGCTCACACTATACCATATAACCAGCAAGCAACTTAATATATACAATATATGTAATAATACTTTTAAACATAGAATATATATAACTAATATGCAATACACATAACATAATATATATACAAGCTGTCACGCAAAACACTGTGAAGGAGGAAGCTTGGTTCATGGTGGTGTATGGGTGCTGGCGGGCGGATCTGATGGTAAATGAAGGCTAGGTGTTGATGATGATGGTCGGTTGGCACTTGACCTTGGGAAGTGGAGCAGTTCTCGTCGCAGGCTGCGTTGACGACGAGGCGATGTACTTCGGTGGAGGCAGGCTCGTTGTGTGATGGCATGGAGGGAGGAGAATATGATATGGCTCTGCCATTGCCGTCTGGAGATCAAGTGTAGGAACAGTGGTGAAGTGGCAAGGTGGAAAGCCAGGCTGTGGTAGCCTGGAGATGCGGAGGAAGGAAAAGAGAAAATTGGGGAAGAGAGGAAGTGCAGCGGGTCTGGGTGTGGGGCACGAGGAGGGAGAGAAAGATGGTGGAGACGAGAAGAATAAGAACAGTTTATTTCCAATGAAGAAACAAGTCATATTAATTCGTTTTTTTAAAAGCATGCACGGAACATCAAAGAGACAGCAATTGAGTATCGATCGTTTAAAACAATGGAAACAATGGGTCACACAGAAAAATATAAATGATAACGGATGTACAGATTTTGCCGGATAGAAAATAAATGGTCACAGGTAGATCAAAAGGTTAAACGGTATCGATAGGAAATCATTTTACTAATTTCAAAGCGTACTATGATTAGAAAAACTGAAATGAATATACTGTTAAGATCAACACGATGAGACGATCAAAACGATATACAAATATCAGCGGCAGGACCATCCTATCAAAAGTTGATATCGCTACCGACAATGCTACAAATGTGCTGAAATAAGATAAACGGGGTTATAGAATTCCAAATTTGACGAAACGAAATGTAACGTCTCACTTAGAATGTGATTTACAAATTTATTGTATGTAAAAAAAATCTGGTT
Source organism: Allium cepa (assembly GCA_030765085.1). Taxonomy (NCBI): domain Eukaryota; kingdom Viridiplantae; phylum Streptophyta; class Magnoliopsida; order Asparagales; family Amaryllidaceae; genus Allium; species Allium cepa. The sequence goes on along the minus strand of CM060939.1, from coordinate 861,987,080 downwards.
TGGACAATATTTTATTATCATCAATTTTAACTGATTTAAATTGAAATAAAATTATACAATAAAACGAGCTTCCATATTATCAAATGAAAATGAACTATGTTTAAATAAACTTATTCCGAATATTAAATTTTCAATTCAAAATTTTATTATTTAAAATTTCACAAAAATTTAATTAAATAATAAATAAAACTACTAGAGTTTATAGGTTGTTACAAGAGAGCTATTTTTGAACCTGAATTTCTAAATTTGAAACACACCGAAAAGAAATGAGATTTTGGTAAACTTGAAATTAAAAAAAGTGTTAAAAAAGAAAGTTGTGGTTATAAAAAATTTATATGATTTGATAAAAAAGAAAATCTTGATTTGGTGTAAAATTGATGAAGTTATGGCCGAAGAAAGATGACGGAATATGGAGAAGAAATAGTTTTAAAACAAGATTGCATCTTTAAAAAAATTTAAATCATTTGATTTCAAAAAAAAACTTAAAACTAACATTAGAAGCCATGAAATTGTAAGGAGAGATTTAGGGAAATAGAAATGAAGAAGTAAATGAAAATACGTTGAAGGGGATGTGCATTTATATATTTAAGATATCCTAACATGTCATTATTTTAACAAGTCATGTCACCACCTTCCTCCCACTCATACGTCACATCCCCGCTCTCTAATCACATCCTCTAGGTCATGATGAAATGACGATAAGGCTAAGGTATGAAAAGAGATAATATATTTACTTGTATATGTAAATAATTATTTTTAAAACCATGACTTGTCATAACACTTACTAAACAAAATAATATAAGATAATATACTATTAGTTTATTATTATTTTGTAATTTACTCTTTTATATGTGTATATATAGTGCACAAAGACGAACAATGTTCCCGACTACATTCTGGGGTTGAAAAGTCGAAATTCTGGAAAACATTCTTTAGTCGCATTTTCTATTATTCCACGAACTATCTATTTTTGTAAATAAATTTTAAAAACATTTTTACCATTATTATTAAATAATTTATATAGGTTTATTTGTAAATAAAAATCCATTTATTTATTTTTTACACTTAACTTGAATTCCCGAAGAAATATATAAAACCGATGATATCAATGGTCGATGTAGTAAATACATTTTATTTTCCAAAAATAAAATAAATTGTTTAATTTCATAATCTTGCTTGAATACATATATTAGTGTGTGAATATAGAATGGAGCACTATCCTTATTGTTTAAAAGTAGTTTTATTGATAAAACAGTTTCCGGTTGTTTTTTATCGATATTTAAACAGACCGATATTTATAAATTATCAATAATTTACCTTGGTAATTTTTTCGCAAATATTTTTCCCAAACAAAATAACTATTAATATTTACTACTTAAAAAAATATTATTTGTTAATTTTAGTCCCATATCTAAATATGTTTAAAATAAATATAATTTATCCAAGCGATAAATTTGCAGGTCCATACATTCTTCCATCCTTAAAAGAATTTCGTCGCCGAAATCATACCACAACCCTATTCCAAAAAGCACATAGAACTATTAATCAATTTGTATGATGCACGTAGATCATTCCTATGTAAAGTGTTATTCAATCATGCACTCAAATACATGACTCCATTTTCGAACTTGTATCGCTCACTTGACTTCGTAATGTTGACTTTGATCAGGCTTCTTAATTATAAACCTCTATTCTCCTTGCATAGCTATAAGCTATGATAGACAACCTTTGGTTCCACCCAAGAATCCTCATCAACGCTCGCCATCAAAAATCGGGTGATAAATCCTTAATCGTAACGGTGTGAAACACCTCAAATCATGTACCTGAACCTTGTATCGACAACTATGTGTGAAGAAGAAATGATCTACGTACAACCTACGTACTAATCCCATCGGTTCCTACTTCTTAAGATTATAATTACCCTTTTTAAAGAATCACCATTTTACTGAATAACATTACTTAAGTTTATTAGCATTTTATTACTCAAATTCATTTTAGAATGATACTCTTTTATATCCAAAAGAGTATATATAATTTTAAATCATCAATTTGTTTTACTTAATCCATGATGTTCAACAAATTTAAAACTTTATTTATTAACCTGCTCTTAATCAAGACATCTATTTATTTTGAAAACTCTATTCTTTAAAGGGAGTCAAGAACACAATATCTAAGTTTTATTTCAAAAAACCTTTCGGAATGAAACTTTATATTTAACTCTTTTGAAAACATAACATATCTCATGAGTAACTCTAAAATGATATCAAGGAACAGGGCGCTACCAAATAGTATTATATATTCCTTTTACCAAGTGAGGAAATACTAAAGTGAAGTGTTTACCATCCGAACACATCTCATACCATTTTTAGTGATTTCCAAGGCACTCGAACTATTTAATCATAAAAATATTTCTTTCTTCGCAAATACCTTTTTGAAACAATACTACTTATAGATAAATAGTTGTTCAATAAAATCATCCACTAGCTTTGGATTAATTCGGATTCGAACTCTTTTCTGTTGTACAATGACAAAGAAGATAATTTACTAAGTGCACTATCATATCTTCCTAAGAAAACATTCGGTTGTCACTTAGAAGATTATTCCAATTATCAAAAAATAGATCAAAAACTCCTTCTCCAACCGACAAAAGAAAACTTTACTTTCAAATCCATTTTAAAATAGTATCTTATAATCTCTTTAAGTACAATTATTATAACTTTTCCAAAATCGATTAAAATTTTCTCATAGCCATCGGGATTTAATACTCTCATAATCCTTTTCATTTTGATAAGATCATCTAAAGATTTTGTTTTTCTAACACATTCTATTTTAAATCTAATTTTTACCCTACATCTCATTGATAACTATTAGAATTTTGAAAATTAATCCTTCATATATAAAATATATTTGAGGTAATACTATTTCATTTATCAATTTTAAAACAATACAATGTCAATTGGACTTGTTCAAGTGTTTAGGAAATCCCTACCGATAAGGTTGGCCAAAAGCATCGACCAGAATTCTTAAGTCACTTAACATATCATTGACACAATATAAAACACTTCTACCCACTAACCAACATTTAATCATATTTATAATACAGTCAGGCTCATTCTAGGGTCTAAGCTACCCTACCTCAAATGAGTATAGCCCAATAGGCCAAAGGTTCTTGCGTAACCTTTAGTTCCTATACCAAATGTAATGAACCATATTTTCGACCCTCAAAAATCGACACTAATATGTCCATTGTATCACATGCCAAACATTCAAATGCAGGAAATATTGATTTATAATGGTGAAAGAAGAAGGTAAAGGATAGAAGAAAACTAAACAACACGAAATCTTACAATGCAACACATAATATATTATACAACAATGATCTTTATAAAAAGGAATATCCTTATTCATATATACCACAACATAGTACACTAGACAAATCCTAAATTGGACAGTAATACAAAACCTGTCATTACTTTGACAACATACAGACTCTATAATATAGCGGAAGAAAAATATACATGAATAAGTCTTGACCATCTAGCTCCTCTCCAACTCCAAAGTATCTATCCAAACCTATGAAAACTTGATCGGTCTGAATCGAGCATCATATGTAATAACGCTTGAGTCAATCTGGTAAACCAACTTGAGAAAACTCGAGAACAAGTGACAACTAAACTGGTTTCTGCATTTGAATTTTTTTTAAACAAAGGGTATCTTGTAAGACAACACCACACATAAAATTGGATGGGTTTTTACCTTACGATAGGCAAAACATTTTATATCAGAATCCAGTGGTATTATCATAGTGTCTCGGTTTAAAGTAAATAGATAAAATAGATCAAATGCTTGCATCTCACATCCAACATACTACGCTCTACAATCGAAAACGTAAGGCACATATTGGAGATTGGATTCCAACTAATGACTGGGCTACTGCGGCACCGCCCGCTATAGTACACCTCTAGAAAAATATACCGAGATCGTATCTAACGACCCCAACCAACACAGTACCAGCCTGCCGCTTGTTGGATAGTACCGAATATATCATCGCCCCAGTTGCTTTGCAACCTTTAATAGAGCACTTCCACATACACGAATTCATTGATGATTGTGTGTAAATCTAGACGGGTGATGACATACCCTATTGAGTGCGACCCACATAGCCCTGCTGGATACTCCCAGTTTTAGTCATTCCTGGTTGATGAGGCTTAAGGCTACATTTTACATTCTGAATGGCAATCCATCTTGTAATGCCGGCACAGTCCTCCAAGAATTAATGTAATGCCAGCATTCATCCATAAAAGTTTATTTTGGGTTTGAACGAAACCAAAGGCACGCATCCATTTTGGAATCACCCTCAAAATTAGTAGCAGTAAAGCTTGCACTTCAAAGAGATCGATCTTCTATCATCTTTAAGATGTCTTCCACTCGATTGCACAAGTTTGTTCAGAGTTGTTTTCGGATATAAATTCGATTCCGGTCTCTCCGTATCAACAACCTATAATTTCTGGTTGACTTATTCCTCGTTCATTTGGAAGTAAATTTTCAAGTCTTCATCGGCGAACTCGATTTTATATTCGTACTTGCTAAGTCAAATTGGACCAAATTTGAGAGTTGGTTATTTAACTCTTAAATTAACAAACAACAACAAAATCCATTTTAGATTTATTTGACCACATCAAACACTAAGCCTCCAAACATATCTTTTTTTAATGAATCTCCTTCAAAAACATTCATACACTTGTCTTGCTGACATAAGTATATTCACAAAAATTTTATAAGATTTCCCATTACCAAATGTTTAAAAAGGATTTAATTATATTATTTAAACCGGAGAAAAGGATAACTCCAAGCAGTATTCCTTATATGTAAAGCATGGAACGAATATTCCATACCATGATTTTTTTAAAAGGCCTACCTCGGGAAACCCAAACCGTGATTTCCTATTGTAATTATTTTCAATAAATCCTTTTAGAAATTTTCCTTACCCATGAAATCCTTTTTTTTTAACCCAAACCCCTTTACAATACATTTATCAACCTCCAAACTCATTTATGAAACTCTTTATAATTATTCAAACCTGGTTACATAACATCTATAAACTTTCAAACCTTGTATAAACCTTCCCTTTATAGACTTCCAAACCCATTTATAAACTCTTTTTATAAACATTCAGAACTATTTCTAAAGCTCCTTTTATGAATATCCCAATATTATTCATAATTTTTTTACATAATATTCAAAATAATTGTCAAACATTCTTCAAATATCTTGTTAAAAATAGAATAACCTTAAAGACCATTTTAAAAGAAATGAAATATTAAATTTCCAACACTAAACGGAGGCTTTATGACTACAGTTGATCATTAAATTTGGATGTAGTTATCCAAGTTATATCATGGGTATTGCCTAACGTCAAATATGTAAGGGATTCTACATAACATATAACTAATCATAGGTAGATGTCCAAGTTACAAATATACATACAACCATTATCATGTGTAAATTTTTTACGTATAGAAGTATATTCCATATGCTTAAGTTATCATGACCCGCTTATTGAAAGCAACTTCCTTTGTTTACCATGTTACTGATATTCGGCATTTGTGCTAAACACAAGTCACTAACTTCCCATTAAATGTGTCAATGTCTTATAATCACTACTTTAATTCATTTGTCCACTTAATGGTCCAAATGAGAGTTCCTTTGATTTAAAATAATTTAATCTTAAAAAGAAAATTGATTTCAAATATAATCGATTGGTTTTCAAACAACCATTGAAAAGATTAAAGTATATTTAGTTGGCTTAATCAAGATTATATTTTAAGTAATCATTATTTAATCAAGATTAAATCATAATTAATCTATAATAACTTAATGAACTTAGTTAAGTCCTAATTAACTTCTTAATGCATCTTAGTTAATTTTAAACAATTAATTATTAGTTAAACCCTACGTAATTAAAAACATAATTTAATAATCACTTAATTAAATAGTAATTAGTTAACATACTTAACTTAATTAACTAATAATTAACCATTTAGTTACTTCTTATCTTCACTAATCACAAATTAAAACCTTATTAATCACTAATTAATCATTAGCCTTCCTTAAGTGTTACTTAACCCTAATCACTTATTTAATTATTAATGAACTGCTAATTACCTTTAATTATTTTACTAATAAATAAATTATTAAGTAATCTAAACTTAATCACTTTTAATGTTACTAATTAAGTTTGGAAATTTTAAATAATTCAAAGATGAATCACCTAAAGATGGAAACCAAGATTTTTTGCCAAACTACATCCATAGCGACTATCACTATGAGCACAGTACGCTCTATCTTATTTTAAGCAAAATACTTCAGTTAAATTCTTTGTCCTACCTATTTTGACATAATATTTAGAAAGTTTTTGAAATTTTTAACCAAAATAAAACTTGAAACCATTTCCAAACATTGAAACTAGAAATCATAGTTTTGATTTAAAACAAATCTCACATCCATCGCAACCACAAAGCTATTGAATTTGTTTCAATTCAACATACTTCGGTTCTTTAATCACAACCATAAATCCGTACTACCATAGTATTAACAAGACAATGAAACACATATATAAACATAAGATTATATTCTTACTATCTCGACAACATCACATTCAAATCTCAAATTCAACGGCAAACGCAAACATCCATCAAATCACTATCGACCGACATAATAACCTTTCAATTTTCTCATCACATTAACAGAATAACACATCATAATAAAGTTTAAATCTTTTTGGAAAAAATAGTTTTTCCCACCGAAAATCATGGAAACCTAAAATTTTTAGATGCTCCATAAACACCCTAAAAATATGTTAACTTCCACTTGATTTTTGGACATATTACTCTTGGATTTAAATGTGATTAGTATAAAAGTTTTAAAAAAATATTTTCTTTATAATTTAAAAAGAAGAATCACAAAAATTAGAATAATTTTGAGGCAGATATGGTTGAATGAAGGAGAGCTATATTCGAACCTGAATTTTCGAGTTTAAAAGTGCAATGCAAAGAAATGAGATATTGACAAATCTAAGCTTGAAACTAGAAAATGTTATGAAAAATAAAGTTGTAGTTACTAAAATTTTATATGATTTGACAAAAAGGAAATCTTGGTTTGGTGTAAATATGGGAAGTTGCAGGCGAATAAAGTGGATGAAAAGTGGAGAACCAAGAGTTTAAAAACAAGTTAGCATCCTTAAAACAATTTAAATCTTTTAAAAAATCTTAAAATTAACATAGGAAGCTATGAAATTGTGAAGAAAGACTTAGGGAAATAAAAAAGAAGAGCTAGATTAAAATATGGTGAAGGGGATGGGTATTTATAGATTAAAGAAAGTGGGAAATTACAATTTTAACCTTAGTTTAAAAATATCCTAACATGTCATTAATTTAACAAGTCACATCACCACCTTCCTTCCCTTCATATATCACATCCACCCTTCTCATGCACATCTTCTGGGTCATGATGGATAATGATGATATGGCCAAGATGTGACAAGAGATAATGATATATACTTATATATATATAATTATTTTTCAAACCATGACCTGTCATATCATTTGTTAAACATAATTAACATAAAATAGTATACTATTATTTTTTATTATTGTTTGGTTAATTTACTCTTACATATGTGTATATTTAGTGCATAAAGATGAACAATATTCCCGATAACTTTCCGGTGTCGGAAAGTCGGAATGCCGAAAAATGTTCTTCTGTCACATTTTCTATTTTTCTACGAACTACCTATTTTGGTAAAGAAATCTTAGAAATGATTTAACATAATCATTAAATAATTAAAATAGGGTTATTTGTAAATAAAACCAATTTTATTTAAACTTAACTTGAATTCAAGAAGAAACATATTATTTATCGGCAAATTTTCTATCAAATTAGAAAACTACCGATAAATTTAAAATTAAAATAAACCGCAAGCGCATGGTGTACGAATGTAGCACGTAGCGAATACGAGTCGATCCACAAGGAATTGATGATTTTATAATTCTATTAAATAAAATTAAACCAGAGTTCAATAGAATGTTAAGCTAGAAAATTAGAAAATTAGCTAACTAACTAAAAGAAAAGAGATACAAATATAAGAGTTAAATGACAATTTAGAGAATAAATCCGCTCTCTAAATCACATAGTTCAACACACGAAATCATGATCTCTATTTTATGGTCATTAGTGCTTTAATTGATGTGCTTATCATAAGCATGGCATATTTTTGCTATTGATTAGCCGACATAAGTCATCAAAGTATAACACATCCCTTAAAACACTTACTAACTTTCATGAAACTTGATAAAGAAAACGAAAACGAAATCTATTTTAAGTATGGCTTACTAACTATTGATTTGAAATATAAACAATCAAATTTTAATTTCAAATCACTTTCTTTTACCATAATCATATTTTGATGAAGAGGCAACTAGTGTTAGTGATTGTTTAAGCATAGCCAATTTAGTATCAACAATATAGCCTATCAAATTCAAAGCAAAAACAACTAGCAAAACATTTCTATCACCATCATTAAGAACAAAAAGAGAGCATGAATAAACAAATTATTGAAGCTACTAATTAGAGAGCTTCATTACCCCCTAAATTGAAGCGGTTCAGCCTCTCATATTTGTCACTAAAACAAATGTAGCTAACAACATGAAAGCAAAAGGAAAGGAAAATGAAAGCTAATGAGAAAAGAGAGTTACTTAACAAAAATTAGAACCATTCTACTTTGCATGAATGCAAATCTATACTACAGCATGAAAGAAAATAAACAAGAAAATAAAAGATAAATATATTAAAGTTGAATAACAATCACATAAAAAAAATGGCTATGTAGCCATGAAAAGAGAAAGAGAAGCTTTCTTTTATTTCGAGCCTAAAACTAATGAAGAGGGACTAAGAGAGAGGAGATTACATGAAACATATGGGTATTTATACATGTATGAAACCCTAATTCATATTTTTTAAGAATACCCAAATTGCCCTTAAAGTAATGTGGCCACCAAGTAATCATTGGCATGTCATAGTCCTCATTTATGTGTATATAAAGCCATTAATTCCATAAGCGTGTGCATTAGCCTCTAATTTGTACATTAAGGTGGTGAGTAGGTGGGGTCTCCATGATCTTCACTTTGAATCATTTCCATCTTCATTCCTTTGTGTTCTTTTTGTGCACGCATATCTTCTTCATGAAATAACTTGCAATTGAAATCAAATTCCTACAAAATAATATGAAAATTATAATTAAATTTTCTCAGTTTAATATATAAACAAAAATGACCATTTTGCCCCTATATGAAGAAGAATATGTGACAATTTTAAATAATTTGAATTTTGGTTTAAAACAAGTTAAAATACCCAATATGATCATTTACTTAATTTCAGTAGAATAAATATAAAGGTAAAAATATGCACATTTACGTGCACATCACATATAAAACCAATGATATCAACGATCGATGTCATGAATACATTTCATTTTTAGAAAATAAAATATTTTATTTCATAATTGTGAGAACCTGTTTCTTCAACTCTCAGAAATCGATGCTGATATATCCTAGGTATTCACGTGTCATAAATCCATGTGCCGAGGAAGCAGATTCTTAAAGGCAAGAAAGAAAATAAAGACAACTGAATCTCACATATATTATTTCAGTATAAACTTTAGAGTGAAAATATAGATACATTTATCAGAGTCTATAAATGGACCGTTATATGTGTGTGTGTATATGTGTGTATGTATATCTTTCCTTACAAAGGTGGAATATAATACTACTCTAGTGTAGTGTAAACGGATTAAAACATTCAGAAAAAATGTTAAGACTCCATGCTTCAAGATTGATCCAGCTTTCTTCTAAACTAAACCTGACTACAAGGCTGTTTTGGGAAATTAAAAAACTTTGCCTTTAATTGATTACTCCTAAGAGTTTCCAACACAATCTGAAGATGCTTTTCATGCTCCTCCTCGGTTTTTGAATACACAAGAATATCATCAGTAAATATGAGAACAAATCGATCGAGAAAATCCTTGAAAACTCGATTCATAAGGTCAACAAAATAAGCTGGAGCATTCGTTAAACCAAATGGCATAACAAGCCATTCATAAGATCCATAACGCGTACGGAACGATGTCGAAGGAATGCTATCCTCTACGATACGAAGCTGATGAAATCCAGTAGCTAAGTCTAATTGTGAAAAGACTCTAGCACCACTAAGTTGATCGAATAGATCATCAATCCGAGGTAAAGGATATTTATTTTTGATAGTAAGATCATTAAGCTTGCGGTAGTCAACGCAAAGCCTAAGTGTTCCATCGGATTTCTTCACAAAAATAGCTGAAGCTCCCCAAGGCGAGGAACTAGAGCGAATAAATTGCTCCGTCTCCAATTCGGATAATTGTTTACGCATCTCCTCGTTTTCTTTATTGGACATACGATAAGGAGGGCGAGTGATAGGTTGAGCTCCAGGAATGAGATTAATTCTGAACTCAATTGCTCGCTTAGGTGGTAATCCTAAAACGGGCTCGAATATGTCGGAAAATTCACGAACGACGTGAATAAGAGAAACAATATCACCCTCATCATCATCATCGTCATCACGGGGGTTTAAAGAATATAAAGATGCAACCAAAGCAGAATCCGAATCTTTAAGAATAACAGAAACCTGATTAACAGATTGAGGATGTCGAAGACGAATAGTCTGCTCAGGACATAGGACATGAGCTTCATAACGGTTAAGCCAATCCATTCCCAAAATCATTCCAAAGCCTAAATAACGCATGACATGCAAATCGGCTAGGAAAGGAAAATCACACAAAATAATCTCGACATCTTTACACAATAAACTAATTGTTCCGAATCCACCAACCGGATTTGCAATTCTCAAAGAAGTCATTAAACACAAAACATCCAAAGAAAAAGTATCGACAAGTTCTTTTGATATAAAAGAATGGGACGCACCCATATCAAAAGGAACTCGAATAGGTTGATCACGAAATATAATAATGCCATCAAGGATAGAATGAGAAATACCTTGACCACGAGATGTGTTGCCAGGGGCTTGAGCAACATTAAGCTTTCCCTCCTTCCTACCCTGAAGCTTGGGGCAAGAAGATAAATAATGATCCGGGCTTTTGCAATAGCGACAAGTGCGAGGCTTTGAAAACTTGTTCGCGTAATGGTCTTTCGAACCACAATTATAGCATTTCCCTTGAGTAGAGGAGAAGGTCTTTTCAGCAGGAGTTGCTTGCCTCCCTTTCTTATTGGGATAAGGGCCTTTGAATTTGTTTGGCCTCTTCTTGTTGTTGAAGTTTGGTTTGGAACCCACCACTTCAACATCATTCTCCCTATCCGCCTCCTCAAGATGAAGAGCGATATCAATGAGTTGGACGAAAGAAACTTCTAATTTTAGAAGTAGTGGCTTCTTGAGATTTTTGTTTAAGCCATAGACGAACCTCTGGTTCTTCTTTAAAAGGTTGTTGATGTATTCAACCCCATATTTGGAAAGCGACTCAAAGGAGGCGACATAATCAGTCACGGAGGACTCACCTTGAACAAGGTCTATAAATCGTCGTGCCAATGTCACTTTCTCAGCTTCTGGTATGAATTTTAACTCGAAGCACTCTCGGAATTTCTCCCAGGTGAGATCCGCTTCATTAATCTCAGAAATAAGAAGTTCGTACCAGTCCAATGCTCTTTCTTGGAGCATACTAGAGGCCACCTGAACTCGGTGAAGGTCAATAAGATTCATGCGAGAAAAGATTCGATCGTATGACCTTAGCCAAGCCTATACTTCAATAACAGTTTCTGAACCTTTGAATGGCTTCCCACCCAAATTAGTGTAATCGCTGCACAAGCGTGCAAATCCCGACTTTGGGTGAGTAGGTTCCGGGTTTGAACCAGCTGCTTGAGCATTCGTAACAAGGTCAAGAAGTTGCTGGGTAGTCATAAAAATACCATCTTGGGGAGTAGCACTAGATTGACCTTTAGAAAGAAATAAAGAAGAAGAAAAAGGTTATTCACAAAATGAATATCAAGCAATCTTGATAGATAAAACAAGGAATCATAAGGAAAATATGATGAATCGGTACGAAGACTCGAATTAAATCCTAAAGCACGACTCCTAAGAAAGACTTAGGACGATGATCCTTGTTATAATATTCCATATTGTTCCGAAGTTTGGCTCTGATACCAAGCTGTGACGCCCCACCTCTATACCCACGCTAGCCAAGAACACTACAGTGTAATGCTGTCAACTAGCACGGAGAATAAGGCGTTAAGGAGCGACCATCCGTGTAATTGCTTTGTGCGAGCACCGATATGTCAGATAGTATAACATGCATTTCTTTATCAATAGGAAATCCGACATACCGACACAAACTCAAAGCTACTACATAGTGGCTATAATATCTTCAGAAACAAATATAGAAATAAACATAACGTAAATCAGTCACAGACAATTCACATCACAAAGGCGGAAGAAGATATGAATATATAACTAACACATGAAAGTGTATATCAGAGTAGCGGTCTAAAAAGATCCGCAATAACACAAAAGAATAGTTACAAGAACTACACAAAAGAATAAGTATACATCATGGAGTCTATATCTCAATTGTATACAATCCAAAAACTACTAATCTAAGTAGTTAACCAAAAGTCAGAGAAATCAATCCCAGGTGAGAAGTCAAGCTGAAGCACCTGTAACATCTCGGTCTGACCCGAGTATTATTTAATAAGAAAATAATAAATGGATCAGTCTAACTATAAATATAAGATGAAACGATATAGAATAAGAGATATGACTAAACACATAATAATCACCATGCCAAGCTGTGGTATATATAAGTAATTGAAAATCAACAAGAGATTAATCGATATCACCAAATCTACACAAGAATCAAAGAAATGTCATACTCCTTATTTCGTTCACCAAACCATAAATATTGACGATTATATCAATGTCAATCACAAAAGTCAATGACACACAAATTCACCAATGCACATATATTGATAAAACTTATCAATGTAAATCACGAAATTGGTGAAACACAAATTCTAGAAATCATCTCAAGAAATCCAGTCAATGACACACGAATTCACCTATGCACAAAAATTGATAAATCATGTCAATAGAAATCACAAAAATAGGTGAAGAATAAATTCCAGAATTTGACACACGAAATCAAGAAATCACAAGAAAAGGGGGGGGAGGCCTATCACACGAACGGGAGTATTAAAGCTCACCAACATATGTATCACACGAACGAGAAGCTATCTCATGGTAGCTAGCCATTAATTTTTGACACACGAACGGCCCGAAGGCCATGGGAAGCTACCCCACCAATTTGAGTCGAACTCCACAAAATGGGGTTTAGTCTCCCTCGCAGACAAAGAGACATCGCACATTGCTAGTCTAAACCACAAAGATGATCATCATGATCAACGTGAAGTGTCAATTACACTAAGCTAGTAAATATATGAGTTTAGCTTCATGTCCCATAACCACTTGCTTAACTTAAATATTTACGAACAAACTGTAGATCTCCACTACAAAATTGTCACAAGAGATTCAATCGAACAAGTCCAAGAATTAACCGGCGAAGTAAACGCAAGCATTTCATACCACTTGTTTTACTAATCCGTTTAATTAGATTTCTCATACGAGTGAGGTAAAGGTTTGTATATACTAATAGATTGAAAAACGGTTTAAGAAACGAGCTTTGTAACAAAATAGTGTTAAAATCATTTGAAGAAAGAGTTTTGATATTTACTATTAGTATTCAAAACCTTTATATTTTTAAAGTGACAAATCACAAAGAAGATTGTAGGAACAATCAATCACTAAAATTCACATACGAAGATGTGAATAAAAATCCAACGAAACCAATAAAGAATCCATCGAAATTAATATTCAAAAATCCCTAAAAAGGAGTCATCAAAGTCATAATAGACGATAACAACAAATAGGAAACAACACAAATCGATTAAAGTTGGAAATTCAAGCAACTAGGCGAAATAGGCAAAATTACATCAGGTAGGTCGGCCGGCTACAGAGCTCGGTCGACCGGACCCTGTTCCAAAAAAATCTTGGGAAGTAGGTCGGTCGGCTGAGCCCTGTAGCCAGTTGACTGGACCAGAGACAGAAAGGTGCCTATGCACCTTAGTAGCAGGTCGGTCGACCGGCCTAGGGGTTCGGTCGGCCGACCCTGATGTTTAGCAAATTGAAACCCATTTCATTGACGTGCAAACTCCACCAATTCGCAACCGAACGAGCGCGAACGATAGGGAATTATGTCCAACGGCTACCCGATCCTATTGGCTCCTCGATGCATCACCAAAAACGCATTTGAACATCAAAGCTATGATTTTTAAGGATTTGAACCCAAAACACTAAAAATTGGAATATTCACCAATTCAATCCAAACCAAAAGCAATTGCACAAGAATAAGTGTTAGGAATTCATACCTAACAATCGAAGATAAATATAAGCATAGATGTGAGATAAAAATCTCACCTTTGAACCCAAACGATTGAAAAAGAAGCTTAGAAGAAAAGGAGAATCAACCACTCTTCAAATCCAACTCAAGAAGCTTGATTCTAAGCTAAAAAGAGAAACATTTCCAAATTAGGTTTAGGAGTTTTCTGAAATCAAAGAGAGAAAGAGTTGGAGAAGAAGAAGAGAAGCTTACCAATGGGTTCTTCTATTAATTTGGAGCTAGAGTTTGATTTGCAAAAGAAAACTAGGGTTTTGGAGTATTAATTTCCCATCTCTCCCACCATTGATGCTTTAGAACTGAAAAGAGGAGAAAGTGAGGGTTAATGGGGAGGAGTGGCTCAGATTTGAGTATAAGTTAAACATAGGGCTGAACCCAGACCCAAACCCAAAGTGAAAAAGTAGCAAAAATCAACTTTCTCCAAACATATCGAAGCTTATACTCAAAAAGATCGCAAACGACATTTTAAACTCAATGGGAGTGGTCCCGAGTCCTAATTCGACCGTATGCAAAAAGTAACTAAATTCCGAGTATCGAAAAAATATTTAAATAAAGTACTTAAAAATAAAAATCGACAAACATGCGGGTTGTTACAGGGTCCATTTTCTAATATGTTCCTTTATCGAGCTAGTTGTATACTAAATATTTTATCAAATGTAATCAATATAACCATTTCGACTATGTTAAATATTTATTTTAAACTCTAGACATTATAATAATATCATTGAATTTTCTAATAAAATGGTTTGTTTATTGTAACGATCCCGGTTTAAAGACGAATTCAAATTTGTAATTAAATTAAATTTTGGGGTTAAATTATGGATTTTATTTGAATTTTTCAAATTTAATAAGATATATATATTTATTTATTTTATTTATTTAGATCTGAAACTCAAAATAAATATTTTAAATTGAATTGGATTATAAATAAAATTTTGATTTGGAAATTCAAAATGTGTTGAAAATGAATTGGATTTAAAGGTTATACTTTAAAAAAAACGTATGATTATTTATTAAATGTATAAATTGTGTTTTAATTCATTTCCTTTAAAAATTTATAAAAAGTATTAAATAAGATGTAAGAAGTGATCAATATTCATTCTTTTTTAAATTCTATACTTGAACTAAGTATAGTTAGTAAAAATAAAACATAAATAGTTAAGTAAACAAGGTTTTAAAACTAATTTTTTTTTACTAATTAAACTAAAGGGCTGAAACATAATTTGAACTATTTTTGACAAGTGTAAAATATAAGTACAAAATAAATGTCATAAATTAAATGTTTAAAAATCAAACTATAAATAGAAATAAAACTAAGAATTTATGTTAATAATAAATTATATGGTTATATGGCAACATAGGATATATACATACTATAACAAGTTTTATATTAAGCACAAAGGCAAACAAAGAAAAAAAAACAAGTATGTTTGCGGTGACTTTTATATATGCAATGCAAAAGAAACAAAAATATCTATACATAAAATCTAATAGAATAAGTATGTAACCTTGAAAGGAAACACATGCATTTAATACAATATCTTCTCAGCACAAGAACAAGTCTTTTCGAATGATAAAAATCATTTCCATTTTCTGGTCAAAGAAGGAGGCAAGAAAAGAAGAAATCTGATTAAAAACAAAAGTATGTTCCAGTAAAGCCTACCCTATACAAAATTCTTTCTTCTATATATATATATATATATATATATATATATCTGTGTGTGTGTGTCTTCCTATTCCAGTTCAAATCTGAAGATAGCTGAGTAAAAATGCTACAAGCAACTCAATAAAACTCATCAAACTGGAAAAGCAAGATCAAAAACAAAACACAAACCTAAAGTAGTTCAAAATCAAATAAATTCAACTCAGAAGCAAAGTTCAAAGCTCAGAAATTTGTAGAAGCAAACAACAACTAAATTCATATTTTAGTTTCAAGTTTAACATCCAGTTTTCAAATCAAAACTCAGCAATTAACTTAAGATTTCAGTTCTATGTTCTTCTCTACTTCAACTCCAGGTGAGCAAATCTATCTATAAAACTTGAATCTGGATTATACTTTGTTCCTGGGGAAGGAAATTGTTTTGCATGAATATAAATTTTATCGTATACTTGATGTATTCAAAGACATGTGGGTATGCATGAATTAGTACGGGCATATTCACTCTGTTAAAAAATATAGAGACTTATGATAAGATTATGACTAAATTTCATTACTTCTAATCCTTTTTAGGGATGTAAATAAAAAGTGATTATATTAACCGGATCTTGGTTTTAAAAATACTGTTAAGCATAGTTCATAAGCAATTTTAGCCTGGAAGATGAATTAAGTAAAATTTCAAAGGGATGACAAAAAAATTGACTTTAAGGATTTATTGTTTTATATATAATCTGTTTTGAAATTAAAAGCTATGATTTTTAAGATCGACTTCATGATTTTTAAATCGTTAACCGTTGAGGAATTTTATGTTGGACGGAGATGGGAATATGGTCAAAGTCTGGTGATCTACGACGAACTGTAGGCCGTGATTCTTGGTGAAGCTAGCTGGGGCATCAGTGGACTTAGGAAAAATATGAATTCAATTTATAAAACGTTGTGGCGATGTCAGAAGGTGGATTTTTTTTTTAGCCCTAGTTTTGGGTGATGGTTGAGGAAGTGGTGAATTCATCACCTCTGGTGGATCGAGCTCCACCATACTTTGGGGTTCGATAGCTTGTTGGTAGGAGAAGGAGTGGCTGGAAGGTTCGACACTCCAGTGATCGGAGCTTTGAGATCGAGTTGTTTTCTAGGCTTAAGTGGTGTTCCAGACTTCTATTCTAGGGTGGGTTTTGGAACTCGATTTCGATTTTGACTTTATGGTGGCGATGCGATGATCGTGATCGGGTAGGAGGTTGATTGGGGACTTGTAAAGGTCATCAGGGACGGTCGGAGAGGACTGTGTCGTTGGTGTATGTGCATGCGTGTGCACTTACGTCTGGGTTGTTGAAGTGTTGGGGGAAGAAGAAGGTATAGTGGCTCGGGTTCGTCTTGAAAAGTATCGCGTAAAACTCAAAGTCATGTTCGTGAATTTGTGGGTTTGACTCGGGGTTGAATTTAGGAAAAGTTGAAATGCCTCGGGATCATTTTGTCAAATAGCAGGCTTCTCAAATCTATGCAATAAAAACAAGTTTCCAGATTTAAATATAACCAAGTTTGAAACATAGAAAGAAAATTTGTTTTCAGGATTTTAATGTTTATATGAAGCATAACCAGATTTCAAAAGATAAATCAGGTTTTAAACAAGTTTCTCAAAGATTTAGTTTTTAAATTGAATGTTTAAAATTGTTTATTTTAAAGCAATAATGACGATAGATTAATTTATTAATTAAAAGTAACAAATTAATGATTAAAGTTGGTTAATCAAGTGACTAAAGAATAATTTAATTAAATGGTAATTAATTAATGTGATTAATTAATAAAGGTAAGTAATTTGAAAATGATTAATTAATTTAAAAGTTAATTTATTTATGAAAATGATTAAAGAATGATTATTAATTAAGGATTAATTAAATAATCATTGTAATTAATTAGAGATAAATAAATTATTAATATAAGGTTAATTAATTTGTAATTAAGGATTAACTAATTAATGAAAATTAATTCATGAAATCAATTAATTGTTTAAAGATAATTACATAACTAAAAGTAATCAATTAATGATAAAGGTGGATAAATCAAGTGATTAATATTGATTTAAGATTAGGGATAGTCACTTATCGTAACTAATTAAAGATAATTAGTTTAATAGCAATTAATTAATTAAGGGTTAATTAATTAATCAAATATAATTAATTAAATGGTTAAAGGATAATTATTTAAGAATTAAAAGTTGATGAATTATACTTAAAGGTTATTTAAACTATTATTAATGGTTAATTAATAAATGATTAAAGGATAATTAATCAAATGGTTTGTAATTTACTAATGGTAATTAACCAGGATTAGTAATTTATAAGTAATTTAATATGATTTGAATTAATCAGACAATTAACTAATCTTACTTATGGATGTTTGGATTCTATTGGATGATTGAATTGTTTGATATCCCTGATTGTGATGCTCTGTTTTGATTTGAGCTGTGTTTAATGTAATTTATTATCTGTAGTGTATATCTGTGATCTGTGAATGAAAGATAAGCGTTATAGTTTATACCGCTTATCAAATATATTGATGAATTTGAATATGTACTGATTGATAATGTTGCTCTTCTATTGTGTAAAACCCCTGGACCACACTTATACACACACAAATATGAATTGCACGTGGAAATTGGTTAAGTCACAGATTTTTGAAATAGTTTTAAAAATTGAATTTTTGAATCCACATGATTTTGGAAATAAATTGGGATTAAAGTAAAAAGTTTTTGAAAAGGAATCTCAAAGATAAAATTTATTTTTGAACAACTTGATTAAGCCTTGAAGTTTAAATAATTTGATTTAAATTTAAATTCAAAATTTGAAATTGAATTCTATGTTTGGAAACTAGGGATTAAAGATGTAATATAAGTTATATATAGGTTAAACCATTTTAAAGGTATTGATTTAGGAATTTGAATATAATTCAAGGGCTTTAACTCCTGCAAATACAATTGGATTTTTCTAAAACGAAAACTATTTGTTTTCAAATAATAAAAGATTTCTCATAAGTAATGAACTTCCAACTTGTGTTAAAAGGATATCAAGTCTAAAATGAAAATGGTCTTCCAAGTTATGAATAAATCTTTGGAAACGGGTTTGAAAGTTTTAACTTAAATCTTTGATTTAAAGATTGGATGAGTTAAACCTAATTGAAATGGAAATTGTTTTGAAATCTTTGAATGGATCTTGTGAAGCTGGGTAAACTTTGTGAAATGAATCCTTTTGTTTAAAGGTTTGAAATCTTAATTTATGTAGACCGTTTGAAGAAAGATTATGGGTTTTTAAAA
Organism: Allium cepa; assembly: GCA_030765085.1. NCBI lineage: Eukaryota > Viridiplantae > Streptophyta > Magnoliopsida > Asparagales > Amaryllidaceae > Allium > Allium cepa. The sequence continues at coordinate 861,967,574 of CM060939.1, read as the reverse complement.
GTTGTGACTTAACTGAAATCCCATATCCATATGTTTTTAAATATTGCGCTCATTATTCTTTTTAGCCAGGAGAGGACCTTGTGTCATATAACCCATTCCGAATAATAATACGATGTTATGGATTACATTTGAAGACCGGTGTTGAAGACCAGGTATTTGCGAGAACGATAGGATAACCTATCGATTGTCTCTGCACCGAGTAGCTACGTTATAGAGATTCCCTAAGTGATGGGAAGTCCAATCAGGATTGTGGATACCCGAACTTGCAAGGGCTTCTTCCTTGATTTGACGAAGTACCTTCGGTTCTGTTTGAACCCGGAACAGACTTATATGATTGTATGTCTGACAATACACTTTGAGATATAAAACTGATCTCTATCAAATACATTTCTTTTGGTGGAAGAGAATTTATCTTGTTAGCTTAACACCCTTCTCTGAGACGTACGAGCTCAGAGGTGATGCAGTTGATAGTTATCAGTGATATACTCCAAATTTGGTAGTGTGGCATGCTGAGTGCGGCTGTGTATCATTTGTCGATCAACGTATCGTTTTTTTGTAAAGTGTAGCTTTGTGGACGAGACTGCATCAGGACCTTACACCCCAAAAATGGTCGAAACAGGAAAGATGCGGCAAGTTTATGAGGGTCGCTCCCTTTAGGGTGTGTCATTCCCTTCTGGAAAGGGATGGTATCATGGTATGGAGCACAGATGCTTAACTCATGTGGTCACTGCAAATCTATTACTTTGTGATTGCTTTGTGGTTGTTGGTTGAGAGGCGCCTCGAATAAAGGTCCTAAAGGACCATGCATGCTCGAGTAGTAGTTACCTAGTTACAGAGGTAAACCGGCCATGTATTGGCAGAGAGCCGGGTAGGTTCTCAGGACGTCCCTCCAGAGGCATACCCATGTGACAGTAGGAAGTTCCTTGGCCTGACCATTTGTTGGAAATCCAAATAAAACAATATGCGCCATGTACGGTTTTAGTTGTATAACCTACCTTGGAATGTGGCGGTAACCTGCTATTGAACATGGTAGCTATAGTAGGCATAAGTGCGAAATGCCTATCATGGCTAGGATCAATATTATACTATCGAAATGTTTTCCACACTATGCATTAATAATAATAATATCAAAAGATATTTGCGTAGTAAGCATATTTGACTATTGTAAGGAGAAATCTCCCCCAATTCTGCGTTTGCATTGTGTGTGTGGCAGGTGGCCTTATGGTAGTTTCATTTTCCAAAAAGCATTGTGGATTTATTTTTAATTCTTTTGTTGTTTGTTCTAAAAGATAAACTGTTTTTGTTTGCTCATAGCAGTCCCATGACTGACATGGAGTTTATAGTTCCTTTCTTAAACTCTAGGTGCCCACAATATTCCCACATGGCAATCTAGAGTCGGGTTTTCAGATAGTGAAGTTTAGTAGATTATCTGGAGCTAGTTCAGTCTTTGGACGACTGACCTTGCTTAGCTTAGTGCAAATTTATTGGGAGTTCGAGCTATTTTTTGATTGGTGCCTTGGAGATGAAGATTAGCCGTACTGGAGTTCTCTCGTGAAGACCATATTGGTGATATTGCTCTGCTGCTGGTGTTATCTTTTCTTTTCACTGCTATTGTCTTGTATCATATCTCGGATGTATATTGATATTCATTATATCATCATTGTATCTGGGTACTGTATCAAATGTTGTATATCAAATGTATTATTCATTTCTTCCGCTATGTTGTACTTAATGTGTTATAAGCCTCGGCAAACCAGATTCGACATCTGGATCTGCGGCATTTGAATATGAATGTTGTATTCGGTGCTGATTTTCGAAGGTCGAGTCAAGGCCGTCACATTTGGTGTCAGAGCTAAAGGTTGAAACTTTAGCTCAGGAGTATAACACATTAAGTAGCTCATTAGAGATAGGGTGAAGTATACCGTAGAATGAGTATATCCCTAAGATATCCGTTCCAATGCCTCAGTAAATTTTCTTACTATCCACTGATAGTAAGTATGAGGGCAAGAAGAGGACGAGATAGGGGACAGGGGAATACCACTACAAATGGTCAATACCCTGCAACAGTGGAAATTACTTTCTCTATCAATCTCCTTTGATTCGATTTCAATTCTTTAATTGCTTCGTAGACTCTACAAGATGAAACTTCGGTGTGATGGTGGCACTACGAATCGTTGTAGAAAATCCTCACTTCATATCTTCATCGGTTTTTTATCAGTTTTTCCATTTAAACTTGAATGAATTTGAAATTTGAAATTGAAAATTCTAAATAAATTGGAAATTTTAAATTGAGTTAAATTGGTTAACAAATATAGGCTAAATTTGAATTGAATCAATAAAATGATATCGGTTAAAACCGAATTGGAAATTCTATTGTAACTTCTTGTATAGATCGAAGTCCCAAGAGGGACAAGTTGGTGTAAACTTTAGGCTGTTCTGACCTAATTTTGAATCCACACCTAGTGTTTGAGAAATTGTGGAAGATTGAATCTATCTATCTATTTTGTGGGATCCGATATATTCTACGAGTGATTAGTTATCCCTTCGAACTAATCAATGCCCTTGCATATTCTTAGACTGGTGGACCCGAGTATCTTGTGGAAAATTGTATGAGTTTGTTCTCATATTCTTGATATTCTGATTTGGTAAGCCAAATGCAGATAAATACTCAGTTTGATCTGAAAAAAATATTTCTCTACCTTTCATCTATCTTTCTTATCTCCCTGGCAAATTTCGAGGACGAAATTTCTTAAGAGGGGAATCTGTAACGATCCCGGTTTAAAGACGAATTTAAATTTGTAATTAAATTAACTTTTTGTGTTAAATTATTGATTTTATTTGAAATTTTCAAATTTAATAAGATATATATATATATATACTAATTTATTTTATTTATTAGGATTTGAAACTCAAATTAAATATTTTCATTTGAATTTGATTATAAATAAAATTTTGATTTGGAAATTCAGAATGTGTTGAAAATGAATTGGATTTAAAGGCTATACTTTAAAAAAAAATGTATGATTATTTATTAAATGTATAAATTGTGTTTTAGTTTGTTTTCTTTGAAAAGTTATAAAAAGTATAAAATAAGATGTAGCAAAAGATCAATATTCATTCTTTTTCAAATTCTATACTTGAATTAAGTATAGTTAGTAAAAATAAAACATAAATACTTAAGTAAACAAGGGTTTAAAACTAATTTATTTTTACTAATTAAACTAAAGGGATGAAACATAATTTGAACTATTTTTGACAAGTGTAAAATATAAGTACAAAATATATGTTATAAATTAAATGTTTGAAAATCAAACTATAAATAGAAATAAAACTAAGAATTTATGCTAATAATAAATTATATGGTTATATGGTAACAGAAGATAAATACATACTATAAAAAATTTTATATTAAGCATAAAGGCAAAGAAAGAAAAAAAACAAACAAGTATGTTTGCTGTAAATTTTATATATGCAATGCAAAAGAAACAAAAATATCCATATACAAAATCTAATAGAATAATTATGTAACCTTGAAAAGAAACACATGCATTTAATACCATATCTTCTCAGCACAAGAACAAGTCTTTTTGAATGATAAAAATAATTTCCATTTTCTGGTCAAAGAAGGAGGCAAGAAAAAAAGAAATCTGATTAAAATCAAAAGTATGTTCCAGTAAAGCCTTCCCTATACAAAATCCTATCTTCTATATATATGTGTATGTATCTTCCAATTCCAGTTCAAATCTGAAGAAAACTGATTAAAAATGCTATAAGCAACTCAATAAAACTCGTCAACCTGGAAAAGCAAGATTAAAAACAAAACACAAACCAGAAGCAGTTCAAAATCAAATAAATTCAACTCAGAAGCAAAGTTCAAATCTCAGAAATCTATAGAAGCAAACAGCAACTGAATTCATATTTCAGTTTCAATTTCTACATCCAGTTTTCAAGTCAAAACTAAGCAATTAACTTACTTCAACTCCAGGTGAGCAAATCTGTCTATAAAACTTGAATCTGGATTATGCTTTATTTCTAGGGAATGAAATTGTTTTGCATGAATATAAATTTGATCGTATTCTTGATGCATTCAAAGACATGTGGGTATGCATGAATTAGTACAGGCATATTCACTCTGTTAAAAAATATAGACTTATGATAAGATTAAGACTAAATTCCTTCACTTCTAATCCTTTTTAAGAATCGGGATGCAAATAAAAAGTGATTATATTAACCAGATCTTGGTTTTAAAATTACTGTTAAGCATAGTTCATAAGTAATTTTAGCTTGGAAGATGAATTACAGTAAAGTTTCAAAGGTATGACAAAAAATTGGCTTTAAGGATTTATTGTTTTACTTATATAATCCGTTTTGAAATTAAAAGTTATGATTTTTAAGATCAACTTCATGATTTTTAAATCGTTAACCGTTGAGGAATTTTATGTTGGCCGAAGATGGGAAGATGGTCAAACTCTGGTGATCTATGGCGAACTGTAGGTCGTCTTTCTTGGTGAAGCTAGCCAAGGCATCGGTGGACTTAGGAAAAATATGAATTCAATTTATAAAACATTGTGGCGATGTCAGAATGTGGATTTTGTTTTTAACCCTTGTTTTGGGTGATGGTCAAGGAAGTGGTGAATTCATCACCTCTGGTAGATCGAGCTCCAACATACTTTGGGGTTCGATAGCTTATGGGTAGGAGAAAGAGTGGCTGGAAGGTTCGACAATCCGGTGATCGGAGTTTCGAGAGCGAGTTGTTTTCTAGGCTTGAGTGGTGTTCCAGATTTCTATTCCTGGGTGGGTTTTGGAACTCGATTTCGAGTTCGTGGTGGCGATGCGATGATCGTGATCGGGTACGAGGTTGACTAGCGACTTGTAGTGGTCATCAGGGATGGTCGGAGAGGACTGCGTCGTGGGTGCATGTGCACGTGCGTGCGCTTAAGTCTGGGTTGTTGAAGTGTTCGGGGAAGAAGAAGGTACAGTAGCTCGGATTCGTCTCAAAAAGTATGGCGTAAAACTCGAAGCCGTGTTCGTGAATTTGTGGGTTTGACTCGGGGTTAAGTTTGGGAAAAGTAGAAATGCCTCGGGATCATTTTGTCAAACAATAGGTTTCTCAAATCTCTGCAATATAAGCATATTTCCAGATTGAAATATAACCAAGTTTGAAACATAGAAAGAAAATTTGTTTTGAGGCTTTTAAAGTTTATAAGAAGCATAACCGGATTTCAAAAGATAAATCAGGTTTTAAACAAGTTCCTCAAAGATTTAGTTTTTAAATTGAATGTTTAAAATTGTTTACTTTAGAGAAATAATGATGATAGGTTAATTTATTAATTAAAACTAATAAATTAATGATTAAAGTTGATTAATCAAGTGACTAAAGAATAATTTAATTAAATGATAATTAATTAATGTGATTAATTAATAAAGGTAAGTAATTTGAAAATGATTAATTAATTTAAAAGTTAATTTATTGATAAAATTGATTAAAGAATGATTATTAATTAAGGATTAATAAATAATCATTGTAATTAATTAAAGATAAATAAATTATTAATATAAGGTTAATTAACTTGTAATTAAGGGTTAACTAATTAATGTAATTAATTAATGAAAATTAATTAATGAAATCAATTAATTGTTCAAAGATAATTACATAATTAAAAGTAATCAATTAATGATTAAAGTTGGATAAATCAAGTGATTAACATTGATCTAAGATTAGGGATAGTCACTTATCGTAACTAATTAAAGATAATTAGTTTAATAGTAGTTAATTAATTAAGGGTTAATTAATTAATTAAAGATAATTAACTAAATGGTTAAAGGTTAATTATTTAAGAATTAAAAGTTGATGAATTATAATTAAAGGTTAGTTAAATTATTATTAATGGTTAATTAATAATTGATTAAAGGATAATTAATCAAAATGATTTGTAATTTATTAATGTTAATTAACCAGGATTAGTAATTCATAAGTAATTTAATTTGATTTGAATTAATCAGACAATTAACTGATCTTACTTATGGTTGTTTGAATTATATAGGATAATTGAATTGTTTGATATCCTTGATTGTGATGCTATGTTTTGATTTGAGTTGTGTTTAATGTAATTTATTATCTGTGATGTATATCTGTGATCTGTGAATGAAAGATAAGCATTATAGTTTATATCGCTTATCAAATATATTGCTGTATTTGAATATGTACTGATTGATAATGTTGCACTTCTATTGTGTAAAACTCCTGGACCATACTTATACACACACAAATATGGATTGCACGTGGAAATTGGTTAAGTCACAGATTTTTGTACTTGTTTCAAAAATTGAATTTTTGAATCCAAATGGTTTTGGAAATAAATTGGCATTAAAGTAAAAAGTTTTTGAAAAGGAATTTCAAAGATAAAATTTATTTTTGAATAGCTTGATTAAGCATTGAAGTTTAAATAATTTGATTTAAATTTAAATTCAAATTTTAAAATTGAATTCTATGTTTGGAAACTAAGGATTAAAGATGTTATACAAGTTATATATGGGTTAAACCATTTTAAAGGTATTGATCTGGGAATTTGAATATAATTCAAGGGCTTTAACTCATGCAAATATGATTGGATTTTTCTGAAACGAAAACTATTCATTTTCAAATAATAAAAGCTTTCTTATAAGTAATGAACTTCCAATTTGCATTAAAAGGATTTCAAGTCTAAAATGAAAATGGTCCTCCAAGTTATGAATAAATCTTTGGAAACGGGTTTGAAAGTTATAAGTTAAATCTTTGATTTAAAGAATGGATGAGTTAATACTAATTGAAATGGAAATTGTTTTGCAATCTGTGAATGTTTCTTTGTGAAACTGGGTGAACTTTGTGAAATGAATCTTTTTGTTTAAAGATTTGAAATGATAATTTGTTTAGACCATTTGAAGAAAGATTTTGGGTTTTTAAAAGTTGTGACTTAACTGAAATCCCATATCCATATGTTTTTCAATATTGCGCTCATTATTCGATTTAGTCAGGAGAGGATCTTGTGTCATATAACCCATTCCGAATAATGATACGGCGTTATGGATTGGATTTGAAGACCGGTGTTGAAGACCGGGTATTTGCGAGAATGATAGGATAACCTATCAATTGTCTCTGCACTGAGTAGCTATAGTATAGAGATTCCCTAAGTGATGGGAAGTCCGATCGGGATTGTGGATACCCAGATTTGCAAGGGCTTCTTCCCTGATTGAACGAAGTGCCTTCGGTTCTGTTTTGAAGACCATATTGGAGATATTTCTCAACTGCTGGTGTTATCTTTTCTTTCTGCTACTATTATCTTGTATCATATCTCTGATGTATATTGATATTCATTGTATCAGCATTGTATCTGGATATTGTATCAAATGTTGTATGTCAAATGTATTATTCATTTCTTCTATTGTGTTGTACTTATTGTGTTATAAGCTCCGACGAACCAGGTTCGACGTTTGGATCTACGACATTTGAACACGAGTGTTGTATTCGCTGCCGATTTTCGAAGGTCGAGTCAGGGCCGTCACATTTATCGTAAGGTTAAAATCCGTTTGTGCTTATGTTCGACGTGGTTTTACGAGGTACTTTTCTGGAGGGTTTTATAACATTAGCAATTCAAATGATTTGAGTTTCTCAAGCAGGTTTACCAAACTGCTTCAGATATTCTATAATATTGGGTCAGATCGTAGTATTTTCCAGAGTTAGCTTTTAGTGCTTTGGAGATTCAGGAGATGAGCTAGTTGACTTAAAGACTTTTCATATTTTGTTTTTCCATTGTATTTCTTGTTTGTATTTCAACATTTGTAAGGACAGACAGTTATAATTGTCTGGCCGATGATAAAAGTTAGCCAGCTTGATTGTTTTAAAGTTTTCTTTTATAGAAATCATTTGGGTTTTACTTATTACTAGTCAAGATGTGGGATTCTAGTTTGTCTTTGTTTTTTCCCCAATAATATGTTTTTCTGACATTCGGATGATTATTATGTGGATATCATAGATGTATTAAAATCAAATTTTGAGGGTTGAAGTAGCTAGTCATTACACACTACCACAAAACAGGCCATTTGCATCTGTTGTTCACCCCCTGTTGCATCAGTTCTATAACCGACGCACGTGCAACCGATGCAACAGGCTTAACAGTTTTGCATCAGTTCTAAAACCGATGCAAAACGGTCCTTTTTGCATCGGTTGTTACTAACAACTGATGCAAAATACGGTTGCAACAAAGGAACATGTTGCATCAGTTGTAATGAAAACCGATGCAACAAAGGAACTTGCTGCATAGGTTGTTGTTGGAAACCGACGCAAACTAATCCCTCTATTATTGATTATAACAAACAATTATTACATGCAATATTACAATCATTCAAAGTTAAATTTGATGGCAAATACAACCGAATAACATAATACAAAAATAAACATATATTACTCGCTTACTCGAAATCTCCTCTTTTGTTACTGGAAAATTAACACATCCCTGCATAAGCTACTGCAAGCTCATCATCTTCAACTTGTACATCTATTCTACATCAGTTTCTTTGTAGTCGCTTATAAGTGTTCAATTAGATCATGCATCAGTGAACAACATATCGGCTCAATCTTGTTCGCAAACTCTGAAATGGTGTTTGACATCACATACTACACCAGTTCTTCCAACATCGGCGCGGTGTTCTTGTTCACTTGACAATGCTCTAGTTCATTAGTACTTCTCTACAAATTCTTCATCAGATCTTCCATTATAGTCCGCCAGTTTTCCAGAATCCATGTCACTCCGCACTTAATGCAGTTGCTGCTACCAATACTCTTTGGTTGACCATAAATACATGCTTTGGTCAAGTGTTGCCATAATTGCACACTTAACTTGCATCAGTTTGCTGTTGTCAAGCATTGGTTCAGACACATCACTGTAGCAATTGCAATCTCTTAACTCCAGCATCCAGTCAACTGCATTGGTTATTTGCTGACGCTCTAAAGTCCCATCTCTGTTTCACTTGTGCATTTCAATGCTGCATCCTGGCTATAATCTTTCAATCTTCACAGTCCTGGCCAGAATCTTCCAACATCGGTTGCTATCTCATCATTTGCAGTCTCCTCATTTTAGCCATATATTAACCGATAGGTTGTAAAATCATCGAACACATAATGTGCAGGACGAATAATCAAGGTATGGAATAACACTGTAAAGCGGGATGAAATATATGTTAACACGGTTATTGATAATAACTGCTATTCTGTAACAGAACCACAGAACTGTTTCATGTTTGATCTGTAACTGAATAAAATAATGAATAAATTAATTCACTTTTAAGTGAAATTTCAACGACAGATATAAATTTTAGTAAACAAAGCTACCCGACATTAAGGTTTTCTCACTAGTACAACATAAAGCAAAAGAAAGGGACAGTACATCAGATCATAATATGAAAAAGAAAGTACGAACTAACTGATGAATCCTACTGAAATGAAGGAAAAGAGTACTAAACTACCAACTTGGATTTTCCTAAATTTGACAGTCGCCTTTATGTTCGGTAGCCGAATACCATCAATGGCTATACAAGTGACATGGAATGGAGTTACTGAAATGAGAACTGTAGTGAGTGGAGAAGAAGGGGCTGAGTAGAAGTTCGTTGAATTTTTACTACAGTTGTCACGACCCAAACTCGATGTTCAACAAACAACATCAAATTCGTATCGCGGGAGCTTGCAACACCATTAAATGATAAATAACACAGCGGAAATAAAAGATGATATCACCGATATAACATGAATACAATATCCAATACATCAATTTGATACAATGATAATCATCAACATCATAGAATATACAACACAAAATACAGTGGAACACGATACAATATGAAATAAGTCTTCGCAGAATATAATACTGCAACTCTGATCCAAAAAGCTCCAAAGACAAAGCTCCAAAACTCCTAGCTCGATCCACCATCAAGATAGCACTAAGCAAGCAAGTCTCGTCCATATCCAAAGACTGAACTAGCTCCAGATGATCTACTGAACCTAATTATCTGAAAAACCAAACTCTAGACTGCCCATGTGGAAAAAATTTGAGCACCTAGAGTTTAGGAAATAAACAATAAACTCTGGGTCAGTCGTGGGACTGACATGAGCAAACAAAAACAGTTGGTCTTTAAAACAATCAAAGATTTAGATTTTTATAATCGCAATGCTTTTGAAAAATGGGACTACCATAAGGCCTCCCGCACACGCACACAATGCAAACGCAGAATCAGAGGAGATTTCTCCTTATGATAGTCAAATATGCTTGATACGCGAATTTCTTTGATATTATCACTATAAGTGCAAAGTGCAGAAAAACATTTTGGAAGTAAAATATAAATCTTAGCCATCATAGACATTCCGAACTATGCCTACTATAGCTACCATCCAAATAGTGGGGCGCCACCATAAGTGGATGGCAGGTAATACAACTAATACCGCATAAGGCACATATTGGATGAATGGATTTTCCAACAAATGGTCAGGCCAAGGAACTTCCCATTGCCACATGGAAACGCCTCTGGAAGGACGCCCCGAGAACCAAACTGGGTCTCTGCCAAACAAGACCGGCTACCCCCATTCTCGAGGAATATACAAAACCTCAGATATGCCACCCCCGGTCCTTTGGGACCTTTAAATGAGAGCTCACTAACCAACAACATCACACAGTAAATAATATAGTGTGTCCACATGAGTAAGTATCTGGGCTCCATACTATGTTACTACCCTTTTCCAGAAGGAATGGTCATACCCTAGGGAAGCTACCCCTGAAACCTTGCCGCACAATTCCTGTTTCGACCATTACCGGTTTGTGAGGCTCGACGAAGTCTCGTCCACAAAGTTACGCTTTTTACAAAAGCCACGCTTTGATCAACAAATGATCAGCAACACTCAGCATGCACATTACTAAGTTGGGAATATGTCGCTGATAACCTTCAACTACATAACCTCTGAGCTCGTACGTCTCAGAGAAGGGTGTTAATGCTAAGAGAATAAATTCTCCGCCACCAACAGAAATGTATTTGAAAGAAATCTGCTTTATATCTCAAAATGTAACGTCAGACATACAATCCATTCAAGTCTGTTCTGGGTTAGAACAGAACCGAAGGCACTTCCAAAGAAGTCCTTACAATCCGGGTGTTCACAATCCCGATCGAACTTCCCATCACATAGGGAAATCTCTATACCGTAGCTACTCGGTGCAGAAACAATCGATAGGTCATCCTATCGTTCTCACAAATACTCGGTCTTCACCATCGGTCTTCAAATGCTATCCATAACGACGTATCACATATTCGGAATGGGTTATACGACCCAAAGGTCCTTTCCCGGCTAACCCGAATATTGAGCGCAACATTTAAAACATATGGATATGGGGTTTCAATTAAGTCACAACTTAATAATTCCAAATTTTCTTTCAAATGGTTTAAATCTATTACCATTTCAAATCTTTTAAAAAAAAGATTTATTTCACAAAGTTACACTTAGTTTCACAAAGATTCATTTACGGATTTCAAAACAATTTCCGTTTCAATTGGATTAATTCATTAAATCTTTAAATCAAAGATTTATCTCATAGCTTTCAAAACTGTTTCCAAAATTCATCCATAACTTGCAAAATCATTTTCAATTTAACTTGAAATCCCTTAAATACATTTTGAAATTCATTTCTCATATGAAAGCTTTTTATCATTTAGAAACAATAGTTTTATTTTGGAAAAACCAGATTCTATTTATACAAGTTAAAAATCTTTGAGTTAATTCAAATTCTCACAACAATACTTTAAAAATGGTTTTAAAACCCCATATAAACTTGTATACCGTTTTTAAATCGTAAATATAGAATTCAATTTCAGATATTGAATTCAAATTATTCAGATTTCAAATCTTTATTAAGTTATTCAAAATAACTTTCATTCTTAAAACACCTTTTCAAAATCTTTTCACATTAAACTTAATTTATTTCCAAAACTATTTGAATTTAAAATTCAAATTCAAAACTTATTTACAAAATCTGTGACTTAACCGATTTCCATGTGAAATCCATATTTGTGTGTGTATAAGTGTGGTCCAGGGATTTTACACAATAGTGCCCACATCAATCATTACAAATATATCAATATCGATAAGCGGTATAACCAATAACACTTATGTTCATTCATAGTTTCACAGTAAAGTAAATTTATCAATCACGAAGATTCATCATTACAATTCGAAGTGCGTTTCGGATAACCAACTGGAATCCGACTCACTGTCGCATCGAAATTTAAATGCCGTTTTAAAGGCTAAGGGTTTACAGAATAAAATTACCAATCATAATCCAGCACATAGTAATTCACATCTTATGGCATCACAATTTCAAACAGAAATATCAATTCATTTTACAATAAATCAGATATCCTACATACACAACCCACAAGCAATCATCTTTAATTTTTGTTGTAATTAATTCAAATTAATTATTAAGTCTTAATTACTAAATTTATTACCTTAAATCATTAAGTAAAAATCTAAATTATTAATCAAACTTAATTACCCATTTATTAATTTCTAATTACTTAGTAAATCAATTATTCATTCTTAATTAAATTACTTGATTAATTAACTACTAATCATTAATTAATTAATTTAAAGTAGTTAATTATAAATATATTTATTACTTAATCACCTATTAACTCAAATTCTAATTATATTGTAATTATTCTTAATTACTTCCAATAAGTAAATAATTTATATTAATTTCTCATCTTAATTAAAATTTTATAAGTCTCTTTAAATTTTGAAATCAATTATAGTACTAACTACAAACTTAATTGTTTGTTAACTTTATACTTAATTCAAATCAATTCTTAATTAAAATAGTAATTAAGGGCTAGAAACATTGTAAAGAATTAACTACATAATTATAAAATATTGATCAAGGTTTTAGGAAGCATTGTTATATATCCACTTGGTTAATTAATACTTGAAATAAATTCTTGATTCAAATATAGTCAACATTAGTTACTTAATAACTACTGAAATTTGCTTAACATTTTTTTTACTGTAAATTTATAGTCCAACTACACCCCGAGATTACCCAGATTTTTCTCGAGTAAACACTCGAGATTCCCTTGCATTTCCCGAAGCATCTCTCTCCCTCACATATACTTCTTCTTCCTCTTTTTATTTTTTTTCCAATGAGTTATACTTGAACTTAATTTTAAAACGAAAGCATCTGGTAATCAACTCACAAACTCGAGTTCCCTACCGAAGCGAACACTACATTTACTTGAGAATCACCTCGCGCCATTCACCATCGTACCTGACACAACGTCAATAACGTGCCTGTGCATGTGTACGTGAACCCCCGCCACCTCTGGTCGAGTCGCCACCCACCTCCAAGTCACTGATCATCTCCACTTTCGATCTCAACCACCAAAAACCCAAAACTATCTCGAAATCAAAATCGAGCTCATCGGTTCCCACCAGGAACCCAAACATCACCAGTAAATCACCTCGCATTCCCACGTCACGTCATTGGCGATCATGAAACTCCATCCACGGTTGCTTCGATGACTCACAAAGCCTCTCCCCCTGGTCTGGTCCCACTCGATGCCTCGACGAGTGTGCACGAGCCAAAAGCCCATAAGCCATTTTTACAGTCCTTAAACCCTAAAATGTCTTCGTCCTCTCAATCCACTAAATAGAAAATTTATTTGACATTTTTCTCAAGATCAGGGGGCGGCTATATTTGCTACAACCCAAGTTTCAATAATTTAAATTGATTCAATTCTCTTAAATTTGAAAAAAAGCAATTTTTATTCAAATTCAAACTGCTCATAAATTACTAATCCAAAAATCTAAATTTTTGTTTTAAAATTCATGTCTTGCAGTATGAATTCAATTCGTATACCTGAATTCATAAATTATGAAGTTCAAAATTTTGACTTATTTTAAAACTATGCTTATTTTCTTGCTTTCGAGGATTATCAAAAATTGATTTAACTTGAATAAGTTGTAATTCTTGAATATATACTATAACAAACCATTTTTTTAGCACCAAGTCTTAATAGCAAGAAGAATCAGAGAAAATGATCTTTGATGTTGTTTTAGAGCCTGTATATTTTTATCAGAGGTATATACATCCCTGCTTACAAACATACATTATCAACCTATGCACAGATGATCACATATGAATGCATTCAAACAAGTTACAATATTTTATTTTATCTTATTATCATTATTGATCAACACTATCAAGATAGAAAACTAAATAAAGTTTGCTCACCTTAAGAAGTTTTGAAACAGAGAGAAATTTTTGAAACTGCATATTGATTTCTCTCTTTTAATCTGTTTTGCTTTGCTTTCAGTTGAATGTTGTTTTGAGTTTTATAGATGATGATTTTACATTTTTTTCTCTGGTTTTGCTAAGTCAAATGAACGAACAAAGGTGAGAATAAATGCATATACAAGGGAATATTCAGTATATTATTTGTACAAAAAACATGCTGTAGAGGCTTGCATTAATTGCCTTGGTATGTTTCATTAATGGCTTTGTACTTTAGGTTTTCATTTGCAAGCTATTACCCATACTTTGTCTACAGCCTAGCTTACTTGTATCATATTTTTTTTTTTTTTTATTTTCTTTAGTACTTGTTTATGCTTACCTATATTCTACTTCACAGCTACATATTTTACTTGCCTTTTCTTTACTCAGCTGAGATGCTGTATTTTTTTTTGTATTAATTGTTTCCTTTCTTTTGTTTCTTGTTTTGTTTCATGTGTTCATACTATTTCAATTTTATATGCATTTACAGGCTACCTATTTTATTTGCCTACATTAAAATTCATTTGATTTTATTTTTTTGTATGTTTGCGGTTTTTTTTTGTGTTTTAGCCCTCTTGCATTGTTTAAATGTAATATTATTTTAGTTTACCTACATTGCTTCTAATTTGTTTTACAACAAATCCACCTTGTTTTATTATTTCCTTGTTTAAATTCTTCTATTTGCCTTGTCTTATTGCTTGCACAGTTTGTTTGTTTGTTTATCTTCTTTTTGAAAGCCACTTTGTTTGTTTACCTAAGTATTTATATTTATGGTTATTATTTTATCACATAGATGTTTTATATTGTAGTTTGATTTCGTTTAATGTTGCCTTATAACTATAAAATTTCATTTGTATTTCTGTTGTTATTATTTTATAGTTTGATTACTAAACATTAATTTATAACTTATATTTTATTTTATACTTTTTATTATTATTTTTTTAAAGAAAATTCTCTTTGAACTTCCAAATCAAACTTTTTTTTTACGATTTCAGATTCAAGATTTAATTTATTTACGATTTGCTAAGAAATACAACTAATGATAGTTCCAGTGTCGAACAAAATTCAAACAATTTAATCGTAAACGAGAAGATTACCTTATAAAATTTATTTTCCTAAATTAGTTTGTTGAGGTTGAAGAATCGTCTTTGATTGCATACACTTTCTTTACTAAGTCTGCTTCTTTGCTGGAAAATTGTTCATCCTATGTCCCGGCTTGCGGCATTTATAACATCCCGTAGATTCCTGATCTGGCCTCATAAATGGCTCTCTCATTCCTGGCTTCCAAGGATTCTTACATTTATCCGAGTAGTGACCTTTCTCCAAGCAATTGATACAAGTAACATCCTTCTTTTTCTTCTGTATACTCTTCTTTCCTTTATCTTCCCTCGATTTCTTTCCGCCAAACTTCCTTTTTCTCCAATTCAGATTACTTCCATTTCCAATTTCCTCCGGATCTTTTTGCTTTTCCAAAGTATCGTATCTATAGCCCATATCAATCAATTCAGAAAAAGATTCTTTGACGTGAGTAGTCATCCTTTCCTGAAACTCCTTGTTCATTCCCCGAATAAACTTTTCATTCTTCTTTAATGGTGTATTCACCAATTCTGGACCAAATCGAGATAATTCAATAAATTTGTTCATGTATTCCTCAAATGATAAACTTCCTTGCTTCAAATCCATAAACTCCTGGTACACTCTAGAGATACCTGTAGACGACATATATCGCTGCTCAAACACTTCTTTGAAACGACTCCAAGTAAATTCATCCACCGACTCGTCCAATGTAATTTCTTCCCACCAAGCTAAAGCCTCTTCCTGGAGTTGCCAAGAAGCTATCAATCGCATCTGATCATCTTCTAATTTTAGTCCTTTGAAAATCTTTTCACACGATCGAATCCAGGCTTGTGCTTCGATAACAGTTTCTTTGCCTGTGAATGGCTTTCCACTAAGTCTAGAAAAACTTCGATATAGATCAGCCAAATTTGATTGAGATTGAATAGGAATATCTGTCGTTGCAGGGTTTTGATTAGTTGAAGTGGTACTTTCCTGTCTCCTATTTCGTCCTCTTCTTCCACTCATTCTTACTATCTGTAAATAGTAAGAAATCCGATTTAGGCATTCGGACGAAATATCTTAGAGAATAACAACAGATAAAAAGAATAGATTAAGAAATTTGGGTTTTGGTTCCACTGGTTGTAATCATTCTAGGGTATACTTTACCCTATCTCTAATGAGCCATCTAAGGTGTTACATTCGATAGCTAAAGTTCTTACTCAACCTTCAGCTTTGATACCAACTTGTCACGACCCAAACTCGATGTCCAACAAACAACATCAAATTCGTATCGCGGGAGCTTGCAACACCATTAAATGATAAATAACACAGCGGAAATAAAAGATGATATCACTGATATAACATGAATACAATATCTGATACATCAATTTGATACAATAATAATCATCAACATCAGGGAATAAACAACACAAAATACAGCGGAACACGATACAATATGAAATAAGTCTTCTCAGAATATAATACTGCAACTCTGATCCAAAAAGCTCCAAAGATAAATCTCCAAAACTCCTAGCTCGATCCACCGTCAAGATAGCACTAAGCAAGCAAGTCTCGTCCATATCCAAAGACTGAACTAGCACCAGATGATCTACTGAACCTAATTATCTGAAAAAACCAAACTCTAGACTGCCCGTGTGGAAAAAATTTGAGCATCCAGAGTTTAGGAAATAAACAATAAACTTTAGGTCAGTCGTGAGACTGGTATGAGCAAACAAAAACAGTTGGTCTTTAAAACAATCAAAGATTTAAATTTTTATAATCGCACCGCTTTTGAAAAATGAGACTACCATAAGGCCCCCCGCACACAAACACAATGCAAACGCAGAATCGAAGGATATTTCTCCTTATGATAGTCAAATATGCTTGATACGCGAATTTCTTTGATATTATTACTATAAGTTCAAAGTGCAGAAAAATATTTCGGAAGTAGAATATAAATCATAGCCGGCATAGACATTCCGAACTTTGCCTTCTGTAGCTACCATCCAAACAGTGGGGCGCCACCATAAGTAGATGGCAGGTAATACAACTAATACCGTACAAGGCTCGTATTGGATGAATGGATTTTCCAACAAATGGTCAGGCCAAGGAACTTCCCATTGCCACATGGAAACGCCTCTGGAAGGACACCCCGAGAACCAAACCGGATCTCTGCCAAACAAGGCCGGCTACCCCCTTCCCGGGGAATGTACAAAAACTCAGATATGCCACCCCCGGTCCTTTGGGACCTTTAAACGAGAGCTCTCTAACCAACAACATCACACAGTAAACAATATAGTGTGTCCACATGAGTAAGTATCTGGGCTCCATACCATGATACTACCCTTTTCCAGAAGGAATGGTCATACCCTAGGGAAGCTACCCCTGAAACCTTGCCGCACAATTCCTGTTTCGACCATTACCAGTTTGCGAGGCTCAACGAAGTCTCGCCCACAAAGCTACGCTTTTTACAAAAGCCACACTTTGATCAACAAATGATCAGCAACACTCAACATGCACATTACTAAGTTGGGAATATGTCGCTGATAACCTTCAACTACATAACCTCTGAGCTCGTAAGTCTCAGAGTAGGGTGTTAATGCTAAGAGAATAAATTCTCCGCCACCAACAGAAATGTATTTGAAAGAAATCTGCTTTATATCTCAAAATGTAACGTCAGACATACAATCCATTCAAGTCTGTTCTGGGTTCGAACAGAACCGAAGGCACTTCCAAAGAAGGCCTTGCAATCCGGGTATTCACAATCCCGATCGAACTTCCCATCACTTAGGGAAATCTCTATACCGTAGCTACTCGGTGCAGAGACAATCGATAGGTCATCCTATCGTTCTCACAAATAACTGGTCTTCACCACCGGTCTTCAAATGCTATCCATAACGACATATCACATATTTGGAATGGGTTATACGACCCAAAGGTCCTTTCCCGGCTAACTTGAATAGTGAGCGCAACATTTAGAATATATGGATATGGGGTTTCAATTAAGTCACAACTTAATAATTCCAAATTTTCTTTCAAATGGTTTAAATCTATTACCATTTCAAATCTGTTAAACAAAAAGATTTATTTCACAAAGTTCACTCAGTTTCACAAAGTTTCATTTACGGATTTCAAAACAATTTCTGTTTCAATTGGATTAATTCATTAAATCTTTAAGTCAAAGATTTATCTCATAGCTTTCAAAACTGTTTCCAAAAATCATCCATAACTTGCAAAATCGTTTTCAATTTAACTTGAAATCCCTTAAATACAATTTGAAATTCATTTCTCATATGAAATCTTTTTATCATTTAGAAACAATAGTTTTATTTTGGAAAAACCCGATTCTATTTATACAAGTTAAAAATCTTTGAGTTAATTTAAATTCTCACAAAAATACTTTAAAAATGGTTTTAAAACCCCATATAAGCTTGTATACCGTTTTTTAGTCATAAATATAGAATTCAATTTCAGATATTGAATTCAAATTATTCAGATTTCAAATCTTTATTAAGTTATTCAAAATAACTTTCATTCTGAAAACACCTTTTCAAAAGCTTTTCACATTAAACTTAATTTATTTCCAAAACTATTTGAATTCAAAATTCAAATTCAAAACTAATTTAAAAAACTGTGACTTAACCGATTTCCATGTGAAATCCATATTTGTGTGTGTATAAGTATGGTCTAGGGATTTTACGCAATAGTGCCCACATCAATCATTACAAATATATCAATATCGATAAGCGGTATAACAAATAACGCTTATCTTCATTCACAGTTTCACAGATAAAATAAATTTATCAATCACGAAGATTCATCATTACAATTCGATGTGGGTTTCGGATAACCAACTGGAATCCGACTCCCTGTCGCATCGAAATTTAAATGCCGTTTTAAAGGCTAAGGGTGTACAGAATAAAATTAACAATCAAAATCCAGCACATAGTAATTCACATCTTATGGCATCACAATTTCAAACCGAAATATCAATTCATTTTACAATAAATCAGATATCCTACATACACAATCCACAAGCAATCATCTTTACTTTTTGTTGTAATTAATTCAAATTAATTATTAAGTCTTAATTACTAAATTTATTACCTTAAATCATTAAGTAAAAATTTAAAATATTAATCAAACATAATTACCCATTTTTTAATTACTAATTACTTAGTAAATCAATTATTCATTCTTAATTAAATTACTTGATTAATTAACTATTAATCATTAATTAATTAATTTAAAGTAGTTAATTATAAATATATTTATTACTTAATCACCTATTAACTCAAATTCTAATTATATTGTAATTATTCTTAATTACTTCCCAAAAGTAAATAATTTACATTAATTTCTCATCTTAATTAACATTTTATAAGTCTCTTTAAATTTTGAAAATCAATTATAGTACTAACTACAAACTTAATTGTTTGTTAACTTTATACTTAATTCAAATCAATTACATAATTAAAATAGTAATTAAGGGCTAGAAACATTGTAAAGCATTAACTACATAATTTTAAAATATTGATCAAGGTTTTAGGAAGCATTGTTATGTATCCACTTGGTTAATTAATACTTGAAATAAATTCTTGATTCAAATATACTCAACATTAGTTACTTAATAACTACTAAAATTTGCTTAACATTCTTTTTATTGTAAATTTATAGTCCAACTACAACCCGAGATTACCCAGATTTTTCTCGAGTAAACACTCGAGATTCCCTTGCATTTCCCGAAGCATCTCTCTCCCTCACATATACTTCTTCTTCCTCTTTTATTTTTTTTCCAGTGAGTTAAACTTGAACTTAATTTTAAAACGAAAGCATCAGGTAATCAACTCATAAACTCGAGTTCCCTACCGAAGCGAACACTACATTTACTCGAGAATCACCTCGCGCCATTCACCATCGTACCTGACACAACGACAATAATGTGCCTCTGCACGTGTACGTGAAACCCCGCCACCTCTGGTCGAGTCGCCACCCACCACCAAGTCACTGATCATCTCCACTTTCGATCTCAACCACCAAAAACCCAAAACTATTTCGAAATCAAAATCGAGCTCATCGATTCCCACCAGGAACCCAAACATCACCGGTAAATCACCTCGCATTCCCACGTCACGTCACTGGCAATCATGAAACTCCGTCCATGGCTGCTTCGATGACTCACGAAGCCTCTCCCCCTGGTCCGGTCCCACTCGACGCCTCGACGAGTGTGCACGAGCCAAAAGCCCATACGCCAATTTTACAGTCCATAAACCCTAAAATGTCTTCGTCCTCTCAATCCACTAAATTGAAAATTTATTTGACATTTTTCTCAAGATCAGGGGTGGCTATATTTGCTACAATCCAAGTTTCAATAATTTAAATTGATTCAATTCTCTTAAATTTGAAAAAAAGCAATTTTTATTCAAATTCAAACTGCTCGTAAATTACTAGTCTAAAAATCTAAATTTTTGTTTTAAAATTCATGTCTTGCAGTATGAATTCAATTCGTATACCTGAATTCATAAATTATGAAGTTCAAATTTTTGACTTATTTTAAAACTATGCTTATTTTCTTGCTTTACAGGATTATCAACAATTGATTTAACTTGAATAAGTTTTAATTCTTGAATATATACTATAACAAACCATTTTTGTTTTAGCACCAAGTCTTAATAGCAAGAAGAATCAGAGAAAAAGATCTTTGATGTTGTTTTAGAGCTTGTATATTTTTATCAGAGGTATATACATCCCTGCTTACAAACATACATTATCAACCTATGCACAGATGATCACATATGTATGCATTCAAACAAGTTACAATATTTTATTTTATTTTATCTCATTATCATTACTGATAAACACTATCAAGATAAAAACTAAAGAAAGTTTGCTCACCTTGAGAAGTTTTGAAACAGAGAGAAATTTTTGAAACTGTAGATTGATTTCTCTCTTTGAATCTGTTTTGCTTTCCTTTCAGTTGAATGTTGTTTTGAGTTTTATAGATGATGATGTTTACATTTTTTCTTCTTCTGGTTTTCCTAAGTCAAATGAACGAACAAAGGTGAGAATAAATGCATATACAAAGGAGTATGCATTATATTATTTGTACAAAAAACATGTTGTAGAGGCTTGCATTAATTGCCTTGGTATGTTGCATTAATGGCTTTGTACTTTAGGTTTTCATTTGCAAGCTATTACCCATACTTTGTCTACGGCCTAGCTTACTTGTATCATATTTTATTTTTATTTTTTTTCTTTAGTACTTGTTTATGCTTACCTATATTCTACTTCACAGCTACATATTTTACTTGCCTTTTCTTTACTCGGTGGAGATGATGTATTTTTTTGGGTATTAATTGTTTCCTTTCTTTTGTTTCTTGTTTTGTTTCATGAGTTCATACTATTTCAATTGCATATGCATTTACAGGTTACCTATTTTATTTGCCTACATTAAAATTCATTTGATTTTATTTTTTTGTATGTTTGCATTTTTTTGTTTTTGTTTTTCAGCCCTCTTGCATTGTTTAAATGTAATATTATTTTAGTTTACCTGCATTGCTTCTAATTTGTTTTACAACAAATCCACTTTGTTTTATTATTTCCTTGTTTAAATTCTTCTATTTGCCTTGTCTTATTGCTTGCACAGTTTGTTTGTTTGTTTATCTTCTTTTTGCAAGCCACTTTGTTTGTTTACCTAAGTATTTATATTTATGGTTATTATTTTATCACATAGATGTTTTATTTTGTAGTTTGATTTAGTTTAATGTTGCCTTATAACCGTAAAATTTCATTTGTATTTCTGTTGTTATTATTTTATAGTTTGATTACTAAACATTAATTTATAACTTATATTTTATTTTATACTTTTTATTATTATTTTTTTAAAGAAAATTTACTTTGAACTTCCAAATCAAACTTTTTTTATAATTCTATTCATTTGAAAATATTTAACTTTATATTTTTGAGTTTCAAAGCCAATTCAAAAGCAAATAAGTATACATTTCTTATTAAAATTGAAAAATTCAAACAAATCCATAATTTAATCCAAAAATTTAATTAAATTATAAATTTAAATTCGTCATTAAAACTGGGTCGTTACAACAGTGAATTAAAACATCAGTCTATTCAATCGCCTGTAAAAAAATCGCAACCCAAATATCAGCCAATCCATAATTCCTCTAATGGCTGAGCAACCAAATTGCCTACCATTAATAATCGACTCGTCTAAAAACATGGGCAATTCGAATCGAACACGACGAGAACTACCAAATTTCGAATTGGGTTGCGATTGACTTTTGTTTTGTGAGAAAATTGGGTTGAGAAATTGTGAGTTAATCTATTTTCGAATGTCGCCATGAATTATATAAGTAGTATGCTTGGAGATTTGAGTTTTATTAAACTGATATTATTCTCAATTACATTCATTTTGTAGTGTAGGGTTCGAGCGTGGGTTGCGGGTTGGTTTCGCGTACCCGTTTCATTTTTCGTGTTTGCCTGCTGTTAAAACATATGTTGGTAAGGGATGCAAATTAACGTAGTTGCATCGGTTGACTTTAAAACCGAGGCGACTAAAACTATTTGCATCGATGTATTTGCATCGGTTGTTGGTGACAACTGATGCAAATTTGATTTTTTATTACCTATTGCTTTCCACGCACCAATTGCATCGGTTATTAAGACAGAACTGATGCAAATAGTTCTATTTGCATCAGTTTTTACTTCAACCGATTCAAATGAGGCGATGCAAATGGTCTGTTTTGTAGTAGTGACAGTTATGTTGTGCAAATAAATCTATCTCATTTTGTTGCTTGAAAATAATCCTAGTGATGGTCGCTGCATCATCGACGTTCATTTTCATGACTTGAAATAAAGGATATTACAATATATGTTTCATTTTTATCGATGTTTTGAACTTCAGGTATGTATCATCATTATTTTTTTAAAAGTTGAACATAGTAAGATACAATTCTAATCAATCATTAATTTATTTAAAATCTGAAGTACAGGATTAATTCAAAATGTTGTAGAAAATCTTCTCACATAAAATACACATAGTAATAGTTAAATAAGCAACTGGAATTGTTCAAAATTTTCATCTTTTAATGTTCCTAATGAACCAAAATTATTACCCGACTTGCTCAGATTCAATACTTGTATATATAATGAAACAGTTGAAAAATGAACTAAAAGCACTAGTAATAAAATTTTGTAGCAATGCAAGCCTGTTTGGAATTCTGTAGACACATGTTATTTAATTGTAAACTATTATTTACTATTCCTTTTTCTAATATTTCTATTTTTAATTTTTAATTATGTGATTAATTAATTTTTAATTCTATCAATTTTTTTTAAAAATTTATCAGCTCAAATGCTTGTGCAAATATTTCCATGGTAAAAGTAATTTAAATCTGATAATATTACTATAGGATTTAAACATATAAGTGGAGATATGTTTAACATGGTTCCTTCTTGAGATCTTTTATCATGAAGATGTCCTTATTAGCATTTCGACTACTGCCTTTATATTATATAGGAGAAATATTAATAAACAGATTTTACATTATGTAGTGGTTAAATGAATAATGACTTCAATATTTTGATGCATTTACGAACTAAATGAATATACCATGCAACATGCAATGAAGATCTTTAGGAAACTAAAATATTTTTTAATAAATATCATAATACCAAATACAGGACATACTTTACATTTTAACTTCCACGTTAAAGTAATCGACGTTCATTCAAAAAATCGAAACAACTCTTTTAAGGATATTATCCACATTTCTTACCAAGCTAAAATATTATACATAAAATGTTTTGACAATTGATGGATGAACTAAATTGATCTGTTATTATTCAAATTGTAACCTCCATTTGGATCCTTTATTAATATCATCTCCAATTATCAGCATTTTTCTATTCTTCACTTTGATTCCATTATCTATTTAACTCATCAATAATAATGTGATGTTTCAACCAATTGATGCCCATTAACCCAAAATCCTTCGAACTTTGAATTCGAGCCAACACATACCCTTCGAAACACGTAGACCTCTTCGTCATCGAGTATAAGAACACTGTGTCATAAGGATCACCTTTATCTTTCATGAAATCCAATTTGAAAAAAGGCAACAAGTGAAGGCCCTTCATCTCGCACTGTGCCATCTTTCCAAATATTTTCGAACCAGCCTATTTCATCGTAACCAATAAAGGCTTCGTCATATGCAATGTTTACATTTCAAAGTCATGGTTGTACACAACAAAAACGGAGAACCATAGCATTGACAAGGTGGTTGAGGACATAAGCCTTGTATGGTTGATCCACCTTCCCTTTTCCTATGACTTCATGAGGTTTGGAAAGTTCTGAAGATTATGGCAAGAAATGCAAATCTGGGTCTGATTTACAAAGTTTCTAAGAAGGGTGTAAGGGCATTGAATTCTCCATTGATGGTGAGAAGGTAGATCATGGAAGCACATTATAGGCTTTATTTGGCCAACAAGCTCTTTTTTTGTTTAAAGATACAAAATTTAGGGTCATTTCTTAGTGAAGTTTGTAATTGCATTAACATTAAACAAAAATATGAGGGTTCTGAAGGTAATGGAAAATACGAGATTACTAAATAAATACATTGGCAAAAATAGGTGCATATTAGAGTAAATTTATGCAATTATATGTTTATTATTATTAATAAAAATTGCTTTAACAATATTTAACACGATTTCACTCAGAGTTGGCACCTAGTTTTGTAAAAGGCATTCATTCAGTAAGCTCCTTCGTCGCAACAACCTGAGAATCTTTCGTATTTTCATTCAAAATCAATGTAATAACTAGCTTCAATAAAAATAACCCAAAAGGTTGTATTGTAAATGAAGCAAGAACTTGTTGGATCGAATAAAACCTACAGTGCAATTTCACGCTCCGCTTGCTTAGTATTAAAGAAGAATACAGAGCCCTCACATGATTCTCCCTAACCTAGTAAATCGGACACCAAACACTACATTTCTCAACATGGTCTTTAAGGACATTCATACCACCTTGAAGTCGTAAAACAATGCAAGGTTCGTTGACTATGCAAGGCTTAGATCCACGACCGCCTTGTCAAAGCTATGGATGTTCTTACTCATCCGTTGTAAATAACAGTAAACTCAAAAAACATAGATGTTGCTTATGGTGAAGTCAATGTTTGTTACAATTTGAAAATAACTGATCGATTTAGTTCGACCATCAAATTTTCGAACATTCTATTTAGAATAGTTTGATTTAGTAAAAAAAATGTTGATAATATCCTTGAAAGTTTGGTTTTATTTTTAAATTAATGTCAAATACTTTAGCATGGAAGTTATAATATAAAGTATGTCTTCAATTTTGTATTATGGCACTTTTTCAAAATTATAAGACAATTTAATTTAACGACCCTATACCACTAATGTCCTAAAACCAACTCAATATACCAATGCACAACAAACATAAACGATGAATGCTCGTTTGAAACTAGATATAGAAATTGTACAACATAATTCTCAAAAAACATAGGAAAAATATAATAGGTGAATAAATTTGTTCATGCGAGATAGTAAAATGCAAACTAATATGCATATCTCATGTTTTGCAAATATCATAGCATAATGGTGAAAATACGCTACTTGGGTTATTTTTTGAATACGCAAAAGAGTGCATGAAGATGTATATTACAACCTTTTTTGCCAGTTGTAATAGATGCATTTTTTTAACAACTCTTTTTTTCAGTTGTAATAGGTGTCTATTACAACTTTTTGTTTACTAGTTATAATAATTATTTAATAATCATAATTAAATATTAATACTTAATAATCAATAATGAATTAGAAAGCAAATAACAAATAATAATTACTACTGGATGATAATAATTAACTTAAAATATGAAGTAATTAATATTAATAATTAATATACTAATTAATAATTATTAAAAAAATCATATTAGAATTAATTTTAAATAATTAATAATTAACATTAATAAATAAAAATTAAGAAATAACAATTATTATTAATTATTAATATTTAATAATTGATATTTAAAATATTATAATCAATAATCAACAATAAATATTGATTACCATTAAATAATAATATTTAATTTGAAATATGAAATATGAAATATGAAATAATCAGTATTAATAATTACCAATACAGTCACATTTTCAAAGCCAATCTAATTTAGAAATTATTGGTGTACAAACCTCAAGAATCTTAGATAAGACGGGTGTAGAAAATCAAGAGAAGCTTCGAAGAATTTTCCTTTTGTTTTTATGCTTTTATATTATAATATTTATCATAATTTTTTGATGTTGGAGATGGGAACAGGATGCACGAGAAGTGGTTAGATATTAGCAGACTGATAGAATGGCCAAGTGATGAGTTTAAGATGTATTTATAAACCTTAATTAGCTTTAGCTTTAGCAAGTTGACCAATTTTTTAATTAATGCGTTCTCTCTTATGTTACCCATAAAATCTTAGAAATATTTGCACCACCTAATTTCGTATTTCCAAATTTAACTAGTTTATGGAAGAAATAAAAGATTAACTTTGAGAGATTTTTGCAATAAATATAGATTTGATAAAAAAATTCCTTTTCCGTTAAACATTCCTTAAGTTTTTTACTCTGTTAAAATCTTAAAAATCTCACAAAAAAGTTAATAAATCATTATAGTATATTACATTATATACTAATTTTGTCAGTAAATGCATTAATGAGTTAAGATTATTACTCCGTTGACCACCACCATAACGCGAAATTAGTTAATCATGTATAATAAAGGCAATTGCTAAGGTACCAATAAGGGAACCTGCACGAAAATAGTTCTCTAGGAGGAACAGTAGTGAACAAATCTCCACCTACGTGCTCTAATCTTAAAGTCACATTTTCAAATATAAATTAATATTTACATAAAAATAGATGTATAGATATCTGCGTGAACAAGTTTTAAAAAAAACATTTAGTACAGCGAAAAATTATTTTCATAATTTAAAATAAAACATTAGAAAGTATATAGTAAAGAACAATTTACAATTAAATAATGTTTGTGTACACACTAGCAGGCAGACAGACAGTGCAACAAAATAGTTTAGTATTATTTCCTTCATGTCATTTTCAAGTTGTTTGTTACGTAGAAGTACTCAGGCACATGCTTTTCATGTTGGTAAAGCATTTGATATTTTTGCTTCACCAAATAAAATTAAGAAATGAATATTTTCACAATTATATGTTGTTGTGTAATTGACTATATATATTTTATGTGGGCTGATTTTCTGCTACTTTGAGAAATTGTTTCTATACTTAAAACTTTTCAATTAAAAATAAATTAAAATTAATGATTGATGAAAACTATATTTTATTGTGTTCAAATTTTAAGAAAATAATGAAGATTACTGAAAGTGAATTAAGAAGGAAAAAAATCACAAACACAAATACGCAGAGTATAACATTTTCTATTGGAGCTTTCCACCGAAGCTCCTTGTTTTTGATGTTGTTATAAGAAAAATGCTTATGATAATGAGTATGTAAATTAAGTATCTGTTTTTTCTATATCAGAAAGTGTAAAACATCTTGCACTTTTTTATAGAAAGCGTAATTTAACTTGCGCTTTTTTAATTTTTTTTTTAAATTTTAAAACCGTCAAAAAAATTAAAATCAAAAACAAAAACGCAGGTTAACATGAGCTTTTCAAAAATTTCAAAATTTTCAAAAAGACATTCAGAGTCAAAAAGTTGCAAGTTAGCTTGCATTTTCTGTCAGAAAAATGCAAAATAAAATGTTATCTCCATTTTTCAAAAAATATGAACTAAATTTACATATTCATATCTATATAGATTTTTCTTATCACATCATCAAAAACAAGGAACTGTGACTCTTTTCTTGTTCCCTATTTCAGGATCAGAAAATAAACGCCAAATGATGCTCAGCCGACACTGGAATTATTTACAAAGGATAAAATGAGATGGTTTATTTTCACAACATAAGTAAATAGAGTAATCTAAAAAAATCTAAAATTTTGTCTTTGCTGACTCCTGTGTGCAAAGAATAGATGTCTTTCGCAATGTGGTTAGCAATAGACGACTCTTCTTCCCTTATTACCTATAACTGTCTTCATAACTCATTTTCTCACTTCAGGAAATGGCTGTAGTCATGGACTTACAGTCAAATGCATTTCAGCAGGGCCTTCCAATTTTTTATTTTTTTCCTCTAAACAAATAAATTTTGTTCAGGTATTCCTCATTAGCATTTCCTGCATGTAATGAAGCCATGTTGATAAGAATAATTATGCTACTTTTGACACAAAGGAGACCTGTACTAAAATTTGAATGAACTCTTTCATAACAAACAACAGTAATCGGACAAACAAAACAATAGTATAAATGAAAAACAGATATTTACATTGATAAACATGTATTAAAGGTAATATGCATTTTTAAGGAGAACCTATAGACTAAAATTACCAATCGTTACTATTGTAGGATTCACACTTGCTTTGAATTTCTACTCAAATGATCTTTGAACGTTGATTTCTGGTTACAACAGTTGATTATAGCAAAAAGGGGTTAATGAGTAAGAATCTTTGACAATCAAAAATGATTATATTATGAGAAAAAGATTCAATATTAATTTACAGAAATTTAATAATTATATGTTCAAGTTTTAATTTGTATTGATACTTGATGAAAAACTATAATAATGTATAAAATTTTCTTCATATTTAGTTTTGACGTTGCATTCATGCCCACATCTTCAACCTTTATCACATTAGTGTGGATTAAACTCCTATGTTGTTATATTTCTAAATACATCATCGAAGTTTATGTTATGTTTGTAAATATATCGGCATTATTTATGTAGATCTAAATGATATTTATATCTGGGGTTATGCATAGAAGGTTCATATTTCTGATGTTAGAGAAAAGTGTCTATTGCAATGGGTATGTAAATTAAGTTCCTATTTTTTTTTTTAAATCAGAAAGCGTAACTTAACTTGAGCTTTTCTAATAGAAATCGCAAGTTAACTTTCGCTTCAAAATTTTCAAAATTTCAAAATAAATTTGAAAATTACAAAGCGCAAACAAACTTGTGCTTTTCCAATAGAGCGCAAGTTAACTTGCGTTTTTCAAAAATTTCAAAAATTAAAAAAAAAGTCAAAATCGAAAAAGCGTAAATCAGCTTGTGTTTTCCTCATAGAAAGCTTTTCAAAAATTTAAAAATTTTTATAACAAAATAAAAACCAGAAAGTGTAAGTTACCTTGAATTTTCGGCCAGAAAAGTGCAAGACACTTTGCATTTTCAGTTTTTCAAAATAAGGACAAAATTTACTTATTTATTTCTATTGGGACTTTCTTATAACAACATTAAAAATATGGACATGTAGCCCTTTTCTTAATTTGTAAACACCTAAAAAAAATTACATTAAAAGTTCATTACTAAAAGTATAGTTCAATGTTAACAAAGCAATCAATTCAGGTTCCCATCTCTTAATGGTTCCAATGCACACCAAAGATTCAAAATTAATAGTTTCACACAAATTCACGTGATTATATAGACAATTTTCCTAAATTAGTGAAACCCACTTGATTCTCCCATCAGAAGTCCATGATATCACAGATGTAGAAACCAAAATTTTGGAACCTTAATTGTTTCAGAGCATTAAGCTCGTGGGGATCACTTGAGAAACTTATTTAAAGATACCTCTTAATCTATTTAATTTAATAAACTTTCTTTTGATCATTTAATTTGGAATAAGACTGAATAAATTTTAATAAAGCGTAACGTAAATTTGGAAAAAAATCATGCAAGTATATCAAATGAGCATGAAAACTTGAGTCTAACATATGATATCTAGGGAAATTTTTTAATAGACATGTATATCATAGGAAAATTTGTAACACACGTGTTATTTCTAAGAAATACAACTATATAAACCAATTCAAAATCCTACATATAAACAAAAATGTTATTATAATATTTGCATACCTTACTATAAATAATTAAAGATTTATATTAAAATAATACTTAAGTTTTACAAATTTCAATTAGCTTTAAATATAAGTTTTATTACTACTATGTGGGTGAACTTTGAAATACAACATATTTTTATACAATTGTCCATAAACACTACATTCGAAGTCTTCCACACATGAAAAGTGAATAATAGTTGACTTTATCCATATAAATTACTTATCTATTTTAGTGGCAGTGATAGAAATAGCCTTTTTAATATATTTTTAACACAAGTTTTTAGAAAATCAAATCTATGATTTCGATGACAACAACTATACAATGAAAATCGAATATGCATATATACATACATACATATATATATATATATATATATATTCCATTTACAGGTAATTGTTAAAGTAAAATCACCAAAGAGACAAGAACAAGGCTCAAAGAATGTTACAAAAGACTACAAGTCAAGAGGATCAATAGAGCAATGACACAGAAGCACAAAAAACAACATGCACAGGGATCAGACTTCTGGGTGAACTTGCCATACGTCTATAGAAATCCTCTGAATTATAAACCAGACAAGATTAGATGTTTAGTTAATGTACTCAGACATCTGAAAGGCTACTGTATACAAAAAATATATAGAGCCAGACGTCTGAAACATATACCAGAAGTCTGAAACTGAACTCGGATTTTGAAATTCAAATAACAATTGTTGCACTTGAAAAGACATCTTCGCTTCTCTTCGCTGCAACTCTTCATCACCATCAGAAACGACCACAGAACACTTGTTAATGGATATAACTACTCAAGGAATCTCTCTACCACTATAAATAACATTAGGAATCATAGAGAAGACCTGACCTTACTCACCTACGCTCTTTACTCTTATACTCTGATATATTCTTGATCTTTAGCAATCATATACTTATATTTCACTCTTCCATATATTCAAGAAATCCTTAATCAACATTCTCTAAATATATATATTGGAAGCATTTGTACTTAATAGTCAATATCCGTGTTATAGATCATATACTTGACTAAAACAAGCTATTGTAACCAAGCCCATTCCTCCGAGCGAAGTGAGGGTATTTGATAGTCGAATTCCGAAGGGGAGCTTCGGGACTGGACATAGGACAGGAGGTCCGAATCAGTATAAAATCCTGGTGTGCTTAGTCTATATTTTAATTGATTAATTTTATATTAGTTGCATCATATAGTTAGTTACATATACTTGCGTATACACTACACAATCCATTATATAGACTTTTAGTCAGTATCAGAGCAAGATTTGATCAAAGCACCATAACACGTTTTTGTATCATTTTAATATTGTAAGTATTTTTCAAGAAGGACAGTCCACAGCATGACTCCCACTTTTTAATGGCTCTAACTATGCATATTGGTCAACACATATGAGAATTTTTATGGAAGCTAATGGTCTAGAAATTTGATCAGCCACTCACGATAAATATGAAGCACCTACTACTGCTATGAACACATGGACCGATGCACAAAAAATAGCAGCTTCTAATAATGCCAAAGCCATGAATGTTTATTTTTCTCATTAGATAAAAATGAATTCTTACGTGTCATGTTATGTAACACTTCATTTGACATTTGGCGTACTTTACAAGTCACACACGATGGCACAAACAAAGTTAAACAAAGTTAAACAAACCAAGATTTCAATTTTACAAAATCAATTATCATCATTTAAAATGAAAAAAAAAGAATCTATAGTAGATATGTACTATAGATTTCAAACCATTCAACATGATTTAACGGCACTTGGAGTTAAATTCACAAATATTGACTTAGTATCCAGAATACTCAATTCTTTAACTCCAAAGTGGGAAAGAAAAGTATTAGCTATCGAAGAAGCTAATGATCTCTCAACACTCTTAGTAGAAGAATTGATAGGAAATTTAATGTCTTATGAAGCTAATTTGCAGGAACGAAAAGAATTAAATTCGAAAAAGAAGAACATAACATTCGCAACAACAAATGAAGACTCCGAATTAGACGAAAAAGAAATTGTATTTATTACCAAAAATTACAACAAATTCAAGAAATTTAGGAAAATGAATAAATTTCAGAAAGGAGGAAAATCAAGCCCAACGAACCAAACATCAATCAAATGCTATGAATGTGATCAATTTTGACATATGAAGAAAGACTGCCACAAGCTCAATAATGATAAAAGAAGAACAAAATTGAAAAGTTCAAAAAGAAGAAGGCTTTCAAAGTAACATGGGATGACTCAGATTCGTCATCATCTGAAAGTGATAGCGATAGTGACGAGGATAAGCTAATGTGTGTTTTATGGCACAAACTGATGAGGTAACCAAAATAAAAAATAAGGAGAAGTGGATATTAGATAGCGGATGCTCCAAGCATATGACCAGAAATTCAAAAATATTATCATATGTAACAGATAATTCAAATGGATATGTTGTAGGCATTGGAGAAGTCATCAACTATGGTATTTCTAATTCTCCTATTATTACAAATGTTCTATTAGTAGAAAATCTAAAAAACAACTTACTAAGTATTAGTCAATTAGCGATAAAGGTTTTCAAATAAATTTTGAAAAAGATAGATGTAATATTTTCGATAATAACAAACAACTTATATTTGAAGGTTTTAGAAACAAAAATATTTATGTATTAAACATGAATATAAATAAAAATTCAAATTTATGTTTAACCGCCAAACATGATGATCCATGGTTATGTCATAAACGATTTTGTCATATTAATTTTATATTTATTAATAAATTAAAAAAATATAAGCTAGTTGGAGGTTTACCTAAAATAAATTACAAAGTAGAAAATTTATGTGATGAATGTCAAATTGGAAAACTAAAGAAAAGCTCTTTTAAATATAAAAATAATATTTCTACAAAACGACCATTAAAATTATTAAATTTAGATTTATTTGGTCCAACAAAAGTACGATCTATAAATCGCAACAAATATGTTTTCATAATAGTTGATGATTTTTCAAGATATACGTGGACTTTGTTGTCAAATCATAAAAGAGATACCTTTGGTATGTTTAAAATATTTTCTAAAAGAACTAAAATACAAATGGACTTGAAAATTAAAAATATACGAATTGATCACAGAGGAGAATTCGAAAATGATCATTTTACTGATTTTTGCAACAAGAAAGGAATATGTCATAATTTTTCTTTTCCTCGCACACCTCAACAGAATGGTGTAGTAGAAAGAAAAAATCATACATTACAAGAATGTGCACGAACATTACTGAATAGTAGTGGTTTACTAAAACACTTTTGGGCTAAGCTATTGCCATAGCTTGTTATGTATTAAATCAAGTAACCATATGTCTTATGAATAAACAAACTTGTTTTGAAATATTTTTTTGGAAGAAAACCTAAAGTATCATACTTTAAAACGTTCGGATCAAAATGTTTTATATTAAATACAAAATATAATTTAGGAAAATTTGATCCGAAGGCCGATGAAGGAATACTTGTTAGATATTTGGATCGAAGCAAAGCATTTAGAATTTTTAATAAACGAAATAATACTATTGAAGAAAGTTTACATGTTTCGTTTGAGAATAATCATCATACTAATGATGATGAAGAAATAATTCCATTAAGTAATACAATAAACTCTATTAATAATGATACAAATGTGCAAAATAATACTTTGATATCGTCCCCTAGAATTCTTAAGGATCATCCAAAAGATAATATTCTTGGAGATCTAAATTCTAAAGTAAATAGAAATCAACTTAATCAAATAAGACAAATACCATTTTTGGATTTTAAACTAAAAAATTATAAAGAAGCTTCAAATGAATTTTTTTGGATAATATCTATGCAAGAAGAATTAAATCAATTTGAACGAAATAATGTTTGGGAATTAGTACCAACACCTGAAGGTCAATCCGTTGTAGGAACAAAATGGGTGTTTAAAAGCAAAGCAGATGAAAACGAAAATATTGTTAGAAATAAAGCACGTTTAGTTGATCAAGGCTATAATCAAGAATAAGGTATCGACTATGATGAAACCTTTGCTCCAGTAGCAAGATAGGAGGCCATTTGTACATTACTCGCCTTTGTAACTCATCACGATTTTAAACTATTTCAAATGGATGTCAAAAGTGCTTTTTTAAATGATTTTATTAAAGAAAATATATATGTAGAACAACCCCCATTATTTGTTCATGGAAAATATCCGACCATTTTTTTTAAGTTACACAAAGCATTATATGGATTAAAACAAGCCCCTCGTGCATGGTACAAATGTCTTAAAAATCATTTAATTACATGTGGTTTTCAAGTAGGAAAAATCGATACAACTTTATTTATTAAGCGAGAAAATAACGATATTTTAGTAGTAAAAATTTAAGCTGACGATATTATATTCAGTTCAACCAACGAAAATCTATGTGATCAATTTTAAAATATTATTAAAAATGAATTTGAAATATCACATATGGGAGAATTAAATGTCTTCCTAGGTTTACAAACAAAACAACTTGAAAATGGTATTTTATTCATCAAGAAAAATATTGTAACGATCTATTACGTCGTTTTGAAATGGATAAAACTTCAAGCAAACCAACACCAGTGAGTACTGCTGTTCAATTAGAAAAGGATGATAATGGAATAGATTTTGATGAAAAATTATATCATAGCATGATTGGTTCTTTACTCTATATGATGGTTAGTCGACCCGATATTATGATGAGTGTATGTCTTTGTGCTCGATTTCAAGCAAAAACAAAAGAATCTCACATAAGAGCTATTAAACGTATTTTACGATATCTATCTAGTAATAGAGATCATGGTTTGTTTTACCCTAAACGATCATCATTTGAACTAGCTTTATATAGCGATGCGGATTTCGGTGGATGTAGAACAGGTCTTAAGAGTACTAGTAGAACATGTCATATTATCGTACAATAATTAGTTTCACGGTTTAGCAAAAAGCAAAATTGTGTTTCTTTATCTACTTGCGAAGCCGAATATATCTCAACAACTCTATCATGTGCACAAGTGACATACATGCAACAAACACTTACGGATTTCAGTTAAATTATCAATAAATCTCCAATATATGGTGATTACACGTTTGTAATAAATTTATCAAAGAACCCTATCAGTCACTCTCCAACTAAGCATATAGATATACGACATCATTTTTTACGAGACAATATTGAAAAAAGAACTATTTCATTAGAATACGTAAATACCGAAAATCAAATAGCAGAAATCTTTACAAAACCACTAAATGAACAAACTTTTATTAAACTCCGATGTGATTTAGGGATTTGCTCTCTTCATGATCTGCTCACTTAATAATCACTCCTTCATTTAGGCCATGATTAGCCATTAGTTTTTCTATCCACAAATTGTAACTAATAAATTCTACAACTTTGGTTTTTTAGTTAGTCGGTTTCTTTTTTTTAATTTTTTATAAATAATTTTTCAACATATATATAAATAGTTATACAAGAAGAAAAAATATATACACAGTTCTTATTTTTCAAGAAACAAAATATAGTCATGTCTTTTGAAAATTCCTATATATCCATCTCGACGCCTACAACGGATAGCTCTGCCGATACACCACAACGGCTTCCTACATCCACACCAAATCAGGAACCGAAGTATAGGTGGTCCTCATATCACACGGGATTCACTCCTGATAGCAAGAAGACCAAACAACCGTTATTTGTTTCTCCTAACACAAAAGAGAAAATTGATGAAATTCATCACTATCAAAAACAATAAATAGATCTATAATGAGAACTATATTTTGAACAAAAAGTTACGGCATATCCGCTAAGCTTTTTGGAATAAGTAGCGATGAAGTTTTGTATGTCATGGAAGAAAGATGTCCATGAACCACTTTCGTAGCCTTGTAGTTCCTTGGATCCCTCTTCCTTATATTGTACCCCTTTGGACCATTCACCAAGACGATTCTCTGGCTCCCGGAGAACCCACGAACGTGAAAATATGTGGTCTCCACTTAAACCATGGAGGGATAATAAGTCAAAAGATCGTAAAAATCCATCGCCATCTAAATAGATTATATTGTTATAGTATGTGTATCTATGTTTATTTGTTATTTTGTTTCACACAAATAATACTACATTTCGTTTTAAAAAAAAACAGAGAATCGAGAAATAAGCAAAACCATTCAATTTTAGGCTATTTGTAGAAAAATTGCCTATTTCAGACGTCAGGATATGGACCTCGGACGTCTGACACTCTAATATACTTCGAATTTTTTAGCATTGTGCATATGTCAGACGTCTATTATTCCCCCAGACATCTGAAAATTTTCTTTGCCTCTTAGAAATTGAAATAAGACTATTTCAGATGTCTGAACTTCGATCCAGACGTCTGAGTTATGTCTCTGCCACCAAGTTTTAAGAACTTAACATATTTCAGACATTTGAAATTTTACCTAGACGTTTGAAAAAACTCTCTGACTATCAATTTTTTAAAAATTCGATCAGACAAGACGTCTAGCAGATAATCCAGACGTCTTAAGTTATCTACTGTATTCGAATTAGGGTAAACTTGATGTCTGATTTTGCTTCTAGACGTCTGAAATTCAATCGACACTTTAAAATCATCCAGATAACGTCATTTTTTTAACTTTCATTTCTATTTTCAACTACAAATTATATGCGGGCGATTTTTCCTCTTTACTCCAAAAGAAATCGTTTTATCTTACAAATGCCTCTTAGGACTAAAAATCCTAAAATATCCATATGAAAACAAGACCGACCAACATCATCCTCAAATCCTTAAGTATGCTCAGATGATCAAATCAAAAGATTGATGAATAGATCACCACACTCAATCAAGAGATATGAGGTTATACAAAATAAAACGCTTCACACAGGTCCGTTTTATAACCTACTTAAATTTCCAATGTATGATTTGAATGAAATGTGTGAGAATGTCGGACTAGAAACATTGATATGCTCACTCCCAATGATATCCAAATTGATCAACTGGCAATATTTCTTTTTTATGTAAATTTGGATAGCACTTCAGTATGGAACACTAAACATGAAGATAATTGGCTATGGTCTAGCATTTATGGCAACACGATTAGGCTCACTCCTGGCATAATAGGTAGAACTCTAGAATGTTCTGACACTGACGAAGATTTATACAATATTCCCGATATGCACTTCAAACCAAGGAATCGTATAACACATAAAATATGGGAGGATGAAATGTCAAAATTTGCCTCTAAATATCTACGTCCAAAAGCATGACTTCTTACTCGAATGATAATCAATACCATCGTTCCAAGAATGGGAAGTCATGAGTAAATAACTGAGTTTAGAGCATAATGCCTTATATGCCCTATTTAGCGGAACATGGGTGAAATGGGCCAAATTCATCTTTGACGAGCTCAAACATTTTTGGACTCAATCACGACCATGAATCATCTACCCCACATACATCATGTGACTTCTATGTGCACACAACATCCCTTCCTACCTATCAACTTTTGAAGAAATTTCTCCAAAATATGCTTCCGCCAAGGTTTTTTTACTAATGCACTTACCGAAGATTCCCCCGGAATTTATGAGTTTTGAAGTTTGGACGCACAATCGTCAAACCAGAGAAGCTGAACCTCCATCACAACCACAAATTGAAACCATCACAAGAGGAGGAACAACATCGTGTGACAAATCCTCCCCCTCCTGCACCATTTGACTATCTAACCCCAGATGAGATTGTCGAGACTTGAACAGAAATAAATCCAAATGAAAGTGTTCGGTATCTCACCCTTAAAAATCAACATATATTGTCTCAAAACAAAAAAGTTTTAGCTAAGCGAATTGATAGCTTTGAATCTTCTTTTGCCCACGCCTTGCAACAGTTGAAGAATCACTTTCAACTGTCCTTGCAGTTCTCAAAGAAGTACTTCAATGGGTTCACGGTCCGAAACCTCCTTCTGAAGACTAGACAACCCCAGTACCTTCTCCTCCCACGAAACATTCCAAACTTTCTGAGGATGAACCTCTAAAGCAAGCTTCGACGTCTCCTACAAAGCATAGCTCTTCCCAAAAAGAAGAAACGGGAGATGATCAAGAAAAAGCTTCTCTAAAGGAATCATAGATTCTGGAATTTTTGAATTTTAGCTCTTGTATTATTGACAAAAATCTATTAATGTAATCAACTTCGAATTATTAATGAAATTTTCTTTTGTGTGTTATCTTTAACGATTGGCTCAAATTTTATAATTATTTTTGATAATGCCAAAGGGGGAGAAATATAACTATAATTATAAAACATTACAAATAAGCACATATTCAGGGGGAGATTTATAAATTATATATAAGTACGTTGTATAGTTGTGATCATCAAAAAGGGGGAGATTGTTAGGAAATCAAATCTTCGGTTTCGATGAAAACAACTATATAATGAAAATCGAATATGCGTATATATTTCTATTTGCAGGTAATTGTTAAAGTAACATCACTAGAGAGAAAAGAACAAGGCTCAAAGAACGTTACAAGATACTGCAAGTCAATAGGATCAATAGAGCAATGACACAGAAGCACAAAGAACATGCACATCGATCAGATGTCTGGGTGCACTATCTAGATGTCTGAAGAAATCCTCTGGATTATAAACCAGACAGGATCACACGTCTAGTTAATGTATTTAGACGTATGAAAGGCTACTGTATACAAAAAATAGAGCCAGATGTCTGAAACATATATCAGACGTCTGGAACTGAACTCGGATTTTGAAATTCAAATGACAACTGCTGCACTCGAGAAGGCATCATCGCTTCTCTTCGCTGCAACTTGTAACGTACGCGATTTTTCATTGCCGAAAAACCGAATAGTTAGGGTTTTTAAAAAGAATTTAAGAATAGAAAAAGAAAGAAGAAGAGATAAGAAGGTAGAAAATAGAGAGGAAAGAACATAGGAGAGAATAGATAGAAAATAGAACGGACAGAAAGGAAACAACAGAGAACAACAGCAGAATCTCACAATTCGCAGCGGAACAACAGATAATAATAAATGAATAATCTTTAAACAAAGAACTATATCAGTTATTACATTTTACACATTACATTTCATTACATCATATCATCAGAGTGTACAACAACAACAACAAACAGTGCAGCGGAAAAAGAAATACTATATACTAGTAATACGCCATGCCATCCAGCTTGCCTCCAGCAACTCCAGAATATCCAGAATATCCTGATAAACCTTTACTCTTGACTGCCCGTGTGAAAATTTGTGGGCACCCAGAGTTTAGGAAGGAAAACAATAAACTCCGAGTCAGTCATGTGACTGGTGTGAGAACTCAAAACAGTTTATTTATCTTTAAAATCAAAAATAGAGGAATAGTTTTAAAGTCAATTCGCAATGCTTTTAAAAATGAGACTACCATAAGGCCTCCCGCACACACACACAATGCAAACGCAGAATCGGAGGAGATTTCTCCTTATGATAGTCAAAGATGCTTGATACGCATTAAAAGAACATTTTATATTATTACTAGTGCATAGTGTAGGAAAAATTTATTTCGAAAGTAGAATATAAATCTTAGCCAACATACGACCATTATCGTATGCCTACTATAGCTAACTATGTTCAATAGCAGGTTACCGCCACATTCCATAGCAGGTTATACAACTAAAACCGTACAAGTCTCGTATTGTTTCTTTGGATTTCCAACGAATGATCAGGCCAAGGAACTTCCCATTGCCACATGAGAATGCCTCTGGATGGACATCCCCGAGAACCAAACCGGATCTCTACCAACACAAGGCCGGGTTACCCCTAACTGAGTAACAACTGACCGAATATGCCATCCCCCGGTCCTTTGGGACCTTTTCACCGAGCGCTCGTAATCAATTCACACAATCATAACAAAGTGTTTTCAACATGAGTAAGTATCTGGGCTCCATACCATGATACCACCCTTTTCCAGAAGGAAATGCACACATCCTAAAAGGCGCTACCCCTCATAACCTTGCTGCTTCTTTCCTGTTTTGACCATTCACGGGGTGTGAGGCTCGACGAAGTCACGTCCACAAAAACATACTTTATACAAAAGCCATGCTTTGGGTCAACAAATGATCATAGAAATGATCACCAAGATAGACGATCAAATAAACGATCCTATCACAAATAATCAACACAATGATCATTTCACAGCAACACTCAGCATGTCACATTACCAAATTGGGAATATATCGCTGATAACATTCAACTACATAACCTCCGAGCTCGTACGTCTCAGAGAAGGGTGTTAAGCTAAAAGAATAAATTCTCCGCCACCAACAGAAATATATTTGAAA
This sequence comes from Allium cepa, assembly GCA_030765085.1. Classification (NCBI taxonomy): domain Eukaryota; kingdom Viridiplantae; phylum Streptophyta; class Magnoliopsida; order Asparagales; family Amaryllidaceae; genus Allium; species Allium cepa. The sequence goes on along the minus strand of CM060939.1, from coordinate 861,926,854 downwards.
GAAATCGGCTTTATATCTCAACTTGTAATGTCAGACATACAATCCATACAAGTCTGTTCCGGGATCGAACAGAACCGAAGGCACTTACAAAGAAGTCCTTGCAATCCGAATAATCTCTAATCACGTTCGGATTTCCCATCACATATGGAGATCTCAATACCGGGGATCAGCCAGTGCAGAGACAATCAACAAGAAACCCTTTCGTTTTCGAAAATATCCGGTCTTCAACACCGATCTTCAATTGCAATTCATAACGACGTATCACATATTCGGAATGGGTTATACGACCCCAAGGTCCTTTCCCGGTTAACCCGAATAGTGAGCGCTTATTTAAAAAAAAAGGTGTGGCGTTCAATTTCAAGCAAATCACAACAAGTACCTATTTAAAGGTAAATATTGATAGTCGGTTATTGAACTATCAATAGATATGCCAACATCACCAGATTCCAAATAATTTTCCAAATTGTTTATTTCCCAAAAATATCTTTATAAGATATACATTTTCCATTCTTTAAAAATAAATCAGTATTTATTTTTAAACCCAATTTCCAATTTCATTTATAAATTCCACATTGAATTTACATTCCAAAATATTTATGAATATACGATTCCCATTCGTTTTCAAATATTCATTTCAATTTATCTTCAAAAAGATAAATTCAAAATATTCACTTAATATTGGAAAAACATTCCCATACTTATTTATTTATAAGTAATTCACAAGCCTTTTTATTTTCTATACTTAGAAAATATTCAATATACTCTAATCGAAATTAAGTATATATTTCATTCTTTAAGGAAATCATTCTCTTAAACATATTTTTTTGGGCCAAAACGAATGTTGCGTAAAACATCGTTACGACAACCCAAAATCACCAGTATAGGGATTCAAAATTAAAATAGATATATAAACCCCAATACTATACAAAACATTTCCTTTCGGAAAATCATCTATTATAACAACAGTGTTATAATCTATTATTTCCTTCTATTTCTCGAAAACGTTTATTTCAACAATAAATGTTGAAATCTATGGTTTCGAATCTCAATACATTTTAAAACATCTTTAGATCGTTTTAATTCTATTTAAAACATCACATCCAAAATAATTTCTTTAACATAATATTTACTATTCAAAACGTGAATATACTTGTTAATAAATTTCATCACTTCTATTCATTTTATTTTAAAGAATTATTCACTGTCTAAAACATGAATATAACTCCACAAATAAATTACAACAATTCACTTATCAAAATAAGTCGTTGCGGATTTATAAACAACGTTTATAAATTCTATTTCTATTTATTTTATAACAGCTTTCTTTTATAAATTTCCTTTATTAACCTATCTCAATTCATATCACAATGATATATTAAAAATTCATATTATAAGTCAAATACTTATAATTCATTTGTTTATAAAATCGTTTCTTTAAACTTCATAAATTTTATAAATCTTATAACTTATAAGATTCATTTATTTATCCAAATCCATTCCTTTAATAACTTTATGAATTTTATTTTGTTTTCATTTACAAATTTTATAAACCTATTATTTATAAAATTCCTATTTATAACTTCATCGTTATAATCCCATAAATTTCATTCATTTGTGAAATTCATTCATAATTCATTCTAACTCTTATAAAAGCTCGTTTTATAATTCCAATACTTTTAATTTATAAATATCAATTTATAAATCTTTTTAATATAAAACAATTTGTATTACTATTTTAAAACGTCTTTCAACTCCTTATGATTTCATCATTTTGATTTATAAAATAATCAAATTTCGTAAATTCTATAAATTTCATTCCTTTATGAAATTCATTTACAAATCATTCTATCACTTATAAAAGCTCGTTTTATAATTCAAGATATTCTAAATTTATAAATATCAATTTATAAATCTTTTAATATAAATCAATTTATATTATTACTTTAAACATCTTTAAACTCTTTTATAATTTCATCATTCTGATTTATAAAATAAAAATTTTATAAATCCTATTTTTAAACTTCTTATAATAAATTCAGAAATCCCAGTTTTAACTATTTTATAAAATCATTAATCTCATATTTTTCAAAAATCAACTTTTAACTGAATTTCTCAAAAATCATAATTTTTATAATATTAAAATTATAACGTTTATCTATTTAAGATGAATCAATTCCAAAAATATTTTATAAACGTATACTTTCAAAAATCACTTTAGAAATTAAAATCGTTGTTTTAACTTCAAAAATTGGATTCGATGATGCAACACATCAATAGTCAATCACGACTTTCAAACATCATATATCATCCATGATAAACAATCAAATATCACAATATATGAATCAAACAAATATTTGTGAGGAATCCAGTTGGATCCCTCCAACCTGTTTCCCTGCATCCACATTAGCATAATACCATTCCACCTCGAGGTGGAATATCGCGGTATATGGGATTTTATAAATATTATCCGCTTACTAACGGCGCAATAGGGTCTCATCCGCTAAAAAAATGCGGGAAATCAATCAACTGCAATATATACATATGCCAATATATATATATATTGCTATATATATAATATAATACCAATTCCACTTCGAGGTGGAATATCGCGGTATATGTGTGTAATAAATAACCTCCGCTTACTAAAGGCGTATAGGGTCTATTCACATCCAATATATATATATAACAATCATCATTCAATCATTCAATCAACACTGTCAAACAATTTTAAATCTAACTATTTAAAATTTAAATAAACAATAAAATTCCTTTTGAGTGAGAAGTTCTCACCTTTGCTTTTATTTTGCAATCCACTTCCAATTCAACTTGTTTTCTTCATTTATACCTTGTATAAATATTTACACAATTTATTAATATTCAAACAGATTGAATAATAAATTTTCATTTTTGATTGTTTTAATTATTCAATGGTTTTGTTCTAAACCAATACCTTTAATAATTTTATTCAACTACAATTTAATTTTTAAAAGTGTTTGAGCCAAAATTGGTCACAAACCCCAAAAACCTGTGAAAGCACCAGTGTATGAATACAAACCAATCAATATTCAAACACCAATAACAGATCTCAACAAATATTGAACAATAATCCCAAAGTAAAGAACAGAGACACAAGTTTTATAGTGGTTCGGCTATCTCCGGCCTACGTCCACTCTAAATTTTTTATCCTTTTATTGATTATCCTTGATGGTTACAGATGATTACAGCAGTTACAAAGTCCAAAACTTGAAATAAATGGCGGTAATGATGCTAAGGAATGATTCTGGCAGCGTCCGGGCGTGCTTTCCTTCTCCAAATTCTCCGACCCCTTTTCTGAATGACCAGGGGCTCTATTTATAAGCGTAGGAGGCTGATATTTCTCCTAGAATCCGGGAAGACCACTTCAGGCACGTGAGGGGGCCCACATGCCCGAAATCTGGAGGTCCGGGCCCACCTTGGGATCGATTCGAAGTAAGGTTCGAATCGATCAAGAAATCATCCAATTGAGCTGAAATTTGGTGAGAACATTCTTCAACACATATGTAAGCTCCTGTAAAAATTTCATTGCATTTGGATCAACGGTTTGGAAGATATGATCGATTCAAGATCAAAGCTCCGTGCGTTTTGCCTGGTTCGAACCCATGCTTCGAAACCGTCCACTTCGAACCCATGTCCTTCGAACCCATCTCCCTCGAGTCCATCTTCTTCGAATCCACCTCTACTTCGAACCCATAGTCCTCGTATCCATCGCTTCGAAACCATCATCTTCGAATCCAAGTTCATTGCTTTGAGACCACCCCCTTCGAATCCATCTCCAATCCTTCGACTCCATGACCTTCGAATCCATCTCCTTCTTCGAATCCATGTCCTCTTCGAATCCATGTATACCTCGAATCCATTATCTTCTTCGAGTCCATCTTCATTTCTTCGTATCCATCATCTTCGAATCCATATCCATTTCTTCGAATCCATCACTTCCGAATCCACAAAGTTGACTCCTCTCCTTCGAATCCCTTTCCTTCGAATCCATAGAGTTCCCATGGATTTGAACCACCATCGATGCTTTACTTTTGACCGATGCGAACTTGATGGGTTCGAATCCATCGTGATGGGTTCGAATCTGATCGATTCGAACCGAGCACCATTTTTTCCCCTCTTTGATTGATTCGAACCACATGCATTCCTTACCTTGAATCCATCATATTTCCTCCATACGAACTCCGATTAACCTGAAATTTGAAACATAGCCTTTCATAGTTCTTATCATCATTCCCAATCAATTTCGTCCCGATCGGAGTTCAACAAAATTTTGATGATACCCATCGTAGCCTTATCTCCAGTCCTGATATCCATAATTCTTGCCAATTTGTTGATATTCCAGTTTTGACCAAAAAATGGGATAACATTTTGCCCCCCAAAACATGCCTTGTGACAACAAGGCGTGTTTTGAATAATTCCGAGTCCAATATCCGAAGTCCAAAGTCATATTGCCAGAGTATATCGTCCTTGACTGCTTCGAGTCGATGTCCAATTCCAGGTCAATAACCAAAGCCTGAGCTAATTCCGTATCCAACCAGACTCGACAACCGAGTCCCAATCCATCCTTATCCGATAACCAATAATCGAATCCAGGACCTCTCCGGGTCGATATCCAAATCCATAACCTCTCTGGGCTCTTGCCAGGCGTAATCCACACTTGATGATCGTGGTCCAGTGTCCCTGGACGTTGAGTTGACCTTCCGGTTCTTTTCAAGCGCAATCCATACTTGATGTCCTTGGTCCAGTGTCCCAGACGTTTAGCTAACCTCTTCGGGTTCTTGCCAAGTACAATCCATACTTGACGACCTTGCCCCAGTGTCCCTGAGCGCTGTAAAATGCCAAGGCTTAAGTCCTAAGCCGAATCCTGGTCTCTCCGGACCCTTGCCGAGCATAGTCCATACTCAACGACCTGAAAATAATGAATGATAATAGAGGGCCTAAGTCCTAGGCCGAATCCTGGTCACTCCGGACCCTTGTCGAGCATAGTCCATACTCGACGACCTGAATGAGTCAATTTACCACGTTCGGGCAAAGTGACTCACCCCTTGCCAGGCATAATCCATAACCGACGACCATTTATCAAAAATCAGATAAAAATCCAAGCAAAATCCAATCCAAAATCCAAATCCGAGAATCCAAATCAAAACCATAAAATCAGAAAACCAAACTAGCAACCAAAACAAAATCAATCATCCGAAGAAAAAATCCAAACAAGAAAGCAAACAAAAACCAGGAGTCCAATCCGAACTCCAAAACCAAACCAGAAAACCAAGTGTCCAATCCAAAACAGAAAAACAGATTTCACAAGCCATAGCTTCGCAGTTTATCATCATTCAGAGCATGCCTAGGGGCTATCTCCGTCCCCGTACATGTGTAAATGACTTGGTTGCTTGCTAATAGTTTGTTACTTATTCCATATTATCCCTATTAGTGAATGATCAATCGACCACCATCCCTGGGTCTCTTATCATCACGGCGAGAGGTTGTCGGTGGTTGCTCCTGCTCCACCGTTGCATTCCGAGCTCCGACATATTGCTGTAACTGTCCATTCCTTACATGCTCCTCGATTATATCCTTCAAGTGCCTGCAGCTGTTGGTGTCATGTCCGTCTAAGTCATGGAAGAGACAATGCCTCCCTGATGCCCTCTCTCGTTCAGAAGGCTCTCTCCTGGCTGGCCTCCGGTAGGGAAGGCGATTCCGAGTATCCATGTATATCCGCTCCAGTGTCTCGTTCAATCCTGTGTATGTGGAAAACTTTGGATCCTTCCATCGCTTCCTAGCGTTTCCAGAATCATTGTCCAATTTTCTTTTTCCTTTGTCTTTATCCGAACCACCGCTGGATACTGCTCCAACCTCGATTGCACTGACCTTTTTCACCTTTAAATCCGTACTCGCATCTTCTTGTCGAAGGAACCTTTCTGCCTCGTGAAAGAATTCGTCGAGATCTTGTCGGGGATCTCGTATCAGAGATACCTTGAAATCAGAGTCCTCCCTGACTCCTGATACTGCTGCCATTAAAACCATCGATGGATCGGGCCGATCCACCGAAGCGACTGCCGCACTGAATCGAGTTAGAAAAGCTCTAAGCGATTCATCCATTCTTTGCTTCACCGATGTTAGTGTCATTACATTCTTCGGCCTCTTGACGTGAACCCGAAACTGCCCCCAAAAACCTTTCCACTAACTCCCTCCAAGTCCTGATAGATCCTTCTTCCAGCTGCCTAAACCACATCGCAGCTATGTCCGTCAAATACAAAGGGAAGCATCGGGCCATCACTTCCTCCGATGCCCCCAGCACCTCCATGTGTCTGGTGTACCTCATCAAGTGGTCTGTTGGATCTGTCTTGCCATCATATATCTCCACGCTAGGCAACTCAAACTTAGGTGGGTTCTGAGCCATCCTTATTTCCCGAGCAAACGGACTCCTGTTCACTCCTTCCAAGTCTCCTTTGGCCAAACCACCTCGCACAGTTTTCCTAATCATCTCTACCAATCCAGCGTTGTCTGTCGGGGGTTGCCCCCGAGGGAACTCCGGCACATACTCTTCATTTGGCTCGTTAGTAGCAACGTTGGTTCTAGCCTGTTGAACTCCTTCCAGAGGTCCTCCTGTGTTGGATCCTGTGGGTCTGCCCCCAAGCCCTTGTTGATTGCTTTGTGGCTCCATATTTCGACCTCCATTAGGTTCCACAACCCTAGTCCCCTGTCCTGCATCCACAACGGTTGTTGCTGTCCCTAGGTTCTGCATCCCTGCAGCTCTCATTTGCTCAAAGAAAGTCTGCATCATTTCTTGTTGGTTCTTTAACAATCTCTCCTGCAATGAGTTTGCCACAGCCTCCATCTCATCCCCGGTTATGTAGATTGAGGCCTGTCCTTCCCCGACTCCAGAGGATGCTTGTTGACTTCCTTCCTGTTGGCTTTGCTCAGCCCTTTGCCTTCTACTATTTTTCCTAGTCATTGTCCTTGAATCCAAACTCTTTAAAATCTTCAAATCCAACTTTCAAATCCGATGTAGCGGGTGCTAGTCTTTCTCAGTGAAAGCACCAAAGTGTTTGAGCCAAAATTGGTCACAAACCCCAAATACCGTGAAAGCACCAGTGTATGAATACAAACCAATCAATATTCAAACACCAATAACAGATCTCAACAAATATTGAACAATAATCCCAAAGTAAAGAACAGAGACACAAGTTTTATAGTGGTTCGGCTATCTCCGGCCTACGTCCACTCCAAAGTTTTTATCCTTTTATTGATTATCCTTGATGGTTACAGATGATTACAGCAGTTACAAAGTCCAAAACTTGAAATAAATGGCGGTAATGATGCTAAGGAATGATTCTGGCAGCGTCCGGGCGTGCTTTCCTTCTCCAAATTCTCCGACCCCTTTTCTGAATGACCAGGGGCTCTATTTATAAGCGTAGGAGGCTGATATTTCTCCTAGAATCCGTGAAGACCACTTCAGGCACGTGAGGGGGCCCACATGCCCGAAATCTGGAGGTCCGGGCCCACCTTGGGATCGATTCGAAGTAAGGTTCGAATCGATCAAGAAATCATCCAATTGAGCTGAAATTTGGTGAGAACATTCTTCAACACGTATGTAAGCTCCTGTAAAAATTTCATTGCATTTGGATCAACGTTTTGGAAGATATGATCGATTCAAGATCAAAGCTCCGTGCGTTCTGCCTGGTTCGAACCCATGCTTCGAAACCGTCCACTTCGAACCCATGTCCTTCGAACCCATCTCCCTCGAGTCCATCTTCTTCGAATCCACCTCTACTTCGAACCCATAGTCCTCGTATCCATCGCTTCGAAACCATCATCTTCGAATCCAAGTTTATTGCTTTGAGACCACCCCCTTCGAATCCATCTCCAATCCTTCGACTCCATGACCTTCGAATCCATCTCCTTCTTCGAATCCATGTCCTCTTCGAATCCATGTATACCTCGAATCCATTATCTTCTTCGAGTCCATCTTCATTGCTTCGTATCCATCATCTTCGAATCCATATCCATTTCTTCGAATCCATCACTTCCGAATCCACAATGTTGACTCCTCTCCTTCGAATCCCTTTCCATCGAATCCATAGAGTTCCCATGGATTTGAACCACCATCGATGCTTTACTTTTGACCGATGCGAACTTGATGGGTTCGAATCCATCGTGATGGGTTCGAATCTGATCGATTTGAACCGAGCACCATTTTTTCCCCTCTTTGATTGATTCGAACCACATGCATTCCTTACCTTGAATCCATCATATTTCCTCCATACGAACTCCGATTAACCTGAAATTTGAAACATAGCCTTTCATAGTTCTTATCATCATTCCCAATCAATTTCGTCCTGATCGGAGTTCAACAAAATTTTGACGATACCCATCGTAGCCTTATCTCCAGTCCTGATATCCATAATTCTTGCCAATTTGTTGATATTCCAGTTTTGACCAAAAAATGGGATAACAAAAACTAAATTTTTCTTTAATTAAATTTTTTTAACTAAAGGTTACAATTTTAAAACTAAATCCCTTTTTAATAAATTGTTTTTGGCTTTCAAACAATTTCTTTTCAATACTTTGATTTAACAAAAGTTAAATTCAAAACTATTCTTTATAAATTCAAATCTTTATTTTATATAACATTTGGACAAATCGCATGATTAATTTCCATTTGCTATATTAAATTCACCAAAAGTTAAATTTAAACTAAATTTCCATTAAATAAACCTTTCACTTAATAAATTGAATTTCCATTGATAGGTTTATTTAATTTGGCTAACCATTTTGGGTTTATACTAATAATTTTGTTTAAGCTAATTTCTTTTAGTCAAATAAACTTTATTTAACCAAAAATTTATTTTAACAAATTTTCCCTTAATAAATCACTTCACTTAGCAAATTAAATTTTTAACAAATTTCCTTTTATAAAAATTTATAAATTTAAAAAAAAAAAATCGTTTTCAAACACCAATTTAAACCCTTTTAAAATTCTTGAAGCCACTAAATAATTTAAATAAGTTCATAAAAATTTATCTCCACGATTCATTATTTAAAATTCAATCAGTAAATGAAAAATAGGTATTTTTATATATATATAGTTATATTTATATAATTTCTGTTTCAACTATATATGCATATATATACATATACATTAAATTCTACCTATATTATAATTACAGTAAATAACAATGCAAAGCTTATAGAATTTAAACTGCATATTTTTTTTTTCAAATTTTAATCAAATTGAAAATCACGAAAAGCTAATACCTTACTGCCTACTAACAGCCATCGCCGCCGATGCTCCTTCATCGACGCCGCGCCACCCCACGCGCATCTCCAGCATCTCGCGCGCCACGCTCCTGCAGCCGCGATTCACCTTGATTCGCCGCGACTTCGTCGCGAATGCCCACGAGCTCGAGCTTCCACCAGGTCGCGATTCGCGAGCGTCGTCGCCTCCATGCCCTAGCCACCGTTGCCTCGTGCCGCCTTGGATCGCACGCCACCCCCCACTGCAAATTTTGCCTCGCGCAAGCGTGCGCGCTGTCGCCTCACCTTGATTCGCCTCCACGAAATCGCTCGCGCGTGCGCCCATTTTTTTTTGATGCTGCGTTTCGATTTGAATTTGGGGGAAGAAGGGCTTCGGCCTGATTTTTATTTCGTTTGGGAATTAAAGGCTTCGGTTATATAAAAAGAAATGGAGGCATGGGTTACACGATCTTGTTCGTGATTTTTAGGCGAGAATCTAGGACGAACGTGGTGAAGTTTGACCAAATTTAAATTTTAAATTTAAACTGAATTCGATTTGATTTCGACGCGTTTACGTGTCGTATGCTCACATATAAACTCAGAAAAATACGAAATTTGAAATCCGGCAATAATTCAATATTACGGACCCAATGGAACTGGTTTCGTCGAATTCCGAGACTGTGCCTCGGACGGCTATTTTTAAATATCGATTTCAAACGATTAAATTTCAAACTGAACAATTCATTTTCAATTTCAATTCTGAAGTTCCTATAATTTTCAATATTATCAATATGAATTTTACAAGCCTTTGAAATATTTTTAATCGGCTTAAATTTGAAGATTCAAATTATTATTCAATTTTCAATAGATTAAATTCTATAATTTAATCGACATTTTATTCTGATAATTTGAAATTCAATTCAAACCATCATTCAAATATTTAAATTAATTAAATATTTTCAAATTAAATTATTAAAAATTCTGGGTCGTTACAATCTTCCCTCCTTAAAAGAATTTCGTCCCGAAATTACAAGTTAAGAAGAATGCCCCTATCCCGTCTATTATTTTTCACAATTCAAATAATTTTATCAACTTACTAACCTAAATCTTTTTACTAGAGATTCAGTATCATTTCAACTAGCTTTCCAACTTCAAATATAAGTTCCAAACAACATTGTTTTCCTTACAATTTAAATTTAAATTCAAATTCAAATTTCAAACTTTCAAAATTTCTCAAAATTTTTCTATTACCCTAAATTTTCGAAAAATTTCGCCAGCGTCCCCTTTGCGCGGCTAGCTCGGTACGACTACAAAATGGCACCACGGCCCCTCAGAATAAAAAAGAAAAGAGAAAAGCCAAGTGGCTAGAGAAGAAAATCATCAAATTTCATACTGAAATTCAAATACGTACCTTTTTGTCGAGCAATTCAATTTTTAACTTTGAAATCAAAATCCAATCCCTTCATAATACCTGTATATCCTGCTATTCATAATATCTAATTCCAATATTCAAACCATTTTGCAAATTCTATTACAAAATTTCCCAACATATGCTTCCTATACATTTTTACTTCACTATTGAAGTTACATATCCATTTTCATTCACTTTAACATTTCAATTCATTTGAATTCAATTCAAAATTTAAATTTCATTCGAATTCAATTCTCAATTCCAAACATTGAATTCTAACGATTAACTTTCATTTACTAATTCATATGATTACTTTAAATTAGTTTCATTCACTAATTCATTTCATTTTTCAATTTCCATATTCAATTCACCTCGAATTTACTTAATTACTAACAAAGAAAATTTCAATTTATTTCTTTTACTTACTTGAATTTGTATACAAATTCAAATTTAGCTTCAAATTTAGCTCACGACTAAACTTCTAATTTAACCAATTCAAATTCCAATTCATTAATCTATGAATTAATAATTTATCAAGTTAGTTTACTTGAATTCAATCCATCTTATTTCTTATTTAATTTTATATACTAATGATAATAATTCTATATTATCACTTCCTAACAATCATGCAACCATATACCATAATAATTCATAGAAAATCATTCCTTTTCATACAAAGTAGTTTTGGGCAAAATATCTTATTTACCCGATTCAAAAACAATTTTATATTCACTAACAAATACGCGCTCATATCTATTATTACACTCAAACTCATTCTAGAGTACTGCTGACTCTATCTCTAACGAGTAATACCCAACAGAACCATGGTTGTCGCTTAACCATATGCTCTGATACCAAATGTAACGTACGCGATTTTTCGTTGCCGAAAAACCGAATAGTTAGGGTTTTTAAAAAGAATTTAAGAAAAGAAAAGGAAAGAAGAAGAGATAAGAAGGTAGAAAATAGAGAGGAAAGAACATAGGAGAGAATAGATAGAAAATAGAACGGACAGAAAGGAAACAACAGAGAACAACAACAGAATCTCACAATTCGCAGCGGAACAACAGATAATAATAAATGAATAATCTTTAAACAAAGAACTATATCAGTTATTACATTTTACACATTACATCATATCATCAGAGTGTACAACAACAACAACAAACAGTGCAGCGGAAAAAGAAATACTATATACTAGTAATACGCCATGCCATCCAGCTTGCCTCCAGCAACTCCAGAATATCCTGATAAACCTTTACTCTTGACTGCCCGTGCGAAAATTTGTGGGCACCCAGAGTTTAGGAAGGAAAACAATAAACTCCGAGTCAGTCATGTGACTGGTGTGAGAACTCAAAACAGTTTATTTATCTTTAAAATCAAAAATAGAGGAATAGTTTTAAAGTCAATTCGCAATGCTTTTAAAAATGAGACTACCATAAGGCCTCCCGCACACACACACAATGCAAACCCAGAATCGGAGGAGATTTCTCCTTATGATAGTCAAAGATGCTTGATACGCATTAAAAGAACATTTTATATTATTACTAGTGCATAGTGTAGGAAAAATTTATTTCGAAAGTAGAATATAAATCTTAGCCAACATACGACCATTATCGTATGCCTACTATAGCTAACTATGTTCAATAGCAGGTTACCGCCACATTCCATAGCAGGTTATACAACTAAAACCGTACAAGTCTCGTATTGTTTCTTTGGATTCCAACGAATGATCAGGCCAAGGAACTTCCCATTGCCACATGAGAATGCCTCTGGATGGACATCCCCGAGAACCAAACCGGATCTCTACCAACACAAGGCTGGGTTACCCCTAACTGAGTAACAACTGACCGAATATGCCATCCCCCGGTCCTTTGGGACCTTTTCACCGAGCGCTCGTAATCAATTCACACAATCATAACAAAGTGTTTTCAACATGAGTAAGTATCTGGGCTCCATACCATGATACCACCCTTTTCCAGAAGGAAATGCACACATCCTAAAGGGCGCTACCCCTCATAACCTTGCTGCTTCTTTCCTGTTTTGACCATTCACGGGGTGTGAGGCTCGACGAAGTCACGTCCACAAAAACATACTTTATACAAAAGCCATGCTTTGGGTCAACAAATGATCATAGAAATGATCACCAAGATAGACGATCAAATAAACGATCCTATCACAAATAATCAACACAATGATCATTTCACAGCAACACTCAGCATGTCACATTACCAAATTGGGAATATATCGCTGATAACATTCAACTACATAACCTCGGAGCTCGTACGTCTCAGAGAAGGGTGTTAAGCTAAAAGAATAAATTCTCCGCCACCAACAGAAATATATTTGAAAGAAATCGGCTTTATATCTCAAATTGTAATGTTAGGCATACAATCCATACAAGTCTGTTCCGGGATCGAACAGAACCGAAGGCACTTACAAAGAAGTCCTTGCAATCCGAATAATCTCTAATCACGTTCGGATTTCCCATCACATATGGAGATCTCAATACCGGGGATCAGCCAGTGCAGAGACAATCAACAAGAAACCCTTTCGTTTTCGAAAATATCCGGTCTTCAACACCGATCTTCAATTGCAATTCATAACGACGTATCACATATTCGGAATGGGTTATACGACCCCAAGGTCCTTTCCCGGTTAACCCGAATAGTGAGCGCTTATTTAAAAAAAAATAAGCGTGGCATTCAATTTCAAGCAAATCACAACAAATACCTATTTAAAGGTAATATTGATAGTCGGTTATTGAACTATTAATAGATATGCCAACATCACCAGATTCCAAATAATTTTCCAAATTGTTTATTTCCCAAAAATATCTTTATAAGATATACATTTTCCATTCTTTAAAAATAAATCAATATTTATTTTTAAACCCAATTTCCAATTTCATTTATAAATTCCATATTGAATTTACATTCCAAAATATTTATGAATATACGATTCCCATTCGTTTTCAAATATTCATTTCAATTTATCTTCAAAAAGATAAATTCAAAATATTCACTTAATATTGGAAAAACATTCCCATACTTATTTATTTATAAGTAATTCACAAGCCTTTTTATTTTCTATACTTAGAAAATATTCAATATACTCTAATCGAAATTAAGTATATATTTCATTCTTTAAGGAAATCATTCTCTTAAACATATTTATTTGGGCCAAAACGAATGTTGCGTAAAACATCGTTACGACAACCCAAAATCACCAGTATAGGGATTCAAAATTAAAATAGATATATAAACCCCAATACTATACAAAACATTTCCTTTCGGAAAATCATCTATTATAACAACAGTGTTATAATCTATTATTTCCTTCTATTTCTCGAAAACGTTTATTTCAACAATAAATGTTGAAATCTATGGTTTCGAATCTCAATACATTTTAAAACATCTTTAGATCGTTTTAATTCTATTTAAAACATCACATCCAAAATAATTTCTTTAACATAATATTTACTATTCAAAACGTGAATATACTTGTTAATAAATTTCATCACTTCTATTCATTTTATTTTAAAGAATTATTCACTGTCTAAAACATGAATATAACTCCACAAATAAATTACAACAATTCACTTATCAAAATAAGTCGTTGCGGATTTATAAACAACGTTTATAAATTCTATTTCTATTTATTTTATAACAGCTTTCTTTTATAAATTTCCTTTATTAACCTATCTCAATTCATATCACAATGATATATTAAAAATTCATATTATAAGTCAAATACTTATAATTCATTTGTTTATAAAATCGTTTCTTTAAACTTCATAAATTTTATAAATCTTATAACTTATAAGATTCATTTATTTATCCAAATCCATTCCTTTAATAACTTTATGAATTTTATTTTGTTTTCATTTACAAATTTTATAAACCTATTATTTATAAAATTCCTATTTATAACTTCATCGTTATAATCCTATAAATTTCATTCATTTGTGAAATTCATTCACAATTCATTCTAACTCTTATAAAAGCTCGTTTTATAATTCCAATATTTTTAATTTATAAATATCAATTTATAAATCTTTTTAATATAAAACAATTTGTATTACTATTTTAAAACGTCTTTCAACTCCTTATGATTTCATCATTTTGATTTATAAAATAATCAAATTTCATAAATTCTATAAATTTCATTCCTTTATGAAATTCATTTACAAATCATTCTATCACTTATAAAAGCTCGTTTTATAATTCAAGATATTCTAAATTTATAAATATCAATTTATAAATCTTTTAATATAAATCAATTTATATTATTACTTTAAACATCTTTAAACTCTTTTATAATTTCATCATTCTGATTTATAAAATAAAAATTTTATAAATCCTATTTTTAAACTTCTTATAATAAATTCAGAAATCCCAATTTTAACTATTTTATAAAATCATTAATCTCATATTTTTCAAAAATCAACTTTTAACTGAATTTCTCAAAAATCATAATTTTTATAATATTAAAATTATAACGTTTATCTATTTAAGATGAATCAATTCCAAAAATATTTTATAAACGTATACTTTCAAAAATCACTTTAGAAATTAAAATCGTTGTTCTAACTTCAAAAATTGGATTCGATGATGCAACACATCAATAGTCAATCACGACTTTCAAACATCATATATCATCCATGATAAACAATCAAATATCACAATATATGAATCAAACAAATATTTGTGAGGAATCCAGTTGGATCCCTCCAACCTGTTTCCCTGCATCCACAGACATTAGCACAATACCATTCCACTTCGAGGTGGAATATCGCGGTATATGGGATTTTATAAATATTATCCGCTTACTAACGGCGCAATAGGGTCTCATCCGCTAAAAAAATGTGGGAAATCAATCAACTGCAATATATACATATGCCAATATATATATATATTGCTATATATATAATATAATACCAATTACACTTCGAGGTGGAAAATCGCGGTATATGTGTGTAATAAATAACCTCCGCTTACTAACGGCGTATAGGGTCTATTCACATCCAATATATATATATATAACAATCATCATTCAATCATTCAATCAACACAGTCAAACAATTTTAAATCTAACTATTTAAAATTTAAATAAACAATAAAATTCCTTTTGAGTGAGAAGTTCTCACCTTTGCTTTTATTTTGCAATCCACTTCCAATTCAACTTGTTTTCTTCATTTATACCTTGTATAAATATTTACACAATTTATTAATATTCAAACAGATTGAATAATAAATTTTCATTTTTGATTGTTTTAATTATTCAATGGTTTTGTTCTAAACCAATACCGTTAATAATTTTATTCAACTACAATTTAATTTTTAAAACTAAATTTTTCTTTAATTAAATTTGTTTAACTAAAGGTTACAATTTTAAAACTAAATCCCTTTTTAATAAAAAATTTTTGGCTTTCAAACAATTTCTTTTTAATACTTTGATTTAACAAAAATTAAATTCAAAACTATTCTTTATAAATTCAAATCTTTATTTTATATAACATTTGGACAAATCGCATAATTAATTTCCATTCGCTATATTTAATTAACCAAAAGTTAAATTTAAACTAAATTTCCATTAAATAAACCTTTCACTTAATAAATTGAATTTCCATTGATAGGTTTATTTAATTTGGCTAACCATTTTGGGTTTATACTAATAATTTTATTTAAGCTAATTTCTTTTAGTCAAATAAACTTTATTTAACCAAAAATTTATTTTAACAAATTTTCCCTTAATAAATCACTTCACTTAGCAAATTAAATTTTTAACAAATTTCCTTTTATAAAAATTTATAAATTTAAAAAAAAAAAATCGTTTTCAAACACCAATTTAAACCCTTTTAAAATTCTTGAAGCCACTAAATAATTTAAATAAGTTCATAAAAATTTATCTCCACGATTCATTATTTAAAATTCAATCAGTAAATGAAAAATAGGTATTTTTATATATATATATAGTTATATTTATATAATTTCTGTTTCAACTATATATGCATATATATACATATACATTAAATTCTACCTATATTATAATTACAGTAAATAACAATGCAAAGCTTATAGAATTTAAACTGCATATTTTTTTTTTCAAATTTTAATCAAATTGAAAATCACGAAAAGCTAATACCTTACTGCCTACTAACAGCCATCGCCGCCGATGCTCCTTCATCGACGCCGCGCCACCCCACGCGCATCTCCAGCATCTCGCGAGCCACGCTCCTGCAGCCGCGATTCACCTTGATTCGTCGCGACTTCGTCGCGAATGCCCACGAGCTCGAGCTTCCACCTGGTCGCGATTCGCGAGCGTCGTCGCCTCCATGCCCTAGCCACCGCTGCCTCGTGCAGCCTTGGATCGCACGCCACCCCCCACTGCAAATTTTGCCTCGCGCGAGCGTGCGCGCCCTCGCCTCACCTTGATTCGCCTCCACGAAATCGCGCGCGCGTGCGCCCATTTTTTTTTTGATGCAGCGTTTCGATTTGAATTTGGGGGAAGAAGGGCTTCGACCTGATTTTTATTTCGTTTGGGAATTAAAGGCTTCGGTTATATAAAAAGAAATGGAGGGATGGGTTACATGATCTTGTTTGTGATTTTTAGGCGAGAATCTAGGACGAACGTGGTGAAGTTTGACCAAATTTAAATTTTAAATTTAAACTGAATTCGATTTGATTTCGACGCGTTTACATGTCGTATGCTCACATATAAACTCAGAAAAATACGAAATTTGAAATCCGGCAATAATTCAATATTACGGACCCAATGGAACTGGTTTCGTCGAATTCCGAGACTGTGCCTCGGACGGCTATTTTTAAATATCGATTTCAAACGATTAAATTTCAAACTGAACAATTCATTTTCAATTTCAATTCTGAAGTTCCTATAATTTTCAATATTATCAATATGAATTTTACAAGCCTTTGAAATATTTTTAATCGGCTTAAATATGAAGATTCAAATTATTATTCAATTTTCAATAGATTAAATTCTATAATTTAATCGACATTTTATTCTGATAATTTGAAATTCAATTCAAACCATCATTCAAATATTTAAATTAATTAAATATTTTCAAATTAAATTATTAAAAATTCTGGGTCGTTACACAACTCTTCACCACCATCAGAAGCGACCATAGAACACTTGTTAATGGATGCAACTACTCAAGGAATCTCTTTACCACTATAAACGACATCAAGACCCAAAGAGAAGACCTGACCTTACTCACCTGTGCTCTTTACTCCGATACTCCGATATATTCTTGATCTCTAGCAATCATATACTTATATTTCACTCTTCCATTGCTCAAGAACTCCTCAATCAACATTCTCTAGATATATATATTGGAAGCATTTGTACTTAATAGTCAATATCCATGTTATAGAACACATACTTGACAAGAACAAGCTATTATAACCAAGCCTATTCCTCCGGGTGAAGTGAGTGTGTTTGATAGTCGACTTTCGAAGGGGAGCTTTGGAATTGGACGTAGGACCGGAGGTCTGAACCACTATAAAATCCTGGTGTGCTTAGTCTATATTTTACTTGATTAATTTTATATTAGTTGCATCATATAGTTAGTTACATATATTTACATATACACTACACGATCCAACATATAGACTTTCACAAGTCATAAATGATTTAGTCTAAAAAGAATCTGAGGAAGATTCATGCTTTGTATGAAGAAAAATATAGGTCTAATGATGAGAAAAGAATTTGCCAATGATTTTAGCATATTCAAGAAAAATAGAATTATTTTATAGTGGTACCACTAAGGTCTTACTCATGAGAAATCTGTTTTGTAATGATGATGATGAAAACATAAACCTTTTGTAGAGATTTTCTTCTGAGTAAAGTGCAGCGGGAAATTAGGAAACATAAGCCATGGATTGCAATGAGAGCATAGCTGAACATAATTTATTGAATAGAAGGGAGATATTTAATTTTATAAAAGCGTTGATTTTTCCTATTAGTAGAAGATGCATTCAAAGGATAACTGTTGAAGAGTCGAGAGTTACGGAGTTTATGAATCAAGTGACAATACTACCTATATTTACTTACTTTCGGTTGCTATAAAGGATAGGGTGCTTTTGGTTGTATTAAAAATGGCTTCGCTTTAATGGATTTGCCCAGATATATGCTTAATATATCATATATCTATGCCTATTGGTCATAAAGAGGGTTTGGTGCATATAAAAGAAATGGAAGGAGTTATATATGAGATATATTTACCAATAGTTACAAACACCCTCAAGGTGTTTTTCTTTCTGAAAAATGCTGCATTATTTACTCAAGCTAAGATATTACAAGTAAAAGTATGAATGAAACAAATAGTGGTAGGAGTTTTAATGTAAGCTACTTACTCATACCATCCGTTAATACACCAAAGTGCCAAACAATGTAAAAGAAATACAAAATGAGTTAAAAAGGAAATATATAAATATAACACTCCTCGTACTCCACTACATGATCACTTAATGACAAAACATTCTCTAGGACTTTGAATCGGTTCATTATCTCTTCATTAACTATTTTACAGTTGAAAAGTAAACCCTCAAAGGCGGTAGAATAAAAAGAAATTGCAATGACTCGGTATTTTAAACACACCAATTTAAATATTTGATTATTAAAATATTTTAATCTTGGATTTAATGCGAGTAAAGTGGTTTTATGAATCCCTTCTTAATTAGTAACCAACGATATTTTTTTTTTCAAAATTTGTTAAAAAAATAATTATTTCAAAGAAATATTGATAATGTAAGCAAAAATCATATTATCAATAAACAACTTTTTAATAAAATAACTGTTCTTATCTACTCGAGTTTTTGTAAATTTGAAAATCTATTAAAAGAAGATGTTTTGAAAACATGTAAGGACATTATTGGAAGTCAAGAAAAAATGTTTTAAGGGCTAGTAAGGTATGCTTTAAAGAAAAATGGTTTGGTGAAAAAGTAAATAAATTTTTGGTAGAGAAAAACTCAGTAAACAATTAAATTCAAAATCCAAATTTTTATTATGGAAAGTTGTAAAGGTCTTCAAAAGGAAAAGAGGAATAAGTTTTGTACATGGGATTTGTAAGTTTAGCCTTCTAGGTTTGGGGAACAATTTAAATTCTAAGAGCTGTAATGATGCAAGTCTAGAAAGATACAATATTAAAAAAAAGTACCTTTGAAATTAATAGAAACTTCAAACCAACACTTTGAAAGGCAAGAATTTTGGGGTTGGATGTTTCAAAAATTTAGAAGCTTTAATTTTTGAAATGAAATGATAAATACCAAACCAAACTTTTAAATATGGAGTAGATCGGAATCATTTCCTAGGTGTGATGGGAAAAGTGTAAGGCTATGTTGGAGATAGCAGTGATTACTTTTCATAGTAATAATAAAAGTTCCCATAAAGTGTGTAGGACACTAGTGAGAACCTATGAATGTTGCTTTCATGTGTGTAGACTATACAAGAATAGTGATGTGATATTAGTAAAATAGTAAGACACGCGTGATTGGGATAGGTAGACCTTAGTTGGGGAAAAAATGTAAGGTAAAGGTAAAGAGTAACCTTTCTGGATAGAGACTGCGTGGATTGAAATCCTTATTCGTTGTAGTAAATGAGAATTAGTTATTTCATTTTGAGTATGGAATGGAAGAGGTGAATTGACTTTATTCATCGTAAATAATGCAGCATGAGTTCGTAATGAGTAATAGCCGACAGGAAGAGCATATAAGTTACTTGGATTCCTAGAGTAGGACCTTTATGTGTTAGGTTGGACATGGCCCTAGGCTTCCAAGCCCTAGATGACAGTTATGTTTAACTTCTATAGTTACCAATCTAGTATCTCTTTGTGGTAGAACTTGTTTTCTCCTTTTGTTATGAGATTGTACTCCCATGTAAGCATTTAGCTCCTATTGTAGTAAATCAGCAATGATTAGTATAATGCTCTTTTTCTATGATGTTCGCAAGAAGAAATTAAGAACATATGACAAAAATAATAAAAAGTAAAAGTAGATAAAACTAACAAAAAGAAAAACTGTAAAAATCTAAAGAAAGCGACAGAAACGTCAATTAAAAAATTTGAAAAGAAATTCTTATGTGAACTCTGCTTGGGAAAGAAAAAGGATGTTTTTATAAAATAGTGGCACGAGTTCCAAGTACGGAAAAAGAGGTGCCCAAAAGTGAAATAGGAAAATGTGATGTTTTTTCCATTTTCTACCTTCATTCTGACATAAGAAATCGAGTTCGTAAAATTGTATTTTTCTGAAATTCGAATATTAAAAATTGTGTGTTAGGATTTGGATGTTAAATTCGTTGAATTACACCCTTATTCGTTAGGAGTGTAGGAGAAATTGGATGAAAAGGCTATAAAGGAAGGCATAAGACTAAAAGTGAGAGATTTACAGTAAATTATGTTATAACGGGAGAAATGAATTAAAAAGGGGAAATTTTAACAACTTGATTTGGAATTAGTGATAAATTGATTGGTCTGATTAGAAAAGGAAATACATCTCCATATTTTAATATTGTAAGAATACTATAAACGTAATTGCAATAATAAGAGCAAGAAAATTGGAATTAGTGTAAAATAGAGACATTACTGTATTTGCATTACCTAACAATTAAAGAAACTATAAACGAAATATCTTGCTTTTACAAGTTATTGTTTATAGCATTTTTTAACATTAAAATATGAAAATGGATTTTTTGCATGGTTTTTGTAACCAACCAAATTGAATAGAACTACTTTCCAGAATAAAAGAGAATACCGTGAGGCATTAAACAAATTAAAGAAGAAGAAATAATCAAGTTAATTATTCGACCTAGATTGAAACAATAAACAGAAAATGTGACTAGATCTGCACTTATTGGAAAGATAGTAGTGTAAAAAAGTAAAGCAATTATTATAATAAGTAATTTATTATAGTTGAATGTAGTCCCAAGTTAAGACTGTCATATAGCATAAGAGAACCAAAGAGAATTTAGTATAATAATAAAAGAAGACGGACTAGAATAGAAAAGAAACACTTGCAATTACATTTATGACATATAGGTCATAAAGGAAAGAAAAGAATATAGAAGTGACAATTGTAAGTATAATTGTAACACGTAGGTCATAATTAAAAGAAAGAAATAGAAGAGGCTTATTTTATAAAACTTAGATCATGGATTAAGTTAATAAGCAAGAATAATAGAAGTGGCCTGTAGCGGTAGCATTCCTTTTAAGGTCTAGGATTGAAGGTCTCACACGTAGGGTGGGGCTAGATATGTTGATTATGGTAAATAAGTAGAAACATGAATTAGAAAAGTAAACTAAGCGCATAGTAAAAGATAAGACTTACGGTGTAATAAAATGGTAAGGTGCGTTTGGAGTAGCCCAAAGAGAATCTGGATAAAGAGCCTAACGAAGTAGTTCATCGCAGATTTTTAGTACAAAAAGAGTACGTCCAACTTAGTTATTTTGGGCTAGAAGGAAGTATGCGACTTCAACGTGATGTGAGGATACTCTTGGATGGCCTTTGGGGTAGGCTTAACGAAGCTACACCCCGGAGGTAGGTCTATAGGTGATCCAACAAGAGAATATGCCTTGACTTCTTTTTCATAACAGGCCTAACGAAGAGGACCATTGTAGGCAGTCAAAAGGTTGATGATGGATTTGGATATTCGTATGACACCATACTCTAGTTTGCGTGTAGGTTATAGTGGGCATGACCCAAAAGGATAGTTGCATGCGGAGATCAAGCCATCATCTGTTGGAGTGATTTCGGAAAAGACTAGAGTTAAAGAAACAAGTTGATGATTCTTTCACTACCGATACATTTGATGACGGGCACAGCCAATTGGATGTTTAGATTGTTTGTTGCAGGGTACAGCAACTTAGCACTTGAAAGGTCTTTCGATTAGTAGAAGGGGCGGCGTGGGGCCGTAGCCACGATGTAAAAAGAGAGAGAACAAGTAGAATATTTATATTGTAGGCCTAACGAATCGGACCTTTACACATATAGAAAATCACCGACCGAGTTTCGTACAAGGTAGACCTTGTTGGCGGAATTCAAGGAGTAAACAAAACGAATACATGTAGTCTTCAAGGTATGCACTGTGTGGTGTATTATTGATGTCCAAGCACTAGTACAAGCTAGCTCGGATGTAGTTTCATGTTTCCATACTAGACGACGAAACATCTGTATTGTTTACCTCATCAAGTTATCCTTTATACTTGTAGTTACAGTATGCTATATTAGCTAGACGATAGAGTCCTTTTCGAGGAGGATACGGAAAGTACCATCGGTAGTAGCTAGGAACAATTAGGTTTTTGGGCATGTGGCTATATATATATATATATATATATATATATATGTATATGTTATAAGGCCTTAATCTACTAGGTAGTAAATGGGTATGATTCACGCATAGAATTGAGAGTATTATAAACCGAATTAACCAAATATAACAGAAAATGGAAATAGAACAGTATATGTATAATTATGCTTAGAATTGTATAATTTGTCCAATCACTAGAACTTTAGTTCTGATCCCCTCCTCATATCATCCCACAAGTTAGGTAGATAGCAGAGACTTTCCACCTTTATGACACTTGTTTAGAAAGTGTTATTATCTTGATAAGTATTTACTTACCATTATTTTATTCAGTCCTACTGTGAGATATTTATTTGAGCTTTGATATATTTATCTTTGCCTATTTAAAGGATACTAGATACCCAACTTCGACATCAGTGAGCTTGGATTTTAGCATTTTTGCGAAAAATACGGACCCATTGGGATTCGGGTTGTTACAGCCTCCCAAAGCTTCGAAAGGCGTCATTCCTATACTAGTCTAATAACTATTATTATAAGAAAAATCAACTAAATGTACGTTATTTTCATAAGATCTACCAAAGTCTAGCACACAAGCTCTTAACAAATCCTTCAGTACCTTATTGACTCTATCTGTTTTCCCATCCATCTGAGGGTGAAACGCATAGTCATCTTGAGCTTTGTACCTAACACATCCTGTAGACTCTTCCAAAATTCACTAATAAACAAAGTATTTATATAACTGATTATACTAGGAATTAAGTGAAGTCTAACTATGTCCTTCATAAAGAATTTAGCCAAAACAAGTGTCGTCCTGGTTGACTTAACTGGATGAAATGAGCATTCTTGGTCAACATGTCTACTATGACCTATATAATTCCATTTGCTCGATTCAATCTTGGCAACCCATCTATAAAATCCATGGACATTGAATCCCATTTCCAAACTGGTATCTCCAAAGGATGAAGTAAGCCACTCGCCTTTTGATGTTCGCCTTCACTTGTTGACAGTTCACATACAGCCTAACCCATAAGCCAACATCCTTCTTCATACCTTCGAAGTAGAAACTCCTCTTCATATCCGAATACATCTTGGTTCCCCCAGGTTGAATCATAAATTTAGTTCAATGAGAATCCCTAAAAATTTCTTTCCTTAAGTCTTCAATATTCAAAACACAAAACCGTCCATTTTTTCTCAACCATCCCCTCTGGTCAAGATTAAAATCGTTTAGATCATCGATCTCCGATCCAACCTCAAGCCTTTTAATCTTCTTGGCTAATAATGGATATTCTTTCTACTTAGAAGCAATCCATTTGATTATTATAGGTCGAACTTATAAGCAAGTTACCATGGCAGTGCTCTGACTAGAACTAGCAGTCGATCTATACTACAAGTAGTCAAAGACTCAATGTCCTTCCATTCCTCTAACATAACTAACACCACGTTAAGATTTCTGCTAAGAGCATCCCCTACTTTATTGACTGTTCCAGGTGCATATTCTATACAAAAATCATAAGCTGCTAAAAACTCCATTCATCTTTGTTGTCTCTTATTCAACTCCTTCTGAGAGAATAAATACCTTAAAGACTTATGTCTGTGTATAACTCAAACCTCTCCTCAAATATATAATGCCTCCATACTTTTAGGGTGAAGATCATCGCTGTCAACTCTAAATCATAAGTATGATATTTCACTTCATGTAGTCTAAGCTATCGTGATGCATAGCCAATAACTTTACCTTTTTGCATCGATGTAGCCTTTAACACAGTCCCATATACATAGGTATACACTACTAACCCTTGGTTTCTATCTAGAACTAATAACACATGTGCATTGGTTAACAAGTGCTTTAACTTAAGGAATGCTTCCTTATCTTTGTCAAACAAAATAAACTTCACATCCTTTCTAGTTAGCTAAGTTAAAGGCGCTTCTATCTACGAGAAATCGTTAACTAATCTCTGGTTATAGCCTACGAGTCCAAAAAACTTTGAGCTCCGTCACCTTCTCCGGCCTCTTCCAATTGTTAACAGCTTCGATCTTATCCGCATCGACTGACTAACCCTTTTCTATAACCACCACCAAGAAACTTAACTTCTTCCAAAAATGACACTTTTAAAACTTCACTTTCAGCTAATGCTGCCCCAGCGTCTCAAGAACTATTATAAGATTGAATTAATCCTCTTTCTCATCTTTAGAGTATATTAAAATGTAATCTATGAATACCAATATGAAACTATCCAAGTATTCTCGAAAAATTTGATTCATTAAATCTATAAAGAAAGATTGTGCATTCGCTAACCCAAATGGAATTTCTAACCACTCATACTAACCATACCTAGTCCGAAGTACCGTCAACGTAATACTATTCTCTACCACTCTTAGCTGATTGAAACCTACCATCAAATCCAATTAGGAAAATACTCTAGCTCTACGCAACTAATCAAACAAATAATCCATTCTCAACAAAGGATACTTATTCTTGATCATCTTCTCGTTCAACTTATGATAATGTGTACACATCCTTAACCACCCATCCAGTTTCCATTGTTATATCACTGCCGCTTCGAAAGTCGAACTACTTGTTCTAACAAAAAAATTTCCTTCTACATCCACTAGTTGCTCCTTCAATTCCTTCATATTGATCAGTGTCATCCTGCTAGGCGGCCTATTTACATGTTCTACTGCTGGCACGAAATCAACCCTAAACCCAACAGCTCGTTTCGATGGTAGTTCTATAACTGGATTGAAAACATCTGCAAACTCTCTTGCTTCCAGAACCTGACTCAAATCTTCTTCTATTTCCGTATCACAAAACAAGGCATAAGTACTTCGATCTAAATTCTCCATGGAGAGTGTAATTCAGTTAGGACATTAGGGTGTCTTAAGAATATTTCCTTATCTTGATAAAATATCCTAACATCGTATTTATTTCCCAATCCATTCCCAAAATGATTTCAAGGTCTACGAAGTCAAAAACATACAAACTGCATGAAAACTTATGAACTAACAAACCAAGTTCCAACTATTCACATCTCATTCTAGATTTCCATCTTTGTAGCAACTGTACTTAGATCATGGAGATGTGACGTTGTGGCCCCAGCAATCTATGTTCTTAAACCTCGAATTAACTTCTCGTTTCTTTTAATGATGGTGTCAATGGTAGCATATCCATATCTGGGCAGCTCATCAAATTCCATAGCATGTTCAATCATCGACATCTCACCCTGAACTAGATCTATGAACTTTCTCGGCAATACTGACTTGCCAATTTCAGATTTCAAAACGCCTTCGAAATTCTGCCTAAATCAACTTTTCCTTGGGAATTCCAGCAGTAATAGTATTTCACCAATTAAGCTCTACTCTCTGGAACGGTCTGTAGGCAAGTCTCCTCTTCTACTCATCATTTAATCCCAAGTCAGCAAAGATCCGTCCACAATGCAAAATCATGTTCTATACTTTTATAGCATCCTAAGTTCACAAAAAACGACTTCCCACTAAGACTGGTATAATCCATGCTCAGCGTAGCATAGTTGTTGCCAACTAGGGCCATGGGATTGCTCCGCCAATAGCATTACCCCGGCTACTACTGCAGCTACACCAGCTTGCATCAGGTTGACGAAGAAATGATGCATCATCCCCATATGTACTGGCAGATTTCAAGCACCTACGTTGGTATTTGAATATGGATTAGCATTTGCCTATTGACCCTGGTTTCTCCTGTTGGGTCGATTATTTCCATTGGTTGTGGTGCTTCCTCTACCTAGACTTCCTCTTTCGTTTCCTACCTCCATATCTTCCTTCCTCACAAATATCCATAGGAGCCTTAGTAAGATATAGAAGACTAGTCTAAGAGCGAGGGGAGTACATACTTATAGATATATTTATACATACACACACATCAAATACAAGTACGTTACTATAGAGTTAACCCAAACCCTGACTTATTTTCTAATTCATGATATTATGCTTTGAAAAATGTTAAAAACACCATTTGGGTCAAAATGGTTATATACGAAAGTATCTCTTTTGAAACCAACAAAAATTTGTTTGGGGAAAACTTGATTGTGTCAGAACCATCTTAGTCGAAAGATTAAAACAAAACTTTAGAGGACGAAACAAAACTTTTGAGGATGAAGTCGAAACCCTCCCGACTCCTTAAAAAGAACATTGGAGGACAAATTCGAAATCCCTTTCGACTCCTCAAAGAAAAACTTCAGACGATAGAGTCGAAACCCCTTCCGATTCATCACCTTCAAAACCCTCAACCCTTCCGAATGCAATTAGGAAAAAGGCATAGTTTTGTGTAAAATAATGGTAACCTTTCGAAAGCAATACTAGTCAATATAGTTGAAAGGTAAAGTAGTGGCTAGATCTCAACTAGGTTGGAACCTACCCTTTTGAAAGTAATTATTTAAAGGAAAAAGGTACTCCTTCGAAAGAAAATACTTTAACACAACAAGACAACTTTCTTTGAAAGCTAACTATGAAACCTTTTCGAAAGCATATGTTTCGCCTATGTCGAAAGCTTTAGGTAAAACTAGGCAGGAATGTTAACTTATGTAATAAAAGCAAGGTTTCAACCCCAGTGGAAGCTACCGTTATGCCACCAAGGCTTCCGCCTTCCTTCTAATCCACTACATACCATCTTAGTGATGTCATGTGTAGTGGTTTCGAATATGCTATTTTCGATTGTATGGGTTTCGAATAGGATAAGGCGGAGTCCTTTGAGTCTAATGGTACGTACCAACAGAGGCGTAACACCTTTTTCTAGTAAAAGACTGAACTACAGCAACTTTTAGTAACTAATTTCTATAACTTACCTATTTGTAAACTGTTGACTGCTTGCCATAAAAACCTTTCAACTTGTTTACCTTTAAGTTGCCGCATTTATTCTGATCCAAATCAAAGGATTTTTAACGCTAAAACCTTTCCATATAAAAAAACAGACAATTGCTGAAAAGCCCTTCTTTAAATTAATTTATTTCCCAAAGTAAATCAACTGGGAAAAATAACCAAAAATAAAAAAATCAATTTCATCATGTAATCAAACATATTAAAAATTTAGGCCCAAATTCTTTATGGAATATTTGAAATAAATCCTTAACCCAAATACTTCAGATTTACCTTCAAAAGTTCCTAATAAAATTTCCATTACTTGGAAAATTACGAAAATTAAAATCCATTTACAAAATCATGTTTTACTTAACATAAAAAAATTTCATGACATTTTAAAATTTATAAACCACGATTTTGACCCCAAAACCGTATGCAGCACATGTATGAATAATTTGTCAGACTCAACCAATCCCTAAATTAAGCATATCATCATCCAATTTGTCATAGAAACAAGATAAATATTACAATTAAAAAACCACTTGATTGGAAAACCAAAAGGAGATGGAATGAATTATTATTCATCTTCAACTTGATAAGGAATTTGAGATTTGTCGTTGATTAATCCTTCCTAGCTTTGGTCCTTAGCTTTAGATTAAAATTTCTTCCTTTCTTCCATGGTAATGACCGACTTTGGTTTAGGTTTTTGATTTATATTTGTGACCATGAGAAATGAAACATGAATGGGCAAAAATGAGAAGTAATGGCCGTGTGCAATAAATTGGCCCACTTACTGAAATGCCCATGCGCAGTCTAATTAACCAATAAAGTAATTAAAAGACCATTTATCTAGTTAACAAGCACGACCCTATATACATATTTATAATTTATTCAAATCTCAATCTCCTTATGATCATTATTCTATTAGTTTACTTAATTATATTTTTTGAATAATATTATCAAAAATTAGGAATGTAATAGTTAAGTCCTAATTAACTTCTTAATCCATCTTACTTAAGGTTTAAACAATTCATTATTAGTTAAACCCTACTCAGTTAAAAATTAATTTAATAATCACTTAATTAAATATTAATTAATTAACCTAGTTAACTTAATAAAAAATAATAACAATTTAATTACTTCATATCTTCGTTAACCTCTAACTAAAACCTGTTTAATCACTAATTAATCATTAACCTTCCGTAAGTGTTACTTAATCCTAATCATTTACTTGATTACTAATTAACTGCTAATAAGCTTTAATTATTTTATTAAATGAATAAATAGTTAAATAATCTAAACTTAATCTCTTTTTATGTTACTAATTAAAGTAGGAAATTTTTCGCCAAACTATTCCAAAATGAATCGCCAAAAGATGGAAATCGTGAATTGTTGTCAAACTACATCCATAGCGACAACCTTTATGAGCGCGGTTCGCTCTATCTTATTTTAAGTGAAAATTTTCACTTAATTTCTCGCACCTACATGTTTTGAAGTAATATTTAGAAAGTTTTTGAAACCTTAAACCAAATTAAAACTTGAATCCATTTTCAAACTTTATAATTAGAAGTATTAGTTTTGATTTCAAATTGGATCTCACGCCCATCGCAACACACGAAGTTGTTAACTTTGTTCCAACTATGAATAATTTGGTTCTTAGATCACAACTCGACATCCTTTACTACCATACTTTCAACATCAGAATGAAGCACATATATAATCATATGATTATATGATTACCAACTTAACAACATCACATTCAAAGCTCAGATTCAACACCGAACGCAAACATCCATCAAATTAATATCATCCAACATAATAACCATTCAATTTTCTCATCATATTAACACCATAGTAACACATCATATTAGAGTCAACAAATTTTCCAAAACATAGTAGTTTTACTCACTGATGCACCAAAAATCACCCCAAAAATATGTTAATTTCCACTTGATTTTTGGAAATATTACTTTTGGATTTGGAAATGTGATGAGAATAAAAGTTATGGAAAATTCTTTTCACTATAATTTAAAACAATGAATCACTCAAATAAGAATAATTTTGAGGTGGATATGGCTAAAAGAAGGAGTGTAAGTGTGTAACATCCTGGTATTTTCAACCATTCGCATCGACACATGTCGGACTTGAATCGCTCAAAATATCAGATTGTTAACTTATATTTGGAAAAACTCAACGTACAGTAAATAAAATAATCATAGACACAGAGTAGTATAACAATAATGCAAAGAAAATAAAGAATTGCAGTTCATGAAGCTACTATATATATAACAGGGTTAAATAAGATACAACATAAGTCTCAAATATAGTAGTCGAATACAAGATAAGAATATCACAGGAGTCAACTGAAAAACTGAAAACTGAATAGATAGTCGGATCTCCAAGCGAAGCTGGATCTCCAAACGAAGCTCCAACTCCAAAGGTGAGTCTCAGAAGCTGTGCACTCAGTCTGACTTGAGCGTAAAGTAAAATACAAAACACTCGAGTTAGTAACATTCTTATATCAATAAATCAAACATAAGTGAAATAACAACTGAAGTACGAGTAACTCAAAAGATGTTTGGGCTAACCATCCTCAAAGGATCCGTTAAACTATCTACTATGTAGTAATATACGCTATTATAATCATGTATAAAGCAAAGTAAACTATTAAAATAGCGTTAAGGTGTCACCCATATCCCCCTTAATACATTTTATAGTGCCGATAGTCTATACACTACCATAATACCTCCAGATCGGGAGGCTACCAGAGGATACTCCATAGGAACGACACAAACCAAACTCGTAAACGGCACGCTAGGGTAGGTGGCGTGGCACAACTAGGCAATGCTAGGGTAGATATACCAATTACGCATCTGGACTGGTGGTAACGCATAATAGCCACTACCTCCCACCTCAAGCCACACTCCAAAAAAAACCAAAGGTTCACACCAAATCAATCACAAAGTAATAGAATGGTATACGAAGGAGTGTGTCCGATCGGAGGAGCTACCTCACTTCTCCCAAGAATCGCTACTGTTTTAGCCACCTTATGCAAACCCATGGGAGTCCGGTCCGCGTGTATACCTTAATAGAACGTCACAACCATCCTACTTCATTCTAGAATCTCCACCACATGCACGATTGTTAAAGTGGATTTCAGAGTTGGCAGAGAGTATGATAACTTCCGTTCCCGGTCTCTTGTACAACCAAACGTTATTATGACACCGCGTTCATTTCAAAATAGTTTATACTTCAAAACAAAAATATCATTTCCATTTCAAAACCAATTCAATATGATATCATTTCCATTTTAAAACCATATCGAAAAAAATATAATTTTTCACTTCAAACATACCTATTTCCAAAACCATAACACTTTCGAAGTTATAACAATTTCGAAACATAATACTTTGGAAACCATAACACTTCCCTTTAATTAGTTTAAATACTTGTAACAGTATATATAATAAAATAGTTTATGAAATAAAAATAGTTTAAGTTAATATAGTTTTTATATTACAATAAATTAATATATTAAGATAGTTTTTAATAAAATAGTTTATATTTAAAATGGTTTATAATAAAATAATTTACAGTAAAATAATCTATAAAGAAAATATATAAATATAATTTGAAATACTTTGTATAATACATTGGCGTCCTCAAATTTCACAAATCAATTTCAAATCAACTTGAATTCCAAAATTCAAATTTTATTCAATCTCAATTCATTAAATTCAACTCAATTATGTTTCTAAATAAACAATTTCAAATTATATCGATTTCAAATACAGATTTGAACCATAAAATCACCCATTTCAATTTCAATATATTTCAAAACTTTAAATACTCAACATTTTCAAAACTCAATTCAATAATTTCATTCATACATACATATACATATACATATACATATACATATACATATACATATACATATACATATACATATACATATACATATATATATATATATCAAATTCACTTTACTATTATTTAGTATTGAAAAATTTACTCAATCATTTCAATAACGTCTAAATACAACTTCAATTTACAAATTTAAATATACAAAATATCCCATTTCAATTTATATAAATTTGACATATCCATTTAAGTCACTTTTATTCAAATTCAAGTTATAAAATCATATCTTTAAAATTTCCAATTTAATAAATTTCAAATCAAACTTATTTAAGTATAATTCTTAAATAAATATAATTTCAAACCAATTTCCAACCTGTATTTAATTAAATCATAATAAACTCTACATTTGAAAATACAAATTTTAAGTAAATACTAACAAAATTAAGCATTAATCCACACATATATTTTTAAAATATAAGATTTATAAATAAATTATTAAAACGTAAAATTTTAAAATTAACTTATAACTATACAATTTTCAAAACAAATAATTTTAAAATTTTGAACTTTTAACTTTACAAAATACATTTATATATAATATCTTCAAAATAAATAGTTAATAAACCATATGCTTCTTTCCAAACCATAAAAATCATTATCAAAATATTTTTATGTAGACCAACGGTGCCTGTATAAAATTTTCAATCCTATGGTCAAGTGATACGGATATTTATCATTTAAATCTGCAATTTAAATATAAATACAGATATATATCATTTCAACTCGCAATCCCAAATTCAATTCAAATGAAAACTGCTTCGTTTATCATTTCAACCCAACGATTTTCTCGTATTCTATAGATCGTTCGGGTATGTATCATTTCAACCTATAGTGAATTCTATAATTACAGGGAACTTGCAGAGTGATAACAGTATAATAATAATACAACAGGCATATATCATTAATATAAATAACAGATAATAGTGCCAGATTTTAACTGGTGAACAGATACTGATGATAGCATATATATAGCAATGTAAACAACTAATAGTCGCATGGTTCAATTGTCGTTTCAATTAAAATCAAATTTAATAAATATAAGAACTTTAATCTTAGTAATTGCTCACCTTTCAAGGCTAGAGAGATTCGACGAAGAAACGAATTATGAATCGAAGCGCGAATCCTATAGCAAAACAAGATTGACACGAATTTGATGACAAAGCTGATAGATAAGAATCGATGAGAAGAAGACATATTACATTTATTTATGTTTTCTAAAATCAATATTCAACTTAAAAACAAATCAAAAATAAAATCTATTCATATATTTTAAACCAATATACAACAAAATCTTCATATTTATAATTCAAACCAATGTCCCTAATAATATTAATATAAACTTACTTAATTATTACTATCATTACAATATATGTATAACTAGAAATCTTCTTGTATAACACATGCTATAAACAATATATGCTTTGTATAAATGTATGTTATAAACAACTTTATATAAACTATATATAAATATATACCATATACATTTCAATACAACTTTAAAAGACAAATAACTATACATCCAAAACTACCTTATATGTATATCAGCAAATCAGTATAAACCAGTACTTACTTATAAATAAAATAAGACAGTACAAAACAACATTCTAAAACAATGTTTATATATGTACATGTTAAACATAACAGACAAATAAATGTCTCTGTAGATGGTTATAAAGACTTCATACTTCAAATAATGCATATGTATGACATTAGACAGCTAACGAATTCCTATACTAATATATATACATATAACATAATTTATATCAAAGATAGCATTGAAATTATAACATATATATAAAACACACATTGTAAACTTGAAAGTCTAAAAATAATCATATGCAAACCAATATATATATATACACTTGAAATAAAATAAAGGTTTATATAAACTTCTATAACTTAATAACATATTCACAAAACTTGATATTTTAAAATATATCATATATATACAAAACAACTATAATATATATACCAATAAATATATATATATTACCTATATACAACAAAGTTGAAATATTATTGTACTACACACACACACATAATATATATATATGTGTGTGTGTGTGTGTGTGTGTGTGTGTGTACTTCTTATATACGAAAGCTACAAATAGAATATATTTAAAACAATATATATATAACTAATAGTATTATATATAGCTTACACTATACCATAGAACTAACAAGAAACTTGATATATAGAATATATATAATAATACTTTTAAACATTAAATATATAAAACTAATATGTAATACACATACCCTAATATATACACAAGCTGTCATGCATAACAGAAGGAAGGAGGAAGCTCAGATCATGGTGGTGTACGGGTGCTGGAGAGCGGATCCGAGGGTGAATGAAGGCTAGATGGTGATGATGATGGTCGGTTCGCACTTGGCCTTGGGAAGTGGAGCAGTTATGGTTGCAGGCTGTGATGATGACCAGGTAGTGAACTTCGGTGAAGCGAGGCCGGTTGTCTGATGGCATGGAGGGAGGAGAGTATGAGATGGCTCGGCCATTGAAGTCTGGAGATGAAGTCTTGGAACAGTGGCGAAGTGGCATGGTGGAAGGCCAGGCCGTAGTCTGGAGATGTGGAGGGAGGAAAAGAGGAAAGAAGGGAAGAGAGGAAGTGGAGCGGCTCTGGGTGCGAGGTACGAGGAGGGAGAGAAAGATGGTGGAGAGGAGAAGACTAAGAACAGTTTATTTCCAATCAAAATACAAGTTATATTATTTTATTTTTTCTTAAAAGCAACGCCTGGAATATCCAAGAGATAGAAATTTGAGTACCGATGCATTTAAAACAATGGAAACAAAGGGCCACAGAGAACATATAAATGATAATGACTGCACAGATTTTACCCGGTGGAAAATAAATGGTCATAGGTAGATCATAAGGTTAAATGGTGTCGATAGGAAACAGTTTTACTAATTTCATAGCATACTATGGTTCGAAAAAATGAAATGACTATACCGCTAAGATCAGCACAACGAGACGATCAGAACGGTATACAGATATCAGTGGTAGGATCATCCTGTCAAAAGTCGATATCGGTACCAATAATGTTGCAAATCTGCTGAAAATAAGATGAACGGGGCTATAGAACTCCAAATTTGACGAAACGAAATATGATGTCTCGCTCAAATGTGATTTACAAATTTGTTGTATAAAAAATTCAAGTGTGGAAAATATTTTATTATCATCGATTTTAACTGATTTGAATTGAAATAGAATTACACAATAAAATGAACTTCCATATTATCAAATGAAAATTAACTATTTGCTATGTTCAAATAAACGTATTCCAAATATTAAATTTTCAATTAAAAATTTTTTTATTTAAAATTTCACAAAAATTTAATTAATTAATTAAATAAAACCACTGAAATTTATGGGTCGTTACCCTCTTCCCCACTCAAAACTTTTCGTCCCCGAAAAGGAACGGTAGGAGAATAGAAACTGCCAGCAAGAAAAATAGATTGGAATACAAAATAAAACAATTAATTTAAAACCATATAAATTTCAGATTAAATTAATGAATATTAAACAATTGCTTTAAATTCAAGATATTTAATTAAGTTGATTCAAATTCAACTTATTTGACACAAAAAGGTTTCTTTCAATCCGAATTTTATTCAATTTGTCTCATTTAATATTCAATAAACTTATTATTATATTTATCTCTGTTAACATTTTTATAATTAAAATTTAAGTGTATAACATTTATAATAACCACTCAAATTTTGTTTATAAAATCATTTTATATTGTATATTATCCAACTACATATTCGACTTCTGAATAATTTAGGTAAGTTGTGTTAGAATGAAATTGGGTATTATACAAGTAAACTTTTCCCAACTCAAATTTTCAAGTTTTTAAATATTTATTCAAAAAATTTAGCTTTATTTTAAATTGAAATAACCCCTTATCAAAATTTAAAATTAAATTTTCGATTAACTTCAAATATTAAAGATAAACATATATATATATATATATATATATATATATATATATATATATATATATATATATATATATATATATATGTTGTATATATCGAATCAAATCTATAATCATATACAAATATACATATATATATATATATATATAATACATCAAATCATACTCAAGAAACTCAAATCAAATTAGTTTTTGGTCAAAACAAAAGTGTAGCAGAACTACAAAATGGTCTCTCCACTTTGTAACTCGAAAATGAATGTCGATGATGCTGCATTCATCACCGAAATTATTTTCCAACGATAAAATAGGGAAGCACGAACTTCAAAAACTTTTAAAATTCTTTAAAACAATTTATATTTGAATATACTTTAAATAATATACACTTTAGGACTTTAAAACCAATGTTTGAAATTACCGAAAATTAAATTCTCAAATTTCGATTTAAATTTATTTAAATTTTCTAAATTAATTTGTAAACAAATTTTTTTATAAATTCATTTATTTATGATGAGATAATCAATGGTTTATAGAACAATAAATGAAAATTAAATATTGTCATTTCTAACAACTAATTCATTTAACATTTTAGTTTAAGAAAAATTTATACTATACATATAATATAATCATACAAATTTATTAAATTTTGAAAACAATTGTGTCAGTTTGCTCTGTTAAGTGTTTTGGAATTCCTATCGATAGCGTTGATCAGACAAATCGATCGAAAACCCAAATCCATATTAACAACTCGAACAATACAACATATAAAACATTTTAATATTAATTACAAATACAATCCCTCACTCGATGAAACAAAATTAGATTTCAAGACAAAGATAGAGATTCAAACTCAAGGTGTCCTAATCATATAGAATTTTGACTAAAATAGTTAGGCTCGAATTGGTGATAAGATAATTTAGTGGAGTTATAGGATACTTCAGAATCAAAAGAACATGAATAGGGAGAGAAAAGAATGGATTTTAGAACGTGGAGAATGTTCCAAAAATCAAAGGAAACACGAGTCAAAGGAAAACGAATTCAAGCTCGAATGAATGCGATTATTTAAGTAAATTCAATCTATTTCTGAGTTTTTCCAAAAACCAAAGCTCTGATACCACATGTAACATCCTGGTATTTTCAACCATTCACATCCACACATGTCGGACTTGAATCGCTCAAAATATCAGATTTTTAATTTATATTTAGCAAAACTCGACATATACATTAAATGAAATAATCAAAGAATCACAGACATAGAATAATATAACAAAAATGCAGCAGAAACAAAAGAATAGTAGTTCATGAAGCTACTCTATATTACAGAGTTAAGTAAGATATAACAGAAGTCTCAAATACAATAGTCACATATAAGATAAGAATATCACAGGTGTCAACCGAATAATTGCAAACTGAATAGATAGCTGGAACTCCAAGCGAAGAAACAATTCCAAAAGTGAGTCTTAAAAGCGGTGCCACTCAGTCTGACCCAAGCGTAAAGTAAAACACAAAACACTCGTGTGAGGATTAACATTCTTATATAAATAAATCCTACACAAGTGAAATTATAACTGAAATACAAGTAACTCAAAGAATTTTTGGGATAACCATCCTCTAAGGATCCGTTAAACTATCTACTATGTAGTAATATATTATAATTATGTCTAAAGTAAAGTAAACTATTAAAATATCGTTAAGGAGTTACCTATATCCCCCGTAACACATTTTAAAGTGCCAATAGTTTGTACAGTACCGTAATACCTCCAGATCGGGTGGCTACCAAAGAATACTCTATTGGTACGACAAAAATCAAACTCGTAGAAGGCGCGGTAGGGTAGGTGACAAGGAACAACTAGGCAATGCCAGGGTAGATATACCAAATATGTATCCGGGCCGATGGTAAGGCATAGCAGCCACTACCGCCCACCTCGAGCTACACTCCCAAAAAATATCAAAGGTGCGCATAAATCAATCACAAAGTAATAGAATGGCATACAAAGGAGTGTGTCCTAACGGAGGAGCTACCTCACTTGGCCCGAGAATCGCTCCCGTTTTAACCACCTTATGCCAACTAACGGGAGTCGGGTCCACGTATATACCTCAATAGAACGTTGTACTCTCCTACTTTATTCTGGAATCTCCACCGCGTACACGGTTGTTAAAGTAGTTTTCGGAGTTGGTAGAGAGTGTAACAACTTTCGATCTCAGTCTCTTTAACAATCAAACATTATTATAGCACCGCGGTCATTTCAAAATAGTTTAGACATCAAAACCAAAATATCCTTTCCATTTCAAAACCAAATCAGTATGATATCATTTTCATTTTAAAACCATATCAAACAATATCATTTTTCACTTCAAACATATCTATTTCCAAAACCATAACACTTTCAAAGTTATAACAATTTTGAAACATAACACTTTGGAAAACCATAACACGTCCCTTTAATTAGTTTAAATATTAATAATAGTATATATAATAAAATAATTTACAAAATAAAAATATTTGAAATTAAAATAGTTTTTATTAAAATAATCAAAATATAAAAATAGTTTTAATAAAGTAGTTTATTTTTAAAATGGTTTATAATAAGATAGTTTACGATAACATGGTTTATAAAGAAAATATATAAATATAATTTGAAATAGTTTATATAATACAATAGCTTCCTCAAACTTCACAAATCGATTTCAAGTGAACTTGAATTCCAAAATTCAAATTTTATTCAATTTCAATTCATCAAATTCAACTTAATTTAGTTTCCAAATAAACCATTTCAAATTATATCGATTTCAAATACATATTTGAACCACAAAACAAGCCATTACAATTCCAATATATTTCAAAGCTTTAAATATTCAAAATTTTCAAAACTAATTCAATAATTTCATATATATGTGTGTGTGTGTGAGTGTGTGTGAAATTCGCTTTACTACTATTTAGTTTTGAAATGTTTACTTAATCATTTCATTATATCTAAATACAACTTCAATTTACAAATTTAAATAAACAAAATATCCCATTTTAATATGCATAAATTTGAAATATTCATTTAAGTCAATTTTAATCAAATTCAAGTTATAAAATCAAATCTTTAAAATTTCAACTTAATAAATTTCAAATCAACCTTATTTAAGTATAGTTCTTAAATAAATATAATTTCAAACCAATTTCCAACCTGTATTTATTAAAATTATAATAAACTCTATATTTGAAAAATATAAATTTTAAATAAATACTTAAACAATATTAACATTAATCCACATATATATTTGAAAAATATAAGATTTATAAATTAATTATTTAAATTTAAAATTTCAAAATTAACTTGTAACTATATAATTTTCAAAACATATAATTACAAAAATCTAAATTTTAACTTTATAAAATACATTTAATATTATATCTTAAAAATCAATATTTAATAAACCATATACTTCTTTCCAAAACAAGAGAAATCATTTTCAAAATATTTATATAGACCAACGGTGTCTGTATATAATTTTTTGTCCTGTGGTTAAGTGATACAGATATTTATCATTTCAATGCGCAATTTAAATATAAACACGGATATATATCATTTCAACCCGCAATCCCAAATTCAATTCAAATGAAAATCACTTGGGTTTACCATTTCAACCCATAATGATTTTCCCCTATTCTACAGATCGTTCGGGCATCTATCATTTCGACCCATAGTGAATTCTATATTAACATGGTACTTGTAGAGTGATAACAGATATAATAATAATATAACATGCATACATCATTAATATAAATAACATATAATATTGTCAGATGTCACAGTGAGCAGATACAGATAAAAGCATATATAGCAATGTAAATAACTGAGAGTAGCATATTTCAATTGTCGTTTCAACTGAAATTGAATTTAATAAATATAAGAACGTTAATCGTGAGTGATTGCTCACCTTTCGAGGTCAGAGAGATTTTATGATGAAACAAGTTACGAATCC
This sequence comes from Allium cepa, assembly GCA_030765085.1. Lineage (NCBI taxonomy): Eukaryota > Viridiplantae > Streptophyta > Magnoliopsida > Asparagales > Amaryllidaceae > Allium > Allium cepa. The sequence goes on along the minus strand of CM060939.1, from coordinate 861,887,166 downwards.
AAGCGCGAATTCCAAACAAAAGCTAGATTGGGAGGAATTTGACGACAAAGCTGATTGATAAGAATCGATGGGAACAAGATATATTACATTTATTTATTTTTTCTAAAATAAATATTCAACTTAAACACAAATCAAAAATAAAATCTATACATATATTTTAAACCAATATACAACAAAATCTTTATATTTAAAATTCAAAATCAATGTCCCTAATAATATTAATATAAACTTAATTCATTACTACCATTATTACAACAAATATATATATATGTATTTTTTTTTTTGAAAATTGGTTAATTGAATTACTAAACAGGCTTTGCGGCCTAATAGCATTACAAATATATCACAGGCCGACATAACATAGATCAGTCAATATAACTTCCAAACTTTCCAAATTGGGGCGATTATGGCGGCTGCCAATTCCCTGGTGGAGTTCGTTCGATCAATTCCATCTTCTTCAACTTCTCCAGTAGTTGTTTTTCTTGTTCCGATGCAATGGTAAGTTTCTTTGTCGGAATTCTTCCTATTACAGTAGCAATTTCTCTGTTGATTAGCTTTGTAATAGTTAAAGTGTCTTGCTTTTTGTTTTCAAAAGTCCTGCCGTTCCGCTCCTTCCAAATGAACCACAAGCTGACTGCGAGGCCAATTTTTCCAATCTCCTTCATCAAATCAGAGAGGTGACTCCTACTGTGCAGGTATTCTAATTCCTCTTTTAGGTTTGTAGCGCATTTGTTGAGTTGGAGTCTGCATTTTTGGGTGTTCCAGATTCTTTTTGAAAATTCACAGTCAAAGAAGATGTGGTCATGTGTCTCCTCTTCTATGCAACAGAAATTACATTTTGAGTCATCCAAAATCTTCCATTTTTTTAATCTGTCTTTTGTTGGAAGTTTTCTCATTATCGCTTTGTAAAGGGTGTGAGCCATTTTGGGAGGGATAGATTTGCTCCAGACAACATCAGACCAGATAACTTCTGTATTTTTTTCTCGTATTTCTTCCCAGATGTCTTTGAACTTGAACTGATCTTTCATGCTAGCCTTCCATACCCATTTATCTTCAGAATTATCTGTATAAATGTATTTCTTCCTGATTTCCTCAATATAGTTAAGAGTTATTGAATGATTATTGCATTTCCAGGTACCATTATCCACTATTTCAGCTACCCTCCAATTAGGAGTACCATATGTCGAGAAGATATCCCAACCAAGTCTATCAATGAAACTTTTCGAGTTCAACCATGGGTCTTTCCAAATGTCTGTATTTCTACCATTTTCTATTTGTTTGTCTAAATGTTTTTGGAGATCATTTCTGATTTTAAGAATATTTTTCCAAGTAACTGAAGCATTATTGTCTATTTTAGTAGTCCAGAAGTTATCTTTCAAATATCTAGCTCGCATCCAAGTAGCCCATAATTTATTAGATGTTAATACTTTCCAGGCTTGTTTAAGGCAATATACCTTTTTGAGTTCAAATAGATTTTTCAATCCAACTCCACCTTCTTTCTTTTTCCTACATAGGTCTGAATATTTAATCTTGTGTATCCCTCCTCTCCAAATAAAATTAGCACAAACAGAGTTAATCTTTGCAATAGAACAATCAGGTATTTGGAAAGTCTGAAGCCAGAATCTGACCTTAGATGTTATAACTGTATGAACTAGCTCCACTCTTCCAGCAAAAGACAGAAGTTTTGATCTCCATCCTTGTAGCTTATCCCTGATTTCATTTATAAGTTTACCACACTCCACATCAGTAATATTATTATTCGATAGAGGTACTCCCAAATATTTGACTGGGAGGGAACCTTCAGTAAATCCCAGTTTATCTAGCATTGATTGTTTGTTTGAGCAGAATTTGTTGAAGTAGCATTTAGTTTTCATTTCATTTAATTTTAGCCCTGCAAAACTTTCCAAATCTCTGAATATATCTTTGATTTTTTCTGCTGCTTTTAAGTTCCCTTTTATTACTACCAGTAAATCATCAGCATAAAGTAAATGAGTTACATATGGTTGATGATTGAAAACTGGTTGTATTAAGCCCTGATTGTGTGCCAGTTCCATTTGGAGAGTAAACCACTCCATTGCTACTGCAAAGAGATATGGTGAAAGGGGGTCACCTTGCCTAATCCCTCTGTTGCTTTGTATGTAACCTGTAGGTTTGCCATTCACCAATATAGAGAAAGTTGGAGTGTCTATACAGTATTTTATCAGTTTTAAAAGCTTCACTGGAACACCCATCGAATCTAGCATATGAATAATAAAGCTCCTATTGACTTTATCATAAGCTTTTTGGAGGTCAACTTTTATACAAATTTTTTCAGCTCCTTTTTTATTAAAATTTCTTATCAACTCATGAGCCAAAAGAGAATTTTCTGAAATACATCTTCCTTTGATGAATGCACTTTGACATTGAGATATCAGATCTGGCAGTACTTTATTCAATCTTGTACAAATAATCTTGCTGAGGATTTTGTATGTCACATTACAGCATGCAATTGGTCTATATTCTTCAATTCTGTCTGGTTTTTTAACTTTAGGGATAAGAGAGATAAAAGTATGATTAATTTCTTTAATAAACTCACCTGTTTGTAAGGCCTCATTATAAGCTTTTAACATTAAATCCTTCAGGTTTATCCAGTGCTGTTTGAAGAAGGCTGCCCCCATTCCATCAGGTCCGGGGGAGGAGTCATTATGGATGGAATAAATAGCTTCTCTCAGTTCCCTTTCATGAATTGGTGCAATCAGCATACTGCTTCCTTCAGTGGAAATGATCCTTCTGCAGTTGACCTGAGGTAAGTGATCATTGCTGTCCCCATTGTATAAATTAGTAAAATATGATATAGCTTGTTCTTCTATATTTTGTATGTATCTTGATGTATCACCATGTTCGTCTATGCAGTTAAGCAGATTGTTATGATGTTGTCTAATGGACATTTTCGCATAGAAGAAATTGTTGCATTCATCTCCCTGCATCAACCATTTTTCTTTTGCTTTTTGCTTCAGTTCAACAGCTTTCTTGTGTATTTCTTCTTTAAGGCATTTTTGAACCGTGTGGAATTCATTGTTTAGGTCTTCATTTAGCGGATCTTCATCAAGTCTATGCTGTATTTCCTCTAAATGTTGATGGAATTTTGTGATATTATCATTGTTTTTGGGTCTGTTTTTGTTCCATTCCTTGAGTCTATTTTTCATGGTTTTAATGAGCATTATAAAACGGTACATGTGGTTACCTGGAGGAATTATAACAGTGTTAAAGTTCACCACTTCATCAAATCCATCAATAAGAGGCCAGTGGTTTGCATATCGGAAAGGTTTTCCTTTATGCATTTTGTCATCATCATTGAATTGTACTAAAAGGGGGCAGTGATCACTTGTTGAACAAGGTAGAACAGTCACTTTCAAATTTGTAATTTTTGTAAATAGTTCCGCATTACCCAGAACTCTGTCTAATCTAGAAGTAATTTTCTTTGACTTACCACTTCTCCATGTGTATTTTAGGCCAGAGTGGATAGCTTCAACAAGACCCGCAGATAATACACAATTATTGAATTCAGCCACTTGTGAAGCACGCAGTGTAAGTCCTCCTTTTTTTTCATTAGTTTTAAGAACAGAATTGAAATCACCAGAAACTATCCAGGGAATGTTAATATCTTTAGCTAATTCAGTAATTTGTTTCCATAGACTCAATCTTTCAGATGCTAGATTTTTTGCATACACAAACGTGGTTGCTATTTGTAATCCCCCTTTGTTATGAAATTTAATAGAGATTTGTTGTTCACCATTTTCAACAATGTTTGCATTCCAATAATTAGTCTCCCATCCTACAATAATTCTGCCTTTATATTGAGATGTGATAAATTGCCATTGATTACCAAACTGACTTTTCAGTAACTCCAAATTAAAGTTATTTAGTTTATTTTCCAAGAGAGCAACAATAGTAGGCTTATGATAAGCCTTTAAAATGTGGAGGTCTAACCTACGTGTTTCATTGTTGAGACCTCTCACATTCCAGCATATGATAGACATTATTTTTTGGTAGATTTACTCCGTGTAACCGGAGCATTACCCACCGAGACTGATTTGAGTCTACCTTTATCAATTTGAATGAATTGATTGTCATATTCAGTATTGCATTTTGTATACTTACTTATGTCTTCTGTTGTTTCTTCTTCTTTTTCTTCATCAGTTGATTCCAAATCAATGTCCATCTTGTGGATATCTGTTAGGGAGTCTGGAAGCTCCTCCTCCTCCTTATTATGTTCAACAATTGGAGGTACCTCAGCCTGCAGTACCAGATTTTGATCTTGATCATGAAGTGGTTCATCATGTTCAGCATTCTTCAGATGATCCTTTGAACAGGGTGTCTTCTCTTTCTGAGCAAGAGATAGATGAGATTCTTGCTCTGTCACGCAGTCCGACACCATAGTAACATTTTGCAATTCACTAGGTATGATGATGGGGGATATATTTTGTAAATTTTTTGTAGTATCCTCCTGATTTTTTGGGTTACTAGCTTCAAATGGAAATGATGTGTTTTTTGGTTTTTCAACCCAAATCTTTTGTCTGTCAGTAACTTTATTTTGGCACTGTAAATTTGTATGACCAAAACAAAAACATTCACCACACTTTGGTGGAACGAACTCATATTCCACCTCCTGATTGTAAATGAATCCCCGCTTATCAATAGCTTTAACTGTTTTTGGTAGCACTGTATTAGCTGAGATTTCTACCAGTACCCTTGCAAATTTAATTTTTTTAAGTTTCCTTGTGTTCTCATCAATATCAATTGGCCTCCCTATTATACTTGCAAGTTTGCTGATGCATCTCATATTCCATAAAGCAAGGTCCAGATTATTGAATTTGATCCAAATTGGATATGTTGTTAGCATAACATGTTCGAAATTGAAATCTGCTTCCCATTTCCTCATCAAAATTAATTTGCTGTCCATGAACCAAGGGCCACCGTTAATAATGCGTTGAAAATCTTCCTCTAATTCAAATTTAATTAAGTAGAATCCATTATCACGGGGGAAAACATCCCAAGATCCCTTTGGCTTCCAGATTCGTTTGATATAGGCATTGAAGTGAACAAAGTAAGGCCTTTTCCCAGCCATATACGCATAAATCGAGTGTTGCCATAGCTTTTTAGACTCTTCATAGTCTTCATCATCTATCAATTGATAGATCTCTTCCCCATTTTTCTGTGGAGCATAAAAATTCGCAGATCCTTTGAGTTCAATATTAGATCCGATTGCTTCGATCCAAGATCTGGCTCTAGTTGCTTCCTTGTTGGATTTAAGAGCTTCAGCAAACGTTATTTTCGCTTTTCCCCTACTTTTAACCTCCTTCCAGCCACCACCGTCATCTTCATCTACGTCTAGGGTTTCGGGAATACTTGTTCCAGCCGCCATTCTCGGTTCAAATTTTATATATATATATATATATATATATATATATATATATATATATATAAAACTAGAAATCTTCTTATATAACACATGCTATAAACATTATATACTTTGCATAAATGTATGTTATAAATAGCTTTATATGAACTATATACAAATACGTTTTAATACAACTTTAAAACACAAATAACCTCATAACCAAAACTACCTTATATATATCAGCAAATCAGTATAAACCAGTACTTTCTTATATAGAAAATAAGACAGTACAAAACAACGTTTATAAATTTACATGTTAAACATAACAGACAAATATATGTCTCTGTAAATAGTTATACAGACTTCATACTTCAAATAAAGCATATGTATGAAATCAAATAGCTAACGAATACCTATAGTAATATATATATATATATATATAATAATTTATATAACAGATAACATTGAAACTATAACATATGTGTAAAACAAATATTGTAAACTTGAAAATTTGAAAATAATCATATGCAAACCAGTATATATACACACTTTGAAACCAAATAATGGTTTATATAAACTTTTACAACATAGTAACATATTTACAAAACTTGATATTTTAAAATATATCATGCATATACACAACAACCTATAATATATATACCGACAAATATATATTACCTATAAACAAAAAAGTCGAAATATTGTGGTACTATACACATATATGTACTTCTTATATATGAAAGCTACGAATACAATATATTTAAAACAATATTATATATATACAACTAACAGTATTATATATCTTAAAACAGTATATTTATAACGAAAATTATTATATATAGCTTACACTATACCATAGAACCAGCAAGCAACTTAATATATACAATATATGTAATAATACTTTTAAACATAGAATATATAAAACTAATATGCAATACACATAACATAATATATATACAAGCTGTCATGCAAAACACTGTGAAGGAGGAAGCTTGGTTCATGGTGGTGTATGGGTGCTGGCGGGCAGATCTGATGGTAAATGAAGGCTAGGTGTTGATGATGATGGTCAGTTGGCACTTGACCTTGGGAAGTGGAGCAGTTCTCATCGCAGGCTGCGTTGACGACGAGGCGATGTACTTCGGTGGAGGCAGGCTCGTTGTGTGATGGCATGGAGGGAGGAGAATATGATATGGCTCTGCCATTGCCGTCTGGAGATGAAATGTAGGAACAGTGGTGAAGTGGCAAGGTGGAAAGCCAGGCTGTGGTAGCCTGGAGATGCGGAGGAAGGAAAAGAGAAAATTGGGGAAGAGAGGAAGTGCAGCGGGTCTGGGTGTGCGGCACGAGGAGGGAGAGAAAGATGGTGGAGACGAGAAGAATAAGAATAGTTTATTTCCAAGGAAGAAACAAGTCATATTAATTCGTTTTTTTAAAAGCATGCACGGAACATCAAAGAGACAGCAATTGAGTATCGATCGTTTAAAACAATGGAAACAATGGGTCACACAGAACAATATAAATGATAACGGCTGTACAGATTTTGCCGGATAGAAAATAAATGGTCACAGGTAGATCAAAAGGTTAAACGGTATCGATAGGAAATCATTTTACTAATTTCAAAGCGTACTATGATTAGAAAAACTGAAATGAATATACTATTAAGATCAACACGATGAGACGATCAAAACGATATACAAATATCAGCGGCAGGACCATCCTATCAAAAGTTGATATCGCTACCGACAATGCTACAAATGTGCTGAAATAAGATAAACGGGGTTATAGAATTTCAAATTTGACGAAACGAAATGTAACGTCTCACTTAGAATGTGATTTACAAATTTATTGTATGTAAAAAAAATCTGGTTTGGACAATATTTTATTATCATCAATTTTAACTGATTTAAATTGAAATAAAATTATACAATAAAACGAGCTTCCATATTATCAAATGAAAATGAACTATGTTTAAATAAACGTATTCCAAATATTAAATTTTCAATTCAAAATTTTATTATTTAAAATTTCACAAAAATTTAATTAATTAATAAATAAAACTACTAGAATTTATAGGTTGTTACAAGGAGAGCTATTTTTGAACCTGAATTTCTAAATTTGAAACACACCGAAAAGAAATGAGATTTTGGTAAACTTGAAATTAAAAAAAGTGTTAAAAAAGAAAGTTGTGGTTATAAAAAATTTATATGATTTGATAAAAAAGAAAATCTTGATTTGGTGTAAAATTGATGAAGTTATGGCCGAAGAAAGAGGACGGAATATGGAGAAGAAATAGTTTTAAAACAAGATTGCATCTTTAAAACAATTTAAATCATTTGATTTCAAAAAAAACTTAAAACTAACATTAGAAGCCATGAAATTGTAAGGAGAGATTTAGGGAAATAGAAATGAAGAAGTAAATGAAAATACGTTGAAGGGGATGTGCATTTATATATTTAAGATATCCTAACATGTCATTATTTTAACAAGTCATGTCACCACCTTCCTCCCACTCATACGTCACATCCCCGCTCTCTAATCACATCCTCTAGGTCATGATGAAATGATGATAAGGCTAAGGTATGAAAAGAGATAATATATTTACTTGTATATGTAAATAATTATTTTTAAAACCATGACTTGTCATAACACTTATTAAACAAAATAATATAAGATAATATACTATTAGTTTATTATTATTATTTTGTAATTTACTCTTTTATATGTGTCTATATAGTGCACAAAGACGAACAATGTTCCCGACTACATTCTGGTGTTGAAAAGTCGAAATTCTGGAAAACATTCTTTAGTCGCATTTTCTATTATTCCACGAACTATCTATTTTTGTAAATAAATTTTAAAAACATTTTTACCATTATTATTAAATAATTTATATAGGTTTATTTGTAAATAAAAATCCATTTATTTATTTTTTACACTTAACTTGAATTCCCGAAGAAATATATAAAACCGATGATATCAATGGTCGATGTAGTAAATACATTTTATTTTCCAAAAATAAAATAAATTGTTTAATTTCATAATCTTGCTTGAATACATATATTAGTGTGTGAATATAGAATGGAGCACTATCCTTATTGTTTAAAAGTAGTTTTATTGATAAAACAGTTTCCGGTTGTTTTTTATCGATATTTAAACAGACCGATATTTATAAATTATCAATAATTTACCTTGGTAATTTTTTCGCAAATATTTTTCCCAAACAAAATAACTATTAATATTTACTACTTAAAAAAATATTATTTGTTAATTTTAGTCCCATATCTAAATATGTTTAAAATAAATATAATTTATCCAAGCGATAAATTTGCAGGTCCATACATTCTTCCATCCTTAAAAGAATTTCGTCGCCGAAATCATACCACAACCCTATTCCAAAAAGCACATAGAACTATTAATCAATTTGTTTGATGCACGTAGATCATTCCTATGTAAAGTGTTATTCAATCATGCACTCAAATACATGACTCCATTTTCGAACTTGTATCGCTCACTTGACTTCGTAATGTTGACTTTGATCAGGCTTCTTAATTATAAACCTCTATTCTCCTTGCATAGCTATAAGCTATGATAGACAACCTTTGGTTCCACCCAAGAATCCTCATCAACGCTCGCCATCAAAAATCGGGTGATAAATCCTTAATCGTAACGGTGTGAAACACCTCAAATCATGTACCTGAACCTTGTATCGACAACTATGTGTGAGGAAGAAATGATCTACGTACAACCTACGTACTAATCCCATCGGTTCCTACTTCTTAAGATTATAATTACCCTTTTTAAAGAATCACCATTTTACTGAATAACATTACTTAAGTTTATTAGCATTTTATTACTCAAATTCATTTTAGAATGATACTCTTTTATATCCAAAACAGTATATATAATTTTAAATCATCAATTGGTTTTACTTAATCCATGATGTTCAACAAATTTAAAACTTTATTTATTAACCTGCTCTTAATCAAGACATCTATTTATTTTGAAAACTCTATTCTTTAAAGGGAGTCAAGAACACAATATCTAAGTTTTATTTCAAAAAACCTTTCGGAATGAAACTTTATATTTAACTCTTTTGAAAACATAACATATCTCATGAGTAACTCTAAAATGATATCAAGGAACAGGGCGCTACCAAATAGTATTATATATTCCTTTTACCAAGTGAGGAAATACTAAAGTGAAGTGTTTACCATCCGAACACATCTCATACCCATTTTTAGTGATTTCCAAGGCACTCGAACTATTTAATCATAAAAATATTTCTTTCTTCGCAAATACCTTTTTGAAACAATACTACTTATAGATAAATAGTTGTTCAATAAAATCATCCACTAGCTTTGGATTAATTCGGATTCGAACTCTTTTCTGTTGTACAATGACAAAGAAGATAATTTACTAAGTGCACTATCATATCTTCCTAAGAAAACATTCGGTTGTCACTTAGAAGATTATTCCAATTATCAAAAAATAGATCAAAAACTCCTTCTCCAGCCGACAAAAGAAAACTTTACTTTCAAATCCATTTTAAAATAGTATCTTATAATCTCTTTAAGTACAATTATTATAACTTTTCCAAAATCGATTAAAATTTTCTCATAGCCATCGGGATTTAATACTCTCATAATCCTTTTCATTTTGATAAGATCATCTAAAGATTTTGTTTTTACTAACACATTCTATTTTAAATCTAATTTTTACCCTACATCTCATTGATAACTATTAGAATTTTGAAAATTAATCCTTCATATATAAAATATATTTGAGGTAATACTATTTCATTTATCAATTTTAAAACAATACAATGTCAATTGGACTTGTTCAAGTGTTTAGGAAATCCCTACCGATAAGGTTGGCCAAAAGCATCGACCAGAATTCTTAAGTCACTTAACATATCATTGACACAATATAAAATACTTCTACTCACTAACCAACATTTAATCATATTTATAATACAGTCAGGCTCATTCTAGGGTCTAAGCTACCCTACCTCAAATGAGTATAGCCCAATAGGCCAAAGGTTCTTGCGTAACCTTTAGTTCCTATACCAAATGTAATGAACCATATTTTCGACCCTCAAAAATCGACACTAATATGTCCATTGTATCACATGCCAAACATTCAAATGCAGGAAATATTGATTTATAATGGTGAAAGAAGAAGGTAAAGGATAGAAGAAAACTAAACAACACGAAATCTTACAATGCAACACATAATATATAATACAACAATGATCTTTATAAAAAGGAATATCCTTATTCATATATACCACAACATAGTACACTAGACAAATCCTAAATTGGACAGTAATACAAAACCTGTCATTACTTTGACAACATACAGACTCTATAATATAGCGGAAGAAAAATATACATGAATAAGTTTTGACCATCTAGCTCCTCTCCAACTCCAAAGTATCTAGCCAAACCTATGAAAACTTGATCGGTCTGAACCGAGCATCATATGTAATAACGCTTGAGTCAATATGGTAAACCAACTTGAGAAAACTCGAGAACAAGTGACAACTAAACTGGTTTCTGCATTTGAATTTTTTTTAAACAAAGGGTATCTTGTAAGACAACACCACACATAAAATTGGATGGGTTTTTACCTTACGATAGGCAAAACATTTTATATCAGAATCCAGTGGTATTATCATAGTGTCTCGGTTTAAAGTAAATAGATAAAATAGATCAAATGCTTGCATCTCACATCCAACATACTATGCTCTACAATCGAAAACGTAAGGCACATATTGGAGATTGGATTCCAACTAATGACTGGGCTACTGCGGCACCGCCCGCTATAGTACACCTCTAGAAAAATATACCGAGATCGTATCTAACGACCCCAACCAACACAGTACCAGCCTGCCGCTTGTTGGATGGTACCGAATATATCATCGCCCCAGTTGCTTTGCAACCTTTAATAGAGCACTTCCACATACACGAATTCATTGATGATTGTGTGTAAATCTAGACGGGTGATGACATACCCTATTGAGTGCGACCCACATAGCCCTGCTGGATACTCCCAGTTTTAGTCATTCCTGGTTGATGAGGCTTAAGGCTACATTTTACATTCTGAATGGCAATCCATCTTGTAATGCCGGCACAGTCATCCAAGAATTAATGTAATGCCAGCATTCATCCATAAAAGTTTATTTTGGGTTTGAACGAAACCAAAGGCACGCATCCATTTTGGAATCACCCTCAAAATTAGTAGCAGTAAAGCTTGCACTTCAAAGAGATCGATCTTCTATCATCTTTAAGATGTCTTCCACTCGATTGCACAAGTTTGTTCAGAGTTGTTTTCGGATATAAATTCGATTCCGGTCTCTCCGTATCAACAACCTATAATTTCTGGTTGACTTATTCCTCGTTCATTTGGAAGTAAATTTTCAAGTCTTCATCGGCGAACTCGATTTTATATTCGTACTTGCTAAGTCAAATTGGACCAAATTTGAGAGTTGGTTATTTAACTCTTAAATTAACAAAGAACAACAAAATCCATTTTAGATTTATTTGACCACATCAAACACTAAGCCTCCAAACATATCTTTTTTTAATGAATCTCCTTCAAAAACATTCATACACTTGTCTTGCTGACATAAGTATATTCACAAAAATTTTATAAGATTTCCCATTACCAAATGTTTAAAAAGGATTTAATTATATTATTTAAACCGGAGAGAAGGATAACTCCAAGCAGTATTCCTTATATGTAAAGCATGGAACGAATATTCCATACCATGATTTTTTTAAAAGGCCTACCTCGGGAAACCCAAACCGTGATTTCCTATTGTAATTATTTTCAATAAATCCTTTTAGAAATTTTCCTTACCCATGAAATCCTTTTTTTTAACCCAAACCCCTTTACAATACATTTATCAACCTCCAAACTCATTTATGAAACTCTTTATAATTATTCAAACCTGGTTACATAACATCTATAAACTTTCAAACCTTGTATAAACCTTCCCTTTATAGACTTCCAAACCCATTTATAAACTCTTTTTATAAACATTCAGAACTATTTCTAAAGCTCCTTTTATGAATATCCCAATATTATTCATAATTTTTTTACATAATATTCAAAATAATTGTCAAACATTCTTCAAATATCTTGTTAAAAATAGAATAACCTTAAAGACCATTTTAAAATAAATGAAATATTAAATTTCCAACACTAAACGGAGGCTTTATGACTACAGTTGATCATTAAATTTGGATGTAGTTATCCAAGTTATATCATGGGTATTGCCTAACGTCAAATATGTAAGGGATTCTACATAACATATAACTAATCATAGGTAGATATCCAAGTTACAAATATACATACAACCATTATCATGTGTAAATTTTTTACGTATAGAAGTATATTCCATATGCTTAAGTTATCATGACCCGCTTATTGAAAGCAACTTCCTTTGTTTACCATGTTACTGATATTCGGCATTTGTGCTAAACACAAGTCACTAACTTCCCATTAAATGTGTCAATGTCTTATAATCACTACTTTAATTCATTTGTCCACTTAATGGTCCAAATGAGAGATCCTTTGATTTAAAATAATTTAATCTTAAAAAGAAAATTGATTTCAAATATAATCGATTGGTTTTCAAACAACCATTGAAAAGATTAAAGTATATTTAGTTGGCTTAATCAAGTTTATATTTTAAGTAATCATTATTTAATCAAGACTAAATCATAATTAATCTATAATAACTTAATGAACTTAGTTAAGTCCTAATTAACTTCTTAATGCATCTTAGTTAATTTTAAACAATTAATTATTAGTTAAACCCTACGTAATTAAAAACATAATTTAATAATCACTTAATTAAATAGTAATTAGTTAACATACTTAACTTAATTGACTAATAATTAACCATTTAGTTACTTCTTATCTTCACTAATCACAAATTAAAACCTTATTAATCACTAATTAATCATTAGCCTTCCTTAAGTGTTACTTAACCCTAATCACTTACTTAATTACTAATGAACTGCTAATTACCTTTAATTATTTTACTAATAAATAAATTATTAAGTAATCTAAACTTAATCACTTTTAATGTTACTAATTAAGTTTGGAAATTTTAAATAATTCAAAGATGAATCACCTAAAGATGGAAACCAAGATTTTTTGCCAAACTGCATCCATAGCGACTATCACTATGAGCACAGTACGCTCTATCTTATTTTAAGCAAAATACTTCAGTTAAATTCTTAGTCCTACCTATTTTGACATAATATTTAGAAAGTTTTTGAAATTTTTAACCAAAATAAAACTTGAAACCATTTCCAAACATTGAAACTAGAAATCATAGTTTTGATTTAAAACAAATCTCACATCCATCGCAACCACAAAGCTATTGAATTTGTTTCAATTCAACATACTTCGGTTCTTTAATCACAACCATAAATCCGTACTACCATAGTATTAACATGACAATGAAACACATATATAAACATAAGATTATATTCTTACTATCTCGACAACATCACATTCAAATCTCAAATTCAACGGCAAACGCAAACATCCATCAAATCACTATCGACCGACATAATAACCTTTCAATTTTCTCATCACATTAACAGAATAACACATCATAATAAAGTCTAAATCTTTTTAGAAAAAATAGTTTTTCCCACCGAAAATCATGGAAACCTAAAATTTTTAGATGCTCCATAAACACCCTAAAAATATGTTAACTTCCACTTGATTTTTGGACATATTACTCTTGGATTTAAATGTGATTAGTATAAAAGTTTTAAAAAAATATTTTCTTTATAATTTAAAAAGAAGAATCACAAAAATTAGAATAATTTTGAGGCAGATATGGTTGAATGAAGGAGAGCTATATTCGGACCTGAATTTTCGAGTTTAAAAGTGCAATGCAAAGAAATGAGATATTGACAAATCTAAGCTTGAAACTAGAAAATGTTAGAAAAATAAAGTTGTAGTTACTAAAATTTTATATGATTTGACAAAAAGGAAATCTTGGTTTGGTGTAAATATGGGAAGTTACAGGCGAATAAAGTGGATGAAAAGTGGAGAAGCAAGAGTTTAAAAAGAAGTTAGCATCCTTAAAACAATTTAAATCTTTTAAAAAATCTTAAAATTAACATAGGAAGCTATGAAATTGTGAAGAAAGACTTAGGGAAATAAAAAAGAAGAGCTAGATTAAAATATGGTGAAGGGGATGGGTATTTATAGATTAAAGAAAGTGGGAAATTACAATTTTAACCTTAGTTTAAAAATATCCTAACATGTCATTAATTTAACAAGTCACATCACCACCTTCCTCCCCTTCATATATCACATCCACCCTTCTCATGCACATCTTCTGGGTCATGATGGATAATGATGATATGGCCAAGATGTGACAAGAGATAATGATATATACTTATATATATATAATTATTTTTCAAACCATGACCTGTCATATCATTTGTTAAACATAATTAACATAAAATAGTATACTATTATTTTTTATTATTGTTTGGTTAATTTACTCTTACATATGTGTATATTTAGTGCATAAAGATGAACAATATTCCCGATAACTTTCCGGTGTCGGAAAGTCGGAATGCCGAAAAATGTTCTTCTGTCACATTTTCTATTTTTCTACGAACTACCTATTTTGGTAAAGAAATCTTAGAAATGATTTAACATAATCATTAAATAATTAAAATAGGGTTATTTGTAAATAAAACCAATTTTATTTAAACTTAACTTGAATTCAAGAAGAAACATATTATTTATCGGCAAATTTTCTATCAAATTAGAAAACTACCGATAAATTTAAAATTAAAATAAACCGCAAGCGCATGGTGTACGAATGTAGCACGTAGCGAATACGAGTCGATCCACAAGGAATTGATGATTTTATAATTCTATTAAATAAAATTAAACCAGAGTTCAATAGAATGTTAAGCTAGAAAATTAGAAAATTAGCTAACTAACTAAAAGAAAAGAGATACAAATATAAGAGTTAAATGACAATTTAGAGAATAAATCCGCTCTCTAAATCACATAGTTCAACACACGAAATCATTATCTCTATTTTATGGTCATTAGTGCTTTAATTGATGTGCTTATCATAAGCATGGCATATTTTTGCTATTGATTAGCCGACATAAGTCATCAAAGTATAACACATCCCTTAAAACACTTACTAACTTTCATGAAACTTGATAAAGAAAACGAAAACGAAATCTATTTTAAGTATGGCTTACTAACTATTGATTTGAAATATAAACAATCAAATTTTAATTTCAAATTACTTTCTTTTACCATAATCATATTTTGATGAAGAGGCAACTAGTGTTAGTGATTGTTTAAGCATAGCCAATTTAGTATCAACAATATAGCCTATCAAATTCAAAGCAAAAACAACTAGCAAAACATTTCTATCACCATCATTAAGCACAAAAAGAGAGCATGAATAAACAAATTATTGAAGCTACATAATTAGAGAGCTTCATTACCCCCTAAATTGAAGCGGTTCAGCCTCTCATATTTGTCACTAAAACAAATGTAGCTAACAACATGAAAGCAAAAGGAAAGGAAAATGAAAGCTAATGAGAAAAGAGAGTTACTTAACAAAAATTAGAACCATTCTACTTTGCATGAATGCAAATCTATACTACACCATGAAAGAAAATAAACAAGAAAAGAAAAGATAAATATATTAAAGTTGAATAACAATCACATAAAAAAAATGGCTATGTAGCCATGAAAAGAGAAAGAGAAGCTTTCTTTTATTTCGAGCCTAAAACTAATGAAGAGGGACTAAGAGAGAGGAGACTACATGAAACATATGGGTATTTATACATGTATGAAACCCTAATTCATATTTTTTAAGAATACCCAAATTGCCCTTAAAGTAATGTGGCCACCAAGTAATCATTGGCATGTCATAGTCCTCATTTATGTGTCTATAAAGCCATTAATTCCATAAGCGTGTGCATTAGCCTCTAATTTGTACATTAAGGTGGTGAGTAGGTGGGGTCTCCATGATCTTCACTTTGAATCATTTCCATCTTCATTCCTTTGTGTTCTTTTTGTGCACGCATATCTTCTTCATGAAATAACTTGCAATTGAAATCAAATTCCTACAAAATAATATGAAAATTATAATTAAATTTTCTCAGTTTAATATATGAACAAAAATGACCATTTTGCCCCTATATGAAGAAGAATATGTGACAATTTTAAATAATTTGAATTTTGGTTTAAAACAAGTTAAAATACCCAATATGATCATTTACTTAATTTCAGTAGAATAAATATAAAGGTAAAAATATGCACATTTACGTGCACATCACATATAAAACCAATGATATCAACGATCGATGTCATGAATACATTTCATTTTTAGAAAATAAAATATTTTATTTCATAATTGTGAGAACCTGTTTCTTCAACTCTCAGAAATCGATGCTGATATATCCTAGGTATTCACGTGTCATAAATCCATGTGCCGAGGAAGCAGATTCTCAAAGGCAAGAAAGAAAATAAAGACAACTGAATCTCACATATATTATTTCAGTATAAACTTTAGAGTGAAAATTTAGATACATTTATCAGAGTTTATAAATGGACCGTTATATGTGTGTGTGTATATGTGTGTATGTATATCTTTCCTTACAAAGGTGGAATATATTACTACTCTAGTGTAGTGTAAACGGATTAAAACATTCAGAAAAAATGTTAAGACTCCATGCTTCAAGATTGATCCAGCTTTCTTCTAAACTAAACCTGACTACATGGCTGTTTTGGGAAATTAGAAAACTTTGCCTTTTATTGATTACTCCTAAGAGTTTCCAACACAATTCGAAGATTCTTTTCATGCTCCTCCTCGGTTTTTGAATACACAAGAATATCATCAGTAAATATGAGAACAAATCGATCGAGAAAATCCTTGAA
The DNA here is from genome assembly GCA_030765085.1 of Allium cepa. Classification (NCBI taxonomy): domain Eukaryota; kingdom Viridiplantae; phylum Streptophyta; class Magnoliopsida; order Asparagales; family Amaryllidaceae; genus Allium; species Allium cepa. The sequence continues at coordinate 861,869,834 of CM060939.1, read as the reverse complement.
AACTCGATTCATAAGGTCAACAAAATAAGCTGGAGCATTCGTTAAACCAAATGGCATAACAAGCCATTCATAAGATCCATAACGCGTACGGAACGATGTCGAAGGAATGCTATCCTCTACGATACGAAGCTGATGAAATCCAGTAGCTAAGTCTAATTGTGAAAAGACTCTAGCACCACTAAGTTGATCGAATAGATCATCAATCCGAGGTAAAGGATATTTATTTTTGATAGTAAGATCATTAAGCTTGCGGTAGTCAACGCAAAGCCTAAGTGTTCCATCGGATTTCTTCACAAAAATAGCTGAAGCTCCCCAAGGCGAGGAACTAGAGCGAATAAATTGCTCCGTCTTCAATTCGGATAATTGTTTACGCATCTCCTTGTTTTCTTTATTGGACATACGATAAGGAGGGCGAGTGATAGGTTGAGCTCCAGGAATGAGATTAATTCTGAACTCAATTGCTCGCTTAGGTGGTAATCCTAAAACGGGCTCGAATATGTCGGAAAATTCATGAACGACGTGAATAAGAGAAACAATATCACCCTCATCATCATCATCGTCATCACGAGGGTTTAAAGAATATAAAGATGCAACCAAAGCAGAATCCGAATCTTTAAGAATAACAGAAACCTGATTAACAGATTGAGGATGTCGAAGATGAATAGTCTGCTCAGGACATAGGACATGAGCTTCATAATGGTTAAGCCAATCCATTCCCAAAATCATTCCAAAGCCTAAATAACGCATGACATGCAAATCGGCTAGGAAAGGAAAATCACACAAAATAATATCGACATCTTTACACAATAAACTGATTGTTGCAAATCCACCAACCGGATTTGCAATTCTCAAAGAAGTCATTAAACACAAAACATCCAAAGAAAAAGTATCGACAAGTTCTTTTGATATAAAAGAATGGGACGCACCCATATCAAAAGGAACTCGAATAGGTTGATCACGAAATATAATAATGCCATCAAGGATAGAACGAGAAATACCTTGACCACGAGATGTGTTGCTAGGGGCTTGAGCAAGATTAAGCTTTCCCTCCTTCCTGCCCTGAAGCTTGGGGCAAGAAGATAAATAATGATCCGGGCTTTTGCAATAGCGACAAGTGCGAGGCTTTGAAAACTTGTTCGCGTAATGGTCTTTCGAACCACAATTATAGCATTTCCCTTGAGTAGAGGAGAAGGTATTTTCAGCAGGAGTTGCTTGCCTCCCTTTCTTATTGGGATAAGGGCCTTTGAATTTGTTTGGCCTCTTCTTGTTGTTGAAGTTTGGTTTGGAACCCACCACTTCAACATCATTCTCCCTATCCGCCTCCTCAAGATGAAGAGCGATATCAATGAGTTGGACGAAAGAAACTTCTAATTTTAGAAGTAGTGGCTTCTTGAGATTTTTGTTTAAGCCATAGACGAACCTCTGGTTCTTCTTTAAAAGGGTGTTGATGTATTCAACCCCATATTTGGAAAGCGACTCAAAGGAGGCGACATAATCAGTCACGGAGGACTCACCTTGAACAAGGTCAGTAAATCGTCGTGCCAATGTCACTTTCTCAGCTTCTGGTATGAATTTTAACTCGAAGCACTCTCGGAATTTCTCCCAGGTGAGATCCGCTTCATTAATCTCAGAAATAAGAAGTTCGTACCAGTCCAATGCTCTTTCTTGGAGCATTCTAGAGGCCACCTGAACTCGGTGAAGGTCAATAAGATTCATGCGAGAAAAGATTCGATCGTATGACCTTAGCCAAGCCTATACTTCAATAACAGTTTCTGAACCTTTGAATGGCTTCCCACCCAAATTAGTGTAATCGCTGCACAAGCGTGCAAATCCCGACTTTGGGTGAGTAGGTTCCGGGTTTGAACCAGCTGCTTGAGCATTTGTAACAAGGTCAAGAAGTTGCTGGGTAGTCCATCTTGGGGAGTAGCACTAGATTGACCTTTAGAAAGAAATAAAGAAGAAGAAAAAGGTTATTCACAAAATGAATATCAAGCAATCTTGATAGATAAAACAAGGAATCATAAGGAAAATATGATGAATCGGTACGATGACTCGAATTAAATCCTAAAGCACGACTCCTAAGAAAGACTTAGGACGATGATCCTTGTTATAATATTCCATATTGTTCCGAAGTTTGGCTCTGATACCAAGCTGCGACGCCCCACCTCTATACCCACGCTAGCCAAGAACACTACGGTATAATGCTGTCAACTAGCACGGAGAATAAGGCGTTAAGGAGCGACCATCCGTGTAATTGCTTTGTGCGAGCACCGATATGTCAGATAGTATAACATGCATTTCTTTATCAATAGGAAATCCGACATACCGACACAAACTCAAAGCTACTACATAGTGGCTATAATATCTTCAGAAACAAATATAGAAATAAACATAACGTAAATCAGTCACAAATAATTCACATCACAAAGGCGGAAGAAGATATGAATATATAACTAACACATGAAAGTGTATATCAGAGTAGCGGTCTAAAAAGATCCGCAATAACACAAAAGAATAGTTACAAGAACTACACAAAAGAATAAGTATACATCATGGAGTCTATATCTTAATTGTATACAATCCAAAAACTACTAATCTAAGTAGTTAACCAAAAGTCAGAGAAATCAATCCCAGGTGAGAAGTCAAGTTGAAGCACCTGTAACATCTCGGTCTGACCCGAGTATTATTTAATAAGAAAATAATAAACGGATCAGTCTAACTATAAATATAAGATGAAACGATATAGAATAAGAGATATGACTAAACACATAATAATCACCATGCCAAGCTGTGGTATATATAAGTAATTGAAAATCAACAAGAGATTAATCAATATCACCAAATCTACACAAGAATCAAAGAAATGTCATACTCCTTATTTCGTTCACCAAACCATAAATATTGACGATTATATCAATGTCAATCACAAAAGTCAATGACACACAAATTCACCAATGCACATATATTGATAAAACTTATCAATGTAAATCACGAAATTAGTGAAACACAAATTCTAGAAATCATCTCAAGAAATCCAGTCAATGACACACGAATTCACCTATGCACAAAAATTGATAAATCATGTCAATAGAAATCACAAAAATAGGTGAAGAATAAATTCCAGAATTTGACACACGAAATCAAGAAATCACAAGAAAAGGGGGGGAGGCCTATCACACGAACGGGAGTATTAAAGCTCACCAACATATGTATCACACGAACGAGAAGCTATCTCACGGTAGCTAGCCATTAATTTTTGACACAAGAACGGCCCGAAGGCCATGGGGAGCTACCCCACCAATTTGAGTCGAACTCCACAAAATGGGGTTTAGTCTCCCTCGCAGACAAAGAGACATCGCACATTGCTAGTCTAAACCACAAAGATGATCGTCATGATCAACGTGAAGTGTCAATTACACTAAGCTAGTAAATATATGAGTTTAGCTTCATGTCCCATAACCACTTGCTTAACTTAAATATTTACGAACAAACTGTAGATCTCCACTACAAAATTGTCACAAGAGATTCAATCGAACAAGTCCAAGAATTAACCGGCGAAGTAAACGCAAGCATTTCATACCACTTGTTTTACTAATCCGTTTAATTAGATTTCTCATACGAGTGAGGTAAAGGTTTGTATATACTAATAGATTGAAAAACGGTTTAAGAAACGAGCTTTGTAACAAAATAGTTTTAAAATCATTTGAAGAAAGAGTTTTGATATTTACTATTAGTATTCAAAACCTTTATATTTTTAAAGTGACAAATCACAAAGAAGATTGTAGGAACAATCAATCACTAAAATTCGCATACGAAGATGTGAATAAAAATCCAACGAAACCAATAAAGAATCCATTGAAATTAATATTCAAAAATCCCTAAAAAGGAGTCATCAAAGTCATAATAGATGATAACAACAAATAGGAAACGACACAAATCGATTAAAGTTGGAAATTCAAGCAACTACGCGAAATAGGCAAAATTGCATCAGGTCGGTCGGCCGGCTACAGAGCTCGGTCGACCGGACACTGTTCCAAAAAAATCTTGGGAAGCAGGTCGGTCGGCTGAGCCCTGTAGCCAGTCGACTGGACCAGAGACAGAAAGGTGCCTATGCACCTTAGTAGCAGGTCGGTCGACCGGCCCAGGGGTTCGGTCGGCCGACCCTGATGTTTAGCAAATTGAAACCCATTTCATTGACGTGCAAACTCCACCAATTCGCAACCGAACGAGCGCGAACGATAGGGAATTATGCCCAACGGCTACCCGATCCTATTGGCTCCTCGATGCATCACCAAAAACGCATTTGAACATCAAAGCTATGATTTTTAAGGATTTGAACCCAAAACACTAAAAATTGGAATATTCACCAATTCAATCCAAACCAAAAGCAATTGCACAAGAATAAGTGTTAGGAATTCATACCTAACAATCGAAGATAAATATAAGCATAGATGTGAGATAAAAATCTCACCTTTGAACCCAAACGATTGAAAAAGAAGCTTAGAAGCAAAGGAGAATCAACCACTCTTCAAATCCAACTCAAGAAGCTTGATTCTAAGCTAAAAAGAGAAACATTTCCAAATTAGGTTAAGGAATTTTCTGAAATCAAAGAGAGAAAGAGTTGGAGAAGAAGAAGAGAAGCTTACCAATGGGTTCTTCTATTAGTTTGGAGCTAGAGTTTGATTTGCAAAAGAAAACTAGGGTTTTGGAGTTTTAATTTCCCATCTCTCCCACCATTGATGCTTTAGAACTGAAAAGAGGAGAAAGTGAGGGTTAATGGGGAGGAGTGGCTCAGATTTGAGTATAAGTTAAACATAGGGCTGAACCCAAACCCAAACCCAAAGTGAAAAAGTAGCAAAAATCAACTTTCTCCAAACATATCGAAGCTTATACTCAAAAAGATCGCAAACGGCATTTTAAACTCAATGGGAGTGGTCCCGAGTCCTAATTCGACCGTATGCAAAAAGTAGCTTTTCGGACTAAATTCCGAGTATCGAAAAAATATTTAAATAAAGTATTTAAAAATAAAAATCGACAAACGTGCGGGTTGTTACAGGGTCCATTTTCTAATATGTTCCTTTATCGAGCTAGTTGTATACTAAATATTTTATCAAATGTAATCAATATAACCATTTCGGCTATGTTAAATATTTATTTTAAACTCTAGACATTATAATAATATCATTGAATTTTCTAATAAAATGGTTTGTTTATTGTAACGATCCCGGTTTAAAGACGAATTCAAATTTGTAATTAAATTAAATTTTGGGGTTAAATTATGGATTTTATTTGAATTTTTCAAATTTAATAAGATATATATATTTATTTATTTTATTTATTTGGATCTGAAACTCAAAATAAATATTTTAAATTGAATTGGATTATAAATAAAATTTTGATTTGGAAATTCAAAATGTGTTGAAAATGAATTGGATTTAAAGGTTATACTTTAAAAAAAACGTATGATTATTTATTAAATGTATAAATTGTGTTTTAATTCATTTCCTTTAAAAATTTATAAAAAGTATTAAATAAGATGTAAGAAGTGATCAATATTCATTCTTTTTTAAATTCTATACTTGAACTAAGTATAGTTAGTAAAAATAAAACATAAATACTTAAGTAAACAAGGTTTTAAAACTAATTTTTTTTTACTAATTAAACTAAAGGGCTGAAACATAATTTGAACTATTTTTGACAAGTGTAAAATATAAGTACAAAATAAATGTCATAAATTAAATGCTTAAAAATCAAACTATAAATAGAAATAAAACTAAGAATTTATGTTAATAATAAATTATATGGTTATATGGCAACATAGGATATATACATACTATAACAAGTTTTATATTAAGCACAAAGGCAAACAAAGAAAAAAAAATAAGTATGTTTGCGGTGACTTTTATATATGCAATGCAAAAGAAACAAAAATATCTATACATAAAATCTAATAGAATAAGTATGTAACCTTGAAAGGAAACACATGCATTTAATACAATATCTTCTCAGCACAAGAACAAGTCTTTTCGAATGATAAAAATCATTTCCATTTTCTGGTCAAAGAAGGAGGCAAGAAAAGAAGAAATCTGATTAAAAACAAAAGTATGTTCCAGTAAAGCCTACCCTATACAAAATTCTTTCTTCTATATATATATATATATCTTTGTGTGTGTGTGTGTGTGTGTGTCTTCCTATTCCAGTTCAAATCTGAAGATAGCTGAGTAAAAATGCTACAAGCAACTCAATAAAACTCATCAACCTGGAAAAGCAAGATCAAAAACAAAACACAAACCTGAAGTAGTTCAAAATCAAATAAATTCAACTCGGAAGCAAAGTTCAAAGCTCAGAAATTTGTAGAAGCAAACAACAACTAAATTCATATTTTAGTTTCAAGTTTAACATCCAGTTTTCAAATCAAAACTCAGCAATTAACTTAAGATTTCAGTTCTATGTTCTTCTCTACTTCAACTCCAGGTGAGCAAATCTATCTATAAAACTTGAATCTGGATTATACTTTGTTCCTGGGGAAGGAAATTGTTTTGCATGAATATAAATTTGATCGTATACTTGATGTATTCAAAGACATGTGGGTATGCATGAATTAGTACGGGCATATTCACTCTGTTAAAAAATATAGAGACTTATGATAAGATTATGACTAAATTTCATTACTTCTAATCCTTTTTAGGATTCAAGATGTAAATAAAAAGTGATTATATTAACCAGATCTTGGTTTTAAAAATACTGTTAAGCATAGTTCATAAGCAATTTTAGCCTGGAAGATGAATTAAGTAAAATTTCAAAGGGATGACAAAAAAATTGACTTTAAGGATTTATTGTTTTATATATAATCTGTTTTGAAATTAAAATCTATGATTTTTAAGATCGACTTCATGATTTTTAAATCGTTAACCGTTGAGGAATTTTATGTTGGCCGGAGATGGGAATATGGTCAAAGTCTGGTGATCTACGACGAACTGTAGGTCGTGATTCTTGGTGAAGCTAGCTGGGGCATCAGTGGACTAAGGAAAAATATGAATTCAATTTATAAAACGTTGTGGCGATGTCAGAAGGTGGATTTTGTTTTTAACCCTAGTTTTGGGTGATGGTTGAGGAAGTGGTGAATTCATCACCTCTGGTGGATCGAGCTCCACCATACTTTGGGGTTCGATAGCTTGTTGGTAGGAGAAGGAGTGGCTGGAAGGTTCGACACTCCAGTGATCGGAGCTTTGAGATCGAGTTGTTTTCTAGGCTTAAGTGGTGTTCCAGACTTCTATTCTAGGGTGGGTTTTGGAACTCGATTTCGATTTTGACTTTATGGTGGCGATGCGATGATCGTGATCAGGTACGAGGTTGATTGGGGACTTGTAAAGGTCATCAGGGACGGTCGGAGAGGACTGCGTCGTTGGTGTATGTGCATGCGTGTGCACTTACGTCTGGGTTGTTGAAGTGTTGGGGGAAGAAGAAGGTATAGTGGCTCGGGTTCGTCTTGAAAAGTATCGCGTAAAACTCAAAGTCATGTTCGTGAATTTGTGGGTTTGACTCGGGGTTGAATTTAGGAAAAGTTGAAATGCCTCGGGATCATTTTGTCAAATAGCAGGCTTCTCAAATCTATGCAATAAAAACAAGTTTCCAGATTTAAATATAACCAAGTTTGAAATATAGAAAGAAAATTTGTTTTCAGGATTTTAATGTTTATATGAAGCATAACCAGATTTCAAAAGATAAATCAGGTTTTAAACAAGTTTCTCAAAGATTTAGTTTTTAAATTGAATGTTTAAAATTGTTTATTTTAAAGCAATAATGACGATAGATTAATTTATTAATTAAAAGTAACAAATTAATGAATAAAGTTGGTTAATCAAGTGACTAAAGAATAATTTAATTAAATGGTAATTAATTAATGTGATTAATTAATAAAGGTAAGTAATTTGAAAATGATTAATTAATTTAAAAGTTAATTTATTTATGAAAATGATTAAAGAATGATTATTAATTAAGGATTAATTAAATAATCATTGTAATTAATTAGAGATAAATAAATTATTAATATAAGGTTAATTAATTTGTAATTAAGGATTAACTAATTAATGAAAATTAATTCATGAAATCAATTAATCGTTTAAAGATAATTACATAACTAAAAGTAATCAATTAATGATAAAGGTGGATAAATCAAGTAATTAATATTGATTTAAGATTAGGGATAGTCACTTATCGTAACTAATTAAAGATAATTAGTTTAATAGCAATTAATTAATTAAGGGTTAATTAATTAATCAAATATAATTAATTAAATGGTTAAAGGATAATTATTTAAGAATTAAAAGTTGATGAATTATAGTTAAAGGTTATTTAAACTATTATTAATGGTTAATTAATAAATGATTAAAGGATAATTAATCAAATGGTTTGTAATTTACTAATGGTAATTAACCAGGATTAGTAATTTATAAGTAATTTAATATGATTTGAATTAATCAGACAATTAACTAATCTTACTTATCGATGTTTGGATTCTATTGGATGATTGAATTTTTGATATCCCTGATTGTGATGCTCTGTTTTGATTTGAGCTGTGTTTAATGTAATTTATTATCTGTAGTGTATATCTGTGATCTGTGAATGAAAGATAAGCGTTATAGTTTATACCGCTTATCAAATATATTGATGAATTTGAATATGTACTGATTGATAATGTTGCTCTTCTATTGTGTAAAACCCCTGGACCACACTTATACACACACAAATATGAATTGCACGTGGAAATTGGTTAAGTCACAGATTTTTGAAATAGTTTTAAAAATTGAATTTTTGAATCCACATGATTTTGGAAATAAATTGGGATTAAAGTAAAAAGTTTTTGAAAAGGAATCTCAAAGATAAAATTTATTTTTGAACAACTTGATTAAGCCTTGAAGTTTAAATAATTTGATTTAAATTTAAATTCAAAATTTGAAATTGAATTCTATGTTTGGAAACTAGGGATTAAAGATGTAATATAAGTTATATATAGGTTAAACCATTTTAAAGGTATTGATTTGGGAATTTGAATATAATTCAAGGGCTTTAACTCCTGCAAATACAATTGGATTTTTCTAAAACGAAAACTATTTGTTTTCAAATAATAAAAGATTTCTCATTTGTAATGAACTTCCAACTTGTGTTAAAAGGATATCAAGTCTAAAATGAAAATGGTCCTCCAAGTTATGAATAAATCTTTGGAAACGGGTTTGAAAGTTTTAACTTAAATCTTTGATTTAAAGATTGGATGAGTTAATCCTAATTGAAATGGAAATTGTTTTGAAATCTTTGAATGGATCTTGTGAAGCTGGGTAAACTTTGTGAAATGAATCTTTTTGTTTAAAGGTTTGAAATCTTAATTTATGTAGACCGTTTGAAGAAAGATTTTGGGTTTTTAAAAGTTGTGACTTAACTGAAATCCCATATCCATATGTTTTTAAATATTGCGCTCATTATTCTTTTTAGCCAGGAGAGGACCTTGTGTCATATAACCCATTCCGAATAATAATACGATGTTATGGATTACATTTGAAGACCGGTGTTGAAGACCGGGTATTTGCGAGAATGATAGGATAACCTATCGATTGTCTCTGCACCGAGTAGCTACGTTATAGAGATTCCCTAAGTGATGGGAAGTCCAATCAGGATTGTGGATACCCGGACTTGCAAGGGCTTCTTCCTTGATTTGACGAAGTGCCTTCGGTTCTGTTTGAACCCGGAGCATACTTATATGGTTGTATGTCTGACAATACACTTTGAGATATAAAACTGATCTCTATCAAATACATTTCTTTTGGTGGAAGAGAATTTATCTTGTTAGCTTAACACCCTTCTCTGAGACGTACGAGCTCAGAGGTGATGCAGTTGATAGTTATCAGTGATATACTCCAAATTTGGTAGTGTGGCATGCTGAGTGCGGCTGTGTATCATTTGTCGATCAACGTATGGTTTTTTTGTAAAGTGTAGCTTTGTGGACGAGACTGCATCAGGACCTTACACCCCAAAAATGGTCGAAACAGGAAAGATGCGGCAAGTTTATGAGGGTCGCTCCCTTTAGGGTGTGTCATTCCCTTCTGGAAAGGGATGGTATCATGGTATGGAGCACAGATACTTAACACATGTGGTCACTGCAAATCTATTACTTTGTGATTGCTTTGTGGTTGTTGGTTGAGAGGCGCCTCGAATAAAGGTCCTAAAGGACCATGCATGCTCGAGTAGTAGTTACCTAGTTACAGAGGTAACCCGGCCATGTATTGGCAGAGAGCCGGGTAGGTTCTCAGGACGTCCCTCCAGAGGCATACCCATGTGACAGTAGGAAGTTCCTTGGCTTGACCATTTGTTGGAAATCCAAATAAAACAATACGCGCCCTGTACGGTTTTAGTTGTATAACCTACCTTGGAATGTGGCGGTAACCTGCTATTGAACATGGTAGCTATAGTAGGCATAAGTGCGAAATGCCTATCATGGCTAGGATCATTATTATACTATCGAAATGTTTTCCACACTATGCATTAATAATAATAATATCAAAAGATATTTGCGTAGTAAGCATATTTGACTATTGTAAGGAGAAATCTCCCCCAATTCTGCGTTTGCATTGTGTGTGTGGCAGGTGGCCTTATGGTAGTTTCATTTTCCAAAAAGCATTGTGGATTTATTTTTAATTATTTTGTTGTTTGTTCTAAAATATAAACTGTTTTTGTTTGCTCATAGCAGTCCCATGACTGACATGGAGTTTATAGTTCCTTTCTTAAACTCTAGGTGCCCACAATATTCCCACATGGCAATCTAGAGTCGGGTTTTCAGATAGTCAAGTTTAGTAGATTATCTGGAGCTAGTTCAGTCTTTGGACGACTGACCTTGCTTAGCTTAGTGCAAATTTATTGGGAGTTCGAGCTATTTTTTGATTGGTGCCTTGGAGATGAAGATTAGCCGTACTGGAGTTCTCTCGTGAAGACCATATTGGTGATATTGCTCTGCTGCTGGTGTTATCTTTTCTTTTCACTGCTATTGTCTTGTATCATATCTCGGATGTATATTGATATTCATTGTATCATCATTGTATCTGGGTATTGTATCAAATGTTGTATATCAAATGTATTATTCATTTCTTCCGCTATGTTGTACTTAATGTGTTATAAGCCTCGGCAATCCAGATTCGACATCTGGATCTGCGGCATTTGAATATGAATGTTGTATTCGGTGCTGATTTTCGAAGGTCGAGTCAAGGCCGTCACATTTGGTGTCAGAGCTAAAGGTTGAAACTTTAGCTCAGGAGTATAACACATTAAGTAGCTCATTAGAGATAGGGTGAAGTATACCGTAGAATGAGTATATCCCTAAGATATTTGTTCCAATGCCTCAGTAAATTTTCTTACTATCCACTGATAGTAAGTATGAGGGCAAGAAGAGGACGAGATAGGGGACAGGGGAATACCACTACAAATGGTCAATACCCTGCAACAGTGGAAATTACTTTCTCTATCAATCTCCTTTGATTCGATTTCAATTCTTTAATTGCTTCGTAGACTCTGCAAGAAGAAACTTCGGTGTGATGGTGGCACTACGAATCGTTGTAGAAAATCCTCACTTCATATCTTCATTGGTTTTTTATCAGTTTTTCCATTTAAACTTGAATGAATTTGAAATTTGAAATTGAAAATTCTAAATAAATTGGAAATTTTAAATTGAGTTAAATTGGTTAACAAATATAGGCTAAATTTGAATTGAATCAATAAAATGATATCGGTTAAAACCGCATTGGAAATTCTATTGTAACTTCTTGTATAGATCGAAGTCCCAAGAGGGACAAGTTGGTGTAAACTTTGGGCTGTTCTGACCTAATTTTGAATCCACACCTAGTGTTTGAGAAATTGTGGAAGATTGAATCTATCTATCTATTTTGTGGGATCCGATATATTCTACGAGTGATTAGTTATCCCTTCGAACTAATCAATGCCCTTGCATATTCTTAGACTGGTGGACCCGAGTATCTTGTGGAAAATTGTATGAGTTTGTTCTCATATTGTTGATATTCTGATTTGGTAAGCCAAATGCGGATAAATACTCAGTTTGATCTGAAAAAAATATTTCTCTACCTTTCATCTATCTTTCTTATCTCCCTGGCAAATTTCGAGGACGAAATTTCTTAAGAGGGGAATCTGTAACGATCCCGGTTTAAAGACGAATTTAAATTTGTAATTAAATTAACTTTTTGTGTTAAATTATTGATTTTATTTGAAATTTTCAAATTTAATAAGATATATATATATATACTAATTTATTTTATTTATTAGGATTTGAAACTTAAATTAAATATTTTCATTTGAATTTGATTATAAATAAAATTTTGATTTGGAAATTCAAAATGTGTTGAAAATGAATTGGATTTAAAGGCTATACTTTAAAAAAAATATGTATGATTATTTATTAAATGTATAAATTGTGTTTTAGTTTGTTTTCTTTGAAAAGTTATAAAAAGTATAAAATAAGATGTAGCAAAAGATCAATATTCATTCTTTTTCAAATTCTATACTTGAATTAAGTATAGTTAGTAAAAATAAAACATAAATACTTAAGTAAACAAGGGTTTAAAACTAATTTATTTTTACTAATTAAACTAAAGGGATGAAACATAATTTGAACTATTTTTGACAAGTGTAAAATATAAGTACAAAATATATGTTATAAATTAAATGTTTGAAAATCAAACTATAAATAGAAATAAAACTAAGAATTTATGCTAATAATAAATTATATGGTTATATGGCAACAGAAGATAAATACATACTATAAAAAATTTTATATTAAGCACAAAGGCAAAGAAAGAAAAAAAAACAAACAAGTATGTTTGCTGTAAATTTTATATATGCAATGCAAAAGAAACAAAAATATCCATATACAAAATCTAATAGAATAATTATGTAACCTTGAAAAGAAACACATGCATTTAATACCATATCTTCTCAGCACAAGAACAAGTCTTTTTGAATGATAAAAATAATTTCCATTTTCTGGTCAAAGAAGGAGGCAAGAAAAAAAGAAATCTGATTAAAATCAAAAGTATGTTCCAGTAAAGCCTTCCCTATACAAAATCCTATCTTCTATATATATGTGTATGTATCTTCCAATTCCAGTTCAAATCTGAAGAAAACTGATTAAAAATGCTATAAGCAACTCAATAAAACTCGTCAACCTGGAAAAGCAAGATTAAAAACAAAACACAAACCAGAAGCAGTTCAAAATCAAATAAATTCAACTCAGAAGCAAAGTTCAAATCTCATAAATCTATAGAAGCAAACAGCAACTGAATTCATATTTCAGTTTCAATTTCAACATCCAGTTTTCAAGTCAAAACTCAGCAATTAACTTACTTCAACTCCAGGTGAGCAAATCTGTCTATAAAACTTGAATCTGGATTATGCTTTATTTCTAGGGAATGAAATTGTTTTGCATGAATATAAATTTGATCGTATTCTTGATGTATTCAAAGACATGTGGGTATGCATGAATTAGTACAGGCATATTCACTCTGTTAAAAAATATAGACTGATGATAAGATTAAGACTAAATTCCTTCACTTCTAATCCGTTTTAAGAATCGAGATGCAAATAAAAAGTGATTATATTAACCAGATCTTGGTTTTAAAATTACTGTTAAGCATAGTTCATAAGTAATTTTAGCCTGGAAGATGAATTACAGTAAAGTTTCAAAGGTATGACAAAAAATTGGCTTTAAGGATTTATTGTTTTACTTATATAATCCGTTTTGAAATTAAAAGTTATGATTTTTAAGATCAACTTCATGATTTTTAAATCGTTAACCATTGAGGAATTTTATGTTGGCCGAAGATGGGAAGATGGTCAAACTCTAGTGATCTATGGCGAACTGTAGGTCGTCTTTCTTGGTGAAGCTAGCCAGGGCATCGGTGGACTTAGGAAAAATATGAATTCAATTTATAAAACATTGTGGCGATGTCAGAATGTGGATTTTGTTTTTAACCCTTGTTTTGGGTGATGGTCGAGGAAGTGGTGAATTCATCACCTCTGGTAGATCGAGCTCCAACATACTTTGGGGCTCAATAGCTTATGGGTAGGAGAAAGAGTGGCTGGAAGGTTCGGCAATCCGGTGATCGGAGTTTCGAAAGCGAGTTGTTTTCTAGGCTTGAGTGGTGTTCCAGATTTCTATTCCTGGGTGGGTTTTGGAACTCGATTTCGAGTTCGTGGTGGCGATGCGATGATCGTGATCGGGTACGAGGTTGACTGGCGACTTGTAGTGGTCATCAGGGATGGTCGGAGAGGACTGCGTCGTGGGTGCATGTGCACGTGTGTGCGCTTAAGTCTGGGTTGTTGAAGTGTTGGGGGAAGAAGAAGGTACAGTAGCTCGGATTCGTCTCAAAAAATATGGCGTAAAACTCGAAGCCGTGTTCGTGAATTTGTGGGTTTGACTCGGGGTTAAGTTTGGGAAAAGTAGAAATGCTTCGGGATCATTTTGTCAAACAATAGGTTTCTCAAATCTCTGCAATATAAACATATTTCCAGATTTAAATATAACCAAGTTTGAAACATAGAAAGAAAATTTGTTTTCAGGCTTTTAAAGTTTATAAGAAGCATAACCGGATTTCAAAAGATAAATCAGGTTTTAAACAAGTTTCTCAAAGATTTAGTTTTTAAATTGAATGTTTAAAATTGTTTACTTTAGAGCAATAATGATGATAGGTTAATTTATTAATTAAAACTAATAAATTAATGATTAAAGTTGATTAATCAAGTGACTAAAGAATAATTTAATTAAATGATAATTAATTAATGTGATTAATTAATAAAGGTAAGTAATTTGAAAATGATTAATTAATTTAAAAGTTAATTTATTGATAAAATTGATTAAAGAATGATTATTAATTAAGGATTAATAAATAATCATTGTAATTAATTAAAGATAAATAAATTATTAATATAAGGTTAATTAACTTGTAATTAAGGGTTAAATAATTAATGTAATTAATTAATGAAAATTAATTAATGAAATCAATTAATTGTTCAAAGATAATTACATAATTAAAAGTAATCAATTAATGATTAAAGTTGGATAAATCAAGTGATTAACATTGATCTAAGATTAGGGATAGTCACTTATCGTAACTAATTAAAGATAATTAGTTTAATAGTAGTTAATTAATTAAGGGTTAATTAATTAATTAAAGATAATTAACTAAATGGTTAAAGGTTAATTATTTAAGAATTAAAAGTTGATGAATTATAATTAAAGGTTAGTTAAATTATTATTAATGGTTAATTAATAATTGATTAAAGGATAATTAATCAAAATGATTTGTAATTTATTAATGTTAATTAACCAGGATTAGTAATTCATAAGTAATTTAATTTGATTTGAATTAATCAGACAATTAACTGATCTTACTTATGGATGTTTGAATTATATAGGATAATTGAATTGTTTGATATCCTTGATTGTGATGCTATGTTTTGATTTGAGTTGTGTTTAATGTAATTTATTATCTGTGATGTATATCTGTGATCTGTGAATGAAAGATAAGCATTATAGTTTATATTGCTTATCAAATATATTGCTGTATTTGAATATGTACTAATTGATAATGTTGCACTTCTATTGTGTAAAACTCCTGGACCATACTTATACACACACAAATATGGATTGCACGTGGAAATTGGTTAAGTCACAGATTTTTGTACTTGTTTCAAAAATTGAATTTTTGAATCCAAATGGTTTTGGAAATAAATTGGCATTAAAGTAAAAAGTTTTTGAAAAGGAATTTCAAAGATAAAATTTATTTTTGAATAGCTTGATTAAGCATTGAAGTTTAAATAATTTGATTTAAATTTAAATTCAAATTTTAAAATTGAATTCTATGTTTGGAAACTAAGGATTAAAGATGTTATACAAGTTATATATGGGTGAAACCATTTTAAAGGTATTGATCTGGGAATTTGAATATAATTCAAGGGCTTTAACTCATGCAAATATGATTGGATTTTTCTGAAACGAAAACTATTCGTTTTCAAATAATAAAAGCTTTCTTATAAGTAATGAACTTCCAATTTGCATTAAAAGGATTTCAAGTCTAAAATGAAAATGGTCCTCCAAGTTATGAATAAATCTTTGGAAACGGGTTTGAAAGTTATAAGTTAAATCTTTGATTTAAAGATTAGATGAGTTAATACTAATTGAAATGGAAATTGTTTTGCAATCTGTGAATGTTTCTTTGTGAAACTGGGTGAACTTTGTGAAATGAATCTTTTTGTTTAAAGATTTAAAATGATAATTTGTTTAGACCATTTGAAGAAAGATTTTGGGTTTTTAAAAGTTGTGACTTAACTGAAATTCCATATCCATATGTTTTTCAATATTGCGCTCATTATTCGATTTAGCCAGGAGAGGATCTTGTGTCATATAACCCATTCCGAATAATGATACGGCGTTATGGATTGGATTTGAAGACCGGTGTTGAAGATCGGGTATTTGCGAGAATGATAGGATAACCTATCAATTGTCTCTGCACTGAGTAGCTATAGTATAGAGATTCCCTAAGTGATGGGAAGTCCGATCGGGATTGTGGATACGCAGATTTGCAAGGGCTTCTTCCCTGATTGAACGAAGTGCCTTCGGTTCTGTTTTGAAGACCATATTGGAGATATTTCTCAACTGCTGGTGTTATCTTTTCTTTCTGCTGCTATTATCTTGTATCATATCTCTGATGTATATTGATATTCATTGTATCAGCATTGTATCTGGATATTGTATCAAATGTTGTATGTCAAATGTAATATTCATTTCTTCTATTGTGTTGTACTTATTGTGTTATAAGCTCCGACGAACCAGATTCGACGTTTGGATCTACGACATTTGAACACGAGTGTTGTATTCGCTGCCGATTTTCGAAGGTCGAGTCAGGGCCGTCACATTTATCGTAAGGTTAAAATCCGTTTGTGCTTATGTTCGACGCGGTTTTACGAGGTACTTTTCTGGAGGGTTTTATAACATTAGCAATTCAAATGATTTGAGTTTCTCAAGCAGGTTTACCAAACTGCTTCAGATATTCTATAATATTGGGTCAGATCGTAGTATTTTCCAGAGTTAGCTTTTAGTGCTTTGGAGATTCAGGAGATGAGCTAGTTGACTTAAAGACTTTTCATATTTTGTTTTTCCGTTGTATTTCTTGTTTGTATTTCAACATTTGTAAGGACAGACAGTTATAATTGTCTGGCCGATGATAAAAGTTAGCCAGTTTGATTGTTTTAAAGTTTTCTTTTATAGAAATCATTTGGGTTTTACTTATTACTAGTCAAGATGTGGGATTCTAGTTTGTCTTTGTTTTTTCCCCAATAATATGTTTTTCTGACATTCGGATGATTATTATGTGGATATCATAAATGTATTAAAATCAAATTTTGATGGTTGAAGTAGCTAGTCATTACACACTACCACAAAACAGGCCATTTGCATCTGTTGTTCACCCCCTGTTGCATCAGTTCTATAACCGACGCACGTGCAACCGATGCAACAGGCTTAACAGTTTTGCATCAGTTCTAAAACCGATGCAAAACGGTTCTTTTTGCATCGGTTTTTACTAACAACTGATGCAAAATACGGTTGCAACAAAGGAACATGTTGCATCAGTTGTAATGAAAACCGATGCAACAAAGGAACTTGCTGCATAGGTTGTTGTTGGAAACCGATGCAAACTAATCCCTCTATTATTGATTATAACAAACAATTATTACATGCAATATTACAATCATTCAAAGTTAAATTTGATGGCAAATACAACCGAATAACATAATACAAAAATAAACATATATTACTCGCTTACTCGAAATCTCCTCTTTTGTTACTGGAAAATTAACACATCCCTGCATAAGCTACTGCAAGCTCATCATCTTCAACTTGTACATCTATTCTACATCAGTTTCTTTGTAGTCTCGTATAAGTGTTCAATTAGATCATGCATCAGTGAACAACATATCAGCTCAATCTTGTTCACAAACTCTGAAATGGTGTTTGACATCACATACTACACCAGTTCTTCCAACATCGGCGCGGTGTTCTTGTTCACTTGACAATGCTCTAGTTCATTAGTACTTCTCTACAAATTCTTCATCAGATCTTCCATTATAGTCCGCCAGTTTTCCAGAATCCATGTCACTCCGCACTTAATGCAGTTGCTGCTACCAATACTCTTTGGTTGACCATAAATACATGCTTTGGTCAAGTGTTGCCGTAATTGCACACTTAACTTGCATCAGTTTGCTGTTGTCAAGCATTGGTTCAGACACATCACTGTAGCAATTGCAATCTCTTAACTCCAGCATCCAGTCAACTGCATTGGTTATTCGCTGACGCTCTAAAGTCCCATCTCTGTTTCACTTGTGCATTTCAATGCTGCATCCTGGCTATAATCTTTCAATCTTCACAGTCCTGGCCAGAATCTTCCAACATCGGTTGCTATCTCATCATTTGCAGTCTCCTCATTTTAGCCATATATTAACCGATAGGTTGTAAAATCATCGAACACATAATGTGCAGGACGAATAATCAAGGTATGGAATAACACTGTAAAGCGGGATGAAATATATGTTAACACGGTTATTGATAATAACTGCTATTCTGTAACAGAACCACAGAACTGTTTCATGTTTGATCTGTAATTGAATAAAATAGTGAATAAATTAATTCACTTTTAAGTGAAATTTCAACGACAGATATAAATTTTAGTAAACAAAGCTACCCAACATTAAGGTTTTCTCACTAGTACAACATAAAGCAAAAGAAAGGGACAGTACATCAGATCATAGTATGAAAAAGAAAGTACGAACTAACTGATGAATCCTACTGAAATGAAGGAAAAGAGTACTAAACTACCAACTTGGATTTTCCTAAATTTGACAGTCGCCTTTATGTTCGGTAGCCGAATACCATCAATGGCTATACAAGTGACATGGAATGGAGTTACTGAAATGAGAACTGTAGTGAGTGGAGAAGAAGGGGCGGAGTAGAAGTTCGTTGAATTTTTACTACAGTTGTCACGACCCAAACTCGATGTTCAACAAACAACATCAAATTCGTATCGCGGGAGCTTGCAACACCATTAAATGATAAATAACACAGCGGAAATAAAAGATGATATCACCGATATAACATGAATACAATATCCAATACATCAATTTGATACAATGATAATCATCAACATCAGAGAATATACAACACAAAATATAGTGGAACACGATACAATATGAAATAAGTCTTCGCAGAATATAATACCGCAACTCTGATCCAAAAAGCTCCAAAGACAAAGCTCCAAAACTCCTAGCTCGATCCACCATCAAGATAGCACTAAGCAAGTAAGTCTCGTCCATATCCAAAGACTGAACTAGCTCCAGATGATCTACTGAACCTAATTATCTGAAAAACCAAACTCTAGACTGCCCATGTGGAAAAAATTTGAGCACCTAGAGTTTAGGAAATAAACAATAAACTCTGGGTCAGTCGTGGGACTGACATGAGCAAACAAAAACAATTGATCTTTAAAACAATCAAAGATTTAGATTTTTATAATCGCAATGCTTTTGAAAAATGGGACTACCATAAGGCCTCCCGCACACGCACACAATGCAAACGCAGAATCGGAGGAGATTTCTCCTTATGATAGTCAAATATGCTTGATACGCGAATTTCTTTGATATTATCACTATAAGTGCAAAGTGCAGAAAAACATTTTGGAAGTAAAATATAAATCTTAGCCATCATAGACATTCCGAACTATGCCTACTATAGCTACCATCCAAACAGTGGGGCGCCACCATAAGTAGATGGCAGGTAATACAACTAATACCGCATAAGGCACATATTGGATGAATGGATTTTCCAACAAATGGTCAGGCCAAGGAACTTCCCATTGCCACATGGAAACGCCTCTGGAAGGACGCCCCGAGAACCAAACTGGGTCTCTGCCAAACAAGACCGGCTACCCCCATTCTCGAGGAATATACAAAACCTCAGATATGCCACCCCCGGTCCTTTGGGACCTTTAAATGAGAGCTCTCTAACCAACAACATCACACAGTAAATAATATAGTGTGTCCACATGAGTAAGTATCTGGGCTCCATACCATGTTACTACCCTTTTCCAGAAGGAATGGTCATACCCTAGGGAAGCTACCCCTGAAACCTTGCCGCACAATTCCTGTTTCGACCATTACCGGTTTGTGAGGCTCGACGAAGTCTCGTCCACAAAGCTACGCTTTTTACAAAAGCCACGCTTTGATCAACAAATGATCAGCAACACTCAGCATGCCACATTACTAAGTCGGGAATATATCGCTGATAACCTTCAACTATATAACCTCTGAGCTCGTACGTCTCAGAGAAGGGTGTTAATGCTAAGAGAATAAATTCTCCGCCACCAACAGAAATGTATTTGAAAGAAATCTGCTTTATATCTCAAAATGTAATGTCAGACATACAATCCATTCAAGTCTGTTCTGGGTTCGAACAGAACCGAAGGCACTTCCAAAGAAGTCCTTGCAATCCGGGTGTTCACAATCCCGATCGAACTTCCCATCACATAGGGAAATCTCTATACCGTAGCTACTCGGTGCAGAAACAATCGATAGGTCATCCTATCGTTCTCACAAATACTCGGTCTTCACCATCGGTCTTCAAATGCTATCCATAAATGTGACGCCCCACCTCTATAACCACGCTAGCCAAGAACACTACGGTGTAGTGCTGTCAACTAGCACGGAGAATAAGGCTGTTGAGGAGCGGCCATCAATAGTTGGCCTTACACTAGTATTGGTTATCTCGATGGGAGTGATATAAATATATATATATTCTTTCATTTTTCATCTCTGATTTATTTTCTCCCATCGACATACCCCAATTCCAGTATAAAACGAACTACGATGGTTCGTAATAGTTTAGAACAGTAAATATAAAATAACAACACAGATAATATAAATGCGGAACACAGATGAAACGGAAAGTCTCATATATATATAATAACCGATGTCAGTTACAATACATTCACACGGTACATATGATACAACTACAACAGTCGACTAAGGAAGTTACATATACAAGTACATTAACGTATATAATATACATGAATACATATCTTCCTATACAATTTTACATACTACTACAAATGACGACGACTACTCCAAAAGATATGAAAGAACTTCATAGCTCTAGCAGCAACCCAAAGCAGAATATCTACAACCTGAAATACTCGGTCTGACCCGAGTATTAAATTCAAAAGAAAATAATACTCGGGTCAGTCTAATTCAAACTCAGTTATTAGTGCACAGAAGCAATAATAATTAAATAATGAATAGACGACAGTAATTAAACCGAATCAGAATGCAATTCAGAATATTGAATTGAAATGAACAAACAGTTCAAACCATTGAAATATCAATTAAAATATTAATTCAAGTAGGGCTGCAGTACACGCACGCGTGCACTGCCTCGCCACTACTGCATAAGGAATATGCAAAAGATCAAACAATCAAAACAAAATAAAATATCATAAAAGCCATACCGTGTGGCTGCAGTTCACGCTTGCGTGCACTGCCTTGCCACTACAGTGATGATGTACACAAACGGGCACAAGGTCAAACCCGAAATACCGGATTCAACTCAAGTGACTTCGAAAACAATCCATTTGTAAAGGTCAAGTCAGAGACTCAACACATATATGAATGTACTGCCTTTCAAACACAATCCAACAGGGGTAAGCTGCGAACAAATGCAACTGCATCGATGTATACATATGTATATACATCTGTATACATATAAGTAGCAACCAAGAAACAATTGCATAATGAAACCGCGGTTGAAACAAGCAAATAACCACAAAAGACTAAACAGTCAAGCAACGACAATGCAGGTGCCGAACTCAACTGGACAGCACAAGTATATCAATGGTTTGATGTCCAGAGGCAATGCAAACCTAACATAGCAGTATGGACAGTGAAATAAAGACTGCATGAAAATAACTCAAGCCTAGTAACATGTTACTGCAACTACACATGAGATTCAAATTGAAGACAAAATGAAATTCAAGTCTAATACCAAAAACTATAACACAGACATACATGTCTGCATACTCAAGTGCAGTCTCACATGAAAGAAGTCAACTTATATGAACAATGCATGCTACATGAAGCTACACATAAAACTTATAATGCAACTGATCGGAGATGGAAGCTAGGAGCATGTGCCCCAAAGGCAATGGTACAACGTGGAATGAGATCCATGTGCCCAAAAGGTCAGAGGCAAATGCAAACTACAGGTCTAACTCGAGTACAAATGGAGATGCAAACAAACTGCACCAAAGAGCAACGATCAGTTCAAGTGACAATGCCAATTTGAACAAGTGTACATGCATCAGAATGTACATGACATGAAGACAACAAGTACCACAGTAAAATGAAGTGGAAGGCTGTCTCAAGCAACAGCAACATACAGGTTCGAAGAGGGCAAAGAAATGCCAAAGTTGAACGAAATCACTTCGTCAAAATCAAGTCAAAGCCGAAGCCAATACTGTCACAAGCCGAAGTCAACAGAATGTACAAAGTCAACTGCAGTGCGAATCAGTAAACACTACAGGATGAGGCTGGACATTTCATATATACAAATGACCACAAAGACTTCAAAGTGATACATATATATATATATGCAACACAACAGCAGGTCGAAAATGCTCAGGAGGGAGTACAAAATAACTAGAGTCGAAACAACACACAATACGGTGAGCTCGAGCACAAGAAAACTCACATCCCGAGTGAACAACGTAATGCACAAATCAAAACCCGAGCTTATAGAGGGCTCAGTGCCAAAGCCGATCAATTCAAACAAGAAAAATGGAACAAAGTAGAGACTGTCATCAAAATTAGTTCACAATAAGCTACTGTGAGCTGAAGTGAAGGCATGAACCCAAATCAGACACATTACAACAGATTACAGTGGACAAATGAAGCATCTGTGTAAATGTATGTAGCAAGTTCAAGCTACAAATCAATACAACGTATAGACATTCATATCTATGTCAATTGAAACAGTAGCAGCATAAGCAACTGGCACAGCACGTTCAAAAACAGAGGAGATTCCAAGTCATCTAGGAATCGCAACCCTTAATCTATGTCGTTTTAAATAAGAGACAGTTTTGAACAAGTGATAAGAGCAAATTAAATCACTAGCCGAGATAAACAATCACCAAAAATATACGAAATTCGAGCAAAGTCTCAGTCAAGAAGAACAAAACCAATAAAACACGAATCGAACCACGACAGAAAAAAAATCATCAACATCGAAACAAAGTCGAACGACCAAAGCACGATACTGCGAAAGAACTAGATGTGAGTGGTAGAGCACTCACCTTGTTGAAGAGCACGTAATGGAGCAACCAAGTACAACTGAAGAAGAGTCGAAGCCGTAGCTTCACGAGATGAACGATCGACAAAGGCGAGCGGCGAGAATCATCCTCTGATCGATCCACAGCAAGCGGCAACCATGAATGTCACAAAGCCCTAATTTTTACAGAGGGACGAAGAAGATAAACGAAGCCGCCATTATTTACTTCGGTTGTTTTATTGTTTTAGGGCTTGCGAAGTCCAAAATGAACAAAGAGGAGGGGATGGGTATAAATTTTATCTCGGCAAAATAACGTGGGCCAATATTATTTCGAAGCCCGCTTAACCCTTAACAATAATTAAAAGAATTTAAACCCGATCAAATCCCAATAACAATCAGCTATCGCCATTAATCATTTAATGAAGATAATTAATTGATGCACAATCCCGGGTTGTTACAGACTCCCCTCCTTATAAAAATTGCGTCCCCGCAATTTTCCTAATTAAGGTCGTCACAAAAATCATTTTTCTAACATAAACTGGTTAAGCTAGAAAAATAAGGTTAATAATCCAAACGCCAACGAAATCTTTTAATTTCATAAAAGAAATTCACAAATCCCCAACCAAATCCAATTATCAAGCAGATAATCAGCAAACAAAAAAAAAAAACTGAATAAAGGCAATTTTCAGCAATATTCAATTATCAAAAACAATAATCAATTCTCAAATCAACAAATATCGATTATCAAAAACGATAATTAAATCTCAAATCAGCAAATATTTAATTATCAAAGGCGATAATTAAATCGCAAATCAGCAAATATTTAATTATCAAAGGCGATAATTAAATCTCAAATCAGCAAATATTTAATTATCAAAGGCGATAATTAAATCTCAAATCAGCAAATATTTAATTATCAAAGGCGATAATTAAATCTCAAATCAGCAAATATTCGATTATCAAAAACGATAATCAAATCAACAAGTATTCGATTATAAAAATCGAAAATCAATCTTAAATCACAAATATTTAATTATCACAATTGATAATCAAATCTCAAATCGCAAATGTTTAATTATCACAAACGATAATTAAACCACAAATATCTAATTATCACAAACGATAATTAGAAACAATAAATATCTGATTATCAAAAACTATAATCAGAAATCATAAATATTTATTTATCGCAATTGATAATCAAATCTCAAATCGCAAATGTTTAATTATCACAAACGATAATTAAACCACAAATATCTAATTATCACAAACGATAATTAGAAACAATAAATATCTGATTATCAAAAACTATAATCAGAAATCATAAATATTTAATTATCACAATTGATAATCAAATCTCAAATCGCAAATGTTTAATTATCACAAACGATAATTAAATCTCAATTATCTGATTATCATAAGCGATAATCAGAAATCACAAATTTTCAATTAACGAGTCCGAAATTAACCGAAATAGCAAACGCACATGACCCATAACCACGAGTTTTACTAAATCGTTTAATTCACTTCATCGTTTCCTTGAAAGTGCAAAATTGTGTATTTTAAATAAATAACATTTTATGTTCTCAAACGGACAAGTCCGGAATTAAGCGAATCAGTAAAAGAAAGGGGTCATAGTCCTCGATTTTTCTGAAACGTTTAATTCGCTTCCTCATTCTTTTGAAAGCGCAAATCGTAAAAATTTTGAAAACAATTTTGATTTATATTTTGAAATATTTTGAAGAATAACAAATTTTTAAAACACGTGATTAAAATAGCACTGTCAGTAGCAACTTCGACGTACGTCAAAATTTCATCGAAATAATTGGCATCATAATATAATACCAATGAATTTTCGTTCATCAAAAGTGTCACAAGAATCTTCTCAAAGATAGAAAGGGATATCATACCCTAAACTTGTATTCATAACAAGTCAATAACACACGAATTCACCAATGCACAAGAATTGATAAAACTTATCAATAGAAATCACGAAAGTTGGTGAAGCACAAATTCTAGAAATCTACACAAGAAATCCAGAAATCACAAGATAAGAGTATGAGAACTCGAACGGAGTATGAAAACTCAAACGGAGTATAAAAACTCGAACGGAGTATAAAAACTCAAACGGAGTATAAAAACTCGAACGGAGTATGACATAGAATAAAAGATATGGCATAACATAAAATATCCATAATGACATACTACTATAAGTATGTAAATAACGATCATCAGGAGATCAACCGACGAGGGGTATGGCATAAATATGAAATATCCATACTGACATACGACTATAAGTATGCAAATAATGATCAACAGGAGATCAACCGATAAGAGATAATCAATATCACAAGAATCTTCTCAAAGATCCAAAGAGGTATCATACCCCAAATTTGTACTCATGACAAATTAATAACATATGAATTCACCAATGCACAAGAATAGGTGAAGCATAAAATTTCCAGAAATCAACATAAGGAATCTAGAAATCACAGAAAAAGGGAAAGAGGCCTATCACATGACGGTCCGAAGACCATGGGGAGCTACCCCGCATGTGTGAATGGAATCACACAGATTGAGGTCAAGACTAACCAAAAAGCAGAAAGGTATGTGTGAACGGAACCACACAAGTGGTGTCTAGTCTGACCATCAGAACGATCATCATGATCAACGAGGGGTGTCAATTACACTAAGCATGTGTGAATGGAATCACACAGATTGAGGTCAAGACTAACCAAAAAGCAGAAAGGTATGTGTGAATGGAATCACACAAGTGGTGTCTAGTCTAACCTCGCAATGAAAGAGACATCGCGCAATTGCTAGTCTAATTCATAAAGCGATCATCAAGATCAACGAGAAGTGTCAATTACACTAAGCTAGTGAATATAAAAGTTTAGCTTCATGTCCCATAACCACTAGCTTAACTTAAATATTTACGAACAAACTGTAAATCTTCACTAATAAAATTGTCACAGGAGGTTCAATCGAACAAGTCCAAGAATTAACCGACGAAGTGAACGCAAGCGTTTCATACCACTTGTTTTACTAAGTCGTTTAATTAGATTTCTCATCCGAGTGAGGTAAAGGTTTGTATATACTAATAGATTGGAAAACGGTTTTAGAAAAAGAGTTTGATATTGAAAATAGAGTTAAAAACATTTTGATAAAAGAGTTTTGATATTTACTACTGGTATTGAAACATTTATATTTTTAAAGTGACAAATCACAAAAATGATTGTAGGAACAATCAATCACAAGAATTCACATGTAAATATGTGAATAGAGTCCAAAGAAATCGATACTGTATCCATCAAAAGGAATGTTCACAAAAGTTCCCGAAGAAATGGTCATCAAAATTGCTAATAAATGATAGCAATAAATCGGGAAATTAACAAGAATCGATTAAATTTGGAAACCAAATCAATTCACTAAAATTCACCTTCGAAGACGTGAATAAAATCCAAAGAATTCGATTCTAAATCCATCAAAGTAGGAATATCCAAAAATTCCAGAAATAGAAGTTATCAAAGTCAACAAAGGAGATATCATCTAATCGGAAAAGAAGAATTGATTAACAAATGGGATAACGAAGCAAAACGAGCATAAATGCATAAATGACTTCAACAAAAATAAAAATCAAGTCGAAGTCGAAGTCAACAAGTAATGGCCATAATAGAGTACAAAACGATTCAACATCATCAACAAAGGATTCAACGGCAAACAAAGTCAGAGTTTTGGAAATCAAGAAATTAGAAATTTCTCAAAAACAAAGTGATCAAAGTCGAATGGAAATCAAGCCGAGGAAAACATAAAATATCAAGTTCGGAATTGTTGAGATTCGAACAAAATCAATCATCGGCTAAATCAAATCAAAGCCGAAAACACAAGAATCAAAAATCAAATGCATACGAATAAGCGTTAGGAATTCATACCTAACGATCAAAGATAATCATTTGCAAATATGAGTGATAAAACGTCGACAAATAGTTGTAACACATGTACTATCTAAGTTATGTTTTATATTTGTTCTAAACTCCAAGCTCTGATACCAAGCTGTGACGCCCCACCTCTATACCCACGCTAGCCAAGAACACTACGGTGTAGTGCTGTCAACTAGCACGGAGAATAAGGCTGTTGAGGAGCGGCCATCAATAGTTGGCCTTACACTAGTATTGGTTATCTCGATGGGAGTGATATAAATATATATATTCTTTCATTTTTCATCTCTGATTTATTTTCTCCCATCGACATACCCCAATTCCAGTATAAAACGAACTACGATGGTTCGTAATAGTTTAGAACAGTAAATATAAAATAACAACACAGATAATATAAATGCGGAACACAGATGAAACGGAAAGTCTCATATATATATAATAACCGATGTCAGTTACAATACATTCACACGGTACATATGATACAACTACAACAGTCGACTAAGGAAGTTACATATACAAGTACATTAACGTATATAATATACATGAATACATATCTTCCTATACAATTTTACATACTACTACAAATGACGACGACTACTCCAAAAGATATGAAAGAACTTCATAGCTCTAGCAGCAACCCAAAGCAGAATATCTACAACCTGAAATACTCGGTCTGACCCGAGTATTAAATTCAAAAGAAAATAATACTCGGGTCAGTCTAATTCAAACTCAGTTATTAGTGCACAGAAGCAATAATAATTAAATAATGAATAGACGACAGTAATTAAACCGAATCAGAATGCAATTCAGAATATTGAATTGAAATGAACAAACAGTTCAAACCATTGAAATATCAATTAAAATATTAATTCAAGTAGGGCTGCAGTACACGCACGCGTGCACTGCCTCGCCACTACTGCATAAGGAATATGCAAAAGATCAAACAATCAAAACAAAATAAAATATCATAAAAGCCATACCGTGTGGCTGCAGTTCACGCTTGCGTGCACTGCCTTGCCACTACAGTGATGATGTACACAAACGGGCACAAGGTCAAACCCGAAATACCGGATTCAACTCAAGTGACTTCGAAAACAATCCATTTGTAAAGGTCAAGTCAGAGACTCAACACATATATGAATGTACTGCCTTTCAAACACAATCCAACAGGGGTAAGCTGCGAACAAATGCAACTGCATCGATGTATACATATGTATATACATCTGTATACATATAAGTAGCAACCAAGAAACAATTGCATAATGAAACCGCGGTTGAAACAAGCAAATAACCACAAAAGACTAAACAGTCAAGCAACGACAATGCAGGTGCCGAACTCAACTGGACAGCACAAGTATATCAATGGTTTGATGTCCAGAGGCAATGCAAACCTAACATAGCAGTATGGACAGTGAAATAAAGACTGCATGAAAATAACTCAAGCCTAGTAACATGTTACTGCAACTACACATGAGATTCAAATTGAAGACAAAATGAAATTCAAGTCTAATACCAAAAACTATAACACAGACATACATGTCTGCATACTCAAGTGCAGTCTCACATGAAAGAAGTCAACTTATATGAACAATGCATGCTACATGAAGCTACACATAAAACTTATAATGCAACTGATCAGAGATGGAAGCTAGGAGCATGTGCCCCAAAGGCAATGGTACAACGTGGAATGAGATCCATGTGCCCAAAAGGTCAGAGGCAAATGCAAACTACAGGTCTAACTCGAGTACAAATGGAGATGCAAACAAACTGCACCAAAGAGCAACGATCAGTTCAAGTGACAATGCCAATTTGAACAAGTGTACATGCATCAGAATGTACATGACATGAAGACAACAAGTACCACAGTAAAATGAAGTGGAAGGCTGTCTCAAGCAACAGCAACATACAGGTTCGAAGAGGGCAAAGAAATGCCAAAGTTGAACGAAATCACTTCGTCAAAATCAAGTCAAAGCCGAAGCCAATACTGTCACAAGCCGAAGTCAACAGAATGTACAAAGTCAACTGCAGTGCGAATCAGTAAACACTACAGGATGAGGCTGGACATTTCATATATACAAATGACCACAAAGACTTCAAAGTGATATATATATATATATATATGCAACACAACAGCAGGTCGAAAATGCTCAGGAGGGAGTACAAAATAACTAGAGTCGAAACAACACACAATACGGTGAGCTCGAGCACAAGAAAACTCACATCCCGAGTGAACAACGTAATGCACAAATCAAAACCCGAGCTTATAGAGGGCTCAGTGCCAAAGCCGATCAATTCAAACAAGAAAAATGGAACAAAGTAGAGACTGTCATCAAAATTAGTTCACAATAAGCTACTGTGAACTGAAGTGAAGGCATGAACCCAAATCAGACACATTACAACAGATTACAGTGGACAAATGAAGCATCTGTGTAAATGTATGTAGCAAGTTCAAGCTACAAATCAATACAACGTATAGACATTCATATCTATGTCAATTGAAACAGTAGCAGCATAAGCAACTGGCACAGCACGTTCAAAAACAGAGGAGATTCCAAGTCATCTAGGAATCGCAACCCTTAATCTATGTCGTTTTAAATAAGAGACAGTTTTGAACAAGTGATAAGAGAAAATTAAATCACTAGCCGAGATAAACAATCACCAAAAATATACGAAATTCGAGCAAAGTCTCAGTCAAGAAGAACAAAACCAATAAAACACGAATCGAACCACGATAGAAAAAAAATCATCAACATCGAAACAAAGTCGAACGACCAAAGCACGATACTGCGAAAGAACTAGATGTGAGTGGTAGAGCACTCACCTTGTTGAAGAGCACGTAATGGAGCAACCAAGTACAACTGAAGAAGAGTCGAAGCCGTAGCTTCACGAGATGAACGATCGACAAAGGCGAGCGGCGAGAATCATCCTCTGATCGATCCACAGCAAGCGGCAACCATGAATGTCACAAAGCCCTAATTTTTACAGAGGGACGAAGAAGATAAACGAAGCCGCCATTATTTACTTCGGTTGTTTTATTGTTTTAGGGCTTGCGAAGTCCAAAATGAACAAAGAGGAGGGGATGGGTATAAATTTTATCTCGGCAAAATAACGTGGGCCAATATTATTTCGAAGCCCGCTTAACCCTTAACAATAATTAAAAGAATTTAAACCCGATCAAATCCCAATAACAATCAGCTATCGCCATTAATCATTTAATGAAGATAATTAATTGATGCACAATCCCGGGTTGTTACAATAACGACGTATCACATATTCGGAATGGGTTATACGACCCAAAGGTCCTTTCCTGGCTAACCCGAATATTGAGCGCAAAATTTAAAACATATGGATATGGGGTTTCAATTAAGTCACAACTTAATAATTCCAAATTTTCTTTCAAATGGTTTAAATCTATTACCATTTCAAATCTTTTAAAAAAAAGATTTATTTCACAAAATTACACTTAGTTTCACAAAGATTCATTTACGGATTTCAAAACAATTTCCGTTTCAATTGGATTAATTCATTAAATCTTTAAATCAAAGATTTATCTCATAGCTTTCAAAACTGTTTCCAAAATTCATCCATAACTTGCAAAATCATTTTCAATTTAACTTGAAATCCCTTAAATACATTTTGAAATTCATTTCTCATATGAAAGCTTTTTATCATTTAGAAACAATAGTTTTATTTTGGAAAAACCTGATTCTATTTATACAAGTTAAAAATCTTTGAGTTAATTCAAATTCTCACAACAATACTTTAAAAATGGTTTTAAAACCCCATATAAACTTGTATACCCTTTTTAAATCATAAATATAGAATTCAATTTCAGATATTGAATTCAAATTATTCAGATTTCAAATCTTTATTAAGTTATTCAAAATAACTTTCATTCTTAAAACACCTTTTCAAAATCTTTTCACATTAAACTTAATTTATTTCCAAAACTATTTGAATTTAAAATTCAAATTCAAAACTTATTTATAAAATCTGTGACTTAACCGATTTCCATGTGAAATCCATATTTGTGTGTGTATAAGTGTGGTCCAGGGATTTTACACAATAGTGCCCACATCAATCATTACAAATATATCAATATCGATAAGCGGTATAACCAATAACACTTATGTTCATTCACAGTTTCACAGTAAAATAAATTTATCAATCACGAAGATTCATCATTACAATTCGATGTGGGTTTCGGATAACCAACTGGAATCCGACTCACTGTCGCATCGAAATTTAAATGCCGTTTTAAAGGCTAAGGGTTTACAGAATAAAATTACCAATCATAATCCAGCACATAGTAATTCACATCTTATGGCATCACAATTTCAAACAGAAATATCAATTCATTTTACAATAAATCAGATATCCTACATACACAACCCACAAGCAATCATCTTCAATTTTTGTTGTAATTAATTCAAATTAATTATTAAGTCTTAATTACTAAATTTATTACCTTAAATCATTAAGTAAAAATCTAAATTATTAATCAAACTTAATTACCCATTTATTAATTTCTAATTACTTAGTAAATCAATTATTCATTCTTAATTAAATTACTTGATTAATTAACTACTAATCATTAATTAATTAATTTAAAGTAGTTAATTATAAATATATTTATTACTTAATCACCTATTAACTCAAATTCTAATTATATTGTAATTATTCTTAATTACTTCCAATAAGTAAATAATTTATATTAATTTCTCATCTTAATTAAAATTTTATAAGTCTCTTTAAATTTTGAAATCAATTATAGTACTAACTACAAACTTAATTGTTTGTTAACTTTATACTTAATTCAAATCAATTCTTAATTAAAATAGTAATTAAGGGCTAGAAACATTGTAAAGAATTAACTACATAATTATAAAATATTGATCAAGGTTTTAGGAAGCATTGTTACATATCCACTTGGTTAATTAATACTTGAAATAAATTCTTGATTCAAATATAGTCAACATTAGTTACTTAATAACTACTGAAATTTGCTTAACATTTTTTTTACTGTAAATTTATAGTCCAACTACAACCCGAGATTACCCAGATTTTTCTCGAGTAAACACTCGAGATTCCCTTGCATTTCCCGAAGCATCTCTCTCCCTCACATATACTTCTTCTTCCTCTTTTTATTTTTTTTCCAATGAGTTATACTTGAACTTAATTTTAAAACGAAAGCATCTGGTAATCAACTCACAAACTCGAGTTCCCTACCGAAGCGAACACTACATTTACTTGAGAATCACCTCGCGCCATTCACCATCGTACCTGACACAACGTCAATAACGTGCCTGTGCATGTGTACGTGAACCCCCGCCACCTCTGGTCGAGTCGCCACCCACCTCCAAGTCACTGATCATCTCCACTTTCGATCTCAACCACCAAAAACCCAAAACTATCTCGAAATCAAAATCGAGCTCATCGGTTCCCACCAGGAACCCAAACATCACCAGTAAATCACCTCGCATTCCCACGTCACGTCATTGGCGATCATGAAACTCCATCCACGGTTGCTTCGATGACTCACAAAGCCTCTCCCCCTGGTCTGGTCCCACTCGACGCCTCGACGAGTGTGCACGAGCCAAAAGCCCATAAGCCATTTTTACAGTCCTTAAACCCTAAAATGTCTTCGTCCTCTCAATCCACTAAATAGAAAATTTATTTGACATTTTTCTCAAGATCAGGGGGCGGCTATATTTGCTACAACCCAAGTTTCAATAATTTAAATTGATTCAATTCTCTTAAATTTGAAAAAAGCAATTTTTATTCAAATTCAAACTGCTCATAAATTACTAATCCAAAAATCTAAATTTTTGTTTTAAAATTCATGTCTTGCAGTATGAATTCAATTCGTATACCTGAATTCATAAATTATGAAGTTCAAAATTTTGACTTATTTTAAAACTATGCTTATTTTCTTACTTTCGAGGATTATCAAAAATTGATTTAACTTGAATAAGTTGTAATTCTTGAATATATACTATAACAAACCATTTTTTTAGCACCAAGTCTTAATAGCAAGAAGAATCAGAGAAAATGATCTTTGATGTTGTTTTGGAGCCTGTATATTTTTATCAGAGGTATATACATCCCTGCTTACAAACATACATTATCGACCTATGCACAGATGATCACATATGAATGCATTCAAACAAGTTACAATATTTTATTTTATCTTATTATCATTATTGATCAACACTATCAAGATAGAAAACTAAATAAAGTTTGCTCACCTTAAGAAGTTTTGAAACAGAGAGAAATTTTTGAAACTGCATATTGATTTCTCTCTTTTAATCTGTTTTGCTTTGCTTTCAGTTGAATGTTGTTTTGAGTTTTATAGATGATGATTTTACATTTTTTTCTCTGGTTTTGCTAAGTCAAATGAACGAACAAAGGTGAGAAAAAATGCATATACAAGGGAATATTCAGTATATTATTTGTACAAAAAACATGCTGTAGAGGCTTGCATTAATTGCCTTGGTATGTTTCATTAATGGCTTTGTACTTTAGGTTTTCATTTGCAAGCTATTACCCATACTTTGTCTACAGCCTAGCTTACTTGTATCATTTTTTTTTCTTTAGTACTTGTTTATGCTTACCTATATTCTACTTCACAGCTACATATTTTACTTGCCTTTTCTTTACTCAGCTGAGATGCTGTATTTTTTTTTGTATTAATTGTTTCCTTTCTTTTGTTTCTTGTTTTGTTTCATGTGTTCATACTATTTCAATTGTATATGCATTTACAGGCTACCTATTTTATTTGCCTACATTAAAATTCATTTGATTTTATTTTTTTGTATGTTTGCGGTTTTTTTTTGTGTTTTAGCCCTCTTGCATTGTTTAAATGTAATATTATTTTAGTTTACCTACATTGCTTCTAATTTGTTTTACAACAAATCCACCTTGTTTTATTATTTCCTTGTTTAAATTCTTCTATTTGCCTTGTCTTATTGCTTGCACAGTTTGTTTGTTTGTTTATCTTCTTTTTGAAAGCCACTTTGTTTGTTTACCTAAGTATTTATATTTATGGTTATTATTTTATCACATAGATGTTTTATATTGTAGTTTGATTTAGTTTAATGTTTCCTTATAACTATAAAATTTCATTTGTATTTCTGTTGTTATTATTTTATAGTTTGATTACTAAACATTAATTTATAACTTATATTTTATTTTATACCTTTTATTATTATTTTTTTAAAGAAAATTCTCTTTGAACTTCCAAATCAAACTTTTTTTTATAATACTATTCATTTGAAAATAATTAACTTTATGTTTTTGAGTTTCAAATCCAATTAAAAAGCAAATAAGAATACATTTCTTATTAAAATTGAAAAATTCAAACAAATCCGTAATTTAATACAAAAATCTAATTAAATTATAAATTTAAATTCGTCATTAAAACTGGGTCGTTACAGATTCCCCTCCTTAAGAAATTTCGTCCTCGAAATTTGCCAAGGAGACAACAAAGATTGATAAAAGATAGAGGAATATCATTCCAGATCAATCTAGATACCAATTCTGCATTTGGCTTACCAAATCAGAATATCAACAATAGATGTGAGAACAACTCAATCAACTACGAAACAATTGGTTTATCTGATCTACGAAGTACACAGGGGTATTGGTTAGTTCGAAGGGATAACTAATCGTTCGTAAAATATACCGAAACCCAATGAAATAGATAGAA
Organism: Allium cepa; assembly: GCA_030765085.1. Classification (NCBI taxonomy): domain Eukaryota; kingdom Viridiplantae; phylum Streptophyta; class Magnoliopsida; order Asparagales; family Amaryllidaceae; genus Allium; species Allium cepa. The sequence continues at coordinate 861,834,769 of CM060939.1, read as the reverse complement.
ATAGATTTGATTACGATTTCAGATTCAAGATTTAATTTATTTACGATTTGCTAAGAAATACAACTAATGATAGTTCCAGTGTCGAACAAAATTCAAACAATTTAATCGTAAACGAGAAGATTACCTTATAAAATTTATTTTCCTAAATTAGTTTGTTGAGGTTGAAGAATCGTCTTTGATTGCATACACTTTCTTTACTAAGTCTGCTTCTTTGCTGGAAAATTGTTGATCCTATGTCCCGGCTTGCGGCATTTATAACATCCCGTAGATTCCTGATCTGGCCTCATAAATGGCTCTCTCATTCCTGGCTTCCAAGGATTCTTACATTTATCCGAGTAGTGACCTTTCTCCAAGCAATTGATACAAGTAACATCCTTCTTTTTCTTCTGTATACTCTTCCTTCCATTATCTTCCCTCGATTTCTTTCCGCCAAACTTCCTTTTTCTCCAATTCAGATTACTTCCATTTCCAATTTCCTCCGGATCTTTTTGCTTTTCCAAAGTATCGTATCTATAGCCCATATCAATCAATTCATAAAAAGATTCTTTGACGTGAGTAGTCATCCTTTCCTGAAACTCCTTGTTCATTCCCCGAATAAACTTTTCATTCTTCTTTAATGGTGTATTCACCAATTCTGGACCAAATCGAGATAATTCAATAAATTTGTTCATGTATTCCTCAAATGATAAACTTCCTTGCTTCAAATCCATAAACTCCTGGTACACTCTAGAGATACATGTAGACGACATATATCGCTGCTCAAACACTTCTTTGAAACGACTCCAAGTAAATTCATCCACCGACTCGTCCAATGTAATTTCTTCCCACCAAGCTAAAGCCTCTTCCTGGAGTTACCAAGAAGCTATCAATCGCATCTGATCATCTTCTAATTTTAGTCCTTTGAAAATCTTTTCACACGATCGAGTCCAGGCTTGTGCTTCGATAACAGTTTCTTTGCCTGTGAATGGCTTTCCACTAAGTCTAGAAAAACTTCGATATAGATCAGCCAAATTTGATTGAGATTGAATAGGAATATCTGTCGTTGCAGGGTTTTGATTAGTTGAAGTGGTACTTTCCTGTCTCCTATTTCGTCCTCTTCTTCCACTCATTCTTACTATCTGTAAATAGTAAGAAATCCGATTTAGGCATTCAGACGAAATATCTTAGAGAATAACAACAGATAAAAAGAATAGATTAAGAAATTTGGGTTTTGGTTCCACTGGTTGTAATCATTCTAGGGTATACTTTACCCTATCTCTAATGAGCCATCTAAGGTGTTACATTCGATAGCTAAAGTTCTTACTCAACCTTCAGCTTTGATACCAACTTGTCACGACCCAAACTCGATGTCCAACAAACAACATCAAATTCGTATCGCGGGAGCTTGCAACACCATTAAATGATAAATAACACAGCGGAAATAAAAGATGATATCACTGATATAACATGAATACAATATCTGATACATCAATTTGATACAATAATAATCATCAACATCAGAGAATAAACAACACAAAATACAGCGGAACACGATACAATATGAAATAAGTCTTCTCAGAATATAATACTGCAACTCTGATCCAAAAAGCTCCAAAGATAAATCTCCAAAACTCCTAGCTCGATCCACCGTCAAGATAGCACTAAGCAAGCAAGTCTCGTCCATATCCAAAGACTGAACTAGCTCCAGATGATCTACTGAACCTAATTATCTGAAAAAACCAAACTCTAGACTGCCCGTGTGGAAAAAATTTGAGCATCCAGAGTTTAGGAAATAAACAATAAACTTTGGGTCAGTCGTGAGACTGGTATGAGCAAACAAAAACAGTTGGTCTTTAAAACAATCAAAGATTTAAATTTTTATAATCGCACCGCTTTTGAAAAATGAGACTACCATAAGGCCCCCCGCACACAAACACAATGCAAACGCAGAATCGAAGGATATTTCTCCTTATGATAGTCAAATATGCTTGATACGCGAATTTCTTTGATATTATTACTATAAGTTCAAAGTGCAGAAAAATATTTCGGAAGTAGAATATAAATCTTAGCCGGCATAGACATTCCGAACTATGCCTTCTGTAGCTACCATCCAAACAGTGGGGCGCCACCATAAGTAGATGGCAGGTAATACAACTAATACCGTACAAGGCTCGTATTGGATGAATGGATTTTCCAACAAATGGTCAGGCCAAGGAACTTCCCATTGCCACATGGAAACGCCTCTGGAAGGACGCCCCGAGAACCAAACCGGATCTCTGCCAAACAAGGCCGGCTACCCCCTTCCCGGGGAATGTACAAAAACTCAGATATGCCACCCCCGGTCCTTTGGGACCTTTAAACGAGAGCTCTCTAACCAACAACATCACACAGTAAACAATATAGTGTGTCCACATGAGTAAGTATCTGGGCTCCATACCATGATACTACCCTTTTCCAGAAGGAATGGTCATACCCTAGGGAAGCTACCCCTGAAACCTTGCCGCACAATTCCTGTTTCGACCATTACCAGTTTGCGAGGCTCAACGAAGTCTCGTCCACAAAGCTACGCTTTTTACAAAAGCCAAACTTTGATCAACAAATGATCAGCAACACTCAACATGCACATTACTAAGTTGGGAATATGTCGCTGATAACCTTCAACTACATAACCTCTGAGCTCGTAAGTCTCAGAGTAGGGTGTTAATGCTAAGAGAATAAATTCTCCGCCACCAACAGAAATGTATTTGAAAGAAATCTGCTTTATATCTCAAAATGTAATGTCAGACATACAATCCATTCAAGTCTGTTCTGGGTTCGAACAGAACCGAAGGCACTTCCAAAGAAGGCCTTGCAATCCGGGTATTCACAATCCCGATCGAACTTCCCATCACTTAGGGAAATCTCTATACCGTAGCTACTCGGTGCAGAGACAATCGATAGGTCATCCTATCGTTCTCACAAATAACTGGTCTTCACCACCGGTCTTCAAATGCTATCCATAACGACGTATCACATATTTGGAATGGGTTATACGACCCAAAGGTCCTTTCCCGGCTAACTTGAATAGTGAGCGCAACATTTAGAATATATGGATATGGGGTTTCAATTAAGTCACAACTTAATAATTCCAAATTTTCTTTCAAATGGTTTAAATCTATTACCATTTCAAATCTGTTAAACAAAAAGATTTATTTCACAAAGTTCACTCAGTTTCACAAAGTTTCATTTACGGATTTCAAAACAATTTCTGTTTCAATTGGATTAATTCATTAAATCTTTAAGTCAAAGATTTATCTTATAGCTTTCAAAACTGTTTCCAAAAACCATCCATAACTTGCAAAATCGTTTTCAATTTAACTTGAAATCCCTTAAATACAATTTGAAATTCATTTCTCATATGAAATCTTTTTATCATTTAGAAACAATAGTTTTATTTTGGAAAAACCCGATTCTATTTATACAAGTTAAAAATCTTTGAGTTAATTTAAATTCTCACAAAAATACTTTAAAAATGGTTTTAAAACCCCATATAAGCTTGTATACCGTTTTTTAGTCATAAATATAGAATTCAATTTCAGATATTGAATTAAAATTATTCAGATTTCAAATCTTTATTAAGTTATTCAAAATAACTTTCATTCTGAAAACACCTTTTCAAAAGCTTTTCACATTAAACTTAATTTATTTCCAAAACTATTTGAATTCAAAATTCAAATTCAAAACTAATTTAAAAAACTGTGACTTAACCGATTTCCATGTGAAATCCATATTTGTGTGTGTATAAGTATGGTCTAGGGATTTTACGCAATAGTGCCCACATCAATCATTACAAATATATCAATATCGATAAGCGGTATAACCAATAACGCTTATCTTCATTCACAGTTTCACAGATAAAATAAATTTATCAATCACGAAGATTCATCATTACAATTCGATGTGGGTTTCGGATAACCAACTGGAATCCGACTCCCTGTCGCATCGAAATTTAAATGCCGTTTTAAAGGCTAAGGGTTTATAGAATAAAATTAACAATCAAAATCCAGCACATAGTAATTCACATCTTATGGCATCACAATTTCAAACCGAAATATCAATTCATTTTACAATAAATCAGATATCCTACATACACAATCCACAAGCAATCATCTTTAATTTTTGTTGTAATTAATTCAAATTAATTATTAAGTCTTAATTACTAAATTTATTACCTTAAATCATTAAGTAAAAATTTAAAATATTAATCAAACATAATTACCCATTTTTTAATTACTAATTACTTAGTAAATCAATTATTTATTCTTAATTAAATTACTTGATTAATTAACTATTAATCATTAATTAATTAATTTAAAGTAGTTAATTATAAATATATTTATTACTTAATCACCTATTAACTCAAATTCTAATTATATTGTAATTATTCTTAATTACTTCCCAAAAGTAAATAATTTATATTAATTTCTCATCTTAATTAACATTTTATAAGTCTCTTTAAATTTGGAAAATCAATTATAGTACTAACTACAAACTTAATTGTTTGTTAACTTTATACTTAATTCAAATCAATTACATAATTAAAATAGTAATTAAGGGCTAGAAACATTGTAAAGCATTAACTACATAATTTTAAAATATTGATCAAGGTTTTAGGAAGCATTGTTATGTATCCACTTGGTTAATTAATACTTGAAATAAATTCTTGATTCAAATATACTCAACATTAGTTACTTAATAACTACTAAAATTTGCTTAACATTCTTTTTATTGTAAATTTATAGTCCAACTACAACTCGAGATTACCCAGATTTTTCTCGAGTAAACACTCGAGATTCCCTTGCATTTCCCGAAGCATCTCTCTCCCTCACATATACTTCTTCTTCCTCTTTTATTTTTTTTCCAGTGAGTTAAACTTGAACTTAATTTTAAAACGAAAGCATCAGGTAATCAACTCATAAACTCGAGTTCCCTACCGAAGCGAACACTACATTTACTCGAGAATCACCTCGCGCCATTCACCATCGTACCTGACACAACGACAATAAGGTGCCTGTGCACGTGTACGTGAAACCCCGCCACCTCTGGTCGAGTCGCCACCCACCACCAAGTCACTGATCATCTCCACTTTCGATCTCAACCACCAAAAACCCAAAACTATTTCGAAATCAAAATCGAGCTCATCGATTCCCACCAGGAACCCAAACATCACCGGTAAATCACCTCGCATTCCCACGTCACGTCACTGGCAATCATGAAACTCCGTCCATGGCTGCTTCGATGACCCACGAAGCCTCTCCCCCTGGTCCGGTCCCACTCGACGCCTCGACGAGTGTGCACGAGCCAAAAGCCCATACGCCAATTTTACAGTCCATAAACCCTAAAATGTCTTCGTCCTCTCAATCCACTAAATTGAAAATTTATTTGACATTTTTCTCAAGATCAGGGGTGGCTATATTTGCTACAATCCAAGTTTCAATAATTTAAATTGATTCAATTCTCTTAAATTTGAAAAAAAGCAATTTTTATTCAAATTCAAACTGCTCGTAAATTACTAGTCTAAAAATCTAAATTTTTGTTTTAAAATTCATGTCTTGCAGTATGAATTCAATTCGTATACCTGAATTCGTAAATTATGAAGTTCAAATTTTTGACTTATTTTAAAACTATGCTTATTTTCTTGCTTTACAGGATTATCAACAATTGATTTAACTTGAATAAGTTTTAATTCTTGAATATATACTATAACAAACCATTTTTGTTTTAGCACCAAGTCTTAATAGCAAGAAGAATCAGAGAAAAAGATCTTTGATGCTGTTTTAGAGCTTGTATATTTTTATCAGAGGTATATACATCCCTGCTTACAAACATACATTATCAACCTATACACAGATGATCACATATGTATGCATTCAAACAAGTTACAATATTTTATTTTATTTTATCTCATTATCATTACTGATAAACACTATCAAGATAAAAACTAAAGAAAGTTTGCTCACCTTGAGAAGTTTTGAAACAGAGAGAAATTTTTGAAACTGTAGATTGATTTCTCTCTTTGAATCTGTTTTGCTTTCCTTTCAGTTGAATGTTGTTTTGAGTTTTATAGATGATGATGTTTACATTTTTTCTTCTTCTGGTTTTCCTAAGTCAAATGAACGAACAAAGGTGAGAATAAATGCATATACAAAGGAGTATGCATTATATTATTTGTACAAAAAACATGTTGTAGAGGCTTGCATTAATTGCCTTGGTATGTTGCATTAATGGCTTTGTACTTTAGGTTTTCATTTGCAAGCTATTACCCATACTTTGTCTACGGCCTAGCTTACTTGTATCATATTTTATTTTTATTTTTTTTCTTTAGTACTTGTTTATGCTTACCTATATTCTACTTCACAGCTACATATTTTACTTGCCTTTTCTTTACTCGGTGGAGATGATGTATTTTTTTGGGTATTAATTGTTTCCTTTCTTTTGTTTCTTGTTTTGTTTCATGAGTTCATACTATTTCAATTGCATATGCATTTACAGGTTACCTATTTTATTTGCCTACATTAAAATTCATTTGATTTTATTTTTTTGTATGTTTGCATTTTTTTTTTGTTTTTCAGCCCTCTTGCATTGTTTAAATGTAATATTATTTTAGTTTACCTGCATTGCTTCTAATTTGTTTTACAACAAATCCACTTTGTTTTATTATTTCCTTGTTTAAATTCTTCTATTTGCCTTGTCTTATTGCTTGCACAGTTTGTTTGTTTGTTTATCTTCTTTTTGCAAGCCACTTTGTTTTTTTACTTAAGTATTTATATTTATGGTTATTATTTTATCACATAGATGTTTTATTTTGTAGTTTGATTTAGTTTAATGTTGCCTTATAACCGTAAAATTTCATTTGTATTTCTGTTGTTATTATTTTATAGTTTGATTACTAAACATTAATTTATAACTTATATTTTATTTTATACTTTTTATTATTATTTTTTTAAAGAAAATTTACTTTGAACTTCCAAATCAAACTTTTTTTATAATTCTATTCATTTGAAAATATTTAACTTTATATTTTTGAGTTTCAAAGCCAATTCAAAAGCAAATAAGTATACATTTCTTATTAAAATTGAAAAATTCAAACAAATCCATAATTTAATCCAAAAATTTAATTAAATTATAAATTTAAATTCGTCATTAAAACTGGGTCGTTACAACAGTGAATTAAAACATCAGTCTATTCAATCGCCTGTAAAAAAATCGCAACCCAAATATCAGCCAATCCATAATTCCTCTAATGGCTGAGCAACCAAATTGCCTACCATTAATAATCGACTCGTCTAAAAACATGGGCAATTCGAATCGAACACGACGAGAACTACCAAATTTCGAATTGGGTTGCGATTGACTTTTGTTTTCTGAGAAAATTGGGTTGAGAAATTGTGAGTTAATCTATTTTCGAATGTCGCCATGAATTATATAAGTAGTATGCTTGGAGATTTGAGTTTTATTAAACTGATATTATTCTCAATTACATTCATTTTGTAGTGTAGGGTTCGAGCGTGGGTTGCGGGTTGGTTTCGCATACCCGTTTCATTTTTCGTGTTTGCCTACTGTTAAAACATATGTTGGTAAGGGATGCAAATTAACGTAGTTGCATCGGTTGACTTTAAAACCGAGGCGACTAAAACTATTTGCATCGACGTATTTGCATCGGTTGTTGGTGACAACTGATGCAAATTTGATTTTTTATTACCTATTGCTTTCCACGCACCAATTGCATCGGTTATTAAGACAGAACTGATGCAAATAGTTCTATTTGCATCAGTTTTTACTTCAACCGATTCAAATGAGGCGATGCAAATGGTCTGTTTTGTAGTAGTGACAGTTATGTTGTGCAAATAAATCTATCTCATTTTGTTGCTTGAAAATAATCCTAGTGATAGTCGCTGCATCATCGACGTTCATTTTCACGACTTGAAATAAAGGATATTACAATATATGTTTCATTTTTATCGATGTTTTGAACTTTAGGTATGTATCATCATTATTTTTTTAAAAGTTGAACATAGTAAGATACAATTCTAATCAATCATTAATTTATTTAAAATCTGAAGTATAGGATTAATTCAAAATGTTGTAGAAAATCTTCTCACATAAAATACACATAGTAATAGTTAAATAAGCAACTGGAATTGTTCAAAATTTTCATCTTTTAATGTTCCTAATGAACCAAAATTATTACCCGACTTGCTCAGATTCAATACTTGTATATATAATGAAACAGTTGAAAAATGGACTAAAAGCACTAGTAATAAAATTTTGTAGCAATGCAAGCCTGTTTGGAATTCTGTAGACACATGTTATTTAATTGTAAACTATTATTTACTATTCCTTTTTCTAATATTTCTATTTTTAATTTTAATTATGTGATTAATTAATTTTTAACTCTATCAATTTTTTTTACAAATTTATCAGCTCAAATGCTTGTGCAAATATTTCCATGGTAAAAGTAATTTAAATCTGATAATATTACTATAGGATTTAAGCATATATGTGGAGATATGTTTAACATGGTTCCTTCTTGAGATCTTTTATCATGAAGATGTCCTTATTAGCATTTCGACTACTGCCTTTATATTATATAGGAGAAATATTAATAAACAGATTTTACATTATGTAGTGGTTAAATGAATAATGACTTCAATATTTTGATGCATTTACGAACTAAATGAATATAGCATGCAACATGCAATGAAGATCTTTAGGAAACTAAAATATTTTTTAATAAATATCATAATACCAAATACAGGACATACTTTACATTTTAACTTCCACGTTAAAGTAATCGACGTTCATTCAAAAAACCGAAACAACTCTTTTAAGGATATTATCCACATTTCTTACCAAGCTAAAATATTATACATAAAATGTTTTGACAATTGATGGATGAACTAAATTGATCTGTTATTATTCAAATTGTAACCTCCATTTGGATCCTTTATTAATATCATCTCCAATTATCAGCATTTTTCTATTCTTCACTTTGATTCCATTATCTATTTAACTCATCAATAATAATGTGATGTTTCAACCAATTGATGCCCATTAACCCAAAATCCTTCGAACTTTGAATTCGAGCCAACACATACCCTTCGAAACACGTAGACCTCTTCGTCATCGAGTATAAGAACACTGTGTCATAAGGATCACCTTTATCTTTCATGAAATCCAATTTGAAAAAAGGCAACGAGTGAAGGCCCTTCATCTCTCACTGTGCCATCTTTCCAAATATTTTCGAACCAGCCTATTTCATCGTAACCAATAAAGGCTTCGTCATATGCAATGTTTACATTTCAAAGTCATGGTTGTACACAACAAAAACGGAGAACCATAGCATTGACAAGGTGGTTGAGGACATAAGCCTTGTATGGTTGATCCACCTTCCCTTTTCCTATGACTTCATGAGGTTTGGAAAGTTCTGAAGATTATGGCAAGAAATGCAAATCTGGGTCTGATTTACAAAGTTTCTAAGAAGGGTGTAAGGGCATTGAATTCTCCATTGATGGTGAGAAGGTAGATCATGGAAGCACATTATAGGCTTTATTTGGCCAACAAGCTCTTTTTTTGTTTAAAGATACAAAATTTAGGGTCATTTCTTAGTGAAGTTTGTAATTGCATTAACATTAAACAAAAGTATGAGGGTTCTGAAGGTAATGGAAAATACGAGATTACTAAATAAATACATTGGCAAAAATAGGTGCATATTAGAGTAAATTTATGCAATTATATGTTTATTATTATTAATAAAAATTGCTTTAACAATATTTAACACGATTTCACTCAGAGTTGGCACCTAGTTTTGTAAAAGGCATTCATTCAGTAAGCTCCTCCGTCACAACAACCTGAGAATCTTTCATATTTTCATTCAAAATCAATGTAATAACTAGCTTCAATAAAAATAACCCAAAAGGTTGTATTGTAAATGAAGCAAGAACTTGTTGGATCGAATAAAACCTACAGTGCAATTTCACACTCCGCTTGCTTAGTATTAAAGAAGAATACAAAGCCCTCACATGATTCTCCCTAACCTAGTAAATCGGACACCAAACACTACATTTCTCAACATGGTCTTTAAGGACATTCATACCACCTTGAAGTCGTAAAACAATGCAAGGTTCATTGACTATGCAAGGCTTAGATCCACGACCGCCTTGTCAAAGATATGGATGTTCTTCCTCATCCGTTGTAAATAACAGTAAACTCAAAAAACATAGATGTTGTTTATGGTGAAGTCAATGTTTGTTACAATTTGAAAATAACTGATCGATTTAGTTCGACCATCAAATTTTCGAACATTCTATTTAGAATAGTTTGATTTAGTAAAAAAAATGTTGATAATATCCTTGAAAGTTTGGTTTTATTTTTAAATTAATGTCAAATACTTTAGCATGGAAGTTATAATATAAAGTATGTCTTCAATTTTGTATTATGGCACTTTTTCAAAATTATAAGACAATTTAATTTAACGACCCTATACCACTAATGTCCTAAAACCAACTCAATATACCAATGCACAACAAACATAAACGATGAATGCTCGTTTGAAACTAGATATAGAAATTGTACAACATAATTCTCAAAAAACATAGGAAAAATATAATAGGTGAATAAATTTGTTCATGCGAGACAGTAAAATGCAAACTAATATGCATATCTCATGTTTTGCAAATATCATAGCATAATGGTCAAAATACGCTACTTGGGTTATTTTTTGAATACGCAAAAGAGTGCATGAAGATGTATATTACAACCTTTTTTGCCAGTTGTAATAGATGCATTTTTTTAACAACTCTTTTTTTCAGTTGTAATAGGTGTCTATTACAACTTTTTGTTTACTAGTTATAATAATTATTTAATAATCATAATTAAATATTAATACTTAATAATCAATAATGAATTAGAAAGCAAATAACAAATAATAATTACTACTAGATGATAATAATTAACTTAAAATATAAAGTAATTAATATTAATAATTAATATACTAATTAATAATTATTAAAAAAATCATATTAGAATTAATTTTAAATAATTAATAATTAACATTAATAAATAAAAATTAAGAAATAACAATTAATATTAATTATTAATATTTAATAATTGATATTTAAAATATTATAATCAATAATCAACAATAAATATTGATTACCATTAAATAATAATATTTAATTTGAAATATGAAATATGAAATATGAAATATGAAATATGAAATAATCAGTATTAATAATTACCAATACAGTCACATTTTCAAAGCCAATCTAATTTAGAAATTATTGGTGTACAAACCTCAAGAATCTTAGATAAGACGGGTGTAGAAAATCAAGAGAAGCTTTGAAGAATTTTCCTTTTGTTTTTATGCTTTTATATTATAATATTTATCATAATTTTTTGATGTTGGAGATGGGAACAGGATGCACGAGAAGTGGTTAGATATTAGCAGACTGATAGAATGGCCAAGTGATGAGTTTAAGATGTATTTATAAACCTTAATTAGCTTTAGCTTTAGCAAGTTGACCAATTTTTTAATTAATGCGTTCTCTCTTATGTTACCCATAAAATCTTAGAAATATTTGCACCACCTAATTTCGTATTTCCAAATTTAACTAGTTTATGGAAGAAATAAAAGATTAACTTTGAGAGATTTTTGCAATAAATATAGATTTGATAAAAAATTTCCTTTTCCGTTAAACATTCCTTAAGTTTTTTACTCTGTTAAAATCTTAAAAATCTCACAAAAAAGTTAATAAATCATTATAGTATATTACATTATATACTAATTTTGTCAGTAAATGCATTAATGAGTTAAGATTATTACTCCGTTGACCACCACCATAACGCGAAATTAGTTAATCATGTATAATAAAGGCAATTGCTAAGGTACCAATAAGGGAACCTGCACGAAAATAGTTCTCTAGGAGGAACAATAGTGAACAAATCTCCACCTACGTGCTCTAATCTTAAAGTCACATTTTCAAATATAAATTAATATTTACATAAAAATAGATGTATAGATATCTGCGTGAACAAGTTTTAAAAAAAAACATTTAGTACAGTGAAAAATTATTTTCATAATTTAAAATAAAACATTAGAAAGTATATAGTAAAGAACAATTTACAATTAAATAATGTTTGTGTACACACTAGCAGGCAGACAGACAGTGCAACAAAATAGTTTAGTATTATTTCTTTCATGTCATTTTCAAGTTGTTTGTTACGTAGAAGTACTCAGGCACATGCTTTTCATGTTGGTAAAGCATTTGATATTTTTGCTTCACCAAAAAAAAAATTAAGAAATGAATATTTTCACAATTATATGTTGTTGTGTAATTGACTATATATATTTTATGTGGGCTGATTTTCTGCTACTTTAAGAAATTGTTTCTATACTTAAAACTTTTCAATTAAAATTAAAATTAAAATTAACGATTGATGAAAACTATATTTTATTGTGTTCAAATTTTAAGAAAATAATGAAGATTACTGAAAGTGAATTAAGAAGGAAAAAAATCACAAACACAAATACGCAGAGTATAACATTTTCTATTGGAGCTTTCCACCGAAGCTCCTTGTTTTTGATGTTGTTATAAGAAAAATGCTTCTGATAATGAGTATGTAAATTAAGTATCTGTTTTTTCTATATCAGAAAGTGTAAAACATCTTACACTTTTGTATAGAAAGCGTAATTTAACTTGCGCTTTTTTAATTTTTTTTTTTAAATTTTAAAACCGTCAAAAAAATTAAAATCAAAAACAAAAACGCAGGTTAACATGAGCTTTTCAAAAATTTCAAAATTTTCAAAAAGACATTCAGAGTCAAAAAGTTGCAAGTTAGCTTGCATTTTCTGTCAGAAAAATGCAAAATAAAATGTTATCTCCATTTTTCAAAAAATATGAACTAAATTTACATATTCATATCTATATAGATTTTTCTTATCACATCATCAAAAACAAGGAACTGTGACTCTTTTCTTGATCCCTATTTCAGGATCAGAAAATAAACGCCAAATGATGCTCAGCCGACACTGGAATTATTTACAAAGGATAAAATGAGATGGTTTATTTTCACAACATAAGTAAATAGAGTAATCTAAAAAATCTAAAATTTTGTCTTTGCTAACTCCTGTGTGCAAAGAATAGATGTCTTTCGCAATGTGGTTAGCAATAGACGACTCTTCTTCCCTTATTACCTATAACTGTCTTCATAACTCATTTTCTCACTTCAGGAAATGGCTGTAGTCATGGACTTATAGTCAAATGCATTTCAGCAGGGCCTTCCAATTTTTTATTTTTTCTCCTCTAAACAAATAAATTTTGTTCAGGTATTCCTCATTAGCATTTCCTGCATGTAATGAAGCCATGTTGATAAGAATAATTATGCTACTTTTGACACAAAGGAGACCTGTACTAAAATTTGAATGAACTCTTTCATAACAAACAACAGTAATCGGACAAACAAAACAATAGTATAAATGAAAAACAGATATTTACATTGATAAACATGTATTAAAGGTAATATGCATTTTTAAGGAGAACCTATAGACTAAAATTACCAATCGTTACTATTGTAGGATTCACACTTGCTTTGAATTTCTACTCAAATGATCTTTGAACGTTGATTTCTGGTTACAACAGTTGATTATAGCAAAAAGGGGTTAATGAGTAAGAATCTTTGACAATCAAAAATGATTATATTATGAGAAAAAGATTCAATATTAATTTACATAAATTTAATAATTATATGTTCAAGTTTTAATTTGTATTGATACTTGATGAAAAACTATAATAATGTATAAAATTTTCTTCATATTTAGTTTTGACGTTGCATTCATGCCCACATCTTCAACCTTTATCACATTAGTGTGGATTAAACTCCTATGTTGTTATATTTCTAAATAAATCATCGAAGTTTATGTTATGTTTGTAAATATATCGGCATTATTTATGTAGATCTAAATGATATTTATATTTGGGGTTATGCATAGAAGGTCCATATTTCTGATGTTAGAGAAAAGTGTCTATTGCAATGGGTATGTAAATTAAGTTCCTGTTTTTTCTAAAATCAGAAAGCGTAACTTAACTTGAGCTTTTCTAATAGAAATCGCAAGTTAACTTTCGCTTCAAAATTTTCAAAATTTCAAAATAAATTTGAAAATTACAAAGCGCAAACTAGCTTGTGCTTTTCCAATAGAGCGCAAGTTAACTTGCGTTTTTCAAAAATTTCAAAAATTAAAAAAAAATCAAAATCGAAAAAGCGTAAATCAGCTTGTGTTTTCCTCATAGAAAGCTTTTCAAAAATTTAAAAATTTTTATAACAAAATAAAAACCAGAAAGTGTAAGTTACCTTGAATTTTCGGCCAGAAAAGTGCAAGACACTTTGCATTTTCAGTTTTTCAAAATAAGGACAAAATTTACTTATTTATTTCTATTGGGACTTTCTTATAACAACATTAAAAATATGGACATGTAGCTCTTTTCTTAATTTGTAAACACCTAAAAAAAATTACATTAAAAGTTCATTACTAAAAGTATAGTTCAATGTTAACAAAGCAATCAATTCAAGTTCCCATCTCTTAAAGGTTCCAATGCACACCAAAGATTCAAAATTAATAGTTTCACACAAATTCACGTGATTATATAGACAATTTTCCTAAATTAGTGAAACCCACTTGGTTCTCCCATCAGAAGTCCATGATATCACAAATGTAGAAACCAAAATTTTGGAACCTTAATTGTTTCAGAGCATTAAGCTCGTGGGGATCACTTGAGAAACTTATTTAAAGATACCTCTTAATCTATTTAATTTAATAAACTTTCTTTTGATCATTTAATTTGGAATAAGACTGAATAAATTTTAATAAAGCGTAACATAAATTTGGAAAAAAATCATGCAAGTATATCAAATGAGCATGAAAACTTGAGTCTAACATATGATATCTAGGGAAATTTTTTAATAGACATGTATATCATAGGAAAATTTGTAACACACGTGTTATTTCTAAGAAATACAACTATATAAACCAATTCAAAATCCTACATATAAACAAAAATGTTATTATAATATTTGCATACCTTACTATACATAATTAAAGATTTATATTAAAATAATACTGAAGTTTTACAAATTTCAATTAGCTTTAAATATAAGTTTTATTACTACTATGTGGGTGAACTTTGAAATACAACATATTTTTATACAATTGTCCATAAACACTACATTCGAAGTCTTCCACACATGAAAAGTGAATAATAGTTGACTTTATCCATATAAATTACTTATCTATTTTAGTGGCAGTGATAGAAATAGCCTTTTTAATATATTTTTAACACAAGTTTTTAGAAAATCAAATCTATGATTTCGATGACAACAACTATACAATGAAAATCGAATATGCATATATATATATATATATATATATATATATATATATATATATATTCCATTTACAGGTAATTGTTAAAGTAAAATCACCAAAGAGACAAGAACAAGGCTCAAAGAATGTTACAAAAGGCTACAAGTCAAGAGGATCAATAGAGCAATGACACAGAAGCACAAAAAACAACATGCACAGGGATCAGACTTCTGGGTGAACTTGCCATACGTCTATAGAAATCCTCTGAATTATAAACCAGACAAGATTAGATGTTTAGTTAATGTACTCAGACATCTGAAAGGCTACTGTATACAAAAAATATATAGAGCCAGACGTCTGAAACATATACCAGAAGTCTGAAACTGAACTCGGATTTTGAAATTCAAATAACAATTGTTGCACTTGAAAAGACATCTTCGCTTCTCTTTGCTGCAACTCTTCATCACCATCAGAAGCGACCACAGAACACTTGTTAATGGATATAACTACTCAAGGAATCTCTCTACCACTATAAATAACGTTAGGAATCATAGAGAAGACCTGACCTTACTCACCTACGCTCTTTACTCTTATACTCTGATATATTCTTGATCTTTAGCAATCATATACTTATATTTCACTCTTCCATATATTCAAGAAATCCTTAATCAACATTCTCTAAATATATATATTGGAAGCATTTGTACTTAATAGTCAATATCCGTGTTATAGATCATATACTTGACTAAAACAAGCTATTGTAACCAAGCCCATTCCTCCGAGCGAAGTGAGGGTATTTGATAGTCGAATTCCGAAGGGGAGCTTCGGGACTGGACATAGGACAGGAGGTCCGAATCAGTATAAAATCCTGGTGTGCTTAGTCTATATTTTACTTGATTAATTTTATATTAGTTGCATCATATAGTTAGTTACATATACTTGCATATACACTACACAATCCATCATATAGACATTTAGTCAGTATCAGAGCAAGATTTGATCAAAGTACCATAACACGTTTTTGTATCATTTTAATATTGTAAGTATTTTTCAAGAAGGACAATCCACAGCATGACTCCCACTTTTTAATGGCTCTAACTATGCATATTGGTCAACACATATGAGAATTTTTATGGAAGCTAATGGTCTAGAAATTTGATCAGCCACTCACGATAAATATGAAGCACCTACTACTGCTATGAACACATGGACCGATGCACAAAAAATAGCAGCTTCTAATAATGCCAAAGCCATGAATGTTTATTTTGCTCATTAGATAAAAATGAATTCTTACGTGTCATGTTATGTAACACTTCATTTGACATTTGGCGTACTTTACAAGTCACACACGATGGCACAAACAAAGTTAAACAAAGTTAAACAAACCAAGATTTCAATTTTACAAAATCAATTATCATCATTTAAAATGAAACAAAAAGAATCTATAGTAGATATGTACTATAGATTTCAAACCATTCAACATGATTTAACGGCACTTGGAGTTAAATTCACAAATATTGACTTAGTATCCAGAATACTCAATTCTTTAACTCCAAAGTGGGAAAGAAAAGTATTAGCTATCGAAGAAGCTAATGATCTCTCAACACTCTTAGTAGAATAATTGATAGGAAATTTAATGTCTTATGAAGCTAATTTGCAGGAACGAAAAGAATTAAATTCGAAAAAGAAGAACATAACATTCGCAACAACAAATGAAGACTCCGAATTGGACGAAAAAGAAATTGTATTTATTACCAAAAATTACAACAAATTCAAGAAATTTAGGAAAATGAATAAATTTCAGAAAGGAGGAAAATCAAGCCCAACGAACCAAACATCAATCAAATGCTATGAATGTGATCAATTTTGACATATGAAGAAAGACTACCACAAGCTCAATAATGATAAAAGAAGAACAAAATTGAAAAGTTCAAAAAGAAGAAGGCTTTCAAAGTAACATGGGATGACTCAGATTCTTCATCATCTGAAAGTGATAGCGATAGTGACGAGGATAAGCTAATGTGTGTTTTATGGCACAAACTGATGAGGTAACCAAAATAAAAAATAAGGAGAAGTGGATATTAGATAGCGGATGCTCCAAGCATATGACCAGAAATTCAAAAATATTATCATATGTAACAGATAATTCAAAAGGATATGTTGTAGGCATTGGAGAAGTCATCAACTATGGTATTTCTAATTCTCCTATTATTACAAATGTTCTATTAGTAGAAAATCTAAAAAAAAACTTACTAAGTATTAGTCAATTAGCGATAAAGGTTTTCAAATAAATTTTGAAAAAGATAGATGTAATATTTTCGATAATAACAAGCAACTTATATTTGAAGGTTTTAGAAACAAAAATATTTATGTATTAAACATGAATATAAATAAAAATTCAAATTTATGTTTAACCGCCAAACATGATGATCCATGGTTATGTCATAAACGATTTTGTCATATTAATTTTATATTTATTAATAAATTAGAAAAACATAAGCTAGTTGGAGGTTTACCTAAAATAAATTACAAAGTAGAAAATTTATGTGATGAATGTCAAATTGGGAAACTAAAGAAAAGCTCTTTTAAATATAAAAATAATATTTCTACAAAACGACCATTAAAATTATTAAATTTAGATTTATTTGGTCCAACAAAAGTACGATCTATAAATCGCAACAAATATGTTTTCATAATAGTTGATGATTTTTCAAGATATACGTGGACTTTGTTGTCAAATCATAAAAGAGATACCTTTGGTATGTTTAAAATATTTTCTAAAAGAACTAAAATACAAATGGACTTGAAAATTAAAAATATACGAATTGACCACAGAGGAGAATTCGAAAATGATCATTTTACTGATTTTTGCAACAAGAAAGGAATATGTCATAATTTTTCTTTTCCTCGCACACCTCAACAGAATGGTGTAGTAGAAAGAAAAAATCATACATTACAAGAATGTGCACGAACATTACTGAATAGTAGTGGTTTACCAAAACACTTTTGGGCTAAGCTATTGCCATAGCTTGTTATGTATTAAATCAAGTAACCATATGTCTTATGAATAAACAAACTTGTTTTGAAATATTTTTTTGGAAGAAAACCTAAAGTATCATACTTTAAAACGTTCGGATCAAAATGTTTTATATTAAATACAAAATATAATTTAGGAAAATTTGATCCGAAGGCCGATGAAGGAATACTTGTTAGATATTTGGATCGAAGCAAAGCATTTAGAATTTTTAATAAACGAAATAATACTATTGAAGAAAGTTTACATGTTTCGTTTGAGAATAATCATCATACTAATGATGATGAAGAAATAATTCCATTAAGTAATACAATAAACTCTATTAATAATGATACAAATGTGCAAAATAATACTTTGATATCGTCCCCTAGAATTCTTAAGGATCATCCAAAAGATAATATTCTTGGAGATCTAAATTCTAAAGTAACTAGAAATCAACTTAATCAAATAAGCCAAATACCATTTTTGGATTTTAAACTAAAAAATTATAAAGAAGCTTCAAATGAATTTTTTTGGATAATAGCTATGCAAGAAGAATTAAATCAATTTGAACGAAATAATGTTTGGGAATTAGTACCAACACCTGAAGGTCAATCCGTTGTAGGAACAAAATGGGTGTTTAAAAACAAAGCAGATGAAAATGAAAATATTGTTAGAAATAAAGCAAGTTTAGTTGATCAAGGCTATAATCAAGAATAAGGTATCGACTATGATGAAACCTTTGCTCCAGTAGCAAGATAGGAGGCCATTTGTACATTACTCGCCTTTGTAACTCATCACGATTTTAAAATATTTCAAATGGATGTCAAAAGTGCTTTTTTAAATGATTTTATTAAAGAAAATATATATGTAGAACAACCCCCATTATTTGTTCATGGAAAATATCCGAGCATTTTTTTTAAGTTACACAAAGCATTATATGGATTAAAACAAGCCCCTCGTGCATGGTACAAACGTCTTAAAAATCATTTAATTACATGTGGTTTTCAAGTAGAAAAAATCGATACAACTTTATTTATTAAGCGAGAAAATAACGATATTTTAGTAGTAAAAATTTAAGCTGACGATATTATATTCAGTTCAACCAACGAAAATCTATGTGATCAATTTTAAAATATTATTAAAAATGAATTTGAAATATCACATATGGGAGAATTAAATGTCTTCCTAGGTTTACATACAAAACAACTTGAAAATGGTATTTTTATTCATCAAGAAAAATATTGTAACGATCTATTACGTCGTTTTGAAATGGATAAAACTTCAAGCAAACCAACACCAGTGAGTACTGCTGTTCAATTAGAAAAGGATGATAATGGAATAGATTTTGATGAAAAATTATATCATAGCATGATTGGTTCTTTACTCTATATGATGGTTAGTCGACCCGATATTATGATGAGTGTATGTCTT
Organism: Allium cepa; assembly: GCA_030765085.1. Lineage (NCBI taxonomy): Eukaryota > Viridiplantae > Streptophyta > Magnoliopsida > Asparagales > Amaryllidaceae > Allium > Allium cepa. The sequence continues at coordinate 861,814,946 of CM060939.1, read as the reverse complement.
TGTGCTCGATTTCAAGCAAAAACAAAATAATCTCACATAAGAGCTGTTAAACGTATTTTACGATATCTATCTAGTAATAGAGATCATGGTTTGTTTTACCCTAAACGATCATCATTTGAACTAGCTTTATATAGCGATGCGGATTTCGGTGGATGTAGAACAGGTCTTAAGAGTACTAGTAGAACATGTCATATTATCGTACAATAATTAGTTTCACGGTTTAGCAAAAAGCAAAATTGTGTTTCTTTATCTACTTGCGAAGCCGAATATATCTCAACAACTCTATCATGTGCACAAGTGACATACATGCAACAAACACTTACGGATTTCAGTTAAATTATCAATAAATCTCCAATATATGGTGATTACACGTTTGTAATAAATTTATCAAAGAACCCTATCAGTCACTCTCCAACTAAGCATATAGATATACGACATCATTTTTTACGAGACAATATTGAAAAAAGAACTATTTCATTAGAATACGTAAATACCGAAAATCAAATAGCAGAAATCTTTACAAAACCACTAAATGAACAAACTTTTATTAAACTCCGATGTGATTTAGGGATTTGCTCTCTTCATGATCTGCTCACTTAATAATCACTCCTTCATTTAGGCCATGATTAGCCATTAGTTTTTCTATCCACAAATTGTAACTAATAAATTCTACAACTTTGGTTTTTTAGTTAGTCGGTTTCTTTTTTTTAATTTTTTATAAATAATTTTTCAACATATATAAAAATAGTTATACAAGAAGAAAAAATATATACACAGTTCTTATTTTTCAAGAAACAAAATATAGTCATGTCTTTTGAAAATTCCTATATATCCATCTCGACGCCTACAACGGATAGCTCTGCCGATACACCACAACGGCTTCCTACATCCACACCAAATCAGGAACCGAAGTATAGGTGGTCCTCATATCACACGGGATTCACTCCTGATAGCAAGAAGACCAAACAACCGTTATTTGTTTCTCCTAACACAAAAGAGAAAATTGATGAAATTCATCACTATCAAAAACAATAAATAGATCTATAATGAGAACTATATTTTGAACAAAAAGTTACGGCATATCCGCTAAGCTTTTTGGAATAAGTAGCGATGAAGTTTTGTATGTCATGGAAGAAAGATGTCCATGAACCACTTTCGTAGCCTTGTAGTTCCTTGGATCCCTCTTCCTTATATTGTACCCCTTTGGACCATTCACCAAGACGATTCTCTGGCTCCCGGAGAACCCACGAACGTGAAAATATATGGTCTCCACTTAAACCATGGAGGGATAATAAGTCAAAAGATCGTAAAAATCCATCGCCATCTAAATAGATTATATTGTTATTGTATGTGTATCTATGTTTATTTGTTATTTTGTTTCACACAAATAATATTACATTTCGTTTTAAAAAAAAAACAGAGAATCGAGAAATAAGCAAAACCATTCAATTTTAGGCTATTTGTAGAAAAATTGCCTATTTAAGACGTCAGGATATGGACCTCAGACGTCTGACACTCTAATATACTTCGAATTTTTTAGCATTGTGCATATGTCAGACGTCTATTATTCCCCCAGACATCTGAAAATTTTCTTTGCCTCTTAGAAATTGAAATAAGACTATTTCAGATGTCTGAACTTCGATCCAGACGTCTGAGTTATGTCTCTGCCACCAAGTTTTAAGAACTTAACCTATTTCAGACATTTGAAATTTTACCTAGACGTTTGAAAAAACTCTCTGACTATCAATTTTTTAAAAATTCGATCAGACGAGACGTCTAGCAGATAAACCAGACGTCTTAAGTTATCTACTGTATTCGAATTACGGTAAACTTGATGTCTGATTTTGCTTCTAGACGTCTGAAATTCAATCGACACTTTAAAATCATCTAGATAACGTCATTTTTTTAACTTTCATTTCTATTTTCAACTACAAATTATATGCGGGCGATTTTTCCTCTTTACTCCAAAAGAAATCGTTTTATCTTACAAATGCCTCTTAGGACTAAAAATCCAAAAAAATTCCATACGAAAACAAGACCGACCAACATCATCCTCAAATCCTTAAGTATGCTCGGATGATCAAATCGAAAGATTGATGAATAGATCACCACACTCAATCAAGAGATATGAGGTTATACAAAATAAAAAGCTTCACACAGGTCCATTTTATAACCTACTTAAATTTCCAATGTATGATTTGAATGAAATGTGTGAGAATGTCGGACTAGAAACATTGATATGCTCACTCCCAATGATATCCAAATTGATCAACTGGCAATATTTCTTTTTTATGTAAATTTGGATAGCACTTCAGTATGGAACACTAAACATGAAGATAATTGGCTATGGTCTAGCATTTATGGCAACACGATTAGGCTTACTCCTGGCATAATAGGTAGAACTCTAGAATGTTCTGACACTGACGAAGATTTATACAATATTCCCGATATGCACTTCAAACCAAGGAATCGTATAACACATAAAATATGGGAGGATGAAATGTCAAAATTTGCCTCTAAATATCTACGTCTAAAAGCATGACTTCTTACTCGAATGATAATCAATACCATCGTTCCAAGAATGGGAAGTCATGAGTAAATAATTGAGTTTAGAGCACAATGCCTTATATGCCCTATTTAGCGGAACATGGGTGAAATGGGCCAAATTCATCTTTGACGAGCTCAAACATTTTTGGACTCAATCACGACCATGAATCATCTACCCCACATACATCATGTGACTTCTATGTGCACACAACATCCCTTCCTACCTATCAACTTTTGAAGAAATTTCTCCAAAATATGCTTCCGCCAAGGTTTTTTTACTAATGCACTTACCGAAGATTCCCCCGGAATTTATGAGTTTTGAAGTTTGGACGCACAATCGTCAAACCAGAGAAGCTGAACCTCCATCACAACCACAAATTGAAACCATCACAAGAGGAGGAACAACATCGTGTGACAAATCCTCCCCCTCCTGCACCATTTGACTATCTAACCCCAGATGAGATTGTCGAGACTTGAACAGAAACAAATCCAAATGAAAGTGTTCGGTATCTCACCCTTAAAAATCAACATATATTGTCTCAAAACAAAAAAGTTTTAGCTAAGCGAATTGATAGCTTTGAATCTTCTTTTGCCCACGCCTTGCAACAGTTGAAGAATCACTTTCAACTGTCCTTGCAGTTCTCAAAGACGTACTTCAATGGGTTCACGGTCCGAAACCTCCTTCTGAAGACTAGACAACCCCAGTACCTTCTCCTCCCACGAAACATTCCAAACTTTCTGAGGATGAACCTCTAAAGCAAGCTTCGACGTCTCCTACAAAGCATAGCTCTTCCCAAAAAGAAGAAACGGGAGATGATCAAGAAAAAGCTTCTCTAAAGGAATCATAGATTCTGGAATTTTTGAATTTTAGCTCTTGTATTATTGACAAAAATCTATTAATGTAATCAACTTCGAATTATTAATGAAATTTTCTTTTGTGTGTTATCTTTAACGATTGGCTCAAATTTTATAATTATTTTTGATAATGCCAAAGGGGGAGAAATATAACTATAATTATAAAACATTACAAATAAGCACATATTCAGGGGGAGATTTATAAATTATATATAAGTACGTTGTATAGTTGTCATCATCAAAAAGGGGGAGATTGTTAGGAAATCAAATCTTCGGTTTCGATGAAAACAACTATATAATGAAAATCGAATATGCGTATATATTTCTATTTGCAGGTAATTGTTAAAGTAACATCACTAGAGAGAAAGGAACAAGGCTCAAAGAACGTTACAAGATACTGCAAGTCAATAGGATCAATAGAGCAATGACACAGAAGCACAAAGAACATGCACATCGATCAGATGTCTGGGACACTATCCAGATGTCTGAAGAAATCCTCTGGATTATAAACCAAACAGGATCACACGTCTAGTTAATGTATTTAGACGTATGAAAGGCTACTGTATACAAAAAATAGAGCTAGATGTCTGAAACATATATCAGACATCTGGAACTGAACTCAGATTTTGAAATTCAAATGACAACTGCCGCACTCGAGAAGGCATCATCGCTTCTCTTCGCTGCAACTTGTAACGTACGCGATTTTTCGTTGCCGAAAAACCGAATAGTTAGGGTTTTTAAAAAGAATTTAAGAAAAGAAAAAGAAAGAAGAAGAGATAAGAAGGTAGAAAATAGAGAGGAAAGAACATAGGAGAGAATAGATAGAAAATAGAACGGACAGAAAGGAAACAACAGAGAACAACAACAGAATCTCACAATTCGCAGCGGAACAACAGATAATAATAAATGAATAATCTTTAAACAAAAAACTATATCAGTTATTACATTTTACACATTACATTTCATTACATCATATCATCAGAGTGAACAACAACAACAACAAACAGTGCAGCGGAAAAAGAAATACTATATACTAGTAATACGCCATGCCATCCAGCTTGCCTCCAGCAACTCCAGAATATCCAGAATATCCTGATAAACCTTTACTCTTGACTGTCCGTGTGAAAATTTGTGGGCACCCAGAGTTTAGGAAGGAAAACAATAAACTCCGAGTCAGTCATGTGACTGGTGTGAGAACTCAAAACAGTTTATTTATCTTTAAAATCAAAAATAGAGGAATAGTTTTAAAGTCAATTCGCAACGCTTTTAAAAATGAGACAACCATAAGGCCTCCCGCACACACACACAATGCAAACGCAGAATCGGAGGAGATTTCTCCTTATGATAGTCAAAGATGCTTGATACGCATTAAAAGAACATTTTATATTATTACTAGTGCATAGTGTAGGAAAAATTTATTTCGAAAGTAGAATATAAATCTTAGCCAACATACGACCATTGTCGTATGCCTACTATAGCTAACTATGTTCAATAGCAGGTTACCGCCACATTCCATAGCAGGTTATACAACTAAAACCGTACAAGTCTCGTATTGTTTCTTTGGATTTCCAACGAATGATCAGGCCAAGGAACTTCCCATTGCCACATGAGAATGCCTCTGGATGGACATCCCCGAGAACCAAACCGGATCTCTACCAACACAAGGCCGGGTTACCCCTAACTGAGTAACAACTGACCGAATATGCCATCCCCCGGTCCTTTGGGACCTTTTCACCGAGCGCTCGTAATCAATTCACACAATCATAACAAAGTGTTTTCAACATGAGTAAGTATCTGGGCTCCATACCATGATACCACCCTTTTCCAGAAGGAAATGCACACATCCTAAAAGGCTCTACCCCTCATAACCTTGCTGCTTCTTTCCTGTTTTGACCATTCACGGGGTGTGAGGCTCGACGAAGTCACGTCCACAAAAACATACTTTATACAAAAGCCATGCTTTGGGTCAACAAATGATCATAGAAATGATCACCAAGATAGACGATCAAATAAACGATCCTATCATAAATAATCAACACAATGATCATTTCACAGCAACACTCAGCATGTCACATTACCAAATTGGGAATATATCGCTGATAACATTCAACTACATAACCTCCGAGCTCGTACGTCTCAGAGAAGGGTGTTAAGCTAAAAGAATAAATTCTCCGCCACCAACAGAAATATATTTGAAAGAAATCGGCTTTATATCTCAACTTGTAATGTCAGACATACAATCCATACAAGTCTGTTCCGGGATCGAACAGAACCGAAGGCACTTACAAAGAAGTCCTTGCAATCCAAATAATCTCTAATCACGCTCGGATTTCCCATCACATATGGAGATCTCAATACCGGGGATCAGCCAGTGCAGAGACAATCAACAAGAAACCCTTTCGTTTTCGAAAATATCCGGTCTTCAACACCGATCTTCAATTGCAATTCATAACGACGTATCACATATTCGGAATGGGTTATACGACCCCAAGGTCCTTTCCCGGTTAACCCGAATAGTGAGCGCTTATTTAAAAAAAATAAGTGTGGCATTCAATTTCAAGCAAATCACAACAAATACCTATTTAAAGGTAAATATTGATAGTCGGTTATTGAACTATCAATAGATATGCCAACATCACCAGATTCCAAATAATTTTCCAAATTGTTTATTTCCCAAAAATATCTTTATAAGATATACATTTTCCATTCTTTAAAAATAAATCAATATTTATTTTTAAACCCAATTTCCAATTTCATTTATAAATTCCACATTGAATTTACATTCCAAAATATTTATGAATATACGATTCCCATTCGTTTTCAAATATTCATTTCAATTTATCTTCAAAAAGATAAATTCAAAATATTCACTTAATATTGGAAAAACATTCCCATACTTATTTATTTATAAGTAATTCATAAGCCTTTTTATTTTCTATACTTAGAAAATATTCAATATACTCTAATCGAAATTAAGTATATATTTCATTCTTTAAGGAAATCATTCTCTTAAACATATTTATTTGGGCCAAAACGAATGTTGCGTAAAACATCGTTACGACAACCCAAAATCACCAGTATAGGGATTCAAAATTAAAATAGATATATAAACCCCAATACTATACAAAACATTTCCTTTCGGAAAATCATCTATTATAACAACAGTGTTATAATCTATTATTTCCTTCTATTTCTCGAAAACTTCTATTTCAACAATAAATGTTGAAATCTATGTTTTCGAATCTCAATACATTTTAAAACATCTTTAGTTCGTTTTAATTCTATTTAAAACATCACATCCAAAATAATTTCTTTAACATAATATTTACTATTCAAAACGTGAATATACTTGTTAATAAATTTCATCACTTCTATTCATTTTATTTTAAAGAATTATTCACTGTCTAAAACATGAATATAACTCCATAAATAAATTACAACAATTCACTTGTCAAAATAAGTCGTTGCGGATTTATAAAACAATGTTTATAAATTCTATTTCTATTTATTTTATAACAGCTTTCTTTTATAAATTTCCTTTATTAACCTATCTCAATTCATATCACAATGATATATTAAAAATTCATATTATAAGTCAAATACTTATAATTCATTTGTTTATAAAATCGTTTCTTTAAACTTCATAAATTTTATAAATCTTATAACTTATAAGATTCATTTATTTATCCAAATCCATTCCTTTAATAACTTTATGAATTTTATTTTGTTTTCATTTACAAATTTTATAAACCTATTATTTATAAAATTCCTATTTATAACTTCATCGTTATAATCCCATAAATTTCATTCATTTGTGAAATTCATTCACAATTCATTCTAACTCTTATAAAAGCTCGTTTTATAATTCCAATATTTTTAATTTATAAATATCAATTTATAAATCTTTTTAATATAAAACAATTTGTATTACTATTTTAAAACGCCTTTCAACTCCTTATGATTTCATCATTTTGATTTATAAAATAATCAAATTTCGTAAATTCTATAAATTTCATTCCTTTATGAAATTCATTTACAAATCATTCTATCACTTATAAAAGCTCGTTTTATAATTCAAGATATTCTAAATTTATAAATATCAATTTATAAATCTTTTAATATAAATCAATTTATATTATTACTTTAAACATCTTTAAACTCTTTTATAATTTCATCATTCTGATTTATAAAATAAAAAATTTATAAATCCTATTTTTAAACTTCTTATAATAAATTCAGAAATCCCAGTTTTAACTATTTTATAAAATCATTAAACTCATATTTTTCAAAAATCAACTTTTAACTGAATTTCTCAAAAATCATAATTTTTATAATATTAAAATTATAACGTTTATCTATTTAAGATGAATCAATTCCAAAAATATTTTATAAACGTATACTTTCAAAAATCACTTTAGAAATTAAAATCGTTGTTTTAACTTCAAAAATTGGATTCGATGATGCAACACATCAATAGTCAATCACGACTTTCAAACATCATATATCATCCATGATAAACAATCAAATATCACAATATATGAATCAAACAAATATTTGTGAGGAATCCAGTTGGATCCCCCCAACCTGTTTCCCTGCATCCACATTAGCACAATACCATTCCACTTCGAGGTGGAATATCGCGGTATATGGGATTTTATAAATATTATCCGCTTACTAACGGCGCAATAGGGTCTCATCCGCTAAAAAAATGCGGGAAATCAATCAACTTCAATATATACATATGCCAATATATATATATATTGCTATATATATAATATAATACCAAATCCACTTCGAGGTGGAATATCGCGGTATATGTGTGTAATAAATAACCTCCGCTTACTAACGGCGTATAGGGTCTATTCACATCCAATATATATATAACAATCATCATTCAATCATTCAATCAACACAGTAAAACAATTTTAAATCTAACTATTTAAAATTTAAATAAACAATAAAATTCCTTTTGAGTGAGAAGTTCTCACCTTTGCTTTTATTTTGCAATCCACTTCCAATTCAACTTGTTTTCTTCATTTATACCTTGTATAAATATTTACACAATTTATTAATATTCTAACAGATTGAATAATAAATTTTCATTTTTGATTGTTTTAATTATTCAATGATTTTGTTCTAAACCAATACCTTTAATAATTTTATTCAACTACAATTTAATTTTTAAAACTAAATTTTTCTTTAATTAAATTTTTTTAACTAAAGGTTACAATTTTAAAACTAAATCCCTTTTTAATAAATTGTTTTTGGCTTTCAAACAATTTCTTTTTAATACTTTGATTTAACAAAAATTAAATTCAAAACTATTCTTTATAAATTCAAATCTTTATTTTATATAACATTCGGACAAATCGCATAATTAATTTCCATTCGCTATATTTAATTAACCAAAAGTTAAATTTAAACTAAATTTCCATTAAATAAACCTTTCACTTAATAAATTGAATTTCCATTGATAGGTTTATTTAATTTGGCTAACCATTTTGGGTTTATACTAATAATTTTATTTAAGCTAATTTCTTTTAGTCAAATAAACTTTATTTAACCAAAAATTTATTTTAACAAATTTTCCCTTAATAAATCACTTCACTTAGCAAATTAAATTTTTAACAAATTTCCTTTTATAAAAATTTATAAATTTCAAAAAAAAATCGTTTTCAAACACCAATTTAAACCCTTTTAAAATTCTTGAAGCCACTAAATAATTTAAATAAGTTCATAAAAATTTATCTCCACGATTCATTATTTAAAATTCAATCAGTAAATGAAAAATAGGTATTTTTATATATATAGTTATATTTATATAATTTCTGTTTCAACTATATATGCATATATATACATATACATTAAATTCTACCTATATTATAATTACAGTAAATAACAATGCAAAGCTTATAGAATTTAAACTGCATATTTTTTTTTTTCAAATTTTAATCAAATTGAAAATCACGAAAAGCTAATACCTTACTGCCTACTAACAGCCATCGCCGTCGATGCTCCTTCATCGACGCCGCGCCACCCCACGCGCATCTCCAGCATCTCGCGCGCCACGCTCCTGCAGCCGCGATTCACCTTGATTCGCCGCGACTTCGTCGCGAATGCCCACGAGCTCGAGCTTCCACCAGGTCGTGATTCGCGAGCGTCGTCGCCTCCATGCCCTAGCCACCGCTGCCTCGTGCCGCCTTGGATCGCACGCCACCCCCCGCTGCAAATTTTGCCTCGCGCGAGCGTGCGCGCCGTCGCCTCACCTTGATTCGCCTCCACGAAATCGCTCGCGCGTGCGCCCATTTTTTTTTTGATGCTGCGTTTCGATTTGAATTTGGGGGAAGAAGGGCTTCGGCCTGATTTTTATTTTGTTTGGGAATTAAAGGCTTCGGTTATATAAAAAGAAATGGAGGCATGGGTTACACGATCTTGTTCGTGATTTTTAGGCGAGAATCTAGGACGAACGTGGTGAAGTTTGACCAAATTTAAAATTTAAATTTAAACTGAATTCGATTTGATTTCGACGCGTTTACGTGTCGTATGCTCACATATAAACTCAGAAAAATACGAAATTTGAAATCCGGCAATAATTCAATATTACAGACCCAATGGAACTGGTTTCGTCGAATTCCGAGACTGTGCCTCGGACGGCTATTTTTAAATATCGATTTCAAACGATTAAATTTCAAACTGAACAATTCATTTTCAATTTCAATTCTGAAGTTCCTATAATTTTCAATATTATCAATATGAATTTTACAAGACTTTGAAATATTTTTAATCGGCTTAAATTTGAAGATTCAAATTATTATTCAATTTTCAATAGATTAAATTCTATAATTAATCGACATTTTATTCTGATAATTTGAAATTCAATTCAAACCATCATTCAAATATTTAAATTAATTAAATATTTTCAAATTAAATTATTAAAAATTCTAGGTCGTTACAATCTTCCCTCCTTAAAAGAATTTCGTCCCGAAATTACAAGTTAAGAAGAATGCCCCTATCCCGTCTATTATTTTTCACAATTCAAATAATTTTATCAACTTACTAACCTAAATCTTTTTACTAGAGATTCAGTATCATTTCAACTAGCTTTCCATCTTCAAATATAAGTTCCAAACAACATTGTTTTCCTTACAATTTAAATTTAAATTCAAATTTCAAACTTTCAAAATTTCTCAAAATTTTTCTAACACCCTAAATTTTCGAAAAATTTCGCCAGCGTCCCCTTTGCGCGGCTAGCTCGGTAAGACTACAAAATGGCACCACGGCCCCTCAGAATAAAAAAGAAAAGAGAAAAGCCAAGTGGCTAGAGAAGAAAATCATCAAATTTCATACTGAAATTCAAATACGTACCTTTTTGTCGAGCAATTCAATTTTTAACTTTGAAATCAAAATCCAATCCCTTCATAATACCTGTATATCCTGCTATTCATAATATCTAATTCCAACATTCAAACCATTTTGCAAATTCTATTACAAAATTTCCCACCATATGCTTCCTATACATTTTTACTTCACTATTGAAGTTACATATCCATTTTCATTCACTTTAACATTTCAATTCATTTGAATTCAATTCAATATTTAAATTTCATTCGAATTCAATTCTCAATTCCAAACATTGAATTCTAACGATTAACTTTCATTTACTAATTCATATGATTACTTTAAATTAGTTTCATTCACCAATTCATTTCATTTTTCAATTTCCATATTCAATTCACCTCGAATTTACTTAATTACTAACAAAGAAAATTTCAATTTATTTCTTTTACTTACTTGAATTTATATACAAATTCAAATTTAGCTCACGACTAAACTTCTAATTTAACCAATTCAAATTCCAATTCATAAATCTATGAATTAATAATTTATCAAGTTAGTTTACTTGAATTCAATCCATCTTATTTCTTATTTAATTTTATATACTTATGATAATAATTCTATATTATCACTTCCTAACAATCATGCAACCATATACCATAATAATTCATAGAAAATCATTCCTTTTCATACAAAATAGTTTTGGGCAAAATATCTTATTTACCCGATTCAAAAACAATTTTATATTCACTAACAAATACGCGCTCATATCTATTATTACACTCAAACTCATTCTAGAGTACTGCTGACTCTATCTCTAACGAGTAATACCCAACAGAACCATGGTTGTCGCTTAACCATATGCTCTGATACCAAATGTAACGTACGCGATTTTTCGTTGCCAAAAAACCGAATAGTTAGGGTTTTTAAAAAGAATTTAAGAAAAGAAAAGGAAAGAAGAAGAGATAAGAAGGTAGAAAATAGAGAGGAAAGAACATAGGAGAGAATAGATAGAAAATAGAACGGACAGAAAGGAAACAACAGAGAATAACAACAAAATCTCACAATTCGCAGCGGAACAACAGATAATAATAAATGAATAATCTTTAAACAAAGAACTATATCAGTTATTACATTTTACACATTACATTTCATTACATCATATCATCAGAGTGTACAACAACAACAACAAACAGTGCAGCGGAAAAAGAAATACTATATACTAGTAATACGCCATGCCATCCAGCTTGCCTCCAGCAACTCCAGAATATCCAGAATATCCTGATAAACCTTTACTCTTGACTGCCCGTGTGAAAATTTGTGGGCACCCAGAGTTTAGGAAGGAAAACAATAAACTCCGAGTCAGTCATGTGACTGGTGTGAGAACTCAAAACAGTTTATTTATCTTTAAAATCAAAAATAGAGGAATAGTTTTAAAGTCAATTCGCAATGCTTTTAAAAATGAGACTACCATAAGGCCTCCCGCACACACACACAATGCAAACGCAGAATCGGAGGAGATTTCTCCTTATGATAGTCAAAGATGCTTGATACGCATTAAAAGAACATTTTATATTATTACTAGTGCATAGTGTAGGAAAAATTTATTTCGAAAGTAGAATATAAATCTTAGCCAACATACGACCATTATCGTATGCCTACTATAGCTAACTATGTTCAATAGCAGGTTACCGCCACATTCCATAGCAGGTTATACAACTAAAACCGTACAAGTCTCGTATTGTTTCTTTGGATTCCAACGAATGATCAGGCCAAGGAAATTCCCATTGCCACATGAGAATGCCTCTGGATGGACATCCCCGAGAACCAAACCGGATCTCTACCAACACAAGGCCGGGTTACCCCTAACTGAGTAAAAACTGACCGAATATGCCATCCCCCGGTCCTTTGGGACCTTTTCACCGAGCGCTCGTAATCAATTCACACAATCATAACAAAGTGTTTTCAACATGAGTAAGTATCTGGGCTCCATACCATGATACCACCCTTTTCCAGAAGGAAATGCACACATCCTAAAGGGCGCTACCCCTCATAACCTTGCTGCTTCTTTCCGGTTTTGACCATTCACGGGGTGTGAGGCTCGACGAAGTCACGTCCACAAAAACATACTTTATACAAAAGCCATGCTTTGGGTCAACAAATGATCATAGAAATGATCACCAAGATAGACGATCAAATAAACGATCCTATCACAAATAATCAACACAATGATCATTTCACAGCAACACTCAGCATGTCACATTACCAAATTGGGAATATATCGCTGATATCATTCAACTACATAACCTCGGAGCTCATACATCTCAGAGAAGGGTGTTAAGCTAAAAGAATAAATTCTCCGCCACCAACAGAAATATATTTGATAGAAATCGGCTTTATATCTCAAATTGTAATGTCAGTCATACAATCCATACAAGTCTGTTCCGGGATCGAACAGAACCGAAGGCACTTACAAAGAAGTCCTTACAATCCGAATAATCTCTAATCACGTTCGGATTTCCCATCACATATGGAGATCTCAATACCGGGGATCAGCCAGTGCAGAGACAATCAACAAGAAACCCTTTCGTTTTCGAAAATATCCGGTCTTCAACACCGATCTTCAATTGCAATTCACAACGACGTATCACATATTCGGAATGGGTTATACGACCCCAAGGTCCTTTCCCGGTTAACCCGAATAGTGAGCGCTTATTTAAAAAAAAAGCGTGGCATTCAATTTCAAGCAAATCACAACAAATACCTATTTAAAGGTAAATATTGATAGTGGGTTATTGAACTATCAATAGATATGCCAACATCACCAGATTCCAAATAATTTTTCAAATTGTTTATTTCCCAAAAATATCTTTATAAGATATACATTTTCCATTCTTTAAAAATAAATCAATATTTATTTTTAAACCCAATTTCCAATTTCATTTATAAATTCCATATTGAATTTACATTCCAAAATATTTATGAATATACGATTCCCATTCGTTTTCAAATATTCATTTCAATTTATCTTCAAAAAGATAAATTCAAAATATTCACTTAATATTGGAAAAACATTCCCATACTTATTTATTTATAAGTAATTCACAAGCCTTTTTATTTTCTATACTTAGAAAATATTCAATATACTCTAATCGAAATTAAGTATATATTTCATTCTTTAAGGAAATCATTCTCTTAAACATATTTATTTGGGCCAAAACGAATGTTGCGTAAAACATCGTTACGACAACCCAAAATCACCAGTATAGGGATTCAAAATTAAAATAGATATATAAACCCCAATACTATACAAAACATTTCCTTTCGGAAAATCATCTATTATAACAACAGTGTTATAATCTATTATTTTCTTCTATTTCTCGAAAACTTTTATTTCAACAATAAATGTTGAAATCTATGGTTTCGAATCTCAATACATTTTAAAACATCTTTAGATCGTTTTAATTCTATTTAAAACATCACATCCAAAATAATTTCTTTAACATAATATTTACTATTCAAAACGTGAATATACTTGTTAATAAATTTCATCACTTCTATTCATTTTATTTTAAAGAATTATTCACTGTCTAAAACATGAATATAACTCTATAAATAAATTACAACAATTCACTTATCAAAATAAGTCGTTGCGGATTTATAAAACAATGTTTATAAATTCTATTTCTATTTATTTTATAACAGCTTTCTTTTATAAATTTCCTTTATTAACATATCTCAATTCATATCACAATGATATATTAAAAATTCATATTATAAGTCAAATACTTATAATTCATTTGTTTATAAAATCGTTTCTTTAAACTTCATAAATCTTATAACTTATAAGATTCATTTATTTATCCAAATCCATTCCTTTAATAACTTTATGAATTTTATTTTGTTTTCATTTACAAATTTTATAAACCTATTATTTATAAAATTCCTATTTATAACTTCATCGTTATAATCCCATAAATTTCATTCATTTGTGAAATTCATTCACAATTCATTCTAACTCTTATAAAAGCTCGTTTTATAATTCCAATAATTTTAATTTATAAATATCAATTTATAAATCTTTTTAATATAAAACAATTTGTATTACTATTTTAAAACGTCTTTCAACTCCTTATGATTTCATCATTTTGATTTATAAAATAATCAAATTTCATAAATTCTATAAATTTCATTCCTTTATGAAATTCATTTACAAATCATTCTATCACTTATAAAAGCTCGTTTTATAATTCAAGATATTCTAAATTTATAAATATCAATTTATAAATCTTTTAATATAAATCAATTTATATTATTACTTTAAACATCTTTAAACTCTTTTATAATTTCATCATTCTGATTTATAAAATAAAATTTTATAAATCCTATTTTTAAACTTCTTATAATAAATTCAGAAATCCCAGTTTTAACTATTTTATAAAATCATTAATCTCATATTTTTCAAAAATCAACTTTTAACTGAATTTCTCAAAAATCATAATTTTTATAATATTAAAATTATAACGTTTATCTATTTAAGATGAATCAATTCCAAAAATATTTTATAAATGTATACTTTCAAAAATCACTTTAGAAATTAAAATCGTTGTTTTAACTTCAAAAATTGGATTCGATGATGCAACACATCAATAGTCAATCACGACTTTCAAACATCATATATCATCCATGATAAACAATCAAATATCACAATATATGAATCAAACAAATATTTGTGAGGAATCCAGTTGGATCCCTCCAACCTGTTTCCCAGCATCCACAGACATTAGCACAATACCATTCACTTCGAGGTGGAATATCGCGGTATATGGGATTTTGTAAATATTATCCGCTTACTAACGGCGCAATAGGGTCTCATCCGCTAAAAAAATGCGGGAAATCAATCAACTGCAATATATACATATGCCAATATATATATATATATTGCTATATATATATAATATAATACCAATTCCACTTCGAGGTGGAATATCGCGGTATATGTGTGTAATAAATAACCTCCACTTACTAACGGCGTATAGGGTCTATTCACATCCAATATATATATATATAACAATCATCATTCAATCATTCAATCAACACAGTCAAACAATTTTATATCTAACTATTTAAAATTTAAATAAACAATAAAATTCCTTTTGAGTGAGAAGTTCTCACCTTTGCTTTTATTTTGCAATCCACTTCCAATTCAACTTGTTTTCTTCATTTATACCTTGTATAAATATTTACACAATTTATTAATATTCAAATAGATTGAATAATAAATTTTCATTTTTGATTGTTTTAATTATTCAATGGTTTTGTTCTAAACCAATACCTTTAATAATTTTATTCAACTACAATTTAATTTTTAAAACTAAATTTTTCTTTAATTAAATTTGTTTAACTAAAGGTTACAATTTTAAAACTAAATCCCTTTTTAATAAATTGTTTTTGGCTTTCAAACAATTTCTTTTTAATACTTTGATTTAACAAAAATTAAATTCAAAACTATTCTTTATAAATTCAAATCTTTATTTTATATAACATTTGGACAAATCGCATAATTAATTTCCATTCGCTATATTTAATTAACCAAAAGTTAAATTTAAACTAAATTTCCATTAAATAAACCTTTCACTTAATAAATTGAATTTCCATTGATAGGTTTATTTAATTTGGCTAACCATTTTGGGTTTATACTAATAATTTTATTTAAGCTAATTTCTTTTAGTCAAATAAACTTTATTTAACCAAAAATTTATTTTAACAAATTTTCCCTTAATAAATCACTTCACTTAGCAAATTAAATTTTTAACAAATTTCCTTTTATAAAAATTTATAAATTTCAAAAAAAAAATCGTTTTCAAACACCAATTTAAAACCTTTTAAAATTCTTGAAGCCACTAAATAATTTAAATAAGTTCATAAAAATTTATCTCCACGATTCATTATTTAAAATTCAATCAGTAAATGAAAAATAGGTATTTTTATATATATATATATATATAGTTATATTTATATAATTTCTGTTTCAACTATATATGCATATATATACATATACATTAAATTCTACCTATATTATAATTACAGTAAATAACAATGCAAAGCTTATAGAATTTAAACTGCATATTTTTTTTTTCAAATTTTAATCAAATTGAAAATCACGAAAAGCTAATACCTTACTGCCTACTAACAGCCATCGCCGCCGATGCTCCTTCATCGACGCCGCGCCACCCCACGCGCATCTCCAGCATCTCGCGTGCCACGCTCTTGCAGCCGCGATTCACCTTGATTCGCCGCGACTTCGTCGCGAATGCCCATGAGCTCGAGCTTCCACCTGGTCGCGATTCGCGAGCGTCGTCGCCTCCATGCCCTAGCCACCGCTGCCTCGTGCCGCCTTGGATCACACGCCACCCCCACTGCAAATTTTGCCTCGTGCGAGCGTGCGCGCCGTCGCCTCACCTTGATTCGCCTCCACGAAATCGCGCGCGCGTGCGCCCATTTTTTTTTGATGCTGCGTTTCGATTTGAATTTGGGGGAAGAAGGGCTTCGGCCTGATTTTTATTTCGTTTGGGAATTAAAGGCTTCGGTTATATAAAAAGAAATGGAGGCATGGGTTACACGATCTTGTTTGTGATTTTTAGGCGAGAATCTAGGACGAACGTGGTGAAGTTTGACCAAATTTAAATTTTAAATTTAAACTGAATTCGATTTGATTTCGACGCGTTTACGTGTCGTATGCTCACATATAAACTCAGAAAAATACGAAATTTGAAATCCGGCAATAATTCAATATTACGGACCCAATGGAACTGGTTTCGTCGAATTCCGAGACTGTGCCTCGGACGGCTATTTTTAAATATCGATTTCAAACGATTAAATTTCAAACTGAACAATTCATTTTCAATTTCAATTCTGAAGTTCCTATAATTTTCAATATTATCAATATGAATTTTACAAGCCTTTGAAATATTTTTAATCGGCTTAAATATGAAGATTCAAATTATTATTCAATTTTCAATAGATTAAATTCTATAATTTAATCGACATTTTATTCTGATAATTTGAAATTCAATTCAAACCATCATTCAAATATTTAAATTAATTAAATATTTTCAAATTAAATTATTAAAAATTATGGGTCGTTACACAACTCTTCACCACCATCAGAAGCGACCATAGAACACTTGTTAATGTATGCAACTACTCAAGGAATCTCTTTACCACTATAAACGACATCAAGACCCAAAGAGAAGACCTGACCTTACTCACCTGTGCTCTTTACTCCGATACTCTGATATATTCTTGATCTCTAGCAATCATATACTTATATTTCACTCTTCCATTGCTCAAGAACTCCTCAATCAACATTCTCTAGATATATATATTGGAAGCATTTGTATTTAATAGTCAATATCCATGTTATAGAACACATACTTGACAAGAACAAGCTATTATAACCAAGCCTATTCCTCCGGGTGAAGTGAGTGTGTTTGATAGTCGACTTTCGAAGGGGAGCTTTCGAATTGGACGCAGGACCGGAGGTCTGAACCACTATAAAATCCTGGTGTGCTTAGTCTATATTTTACTTGATTAATTTTATATTAGTTGCATCATATAGTTAGTTACATATATTTACATATACACTACACGATCCAACATATAGACTTTCACAAGTCATAAATGATTTAGTCTAAAAAGAATCCGAGGAAGATTCATGCTTTGTATGAAGAAAAATATAGGTCTAATGATGAGAAAAGAATTTGCCAATGATTTTAGCATATTCAAGAAAAATAGAATTATTTTATAGTGGTACCACTAAGGTCTTACTCATGAGAAATCTGTTTTGTAATGATGATGATGAAAACATAAACCTTTTGTAGAGATTTTCTTCTGAGCAAAGTGCAGCGGGAAATTAGGAAACATAAGCCATGGATTGCAATGAGAGCATAGCTGAACATAATTTATTGAATAGAAAGGAGATATTTAATTTTATAAAAGCGTTGATTTTTCCTATTAGTAGAAGATGCATTCAAAGGATAACTGTTGAAGAGTCGAAAGTTACGGAGTTTATGAATCAAGTGACAATACTACCTATATTTACTTACTTTCGGTTGCTATAAAGGATAGGGTGCTTTTGGTTGTATTAAAAATGGCTTCGCTTTAATGGATTTGCCCAGATATATGCTTAATATATCATATATCTATGCCTATTGGTCATAAAGAGGGTTTGGTGCATATAAAAGAAATGGAAGGAGTTATATATGAGATATATTTACCAATAGTTACAAACACCCTCAAGGTGTTTTTCTTTCTGAAAAATGCTGCATTATTTACTCAAGCTAAGATATTACAAGTAAAAGTATGAATGAAACAAATAGTGGTAGGAGTTTTAATGTAAGCTACTTACTCATACCATCCGTTAATACACCAAAGTGCCAAACAATGTAAAAGAAATACAAAATGAGTTAAAAAGGAAATATATAAATATAGCACTCCTCGTACTCCACTACATGATCACTTAATGACAAAACATTCTTTAGGACTTTGAATCGGTTCATTATCTCTTCATTAACTATTTTACAGTTGAAAAGTAAACCCTCAAAGGCGGTAGAATAAAAAGAAATTGCAATGACTCGGTATTTTAAACACACCAATTTATATATTTGATTATTAAAATATTTTAATCTTGGATTTAATGCGAGTAAAGTGGTTTTATGAATCCCTTCTTAATTAGTAACCAACGATATTTTTTTTTCAAAATTTGTTAAAAAAATAAGTATTTCAAAGAAATATTGATAATGTAACCAAAAATCATATTATCAATAAACAACTTTTTAATAAAATAATTGTTCTTATCTACTCGAGTTTTTGTAAATTTGAAAATCTATTAAAAGAAGATGTTTTGAAAACATGTAAGGACATTATTGGAAGTCAAGAAAAAATGTTTTAAGGGCTAGTAAGGTATGCTTTAAAGAAAAATGGTTTGGTGAAAAAGTAAATAAATTTTTGGTAGAGAAAAACTCAGTAAACAATTAAATTCAAAATCCAAATTTTTATTATGGAAAGTTGTAAAGGTCTTCAAAAGGAAAACAGGAATAAGTTTTGTACATGGGATTTGTAAGTTTAGCCTTCTAGGTTTGGGGAACAATTTAAATTCTAAGAGCTGTAATGATGCAAGTCTAGAAAGATACAGTATTAAAAAAAAGTACCTTTGAATTTAATAGAAACTTCAAAGCAACACTTTGAAAGGCAAGAATTTTGGGGTTGGATGTTTCAAAAATTTAGAAGCTTTAATTTTTGAAATGAAATGATAAATATCAAACCAAACTTTTAAATATGGAGTAGATCGGAATCATTTCCTAGGTGTGATGGGAAAAGTGTAAGGCTGTGTTGGAGATAGCAGTGATTACTTTTCATAGTAATAATAAAAGTTCCCATAAAGTGTGTAGGACACTAGTGAGAACCTATGAATGTTGCTTTCATGTGTGTAGACTATACAAGAATAGTGATGTGATATTAGTAAAATAGTAAGACACGCGTGATTGGGATAGGTAGACCTTAGTTGGGGAAAAAATGTAAGGTAAAGGTAAAGAGTAACCTTTCTGGATAGAGTCTGCGTAGATTGAAATCCTTATTCGTTGTAGTAAATGAGAATTAGTTATTTCATTTTGAGTATGGAATGGAAGAGGTGAATTGACTTTATTCATCGTAAATAATGCAGCATGAGTTCGTAATGAGTAATAGCCGACAGGAAGAGCATATAAGTTACTTGGATTCCTAGAGTAGGACCTTTATGTGTTAGGTTGGACATGGCCCTAGGCTTCCAAGCCCTAGATGACAGTTATGTTTAACTTCTATAGTTACCAATCTAGTATCTCTTTGTGGTAGAACTTGTTTTCTCCTTTTGTTATGAGATTGTACTCCCATGTAAGCATTTAGCTCCTATTGTAGTAAATCAGCAATGATTAGTATAATGCTCTTTTTCTATGATGTTCGCAAGAAGGAATTAAGAACATATGACAAAAATAATAAAAAGTAAAAGTAGATAAAACTAACAAAAAGAAAAACTGTAAAAATCTAAAGAAAGCGACAGAAACGTCAATTAAAAAATTTGAAAAGAAATTCTTATGTGAACTCTGCTTGGGAAAGAAAAAGGATGATTTTTATAAAATAGTGGCACGAGTTCCAAGTACGGAAAAAGAGGTGCCCAAAAGTGAAATAGGAAAATGTGATGTTTTTTCCATTTTCTACCTTCATTCTAACATAAGAAATCGAGTTCGTAAAATTGTATTTTTCTGAAATTCGAATATTAAAAATTGTGTGTTAGGATTTGGATGTTAAATTCGTTGAATTACACCCTTATTCGTTAGGAGTGTAGGAGAAACTGGATGAAAAATGTTCTGAGTTTTCAAACAATGACATTCATATAAAAATTGCAAGTATATTTCGGATGTGTGCACATATTTTAAAAAGGAGTTTTTAAAGAAGAAAATCATTTATGTTTGAGGTACCACTTAGAAATTCATATACATGCATACATTTTATGTTTAATGACACATTGCACAAGGACACAAATGGTCGCAAAATTGGGTGTACAAAAAAATGGAATTGATTGAGGGGAGGATTGCATAGTTTTACTCTTGTTGAATTTCAACGACGAAATTTTCTAAAGGGAGGGAGAATGTAACAACACCTTGAATTTTTAGATAATTAAACGATCAAATAATAATGAACAGTGAGAATAAGTATTTATGGAAGTATCAGATATGGCCTTGAAACTTATACCATTGAGTTCGTTGCGATTTTCTGATCAATTTCTATATATAACTTTTCGGAATTTGAGTTAATATGAAGAAGTTTGCAAGAAGAATATGAGGTCAAAAAAAGGACCACATGAGTCGACCCATAGGCCGACCAATAAAGTGCATAGGTCGACCTTCAATGTGCATAGGTCGACTCGCCTTTTTCCCAGACGTGAAATATTCCAGGGACGTGCCGAAGTTATATAATTCAATTTTTATGCGATCTAAAGCATTGTTTTTTGGATCCAACGATTCACAGCGAGCCTATGACTTGGTCGCACTAGATTCAATCCCAAAATCTAATCGTCTGAGATCCCCTTGCTCTATAATAAATAGAACCCTAGGGCTAGCTATGTTCTCACAATTAGATTTTCTCCCAATTGGGCTCATTGCCTAGGACTGAACCCTAAATAGAAAATATTTCTAGGGATTTAATAAAAATATTACATAGAAAGTGTAACAACCCACATATTTAACGATTATATATTTAAATGTTTTATTTAAATATAGCGTCGTAGTCGAATTTAGGTCTGAAATGTTACTTTTTACAAACTGTCGATTTGGGACTCGGAACTACTTCCATTGAGTTCAAAATGGCGTTTGCGATCTTTTTGAGTATAAACTTTGGTATGTTTGGAGTAAGTAGAATTTTGCTACTTTTTCTATTTTGGTTTTGGGTTTGGGTTCAGCCCATTAGCTTAGCGTAATACCCTTAACTCATTCCCCTCTCTTCTCCATTCACTCATTTTCAATTCTTTAACTCTGGCTCAACTGAAAATGGGGGAAAGGAAGAAGAATTAGAAATTCCAAGCCCTAGTTTCTTCTTGCAAACTCAAATTCTTGCTCTATAATCAAAGAGAAGCTATTGGTAAGCCTCCTCTTCATCTTCTCCAACTCTTTTCCTCTTCAATTTCAGAAAGTTTCCTAAACCTAACTTAGGAAATACTTGTTTTTGGTCTTAGATTGAAGCTTGTAGAGTTGAAGTGGAGAGTGGTTGGTCTTTTCTTTGCATTTGAGCTTCTCATCCTTGTTTTTGAGTTAAAAGATGAGATTTTTATCTCACATCTATGTTTACAACTATGTTGAATTGTTAGGAATGAGTTCCTAACATATTTACATGTTCGTTTGCTTTCGATTTGGATTGATTTGATGAAATTGCCAATTTTGTGATTTTTGAAGCTAAATCTATGAAGTCCTTATATGATCGATGTTTATGTCGTCCGGAGTGTTTGGGTGAGTCGTTAAGGTTGGGCGGTCGTTGACGTAAGCCCATAATCATCGCTCATCCGATCGCTTTCAATTTTTTTTGGCCATCTATGGCCTAGGTTCAGGAAATGCCTGAACAACAGAATTCAGACATCTGAATCCTCATTTTCAGACGTTTGAATATTACATTGGGAAATTTTATTCTCAAGTATTCAAACGTCTGAATTAAAGCCCCAGACGTCTGAATTGGCTCGATTTCAAACATAAAGGAAATTTGCTAAAAACGCCTATTTCAGACGTCTGAAACATTGGTTTAGACCTCTGAATTACGTTCTGGAAAACTTCTAATTTTCCAGATTCAGACGTCTGAACCACCTATTTCAGACGTCTGAATCTGCTGTCTTTTGCCAATTTGCCTATTTTGCTTGCTTTTCCAAATTTAGTCGACGCGTTTTGATTCCAATTAGCTATTTATGCATATTTGACTTTGATGATTCCTTTCTGATTTCATACATGGGTTTTTATAAAATGATCTCTTCAAATCATATTAAAAGCCCACTTCTCTAATTTATAAATTATATTTAAAACACACACGTAATTTCACACTTCGAGCGGAGTGGAAAGGAGATTAAATAGTTAAATAAAGCACGGACCATGAATCCGTGCATTTAACTTTCCGATTAATCCCCGACCTATTCGATTGACTGTTTTGACCTTTTGGTCTGGTTTACCGATGAGATGAGGTAAACTTTGTACTGCTTTAGTGTGAAATTGACTATCGGATAGTAAACCGTTTAGTGCGAACGGGTGGTTATGGGACTCACGTTAATACTATTGTGTTCCTTTTCGAGAGTAGTGACACATTCTGCCAGTTAGTGGTGTCCAGTACTGGGCCCCCGGACCTTCACCACTATGGTTTGTTGCCTTTGGGATAGTTTCTTCGGACTGTCTCCTTCAGGTTTGTTGCCTTCAGGTATGTTGCCTTCAGGTATGTTGCCTTCGGGTTTGTGCCATCGGGTTTGTTGCCCTATTGTATCGCTTTTGGAGTTGGTCATTCGCCACCGCTCGAGTGATTTTGGGTTTGGAGACTTTGGGCTCATGGATCCTTGTTTATACAGTACTGAGCACTTGCAAATTTTCTGATGTTTCATTGACATGTATATTCCCTAGGTATCGTCCTTCGGTGTTGGTCTTTTTGAGCCACACGTTGTATAGCAGTTACCTTGTGGAACTTGTGTTACCTTCATTGGTACTTATTATTTGCCTTTTCGGCTTGTTTTTGGATATTCATATCCTTTGTTTATTTGAGTTGCCGGTGATATGAGGCTTGTCTTGCTATGATTCATCTTTTGTTAGATGATTGTGTTATCTCTTTTAGAGATATTTGTTATACTTTATGACCTTGCAGGTTATTATTGTTCAGTTTATCTAACTGTTTTGTTTAGCTAGACTGACCTGTGTATTTCATATTCGGGTCAGATCGAGATGTTTCATGTTAGGTGCTTTTGGACTTAGCCTATTTTGCTTCCGCATGGACTACTCCGCTAGCTCCTTTTTGTTATAGATTTTGTGTAGTCCTTTTTGGTGTAACTCTGATATGTATTCTTTTGGATTCGTCTGTATATTGTAGTTTGCTATACCACTTGACATGTATCAGTTTGTATACTCTGTTATGTATCAGTATATGTGTATATGATGATCTGCTGTTCTGTGATGTATATTACATTTGAGTTGTTATATTTTGTTCTGATAGGTCCTCCAACCACCTATGGTTTTGTTTTAAGTATTCATTGGATACGTCGATCTGCTTGGCATGCCTTTTGTCGATGTATTCAATAAATAGTTATAGCAAGGCTATAGATGGTCGCTCCTAACCAGCCTTATTCTCCGCTTTAGTTGACGACATTACCCCGTAGTGTCCTTGTCTAGCGTAGGTATAGAGGTGGGGCGTCACAGCTTGGTATCAAAGATGAGTTCAGAACAAAATATGATAAACACAAAATAGAAGTACATATCCCAGTACATCAAAGTGTATAAGTGTTACAAATCTTTGAACCATCGTGCCTCTATATTCCTTCTATGCCTTGGTGGTAGATAGAATGTGGGAATACGTCTAGGAATGCATTTTGTTCCGTAGTATTCCACATTTGAATTAATGACATCTACCTTGTGAATAATCTTGTTCTTATCTAACTTTCAGCATATGGCTGGAAGAGGTAGGGGACGGTGTTCGGATGCTGGGAAATCCAATGGCTCACATCTGGATGGCGTTTATATGTCTGCCGATCAGTTTTTGGAGTTGTTTAGGAGCACTCAGCGTCCAGTTCCTCCTCGAGTATCTCCACCTCGTAAGTCTGTAGTGATTTTTCTCATCTTGGGAGAAAGCCGTTTAAAGGCTCTAAGTCTGTTCTTAAAGTCCAAGCTTGGCTTCGCACGTGAGAGCATATCTTCTCTCGCATGGATCTTTCTGATCATGATAGAGTTCTTGTAACTTCTAATTTATTACAAGAGCATGCTCTTGATTGGTACGAGCTTCTTATTGCCAAAATTGATGAGTCTACTCTTTCTTGGACTCAGTTTCGGGGATGATTCGAACTCAATTTCGTTCTTGAATCTGAGAAAGTTTTATCGACCCGTCGCTTCCTTGAGTTGAAGCAAGGGAAATCTTCTATTTCTGAGTATGTTGCATCATTCGAGGCTTTATCTAAGTATGGTCTTGAATTCATTAGCACTTCTTATAAGAAGAATCTGAAGTTTGTCTCTGGCCTTAAGAAATATCTTAAGAAGTCTTTGTTTCTCCAGCTTAAACTTTCTTTTGAGGAGTTAGTAGATTCTGCACTTCATCTTGAAGCCATCGAGAAAGCGTGTGATAGTGGTGAGGATGTTGAGGTTTCCAAGAAACCCAACAAGAAGCAGTTTCCATTTCAGAAGTCCAGGTCTTTTCCTTCTAAGAAGAAGAAGACTGGTGGTTCTAATTCTCAGCCTCAGTCCGCAGGAACACCTTTCATTCGGAAGTGTTTCAATTGTGGTTCTCCTGATCATATGATTCGAGCTTTTTCTTAGCCTCTTTTCTGCCGTTATTGCAAGAAGGAAGGTCATCATGTTTCCAGCTGCCCTACTATTCCTGCTGGTGCCAAGTATAGCAAGCTTTATACTGCTAAGGCTTCTGAAGGTTCTTCTCAACCCAAAGGTACATCTACATTTATTTTGGAAGGTTCTATTTTAATTCATGGTCAAAGTATACGAGTTCTTTTCGATATGGGTGCTTCACATTCTTTCCTATCGAAAAAGCTCGTTGATGATTTATCTTTGGATGTTTCTTGCTTGGTTACTTCTTTAAGGATTGCGAATCCTATTGGGGGATCCGCGACCCTTAGCATGCTTTGTGATGATGTTGAGATTGTTTTATGTGGCTTTTCTTTCGTGCGAATCTGCACGTTATTTTTTGTCTGGGATTTGATATGATTTTAGGAATGGACTGGCTTGCAAGATACGATGCCAGGATTATTTGTTCTGAGAGGATTTTATATCTTCGACATATGGATTCTTCTACTCAGCTATCACTTGTTCTTCGGGATGTGGATAATTCCAAAATGGCTTTACATTCTCTTGACTCGCGAGATGATGATGATATGTCTCCTGTTCCTATTGCTTGTGACTTTCTTGATGTTTTTGAGCCTGTTTTTGGTTTGCCACCCAAGCGGGCAACTGAGTTCCGCATTGATCTCATTCTAGGTGCGCAGCCAGTTAGTCATCATCCCAGGATGATGTCTACAAAGGAAAATGAGGAACTCAAGAAGCAGCTTTTAGAGCTTGAGTCAAAGTAGTTGATTCAATCCAGTTTTTCTCCGTAGGGATCTGCGGTCGTTTTCATGAAGAAATCTGATGGAACTCTTAGGCTTTGCACTGACTATCGCAAGCTTAAAGAGTTAACCATCAGGAATAGGTATCCATCGCCAAGGATCGATGATATGTTTGATCTATTGAGTGGTGCTAAGGTCTTTTCTCAGCTCGACCTTGCCCTAGGTTTTCATCAGTTACGAGTCATGGAGGATAGCATACCTCTTACAGCTTTCCGCACTCGATATGGTTCTTTTAAGTGGCTCGTTATGCCATTCGGTTTGACGAACGCACCTGCTTTCTTTGTTGATCTCATGAATCGAATATTCTGGGAATAGCTCGATAAGTTCGTCCTTGTGTTCATCGACGACATCCTTGTTTATTCTAAGTCTGAAGCTGAGCATGTTAATCACTTGAGAATTGTCTTGAGTACCCTCCATCATCATTAGCTTAGAGCCAAATTCTCCTAGTGCCATTTTTGGGAGAATAAAGTTAAGTTCTAAGGCCATGTTGTATCTTCCGACGGCATTTCAATCGATCCCTCAAAGATAGAAGCCATCCAGAATTGGAAGAGGCCTGAGAATGTGCATGAGATTCATAGTTTCCTTGCATTGGCGGGGTATTACCGTCGGTTAATTAAGGATTTTTCCCGTGTGGTGCTTCCTCTCACCAGCCTTACTCGGAAAGGCATTCGCTATATTTGGTTCGACCAGTGTGAAGCTTCCTTTCTGACATTAAAGGAACTTCTTACCAATGCTCCTATTCTTGTGGTTCCCGAAGGGAATCATGATCATGTTGTCTACACCGATGCTTGTGGTAGTGGTCTCGGTGCTGTTCCAATGCAGAATGATCGGGTAGCTGCTTATGCTTCTAGGCAACTGCGTCCGAATGAAGTTCGCTATGCCACTCATGATCTTGAGTTAGCCGCCATTGTCTTTGCCTTGAAGATTTGGCGACACTATTTATTGGGCGAGCGCTTCATTCTTTATACTGATCATAAATCGTTGAAGTATTTGTTCACTCAGAAGGAACTCAATATGAGGCAACAACGTTGGCTTGAGTTTCTTGCCTCCTTGACTTTGATATCCAGTATACCTCGGGTAAGGGTAATCGTGTTTCTAATGCGCTTAGTCGCAAACATTCAGCTGTTGTTTTTATGATGCTTGGCGAATGGGATATCCTTGAGACTCTATCTTTTTGTTAAATTCTTGGTCGAGCTTCATTTTCTGATTCTCCTATTCTATTATTTAGTTTGGGAGCTCGACCCATTTTATTGGATCGTATTGCCGATGCTCAACGGCGTGATGCTGATTTGTTGCATCTTATTCAGCTTTGTGAGTCTGGATCCTGTGATGAGGCGTTGCGGGATTTCAGCATTGATTCTGATGGGTGTCTTTGCAAGAAGAACCATCTTTTTGTGCCTTCTGATTTTGCACTTAGACATGACATTCTAGATGACTGTCACCGTTCTAAGTATACTATTCATCCCGGTAGTAGTAAGATGTATGCCGATATGCGTCGTCTTTATTATTGGGAAGGCATGAAGTGCAATGTGGCGAGTTGTGTGAGTAATTGCATAACCTGTCACCGCATTAAGGCCGAACATCAGCGCCCTTCAGGTCATCTTCAGCCTCTAGAGATTCCATTATGGAAATGGGATCAGATTTCCATGGATTTCATTGACGGCCTACCTCATTCGAGGTCGGGCCATTCTAGCATCTGGGTTATTGTTGATCGCCTCACCAAGTCTGCTCATTTTGTTCCTATTAAGTCTAATAGGACTGCTTCGCGTTTGGCTAAGTTTTATGTCAAGGAAATCATGAGACTTCACGGTGTTCCTAGTTCTATTGTGAGTGGCCGTGATCCTTTATTCATGAGTCATTTTTGGCAGAGTCTTCAGCAAGCTTTGGGAACAAAGCTTAATTTTAGCATAGCTTATCATCCGCAGTCTGACGGACAGACTGAACGGGTGAATCGTTTCTTGGAAAATCTCCTCCGCATTTGTATTTTTATTTCGGTGGTTGTTGGGAGGATCACCTACCTCTTGTAGATTTTTCCTACAACAATAGTTTTCAGTCTAGTATCGGTATGGCTCCTTTTGAAGCCTTAAACGGAAGGCCATGTCGATCAACTTCTTGTTGGTTGGAATCTATGGAGAAGCTTATTCTTGGCCCAGATTTTGTTCGTGACTCTTCTGAGAAGATTGATTTGATTCGTTTGAGAATGAAAGAGGCATAGAGCCACTAGAAATCCTACGCGGACAACCGTAGGAATCCTCTCGAGTTCTCGATTGGTGATCTTGTCTTTATTCACGTCTCTCCTTTGAAGGTGGTTATGCACTTCAGTACGACTGGGAAATTGGCTCCTCGTTTTATAGGACCATTTTCTATAATTGAACGTATTGGCCCAGTGGGTTATAGAGTTTCACTTCCAGCTCATTTATCTGGCATTCACGTCTCTCAACTTCGGAAGTGTCTTTGAGAGTCCGATTCTGTTATCGATTCTCATGATTTGCAAGAGCTTGAGATCTCACCGGACTTATCTACTGTCAACAACCTATTCGCGTGCTTTCCACAGAGGTGCGACACCTTCGAAACAAGGAGGTGCCGCTCATTAAAGTTGAATGGTCCGCTAATCCCAATGACTATACTTGGGAAACCAAAGAGTTTATAGAGCGATCCTATCCGGGATTTCTATCTTTGCGTGGAAACGGTGAGAATATCTCTTTATCTCAGGCTTATTTTCTTTTCCTTTTGGAAGAAGTATGTATGTAGACGTTGTTGCAAATATCGTCTCTAGGAATTGCGTGGACGCAATTTTGTTAGGAGGGGAGATCTGCAACAACCCGGATATTTAACGATTATATATTTAAATGTTTTATTTAAATATAACGTCATTAGTCGGATTTTGGTCCGAAATGTTACTTTTTGCAAACTGTCGATTTGGGACTCGGAACTACTTCCGTTGAGTTCAAAATGGCGTTTGCGATCTTTTTGAGTATAAGCTTTGGTATGTTTGGAGTTAGTAGAATTTTTCTACTTTTTCTATTTTGGTTTTTGGTTTGGGTTTAGCCCATTAGCTCAGCTTAATATCCTTAACTTAGTCCCCTCTCTTCTCTATTCACTCATTTTCAATTCTTTAACTCTAGCTTAATTGAAAATGGGGGAAAGGAAGAAGAATTAGAAATTCCAAGCTTTAGCTTCTTCGTGCAAACTCAAATTCTTGCTTTATAATCAAAGAGAAGCTAATGGTAAGCCTCCTCTTCATCTTCTCCAACTCTTTTCCTCTTCAATTTTAGAAAGTTTCCTAAACCTAACTTAGGAAATACTTGTTTTGGTCTTAGATTGAAGCTTGTGGAGTTGAAGTGGATAGTGGTTTGTCTTTTCTTTGCATTTGAGCTTCTCAACCTTGTTTTTGAGTTAAAAGGTGAGATTTTTATCTCACATCTATGTTTACAACTATGTTGGATTGTTAGGAATGAGTTCCTAACATATTTACATGTTCGTTTGCTTTCGATTTGGATTGATTTGATGAAATTGCCAATTTATGATTTTTGAAGCCAAATCTAATAAGTCCTTATATGATCGATGTTTATGTTGTTCGGAGTGGTTGGGTGAGTCATTAAGGTTGGATGGTCGTTGACATAAGCCCGTAATCATCGCTCATCCGATCGCTTTCGATTTGTTTTGGCCATTTATGGCCTAGGTTCAGGAAATGCCTGAACAACATGATTCAGACGTCTGAATCCTCATTTTCAAACTTCTGAATATTACACCAGGAAATTTTATTCCCCAGTATTCATACGTCTGAATTAAAGCCCCTAGACGTCTGAATTGGCTCGATTTCAAAAAGAAAGGAATAGGCTAAAAATGCCTATTTCAGATGTCTGAAACATTTGGTTCAGAAGTTTGAATTACGTTCTAGAAAACTTCCAATTTTCTAGATTCAGACATCCGAACCACCTATTTCAGACGTCTGAATCTGCTGTCTTTTGCCAATTTGCCTATTTTGCTTGGTTTTGCAAATTTAATCGACACATGTTGATTCCAATTAGCTATTTATGCATATTTGACTTTGATGATTCCATTTTGATTTCATACACGGGTTTTTATAAAATGATCTCTTCAAATCGTATTAAAAGCTCACTTCTCTAATTTATAAATTCTATTTAAAACACACATGCAATTTCACACTTCGAGCAGAGTGGAAAGGAGATTAAATGGTTAAGTAAAACACGGACCATGAATCCGTGCGTTTATCTTTCTGATTAATCCCCGACCTATTTGATTCACTGTTTTGACCTTTTGGTCTGGTTTACCGATGAGATGAGGTAAACTTTGTACTGCTTTGAGTGTGAAATTGACTATCGCATAATAAACCGTTTAGTCCAAACGGGTGGTTATGGGACTCACTTAATACTTTTCCGGTTCCTTTTCGAGAGTTGTGACACATTCTGCCAATTAGTGGTGTCCAGTACTGTGCCTCCGGACCTTCACCACTACGGTTTGCTGCCTTTAGTATAGTGTCTTCGGACTGTCTCCTTCAGGTTTGTTGCCTTCAGGTATGTTGCCTTCGGGTTCGTGCCTTTGAGTTTGTTGCCATATTGTATCGCTTTTGGGGTGGGTCATGCGTCACCGCTCGAGTGATATTGGGTTTGGAGTCTTCGGCCTCATGGATCCTTATTTATACAGTACTGAGCACTTGCAAATTTTCTGATGTTTCATTGATATGTATATTCCCTAAGTATCACCCTTTGGTGTTGGTCTTTTTGAGCCATGCTTTGTATAGCGATTACCTTATGGAACTTGTGTTACCTTCATTAGTACTTGTTATTTGCCTTTTTGGCTTGTTTTGGGATATTCATATCCTTTGTTTATTTGAGTTGCCAATGATACGAGGCTTGTCTTTCTATGATTCATCTTTTGTTAGATGATCGTGTTATCTCTTTTAGAGATATTGTTTATACTTTATGACCTTGCAGGTTATTGTTGTTCAGTTTATCTAACTGATTTGTTTAGCTAGACTGACCCGTGTATTTCATACTCGGGTCAGACCGAGATGTTTCAGGTTAGGTGCTTTTGGACTTAGCCTATTTTGCTTCCGCATGGACTGCTCCGCTAGCTCATTTTTTTATAGCTTTTGTGTAGTCCTTTTTGTTGTAACTCTGATATGTATTCTTTTGAATTCGTCTGTATATTGTAGTTTTCTATACGACTTGACATGTATCAGTTTGTATACTCTGTTATGTATCTGTATATGTGTATATGATGATCTACTGTTCTGTGATGTATATTACATCTGAGTTGTTATATTCTGCACTGATAGATCCTCCAACCACCTATGGTTTTGTTTTAAGTATTCATTGGCTATGTCGATGTGCTTGGCATGCCTTTTGTCGATGTATTCAATAAATAGTTAGAGCAAGGCTGTAGATGGTCGCTCCTAGCCGGCCTTATTCTCCGCGTTAGTTGACGGCATTACCCCGTAGTGTCCTTGGCTAGCGTGGGTATAGAGGTGGGGCATCACATAAGGTGATTTAGGAAGGCCATGAAGTAAAGCAAAGGATGTCAGGTGAGTGGATTTAAATCATATTTCATTTATGTTTATGATATATATTATCGGTAGATTCCTGTTAAATATTTAATTTAGCATTTATTGCATTAATTATTTATGCTACTTAGTTATATTGGAACTGTAAATTTTATAAGAGAAGTGTACTTATATTCAAATATTATTTAAATAGAAAAACAAAGGAATCCAATTAAATATAAGTAATATTAGGCTTAAAAGGCTGTAAAGAAGGGCATAAGACTAAAAGTGAGAGATTTACAGTAAATTGTGTTATAACGGAAGAAATGAATTAAAAAGGAAAAATTTAATAACTTGATTTGGAAATCAGTGATAGAATAGTTGGTTGGATTAGAAAAGGAAATACATCTCCATAGTCTAATATTGCAAGAATAACCATAAACGTAATTGCAATAATAAGAGCAAGAAAAGTGGAATTAGTGTAAAATAGAGACATTACTTTATTTTGTGTTACCCAACAATTAAAGAAACTATTAAAGAAATATCTTATTGTTACAAGTTGTTTATTGCATTATTTATTATTAAAATATGGAAATGGATATTTTGCATTTTTTTTGTAATAAATCAAATTGAATAAACTACTTCCGAGAGTGAAGGAGAACAACACGAAGAGTTAAAGAAATTGAAGAAGAAGAAAAAATCGGTTAATTATTCGACAAGGATTTAAACAATAAACATAAAATGCGACTAGATCTCCACTTATTGCATAGATAGTAGAGTAAAAAAGTAAAGCAATTATTATAATATGTAATTTATGATAGTTGGACGTAGTCCCAAGCTAAGATTGTCATATAATGTAAGAGAACCAAAGAGAATTAGTATTATAATACAAGAAGATGGACTAGAATAGGAAAGAGACACTTGCAATTACATTTATGACATATAGGCTATAAAAGAAAGAAAAGAGTAAAGAAGTGACAATTGTAAGTATAATTGTAACACGAAGGTCATAATTAAAAGATAGAAATAGAAGCGGCTCATTTTATAAAACTTAGATCGTGGATTAAGTAAATAAGAAAGAATAATAGAAGTGGCGTGTACCGGCAGCATTCCTTTTAAGGCCTAGGACTGAAGGTCTCACACGTGGGTTGGACTGGACATGTTGATTAGGGTAAATAAGTAGCCAACAGTATAAGAAAAGTAAACCAAATGCATAGTAAAAGATTAGACGTTGGGTATAATAAAACGGTAAGGTGCGTTTGGAGTAGCCCAAAGAGAATCTGGACAAAGAGCCTAACGAAGCCGTTCTTCGTAGATTTTTAGTACAAAAAGAGCACGTCCAACGTAGTTATTTTGGGCTAGAAGGAAGTATAAGACTTCAACGGGACGTGAGGATACTCCTAGATGGCCTTTTGGGGTAGGCCTAATGAAGCTACACCCTCGGAGGCAGGTTTATAGGATATCCATCAAGAGAGCATGCCTTGGATTTTTTTCATTGTAGGCCTAACGAAGTGGACCATTGTAGGCAGTCAAATGGTTGATGGTGGATTAGAATATTCATATGACACCATAGTCTAGTTTGCGAGTAGGTTATAGTGGGCAGGACCCAAAAGGATAGTCGCATGTGGAGATCAAGCCATCATCAGTCGGAGCGAGTTAGGAAAAGACTAGATTTAAACCAACATGTCAATCATTCTTTCACTTTCAAGACATTTGATGAAGGGCATAGCCAATTGGATGTTTAGATTGTTTGTTGTAGGGTACAACCACTTAGCTCTTGAAAGGTCTTTCGTTTTGTAGAAGGGGGCTGCGTGGGGCCATAACCACGATGAGAAAAGAGAGGGACCAAGTAGAATATCTATATTGTAGGCCTAACAAAGCGGACCTTTATAGAAATAGAAAATCAACGATCGAGTTCCATACAAGGTAGACCTTATTGGCGGAATTCAAGGAGTAGACAAAACGAATATATGTAGTCCTCAAGGTATGCACAACATTGTTGATGTCCAAGCACTAGTATAAGCTAGTTTGGATGTAGTTTCACGTTTTCATAGTAGACGACGAAACATCTATATTGTAGGCCTCACGAAGCTATCCTTTATAGATGTAGTTGTAGTAAGCTATATTAGCTAGACGATGGAGTCCTTTTCGAGGAGGATACGGAAGGTACTATCGGTAGTACCTAGGACCGATTCATTTTTTGGGCATTTGGCTATGTGTGTATATATATATATATATATATATATGTTTATATATATGTTATTAGGTCTTAATCTACTAGGTAGTAGATGTGTATGATTCACGCATAGAGGTGAGAGTATTCTAAACCCAGTAAACCAAATATAATAGAAAATGGAAATAGGACGGCATGTGCAAAATTATGCTTAGAATTGTATAATTTGTCCATTCAACAGAACTTTAGTCCCGACCCCCTGCACATATCATCCCACGGGTTAGGTAGATAGCAGAGACTTTCTAGCTTTTTGACACTTGTTTAGAAAGTGTTATTATCTTGGTAAGTATTTACTTACTACTATTTTTAGTCAGTTCTGCTGTGGGATATTTATTTGAGCTCTGATATATTTATCTTTTCCTATTTGAAGGATACCATATACCCAACTTGGGCTTCAGTGGGCTTGGATTTTAGTATTTTTGTGAAAAATCCGGACCCACTGGGATTCAGATTGTTACAGCCTCCCAAACAAAGCTTCTTAAGGCGTCATTTCTATACTAGTCTGATAACTATTATTATAAGAAAAGTGAACTAAATGTAGATTATTTTCCTAAGATCCACCAAAGTCTAGCACACATGCTCTTAACAAATCCTCGATTACCTTATTGACTCTATCTGTCTTCCTATCCATCAATGGTGATACGCATACTCATCTTGAGCTTTGTACCTAACACATCCTGTAGACTCTACCAGAATTCACTAATAAACAAAGTATAGTTAAGATATATGTAAATCTTGAAATGAATATGCTTTTACGTTGTTTTGTTTAGTCCCATATTGTGGAATAAGTTAAACCCTTTGCTCTGAAGCCTTTAATAAAGGAGGTAATGTAATGTAAATATATGTCTATTTTTATGAACGGATAATATATCTTTTGCTTCTCTCTCTAATGACTTCTACTTTCTTCATTTTATAACACGTTATCAGCATGATCTCTAAAAAAATATAGATTTGAATTGTGATAATCTAGTGGACAAGATCTACTTTGCTTTTCTGATCTAATTATAGATCTCAATATGGTAAGCAATTTTTTATATTTAATTATATTGATCTTATCTTTTTCAGATCTAATTCTATTAATTTTATCCTCTTAGATCTCATTCAATCATAGATCTAATTTTTTAATCTCATTTTATTGTTGATCTTATGTTCTAATGTTTTTAGATCTTTCGTAGATCTTGATATCATGCTCAAATAATATATCTTTGAGATATATATATTTTAGTCATCAGATCTATTCTTTTTCATGTTTATTCATCCTTTTCTCTTACTTATTTATTGAAATCAAGTATGACTTCTGAGATTACTTATTATTACATATCTTTTAGTTGAAAGCAATCTTATTTATTCTTACAGAATTTGTACTTGATAAATATTCAGTTTGAATTGATTCAAAATTTCTAACAAGTGGTATTATATCCACTCATCTGTGATTTCATTATGAATTTTTGACTTTTTTTGAGCAAGTTTTGATTCGACTTTATTTATAAGTCATTGAATTCTTATAATATCTTACTTAAATTTCAGATCTATTTGATCTACTATGAAAGATTTTTTCTGTTGATAATTTTGGATTTGGTTTGGAGTTAAGTTGTTTTTCCTAGACCAAAAGGGAGCTTCTTATGTAGAAAGCAAGATCTGAATGATCTGTATATAATTTGTGTAATTAAATAAAATTATAAAATGTTTTTATTTTTTGGAAATAATCTTAACTCCCATAATTTACGAGATAACATTTGAATATTTACATGTTAGTTTTGCAATATTTGGTAAAGAATTATGAAGTTAATTTTATTATGAGGGAAATTATTTGGATCTAAGACGTATAGTTATTTATGATTATGAATGATATGGATAGAACTAAGATGATAATGTTGTTTATTTAAGAGATTTTAATCATTGAGAATAAACTTTCTCTTTAAGAAATCCATTTTAATTTTATTATTGAGTAATTTTGAAACTAGACTGGAGATGAAATTATATTACTTTAACTATTGTCTGCACAATTGATTCATATATATTTGTAATGAAATCATTTTGTTTTGATAGTAGTTATATCTTAGATCACATAAAAGTTAAATGCATTATTTTTATCATAAATGTATTAAATGCATTAGTTATTTTAAATTAAATAATATTTTATGTTTGTTTTTGGAAGAAGAATTGACATATGATGTACTATTTGATGTATTTATTTTGAAAAGTAATGTCTGGCGTAAAGGAAGAATTAGGTTTAACAATAACTTGAATTTGTGCAAAGAAATTATTTTAATAGAAGTTGTATAACTCAAAATCCATGACCTGGATTCTTGACTTGTGAAACGAATTTCTGATAAAGTTTACAAGCTTGAATTCTTAACAGTATCTTTTCATAATTTGACAAAATGCACAAGCTTCGAAAAAAGAAGTTTATACAAAATTTGAGAACCTAAAGTTCATAATAAATTAATTAACTCGAAGTTCATGAATTAGAAGCTCGAAACTCTATTGAAATTGTGTAAAATGATAAGCTTGCACTCCTTGTAGAAGTTAAAGGAAATTAATAAATCATCCCAAAAGAGATGTTTTAGAGATTTATTTATATTTATATTGCAAAATCCAACATCCCAGAAGAGATCATATAGGAATTTTATTTTTGTTACATTGCAATTCCTTAAAAGGAAATATAATATTCCTTGAAGGAATAAAGATATAAATTTTTTGAAGTAATAACAATAATTTATCCAAAAAATGATGTTGTATACCAATGTTACACTCTAGAAGTAGTGGTTTTATCTCTTGCATCTTACTTTAAGTTGGTGAATCTAATTTTGTCACTGTATTTAAAGTTTGATATGCCATTTTAAAAGCAGTTACAACAAAAATCTCCAGCATGGACATTTTATGCTACTGTAAAAGTAGTAATTATGTAATTTATATAAAATAAGTATTTTATATTGATATGGCATTCCAATAGTGCATATATATCTCTATGTGTGTGTATTTATATATATATATATATATATATATATATATATATATATATATAGAAGAGAAAGTTCACTTCAGAAGTGGTGATACTAAAATATCTCTAGAAGAGATTCATAAATTTGAAAATGACAAAATATCTTTAGAAGAGATCTATTTATATATTTGGTAACTTTATTAAGCCAAATAAGTGTACATAAATATGATTATGAAGGATCCTAATTTAGTTTTGATTAGATCCAAAAGGTTTAAGATTATCTCAAGAATACATTGTTCTATGTTCATACGTCTAACTATACCATAAAGGTCATATTCCTAGTTATTATTTCTTAAGAAATATTATATGCACAATCATTTCTTGACAAATATCTTTAAGTATTCTTCCGAAGAGAAGGTTTATATTTCATATCATAATTTTCATGCAAGTTATGCACAATCTTTGATTATAATTCATCTCTTCTCCACCAATCAATCCACATAAAGGCCTTTCCATATTTTCAAGGGTAGTTTTGCATTTTTAAGGAATTAATGCAATTATTGAGATTGGACCTTGAGCTATCAAAAGGATGTAAATAAGAAATTATAGTTGCTTTTATAGATTATATTTGGGTGTCTTTTACTATTTTGCAGTGATTTTTATATTCTTTCACTGTAACAACTATCAGATATGAGTTCTTGTTTTATGAAATGCATTAATAATATACCCATGAACAACATTTTGATGCTTATAAATTTTTATTTCCACTGATAGTTGGTAATACGATAAATATAGTCAAGCTTGAATTTAAAACTTTAGACTTATTAGGAGATAACTATTTTTATGGATATTGGATGCTAACATTAAATTACAATCTCAATGCTTAGAATATGCCATTAAAAATGATAATAATATGTTCGAGTAGGATGAAATGAAGGCTCTTATATGTTTAAGGTGTCATATCCACAGTAATATTAAAATAAGAAATTTAACTGGAAAAAATCATTTTTAATTATGGAACTCCCTGAAGGAGCGTTATAACCACTAGTAGATGGTCACACTTCCAAGAACTAAACAAGAGTGGTTGATCCCGAAGTTTCAACCAGTTGAAAGTTGGCGCTTGTATGTTTTTCTTTTCAAAACTAATTGAAATAACATACCGATGAATGTTGTGTTTTAATCAGTAGCCCATTTTATTTTATTTTGGAAAGTATTAGAGTTTTTTTAATGCTTACAAATTTTAATAGATGACTAACTATATTGTCTTTTATTCTTAAGATATGGACCATCAATATTTGAGTGGTAGTATATGCCTACTAGATAGTGTAATGACTCATATGATTTTGAAAAACCAGAAGTTTTTTTCTTTGAACTATCTGAAAATATTTTAGCTAAAAATTTCAACCATAGCAAATTTGCTATATAATTGAAGGGTTCGGAAGAGCCCATATAGTATTACCAAATGGTACATATATCTTAATTCAATATACATTATACTCAAGCAAATTTAAAAGAAATTTGTTGTGTTTTGAGGATATATAAATGAATGGCTACCATATTGGTGCTATAGTGAAAACGTCCAAGAATATCGTTACGTTGTCTCTACAAATTGAAAGCTGGAAGCTTA
Source organism: Allium cepa (assembly GCA_030765085.1). Lineage (NCBI taxonomy): Eukaryota > Viridiplantae > Streptophyta > Magnoliopsida > Asparagales > Amaryllidaceae > Allium > Allium cepa. The sequence continues at coordinate 861,776,025 of CM060939.1, read as the reverse complement.
TTTTAGAAAATTTTGATACAATTTCAAATGGATTATATTTCACGAAATTTGGCATAATTGAATCCCATATTTAAACATGAGCCTGACACTCACAAATATCACTTGAATGCATCTTATCAATTGTTAAAAGGATTATCCTCCTATTATTAATATATGTATGGTGTATTTTCTATTACCAATATGATAATGGATCAAAATGAGAATCCAAAGACGATTATTATTTAATGTGACAATGTTTGTCAAAATTAAGGGGGGGATAAAGGGACACAAGTTCATTTTGATCATCAGTGTCAAATATTTGTTAACACGTATAATGATGCAAAATATTAAGTAACTTTAATAAATTATTAATAATATCCCTAGTAGACTTTCTCCAATATAGATTTGAATCCTTGAAAGATCAAAATGTGTAAACCACATATGAAATATGGTAGAAAAGTCAGTTCGAAATACTTTTGGAGTAAGTAACAAAGAAGCCAAATAAAAGATGTGAGTGTTCTTGAAGAAACACTTAAGGGTGCACTTGAAGAGACTAACGACATGATTGTAAAATTACCCTAGACATGGTTTGGGTACCTAAAACATGATAATCGTGGAGATCTCAATAAATCATGTCTAGAACTGACAAGAAATAATTATTGATGGTAAATTTATAAATAATAAAGCACTTATGTTTACAAATAGATTAAGAATCTTGAATTAGGGGAAAACAAGACAGGCCATCATGATACCTTTAATAGTAGAGAAATATGGACATGTAGTCCATAAAGTACCGAAAGTACTTGAAATGCTTAATATAGCCCGAAGGTATAAATGTGGTTTAAATCATATTAAATAAAGAAAGTATACAAATTCCTAAGGAATATAAATAACTTTCATTGTTACAAAGAATGCAAAGAACAAGGAGAATAGATTTCAACCTACTTTTATGTATTGTTGTAATGAAGATCTTGATATAATTCATGATTAGTAGATTACTTCCTGTTTTTAAGTATCGTTGTAATGAAACTCTTAATATCCATTGAAGTGATAGTTGCGATATGCAAAAACTTATTAAAGTATACAAATTTCTAAATAATATATATAACTTTTGTAGTTATAAAGAATGCAAAAGACATGAAGTGTAGATTAAAAATTTCTTCTAAGTATTGTTGTAATGAAAATCTTGATATACTACAAGATAAGTAGATTACTTCCTGCTTTCTAGTAATGTTGTAATGAAATTTTTAATATTCATGAAAGATGTATAATTGCAATGCGTAAAACTAATTTGAAGCACAAAAATGAAAGCACATGAAGTGTCTTTCATAAAAATAGCATACAAAATGCATAAAATGCAAACCATATTTAGAAGAAACAATCTTAGAATATTTGATTGTACCGAAGGAAACCATTAATAAATTGTATTATTAATGAGATTCACATTTACAGATCTAGAAGTATCTATAACCAATTGGAGTTATCGAAACACGAATATGAATTCAAAGGAAAATTTTAAGCCAGGCGGAGCATCCATAAGTATTTTATAATGCACTCTTTTTCCTTAACTAAGATTTTCCCACTGGGCTTTTATTAGCAAGGTTTTAATGAGGCATTATTTTGATCCATAAGTACCAACTTCCCAGTAACATTTGAAAATAAGCTACAATGTACTCTTTTCCCTTACTTAAGATTTTTCCCACTGGGTTTTTCTTACTAAGGTTTTAACGAGGCATTGTCTTGATCTAGAAGAATCAAACGTCCTTTCAAGAAATAACATCTCAAATATGTTATTTAAGTTAAATTTTATTTTTATCCTTGACTAAGGTTTTTCCTATCGGGTTTTCCTTTGTAAGGTTTTTAATGAAGTATTATATTGATCCAGAAATATCGAACTCTATTTGATTCTGTAAATTACTAAAGTATCTCATACTATATTGTACTCTTTTTCCTTCACTAAGTTTTTTCCCATTGGTTTTTCTTAGTAAAGTTTTAATAAGGCATTAGTTTGATCCAGAAGTATCAAACTTCATTTGAAGAAATGAGAAATAAAGATATGTCATTGTACTCTTTTTTCCCTCATTAAGATTTTTCCCATTGGATTTTTTTAGTAAGTGTTTTAATGAGGCATTATATTGATCCCGAAGTACCAAACTCTTAGAAGGAATATCATTGAATGACATCTATGCTTTCAAGTTGCACTCTTTTCCCCGTTCAAGTTTTTCCATTAGGTATTCCTAATAGAGGTTTTTAATGAGGCAACATACAATATCTATATCGATTGAATTGATAAATGCAAGCAAGATAATAATGAGGGGGAGCAATCATTATACAAGTTTCAAAAGGGAAAATTTCAAGTTATCAGAGCTTCAAGATTTCGGAGACGCATATTCAAGGAGGAGTGTTACAATATATGTAAATCATGAAATGAATAAGCTTTTACGTTGTTTTGTTTAGTCCAACATCGTGGAATAAGTTAAACCCTTTGCTCTGAAGCCTTTGTATAAAGAAGACCATGTAATGCAAATATATGTCTATTCTCAAGAATGGATAATATATCTTCCACTTCTCTCTCTAATGACTTCTACTTTCTTCATTTTATAACAAGTATCTATATAACTTATTATTCTACTAGGAATTACGTGCAACTATGTCCTTCATAAAGAATTTAGCCAAAACATGTGCCACCCTGGTTGATTTAAATGGATGAAATGAGCACTCTTGGTTAACATGTCCACTATAAGCTATATACTTCCATTTCTTCGATTCAACCTTGGAAACCCTCTATAAAATCCATGGACATTGAATCCAATTTCCGAATTTGTATCTCCAAAGGATGAAGTAACCCACTCGTCTTTTGATGTTCGGCTTCACTTGTTGACCATTCACACACAACCTTACCCATAAGCCAACATTCTTCTTCATACCTTCCTAGTAGAAACTCCTCTTCGTATCCGGATACATCTTGGTTCCCTCAGGATGAATAATAAATTTTGTTCAATGACATTCCCTAAAAATTTCTTTCCTTAAGTCTACAATATTAAGAACACAAAACCGTCCATTTTTTCTCAACCATCCCCATTGGTCTAGATTAAAATTGTTGAGATCATCAGTCTCGTATCCAACCTCAAGCCTTTTAATTTTCTTTGCTAATAATGGATATTCTTTCTATTTTGAAGCAATCCGTTCGATTAGTACATGTCGAACTTCTATGCAAGTTACCATGGTAGTGCTCTAACTAGAACTAGCAGTCGATCTTAATTGCACACTACAAGCAGTCAAAGCCTCAAGGTCGTTCCATTCCGCCAACATGGCTAACACCGCATTCTGATGTTTTCTCCTAAGATCATCCCCTACTTTATTTCCACTTCCAGATGTATATTCTATGCAAAAATAATAAGCTGTTGAAAAATTCCAGTCATCTTTGTTGTCTCATATTCAACTCCTTCTGAGAGAATAAATACCTTAAAGACTTATGATCTATGCATAACTCAAACCTCTCCTCAAAGGTATAATGCCTCCATACTTTTAGTGTGATGATCACCGCTGCCAATTCTAAATCATAAGTATGATATCTCACTTCATGTGGTCTAAGCCATCGTGATGCATAGACAATAACTTTACCTTTCTACATCAACATAGCCCCAAACATAGTCCCATATACATCGGTATACACTACTAACCCTTGGTTTCTATCTAGAACTAATAAAGCATGTGCATTGGTTAACAAGTGCTTTAACTTAAGGAATGTTTCCTTATCTTTGTCAAACCAAATAAACTACACATCCTTCCTAGTTAGCTTATTCAAAGGCGCTTCAATCTACAAGAAATCCTTAATGAACCTCTGATTATAGCCTGCGAGTCCAAAAAACTTTGATCTCTTTCACCTTTTCGGGCCTCTTCTAATTGTTAACAGCTTCGATCTTATCTGCATCGACTGACTAACCCTTTTTTGTAATCACGTGACCGCGAAACTTAACTTCTTCCAAAAATGACACTTTTAAAACTTCACTTTCAGTTAATGCTGCCTTAGCATCTCAAGCACTATTCTAAGATGGAATTCATCATCTTTCTCATCTGTAGATTATATTTAAAATGTAATCTATGAATACCAATATGAAACTATCTAAGTGTTCTCGAAATATCCGATTCAATAAATCTATAATGAAAGCTGACACATTTGTTAACCCGAATGGAATTACTAACCACTCATACAAACCATACCTAGTTTGAAATACCGTCAACGAAATACTATCCTCTGCCACTCTTAGCTGATGGCAACCTGCCATCAAATCCAATTAGGAAAATACACTAGCTCTACACAACTAATCAAACAAATAATCCATTCTTAGCAAAGGATACTTACTCTTGATCGTCTTCTTGTTCAACTTATGATAGTGTATACACATCCTTAACAACACATCCAGTTTCCTTACTTACATCACTGCCGCTCCACAAGTAGAAATGCTTTGTCTAACAAAAATTTTCCTTCTACATCCACTAGTCGTACCTTTAATTCCTTCATCTAGGCCGGTGTCATCCTGCTAGGTGGTCTACTTACAGGTTCTGCTCTTGGCACAAATCTACCCTGAACACAACAGCTCGTTTCGATTGTAGTCCTATAACTTGGTTGAAAACATCTGCAAACTCTCTTGCTACCCAAACCTGACTCAAATATTCTTCTACTTCCATATGACAACACAAGGTACAAGTAACTCGGTTAAATTCTCCATGGAGAATATAATTCGATTAGGACATTAGGGTGTCTTAAGGATATTTCCACGTATTGGTAAAATATCCTAACATCATATTTCTTTAGCCAATCCATACAAAAAATGATTCCAAGGTGTACGAAACAAAAAAAAACTACAAACTGCATGCAAACTTATGAACTAACAAATCAAGTTCAAATTAGTCACATCTCATTTTGGATTGCCATCTCCATAACAACTGTACTTGGATAATGGAGATGTGGCATTATCGCCCTAGCAATCTCGGGTCTTAAAACTTGAATAAACTTCTTGTTTCTTTTAATGATGGTGTCAATGGTAACATATCCATATCTGGGCTGCTCATCAAATTCCATAGCATGCTCAATCATCGACATCTCACCCTGAACTAGATCCATGAACTTTCTCGGCAATAATGACTAGGCAATTTAAGAAGAAAAAATTTCGAATCTCCTTCGAAAGTCTGCCTAAATCAACTCTTCCTTGGGAATTCCAGTAGTAATAGTATTCTACCAATTAAGCGCTACTCCATAGAACCGTCTATAGGCAAGTCACCTTTTCTAATCATCATTTAATCCCATGTCGGAAAAGATCCTTCCATAATGCGGAAGCCAATTCTATACTTTATACCACCCTAAGTTCCCAAAAACAACTTCCCAAAAAGACTGATATAATCCACGCTCAGCTTAGCATAGTTGTTGCCAACTAGGGCCATGGTATTAGCTCCTCCAATAGCATTACACCCTGCTACTCCTATAGCTACACTAGCATTCACCAGGTTGACAAAGAAATGATGCATCATCCCTATATGTGTCGACAGATTTCTAGCACCTTCGTTGGCACTTGCATTTGGATTAGCATTTGCCTATCGACCCTGGTTTCTCCTGTTAGGTCGAACATTTACATTGGTTGTAGTGCTTCCTCTACCTAGACTTCCACTTCCGTTTCCTACCTTCATATCTTCATTTCTCATAAATCACTATAGGAGCCTCAGTAAGATACAGAAGAACGGTATAAGAGAGAGGGGGTGTACGTACTTATGTATACACACACATACACACACACACACATCAAATACAAGTACGTTGCTATAGGGTTAAACCAAACCCTGATCTTATTTTCTAATTCATTGTATTATACTTTGAAAAATCTTTTAAAAACATTATTTGGATCAAAATGGTTATATACGAAAGTATCTCTTTTGACACCAACAAAAATTTGTTTAGGGAAAACTTGATGGTGTCGGAACTATCTTAATCGAATGATTAAAACAAAACTTTAGAGGACGAAGTCGAAACCCCTTCCGACTCCTTAAAACAAAACATCGGAGGACAAAGTCGAAAACACTTTCGACTCCTTAAACCAAAACTTTGGAGGATAGAGCCGAAACCCCTTCCGGCTCCACCACCTTCAAAACCATCAACCCTTTCGAAAGCAATTAAGAAAAGGGCATAGTTTCGGGTAAAATAAGGGTAACCTTTCAAAAGCAATACTAGTCAATATAGTTGAAAGGTAAAGCAGTGGCTAGATCTCGACTACGTTGGAACCTGCCCCTTTGAAAGCAATTATTTAAAGGAAAAAGGTACTCCTTCGAAAGAAAATACTTTAACACAACAAGACAACCTTCTTTGAAAGCTAATTATAAAACCTTTTCAAAAGCATAAGTTTCACCTGTGTTGAAAGCTTTTGGTAAAACTAGGCAAGAATGTTAACTTATGAAATAAAAGCAGGGTTTCGACCCCAACGGAAGCTACCCATCCACCACCAAGGCTTCCGCCTTCCTTCCCATGTACTACATACCATCTAAGTGATGTCATGTGTATTTGTTTTGAATATGGTAGTTTTGACTTTATGGGTTTCGATTAGGATATGGCGGGGTCATTTGAGCCTAATGGTACATAGTAATAGAGGCGTAACACCTTTTTTTGGTAAAATGCTGAATTATAGCAACTTTTAGTAATTACTTTCTATGACTTGCCTATTTGTAAACTATTGATTGCTTGCCATAAAAATCCTTCAAATTATTTACCTTTAAGCTACCGCATTTATTTTGATCTGTATCAAAGGATTTTTAACGTTTAAACCTTTCCATATAACGAAACAAACAATTCTAAAAACACTTCTTTTAAAATAATTTATGTCCCCACGTAAATCAATTGGGAAAAATAACCAAAAATTACAAAAGATGAAATTCATCATGTAATCAAACATATTAAAAATTTAAATCCAAATTCTTTAACGAATATTTGAAATAAATCCTTAACCTAAATACTTCAGATTTACCGTAAAAAATTCCTAACAAAATTTCCATAACTTGGAAAATTCCAAAAATTAAAATCCATTTCCAAAATCATGTTTTACTTAAGATAAAAAAAATTCATCGCATTTGAAATTTATAAACCACGATTTTGACCCTAAAACTGTACGTAACACATGTATAAATAATTTATCTGACTCAACCAATCCATAAATTAAGCATATCATCATCCAATTTGTCATAGAAACAACATAAATATTACAATAAAAATCACATGATTGTAAAACAAAAAAGAGATGGAATGAATTATTATTCATCTTAAACTTCATAAAGAATTTGAGGTTTGTTGTTGATTAATCCTTCCTAGCTTTGATCCTTAGCATTAGATTAAAATTTCTTCCTTTCTTCCGTGGTAATCACCGACTTTAGTATAGGTTTTTGATTTATATCTATAACCGTGAGATATGAAACATGAATGGACAATAATGAGAAGTAAAAGCGGTGTGCAATAAATTGGGCCACTTACTAATATGCCCATGTGTAGTCTAATTAAGCAATAAACTAATTTAAAGCCCATTTATCTAGTTAACAAGCACGACCCTATATATATAATATTTATTCAAATCTAAATCTCCTTATAATCATTCTTCTATTAGTTTATTCTATTAAATTTTTTGAATATTGTTATAAAAAATTAGGTATGCAATAGTTAAGTCCTAATTAACTTCTTAATCCATCTTAGTTAAGGTTTAAACAATTCATCATTAGTTAACCCTAATCAATTAAAAATTAATTTAATACTTGCTTAATGAAATAATAATTAATTAACCTGCTGAACTTAATTAAAAAATAATTGACCATCTAATTACTTCTCGTCTTCATTATTCTCTAACTAAAACCTTGTTAATCACTACTTAATCATTAACCTTCCTTAAGTGTTACTTGATCCTAATCATTTAATTGATTACTAATTAACTGCTAATTACCTTTAATTATTTTATTAAATAAATAAATTATTTAAATAATCTAAATTTAATCTCTTTTATGTTATTAATTAAATTGGGAAAAGTTTTGCAAAATAATTCGAAACTGAATCACCTAAAGATGGAAATCATGAATGGTTGTCAAACTACATCCATAGCGACAATCTTATGAGCGCGGTTCGCTCTATCTTAATTTAAGTGAAAAAAATCACTTAATTTCTTGCTCCTACGTGTTTTGAAGTAATATTTAGAAAGTTTTTGAAAACTTAAACCAAAATAAAACTTGAAATCATTTTCAAACTTTAAAACTAGAAGTTATAATTTTGATTTCAGATTGGATCTCACGTCCATCGCAACACACAAAGTTGTTAATTTGTTACAACACAAAATACTTTGGTTCTTAGATCACAACCAGACATCCATACTACCATACGTTTAACGTCACAATGAAGCACATATATATTCATAATATAAGATTATATGCTTACTAACATAACAACATCACATTCAAATCTCAAATTCAACCGCAAACTCAAACATCCATCAAATTACTATCAACTAACATAATAAGCATTCAATTTTCTCACCATATTAACAACACAATAAAAAATCGTGTTAAAGTTCAAAACTTTTCCAAAACAAAGTACTTTTACTCACTGAAAATCTTTAAAACCTGAAATGCCTTAAGTGCACAAAAAATACACTAAAATATGTTAATTTCCACTTGATTTTTGGACATATTACTCTTGGATTTTGAAAATGTGATGAGAATAAAAGTTATGGAAAATTCTTTTCACTACAATTTAAAACAACAATCACTCAAAAAGAATAATTTTGATGTAGATACGGTTAAAAGAAGGGGAGCTATTTTCGAACCTGAATTTATGAATTTGAAATTAAAAAAGTGTTAAAAAAGAAAGTTGAGGTTATTAAAATTTTATACGATTTGAAAAAACGAAAATCTTGATTTGGTGTAAAATTGATGAAGTTATGGCCGAAAAAAGTGGACGAAAAATGATGAAGAAAGAGTTGCAAAACAAGTTTGCATCTTTAAAACATTTTAAATCATTTGATTTCAAAAAAACCTTAAAACTGACATTAGAAGCCATGAAATTGTAAGGAGATATTTAGGGAAATAGAAATGGAGAAGTAAATGAAAATATGTTGAAGGGATATGCATTTATATTTTTAAAATATCCTAACTTGTCATTATTTTAACAAGTCACATCACCAACTTCCTCCCGTTGATACGTTACATCCCACCCTTATAGTCACATTCTCTAGGTCATGATGAATAATGATGATAAGCCTTAGATATGAAAAGAGATAATGTTATATGCTTATATATATAAATAATAATTATTAAAACCTGGACTTGCCACAATGGAGTTACTAAACATAATTAATATAATACAATATACTATTAGTTTATTATTATTATTTTGTTAATTTTCTCTTTTATACGTGTATTTATAGTGCACAAAGACGAACAATGTTCCCGACAACTTTCCGGTGTTGAAAAGTCAAAATTCCGGAAAACATTTTTCAGTCATATTTTCAATTTTTCTACGAACTATCTATTTCGGTAAATAAATTTTTAAAACTTTTTTACCATTATTATTAAATAATTGAAATAGGTTTATTTTTAAATAAATATCCATTTATTTATTAATTAAACTTAACTTGAACTCCCGAAGAAATATATAAAACCAATGATATCAATGGTCAATGTAGTAAATACATTTTATTTTCCAAAAATAAAATAAATTGTTTTATTTCATAATCTTGTTTGAATACGTATTTTAGTGTATGAATCTAGAACGATGCACTAACCTTATTATTGAAAAGTAGTTTTATTGGCAAAATAATTTTCGGCTATTTTATCGATATTTAAATAGGGTGATATTTATAAATTATCAATAATTTACCTTGGTAATTTTTCCGCATATATTTTTTACAAACAAAATAACTATTAATATTTACTACTTAAAACATTATTATTTCTTACTTTTAAACTCATATCTTAATATGTTTAAAATAAATATAATTTATCCGAGCGATAACCTGCAGGTCCATACATTCTTCCACCCTTAAAAGATTTCATCCCCCAAATCATACCACAATCCTATTCCAAAAAATACATAAAACTATTCATCAAATTGTATGATGTGCGTAGGTCATTCCAATGTAATGTCTTATTCGATTACACACTTAAATACATAACTCAATTTTCGAGCTTGTGTCGCTCACTTGACTTTGCAGTGTGGATTTTGATCAGGCTTCTTAATTATAAACCTCAATTCTGCGTGCATAGCTTTAAACTATGATATACAACCTTTGGTTCCACCCAAGAATCCTCATCAGCGCTCGACGTCAAAAATCGAGTGATAAATCCTTATTCGTATTAGCGTGAAACACCTCAAGTCATGTACCCAAACCTTGGATGGACAACTATGTATAAAGGAGAAATGATCTACGTACAACCTACGTAATAATCCCATTGGTTCCTACTTCTTAAAATTATAATTACCCTTTTTAAAGAATCACCATTTTACTGAAGAACATTACTTAAGTTTATTAACATTTTATTAGTCAAATTCATTTTAGTATGATACTCTTCTATATCTAAAAGAGTATATATAATTTTAAACCTCTAATTGGTTTTACTTAACCCAGGATGTTAAAAATTTTGAACTTTATTTATTAACCCGCTCTTAATCAAGACATCTATTTGTTTTTAAAACTCTATTCTTTAAAGGGATTCAAGAACACAATATCTGAGTTTTATTTCAAAAAAAGCCTTTCGAAATGAAACTTTATATTTAACTCTTTTGAAAGCATAACATATAGCCTGAGTAGCTCTAAAATGGTATCAAGGAACTGGGCGCTACCAAATAGTATATTACATTCCTTTTACTAAGTGAGAAAATACTAGAGTGAAGTGTTTACCATCTAAACACATCTCTTACCCATTTTTAGTGATTTCCAAGACACTCAAACTAGTTAATCAAAAAAATATTTCTTTCTTCACAAATACCCTTTTGAAACAATACTATTTATAGATAAATAATTATTTAATAAAATCATCCACTAGCTTTGGATTCATTCGGATTCAAACTCTTTTCGGTTGTACAATGACAAAGAAGTTGATTTACTAAGTGCACTATCATATCTGCCTAAGCAAACATTTGGTTGTCACCTAGAAGATTATTCCAATTATCAAAAAATAGATAAAAGACTCCTTCTCGAACCGACGAAAGAAAACATTTGGTTGTCACTTAGAAAATCTCTTTAAGTACAATTACAATAAATTTTCCAAAATCAATTAAATTTTATCATAGCCACCGGGATTTAATACTCTCGTAATCCTTTTCATTTTGATACGATCGTCTAAAGATTTTATTTTAACTAAGTACATTCTATTTTAAATCCAATTTTAACCCTACATCTCATCGATAACTATATAGACTTCTGAAAATCAATCCTTTATATATAAAATATATCCTAGGTAAAATTATTTCATTTACCAATTTTAAAACAATACTATGTCAATTGGACTTATTCAAGTGTTTAGGAAACCCATAGCGATAACGTTCGCCAAACGCATCGACTTGAATTCTTAAGCCACTTAAAAGATCAATAACACAATATAAAACATTTTTACTCACTAACGCATATTTACTCATATTTATAATACACTCAGGCTCATTCTAGGATTTAAGCGACCCTATGTGTATAGCCCATTAGGCCCAATATTCTTGCTTAGCCTTTAGTTTCGATATCAAATGTAATAAACCACATTTTCGACCCTCAAAAAACAACACTAATGCGTCCATTGTATCACATGCCGAACATTTAAGTGTCGGAAATACTGATTTGTAATGGTGAAAGAGGAAGGTAGGGGATAGCAGAAAACTAAACAAACACTGAATCTTACAACGCAATAAATAATATATAATACAACAATGATCTTTATAAAAAGGAATATCCTTCTTCATATATACCACAACATAGTACACTAGACAAATCCTAAATTGGACAGTTATATAAAACTTGTCATTACATTGGCAACATACAGACTCTACAATATAGTGAAAGAAAAATTATGTGAATATGTCTTGACCATCTAACTCCTCTCCAAATCCAAAGTATCCGCCAAACCTACGAAATCATGCTCAGTCTGACTCGAGCATTATATGCAATAGCGCCCGAGTCAGTCTGGTAAACCAGCGTGAGAAAACTCGAGAACAAGTAATAAGTAAACTAATTTCTACATTTGAAAACTTTTAAAAAATGGGTATCTTGTAACACCCCAAATTTTATCAATTTAAATTAGAATTTATTTGAATTTTTGGAATTTAATTTGAAATTAATTGATAATTTTCAAATCAAATAAAACAAGTGTTAATTTGTATGAATAAGATTTCAATTTCATTTTAGTCCAAAATTTTAAATAATAAATATTTTTTTAAATCATTTGAACTTGAATTATATATATACATATATGTGTATATGCGTGTGTATATGAGTAGATTTTAATTTAACTTTTAATTTAAATTTAAATTTTAAATAAATCCTTTAGTAAAATATTTTGGATTTAAATATATATATATACGTAATTTATTTAATGTGCATTTAATTTCAAAACATTCTCTTTTAAATAGTATTTATTAATATAAAGCAAATGTCTTTAGAAAATGAAAAGTGTAAAATTTAAATACATTTCAAGTAATGTAAAAATATTACTCTAATGAAAATTTACAAATTTTAAGTAAGTAATATGTACAAAAGACAAGTGTTAAAAATTTAAGTAAATGGATTAACAAGTGTACTCCATGTAGAAAAAAATTAACAAGTGTCAACACATTATTTTTATTTTTTTGAGAAATTTATAAAAACAAAATAAAGTTATATAATATCTCTAATTCACTTCTTTTCATTCTTTTATCTTCATTACAAGTCTGTACAAATTCAAATTAGAGAAAGAAATGAAATTAAAGACAAACCTTTACAAGACAACCTCTTCAATACCACAAATATAAACTTCCTTTTCAAACCTGAATTGAAGAAAGGAGACAGGCAGTTCAACATCAAAGCAAGTTCAAGCATCTCACGTTTTCAAAATCAAGCCTTTAAGATCAGGCAACAGTAGATCAAAATCATCTCAAACCTTTGAATTTCAGTCTTTAAGTTTTCAAACCAGAGTTTTTCTTCTCCGTTTCCATAAAAAAGGTAAGTAGAGCCATTAAGAATTTAAACTAGAATTTTTTGTTAAGAAATTAATGAATTTAATCCATCAGAAACTAAGCAATCTACATCAGCTAGTTGCAGACCAAAAAATTCAAGATCAAATTGAAAACGACCTTCTAGATTTCCAACATTAAAAACAACATTCCAGGCTCTCCTCTATTCTCAGACTTCAAGGTGAGTAAGTGTGACGACCCGGCTTTCCACTCCCGGAAAATCGCATCATTTTTAAGAAAGAAAGGGATAGAAAAGAGAAAAGATAGAGAAGAAGAAAGAAACGACACATCAGAATCTAAACAGCGGAATGAATAAATTATATTAATCACTTAATACTTTACATAGTATCATATACATCAGAGTTACACAGCATAATCAACTCATACTAGACAGTTATAAACACCTGTCTAGTTATACAACTCAATACAACTCAAAAACATCATCTCAGAGAAAACACAGAGGAATATTCTATAGCTATACGCAGAAGCCTCCTGCTCCATTGCTCCTCCACAATTCGTCAAAGCCAACTTAGAAACCTAACCTGAATCCCTTGGCTACTCGTAAAAATTTGAGTACCCAAGAGTTTAAGAAAACAGAATAAACTCCGGGTCAGACATGGGTCTGGTGTGAGTAAACGGTTAAAGTTGCTTAACTTTAAAAACCTTTTGAAAAGAAAGGTATCACGTAAGACTTCCCACACATAAACATGGAAAAGTTTTTACCTTACGCTAACCAAACATTTGATAGGAAATCCGATGATATTATAATAGTGTCTAGGGTTTTCAAATAAATAAGAAATAGCCGAAATTGTTACATGATTAAATTCCAGCTACTAGCCACAAAAGTGGGTAATACAATCAAAACCGTTGGCACTTATTGGATTTTGGATTCCATACAATGGCAGGGCTACTGGGGTACCGCCCGTCACAGTACGTGGCCTAGATCACCGTACCGAGGATTACTCCCTTCATCCCCTGCAACACAAAGCCGGACCCGTTCCTTACTGAACAGTTCCAAATAAGACAACCCCGACGGTTGTAGCTATTCAACCGTCCCACACAGCCGAAATAAAAGGGACCTCTAGACAGGGGTAAATCTTACTCTCCAGTGGGGGCTACCCACGAAGCTTTGCTGCACCTCCCCTGTTTTAGCCATTCCCGGTTGATGAGGCTTGAGGTTACGATTACCTTTAATGAACACATCACTTAGAATGCTCATCGTCCACCTGACGATGTGCTGAAAGCATTCAATCCATACAAGTTCGTTCCGGGTTCGAACGAAACCGAAGGCATTATCTCGTTACACTCATTTTGGAATCACCCTCAGAGTTAACGACAATAACCCTTGCACTCTAAACCACCATCTCGAATCTATAAGGTCTATTCCGTCAACTCATTACGGAATCACCCACAGAGTTATACTGACGTATAGCCCTTACACCTCGAGTCTTCACCAAGCTCCACATAGATTCACGACCTAACGTTATTTGGAATCGATGTGGTTTTCGGACATCCAAATATGGAAACCCGATCCCGGTCTCATCGAAATCCAAAGCGTGTCTTTTAAGTCCAAGTTGTTTTAAAGGTTTTAAAACAATTAAATTCAACTATCTATATATACACAGAATAGATAATTCACAGGCCACAATTGATAATCAACATTATCAAATAACAGGTAATTCATATAATCCATATCATAGTAGATAATCAATATATCAACATCCCAATTGATAATCACAATTCAACCAAGCATTCCTATCATACGACCATACTTATCTCATTACTGAGATCACACAGCATTCAAGACAATCAATGTCATCCAATCATTCATAAGCAATGATTAACTCAAACCATAACATAATTAATTTAAACTGAATTAAATTAACTATCTCTAATTAATTTAAAGTGAATTAAATTAATTATCTAATTACTTAATTAATTTAAAATTAATTAAATTAATTACCTTTATCACAATAAATCTTGCTTAATTAACCATTAATTAAACAAATTAATTAATCATCATTCCAATTAATCAACCTTGAATAATTAACTCTTTAATAAAGTAATTAATCCCTAATTATTTTCATTAATCATATCAATTAATGATCCTTAATTAATCATACTTAGATTAATTGCTTTTAATTAATCACTTAAATACAGTAATTAATTATTACTTCTTAATTACTTTTAATTACTTTATAAATTCATTGATTTATTACACCAAGTAATAAACCTTTAATTACTTCAACAAGTAATTACCCATTAAAATTTACTTCCCAAATCAGTAATTACCTTATCTCAATTACCTCTGTAATTAATCAATTACTTATCTTAAATAATTTACCTTATCAAAACTTATTAAGTAAACATACTTAATCTTTTATCAAGTAATCCTATTTAATTAATTAACAAATTAATTAACCTACTTGATTTCAATCATCTCATAAAACATAATCGAGTAATTCATCCTTCAATTACTCGTTAACCAAATTAATCTTCAGTTATCAGATTAATTATCTTCAATTATTAATTAATAAACCTTAATTATTAATCAATTCTTTAATCAAAAGTAATTAATTACTAATTACTTTTATAATTAATTAATTAAACTTAATTAACTAATTAATTAACTCTTAATCATTAATTAATAAACTTAATTATTAATTAATAATCTTAATTACAAATTAATTAATTCATAATTAAAATTAATTAATTCTTAATTACAATTAATTAACCTAAATAAAACAGTTAATTAATTCTTAATTATCTTTCATTATAATTTAATAATCCTTTGATTATTAATTAAGAAAACCGATTTTAAACTAAATAAATCCTTTATTAATTAATTACTATTTAATTAACTCTTAATTACTTAGTTAATAAGTAATTATAATTTAATTAATCATTTGTCATTAATTAAATCATCATCTTAATTAACAGTTAATTAAATAAATAATTATACTTAGTTAATTACTTAATTAACCCCCTTTTTAAAATAAAAATTAAATTATTTAATTAACTTAAACTTCTTGAATTAACTAACTAATTACACATTATTAATTCTTAATCATTATTTAAGATAAAATATTATCTTAAATAAATCTTGAAATCTTAATTTAACTTAATTCCTTAATTAAATTAAATTATAAGAAATCATTAATTTCTTTCACTAATTATTAATTAACAAATCTAATTTCAAGTCAATGTGTTATCTTAAACTTTATTTGTTAATCAATAAAAACAATTATAAAATTATTTTATTTTTTCCAAAATAAGTTTGAAAACAACATTAGCTAAAAACATTTAAACAAATCATATAAATTTCATTTATAAAATAATTCAATTCATAACAAGAATTTTACTTTGATTTAAACTATTTAAAGTTTTAGACCTATTCGTTAATTTTGAAAATTTTGTTAACACTTAAGTACAGGTTTACTCTTTTATTTACTGGGAACGAAGCACATGGACTTTAAATCCTAAAAAAAATTGTTTGAACTAAACTGTTCAAAACCAAAACAGAAAACACAGCAATCCACCCCAAAGCCACACGAGTTCCCCGAGTTCTTTCCCGAGTTTCCCCTCCCATAACCCGATATCTACTTCGAGTAAACATATCAACCCAACACAGAAAAACTGCAGACACCAACTAGGGCTCGTGCACCTGCACCGGAGTTTGAGCCACCGCCGACCAACGTTGACATCGCCGACAAGTCATCCCACCTCTCCACAGTCCTCCACAAACAACCAAACTCCAAAATCTTCCCTTAATCAAAATCGAGTTCGTCAGTTGACAAAATTCAAAATCCCATCACCAGAAAACTCCAAAATCATCACCGCTGATCATCTATATCTACTACAACTCCGGCCATAGTCCACCGACCCACCAACCTTCCTTCACTCCAATTCTCACTTCACTCGACGCCATAAAGACGATGCAGTGATAAATTTCCAGTAGGCTATCAAAACTAGGTTTAAATTGAATTTCTGGCAAATTCAAACATCAAAGTGATTTAAAAATTCTTCAATGATTTTTGCTATACTTACTGATGTTTCAACTAGCTCTACCCAAAATCTCGAACACTCTAAATACACAAATCAACAGATTTTGGCAAAAACCCAAATTCCAGACAAAATCCAATTACACATTCAATACAATTTTAAAAAATGTGAATTTCTTTTTAAAATTCATATTTTCCAGTGACAACCCAGATTATATAATTATTTCATCTAATTTTCATCATTTGATTTCAACATTTATTATCAAATGTCACTGCATTGTAGGCTTCCCAGACAAATTCCAAAACATAATCTTAGTTTGAATCTTTTAGTTCTTGGTTTATGCTTAACTAACTTATTTTGTTTTGAATCTGTGTTTTAACTAGTTGTTTAAACAAAATAGTTTGAAGTTTAGATTTAAACTTCATCCTACAGTAAGTCAAAACAGAGATGATCAAGCAAACAAACATGCACAGTTTCAAAGCCATAACCTACATATTAAACATATGACTATACAGAAGCAAATTTATATGTATATGAATATCATCATAAATTCATAGAAATCAGCAACTTAACTAATTGAGTTTAGTGAAAATGTTTACTCACCTTATTTTTGAAGTGCAGAGCTTCAAGAAGAAGGGTAGGAAATTTGCAACAGAAATTTTGAATTTTGAAGCTTTAAAAAAAACTGGAGTATCTCAGGTTGCAATTTGAAGAACAGCCAACAACTTGACCCCAAATCATTTGCATGCACACTTGGCAGAGGTGACAGTTTCAGGTAATACTCCTTAAGATTTGCATGCACTTGAAAATTGGGTGCAGACTTCAAAATGCAGAATCTGGGTAATGAATTATAGGTTTCTGTTTAAGAGGAGTAAGTGCAGATTTTTGATTTAAGAAAAAAAAACTGCAGGCACTTGTTTGAGGAATTGATTTGTGTTTTTCTTGCATGCATTTGAAAATTATGAGGCAGGCTACTTGAGTTTTGAGGAGTGTATTTATTTTGAAAATAAACTGCAGATGTGCAGTTTGATCTGCACTTCAACAAGAATTACAGGCTTTTGTAATCAGAGAGTAAATGTCTCAGGATTTAAATGACTTTAACATTGATCTGAGAAAAATGTTTACATGCTTTGCTTTGTAAACATAATGGTTTCAGGCTACATGAAATTTTGCAAACTAGATTGAATACAGGGATCAATTGTTTTCAGGCTTGAGATTACAGATATTGATTTGAGGAAATTAATTGCAGATTTTATATTGAGAAAAATTTCTGGTTTAGATTTTGTTTTGAAGATTTTCTGGTTTCTGAAGAGTGAAAGATTTGCATGGTAGTTCTAGTTTCTTTTTAGGAATGAGTACAAAATGTTTAAAGAAAAAGAAGGTGAGGAGAATATAGTGTTTATATAAACAAATTTTCAGATTTGTAAATTAAAAAGAAAATAACATGGACACTTGTCTCAACTTTAATTAATATGCTAACACTTGTTAAAAGAAGTCCTAATATATTAACACTTGTCTAATGTATTTTTATATTATTAATAAGTGATTTTTTAAAGGCTTTTAAATTAATTTCCTAATTACTAATTTGTTTTCTTCTTAGTTTGAAAATGCTTTTCTAATTAAATATCAAATAAACAAATATATTTATACATTTATAATTGTTTTCTAAATCTATATAAAATACAATCTTTGAAAAGAATGAAACCAAATATGATCTAAATAAAATTATATATAATATCTTTAACTCATTTTTAAATGCTATTTCAAAAGCTTGTATTCATTCTTATTAAATAAATACAAATCCAAATTTATATTTAATTCAAAGTCAAACTTTTAAAAATTCCAAATCTAAAAATCAATTTAAATAAATAAATATCAATTTTAAATAAGTTCATTTATTTTTGAAAATAACAATTTTATCACTTCAAATAAATTAAATTAAGAGATTATCAGCATTCTAAACTCCTGGAAATTCCGGGATATTACAATCTTCCCCCCTTAACAGAATTTCGTCCTCGAAATTTAAAACAAAGATAATCCAAAGTTATATTTATTTTATTTCAACCAATTCAAACATACATACAGCCATACACTATCAATCAAACAAACAATTCCATCCAAACAACCAATTCAATTAGACAACACTAGCTATCCGGACACATATCCAGATAAACTTCCTAAAATATCTCGAGTTTTCCCAGTACAGACACAGGGATACTCGCTCAACTAAATCCAAACTAGCTATACTTATAAGCTACTGAGTTCCCACTCAGCAAGATCTATAATCTACCCAAGATACCAGACCATAGACAAGTCTGATCAACATCTAAAACTTCACAGAACTACTGGTCTCAAAACCAGTGATGACCAAACACGTACTCCCTCAGAGATACGTGAAATATTTTGAATTCCAGTCTTCCAAACCGGCAATTCAACTCTCCAAACTAAAGCACCGATCTCTACAAAAACTCAGAAGAATCCTATATACTACGGAGCTCACCAAATCTTATAGCTTCCTTAACCAGAGAAAACTCAACAACATCGAAGTCTCCAACTTCGAATTCCAAATTCTTGTGTTACTAAACCTCAAAAACTTTCCAGATGATCCGGGCTGCCTACAGACACTTCCTGATCAGCTCAACCTTCGCTGATGCTCCTACAACAAACTGGATCAACTCAACAACAGATCCTCCCAAAATCAATCCAAAAATAAAAACCAAATTCTACTATCAATAGTAGAAAACAACTTCTCCCATCCTGGAAAAGACAGAACAGAATCACTCGCCAACTTGCCTCAAATTCTGAAAAATAAATTCAAAAGAAATCCTCTAATCCAAAATACTACAACATCCAGTTGCTTCTACTGAAGAACAACAGCCACCATGTTTCCGCTGCACAACTCTGATCTGGAGCAGATGAAAATGCAGACTGAACAGTACATCCCAATAAAAAGGTTCAACATGAGTCCCAAGAAATACAGAGCCGCTTCACCCAACAATCAATCCTTGGAAACAATCTTCTATCCAACTGAATCACCGGTAGCACTCCTGACATCAAGTCGATTCAGAATTCAAACTCCAATGCGGGTAAAATCTATAACTTCCCTGAAGATATATCCAGAAAAATCTTCAGCAATCCCAAAACTCCTTCATCCTCTAGATATGCCACAAATCCAAGCAAAGACTATCTAAGATAATCACCAAACCATCGCAAGTCACTTTTGCGATCAGCCAATCCAATATCCAAGATACTGTTCTCTCTCCACTAATCAGAACAGTTTAAACTTAATTAGCCAACCCATCGAAGAAACGGGTCCACTAATCTGCTTCTAAACTCCATTCCAGAAAACTGCTAAACCAAAAAGATCTCTTGCCAACACCGAGAACACCCCCAAACTGCCCTGCTAACACAGATGCCAAAGACTTCTTATCCAGAGTTCTTTGAGAAACTCGGACCTCTAACTAAACACATACACCCTACTGAACTCAGCTACAACACCGAAGCAAACATACTTCATTAAACTTGCTTCGAAAGAAAACATCTTCAGAGACATCCATAGTCACTGCATCTCATCACGCAGCTATTACTTCCTGTGGTATCAAAATACCCTCACTTACTTCTGTCCAACCAACAGATCCAATTTTCAAAAATCCGCTCACAAGAGCGCAACCAAACTTACACTTCAAAGATGAACTTCGAACCTTAACAGGTTTCCTTCAGAGATCCAAGAAATCTTACTCCAAACTACAAAGATTACTTGAGACGGTATTAGGTCTATAGTCTCGACAAATACTCTTCCAACCTCAAACATTCAAACTCCAACCAATGGTAGTTGTGTTACACACACCACTACCTCATCTACCTTTATAACTTATATTGGGAAACCCGAACAGGTAACCCAACAGATAGGTAGAAATATATATATATATATAATTATATATAAAAATTACAAGTACGCTCTCTCAAGAAAGACACCACTACAGAGCCTAGGTATTCACTCAACCTAACGCTCTGATACCAAGTGTGACGACCCGGCTTTCCACTCCCGGAAAATCGCATCATTTTTAAGAAAGAAAGGGATATAAAAGAGAAAAGATAGAGAAGAAGAAAGAAACGACACATCAGAATCTAAACAGCGGAATGAATAAATTATATTAATCACTTAATACTTTACATAGTATCATATACATCAGAGTTACACAGCATAATCAACTCATACTAGACAGTTATAAACACCTGTCTAGTTATACAACTCAATACAACTCAAAAACATCATCTCAGAGAAAACACAGAGGAATATTCTATAGCTATACGCAGAAGCCTCCTGCTCCATTGCTCCTCCACAATTCGTCAAAGCCAACTTAGAAACCTAACCTGAATCCCTTGGCTACTCGTAAAAATTTGAGTACCCAAGAGTTTAAGAAAACAGAATAAACTCCGGGTCAGACATGGGTCTGGTGTGAGTAAACGGTTAAAGTTGCTTAACTTTAAAAACCTTTTGAAAAGAAAGGTATCACGTAAGACTTCCCACACATAAACATGGAAAAGTTTTTACCTTACGCTAACCAAACATTTGATAGGAAATCCGATGATATTATAATAGTGTCTAGGGTTTTCAAATAAATAAGAAATAGCCGAAATTGTTACATGATTAAATTCCAGCTACTAGCCACAAAAGTGGGTAATACAATCAAAACCGTTGGCACTTATTGGATTTTGGATTCCATACAATGGCAGGGCTACTGGGGTACCGCCCGTCACAGTACGTGGCCTAGATCACCGTACCGAGGATTACTCCCTTCATCCCCTGCAACACAAAGCCGGACCCGTTCCTTACTGAACAGTTCCAAATAAGACAACCCCGACGGTTGTAGCTATTCAACCGTCCCACACAGCCGAAATAAAAGGGACCTCTAGACAGGGGTAAATCTTACTCTCCATTGGGGGCTACCCACGAAGCTTTGCTGCACCTCCCCTGTTTTAGCCATTCCCGGTTGATGAGGCTTGAGGTTACGATTACCTTTAATGAACACATCACTTAGAATGCTCATCGTCCACCTGACGATGTGCTGAAAGCATTCAATCCATACAAGTTCGTTCCGGGTTCGAACGAAACCGAAGGCATTATCTCGTTACACTCATTTTGGAATCACCCTCAGAGTTAACGACAATAACCCTTGCACTCTAAACCACCATCTCGAATCTATAAGGTCTATTCCGTCAACTCATTACGGAATCACCCACAGAGTTATACTGACGTATAGCCCTTACACCTCGAGTCTTCACCAAGCTCCACATAGATTCACGACCTAACGTTATTTGGAATCGATGTGGTTTTCGGACATCCAAATATGGAAACCCGATCCCGGTCTCATCGAAATCCAAAGCGTGTCTTTTAAGTCCAAGTTGTTTTAAAGGTTTTAAAACAATTAAATTCAACTATCTATATATACACAGAATAGATAATTCACAGGCCACAATTGATAATCAACATTATCAAATAACAGGTAATTCATATAATCCATATCATAGTAGATAATCAATATATCAACATCCCAATTGATAATCACAATTCAACCAAGCATTCCTATCATACGACCATACTTATCTCATTACTGAGATCACACAGCATTCAAGACAATCAATGTCATCCAATCATTCATAAGCAATGATTAACTCAAACCATAACATAATTAATTTAAACTGAATTAAATTAACTATCTCTAATTAATTTAAAGTGAATTAAATTAATTATCTAATTACTTAATTAATTTAAAATTAATTAAATTAATTACCTTTATCACAATAAATCTTGCTTAATTAACCATTAATTAAACAAATTAATTAATCATCATTCCAATTAATCAACCTTGAATAATTAACTCTTTAATAAAGTAATTAATCCCTAATTATTTTCATTAATCATATCAATTAATGATCCTTAATTAATCATACTTAGATTAATTGCTTTTAATTAATCACTTAAATACAGTAATTAATTATTACTTCTTAATTACTTTTAATTACTTTATAAATTCATTGATTTATTACACCAAGTAATAAACCTTTAATTACTTCAACAAGTAATTACCCATTAAAATTTACTTCCCAAATCAGTAATTACCTTATCTCAATTACCTCTGTAATTAATCAATTACTTATCTTAAATAATTTACCTTATCAAAACTTATTAAGTAAACATACTTAATCTTTTATCAAGTAATCCTATTTAATTAATTAACAAATTAATTAACCTACTTGATTTCAATCATCTCATAAAACATAATCGAGTAATTCATCCTTCAATTACTCGTTAACCAAATTAATCTTCAGTTATCAGATTAATTATCTTCAATTATTAATTAATAAACCTTAATTATTAATCAATTCTTTAATCAAAAGTAATTAATTACTAATTACTTTTATAATTAATTAATTAAACTTAATTAACTAATTAATTAACTCTTAATCATTAATTAATAAACTTAATTATTAATTAATAATCTTAATTACAAATTAATTAATTCATAATTAAAATTAATTAATTCTTAATTACAATTAATTAACCTAAATAAAACAGTTAATTAATTCTTAATTATCTTTCATTATAATTTAATAATCCTTTGATTATTAATTAAGAAAACCCATTTTAAACTAAATAAATCCTTTATTAATTAATTACTATTTAATTAACTCTTAATTACTTAGTTAATAAGTAATTATAATTTAATTAATCATTTGTCATTAATTAAATCATCATCTTAATTAACAGTTAATTAAATAAATAATTATACTTAGTTAATTACTTAATTAACCCCCTTTTTAAAATAAAAATTAAATTATTTAATTAACTTAAACTTCTTGAATTAACTAACTAATTACACATTATTAATTCTTAATCATTATTTAAGATAAAATATTATCTTAAATAAATCTTGAAATCTTAATTTAACTTAATTCCTTAATTAAATTAAATTATAAGAAATCATTAATTTCTTTCACTAATTATTAATTAACAAATCTAATTTCAAGTCAATGTGTTATCTTAAACTTTATTTGTTAATCAATAAAAACAATTATAAAATTATTTTATTTTTTCCAAAATAAGTTTGAAAACAACATTAGCTAAAAACATTTAAACAAATCATATAAATTTCATTTATAAAATAATTCAATTCATAACAAGAATTTTACTTTGATTTAAACTATTTAAAGTTTTAGACCTATTCGTTAATTTTGAAAATTTTGTTAACACTTAAGTACAGGTTTACTCTTTTATTTACTGGGAACGAAGCACATGGACTTTAAATCCTAAAAAAAATTGTTTGAACTAAACTGTTCAAAACCAAAACAGAAAACACAGCAATCCACCCCAAAGCCACACGAGTTCCCCGAGTTCTTTCCCGAGTTTCCCCTCCCATAACCCGATATCTACTTCGAGTAAACATATCAACCCAACACAGAAAAACTGCAGACACCAACTAGGGCTCGTGCACCTGCACCGGAGTTTGAGCCACCGCCGACCAACGTTGACATCGCCGACAAGTCATCCCACCTCTCCACAGTCCTCCACAAACAACCAAACTCCAAAATCTTCCCTTAATCAAAATCGAGTTCGTCAGTTGACAAAATTCAAAATCCCATCACCAGAAAACTCCAAAATCATCACCGCTGATCATCTATATCTACTACAACTCCGGCCATAGTCCACCGACCCACCAACCTTCCTTCACTCCAATTCTCACTTCACTCGACGCCATAAAGACGATGCAGTGATAAATTTCCAGTAGGCTATCAAAACTAGGTTTAAATTGAATTTCTGGCAAATTCAAACATCAAAGTGATTTAAAAATTCTTCAATGATTTTTGCTATACTTACTGATGTTTCAACTAGCTCTACCCAAAATCTCGAACACTCTAAATACACAAATCAACAGATTTTGGCAAAAACCCAAATTCCAGACAAAATCCAATTACACATTCAATACAATTTTAAAAAATGTGAATTTCTTTTTAAAATTCATATTTTCCAGTGACAACCCAGATTATATAATTATTTCATCTAATTTTCATCATTTGATTTCAACATTTATTATCAAATGTCACTGCATTGTAGGCTTCCCAGACAAATTCCAAAACATAATCTTAGTTTGAATCTTTTAGTTCTTGGTTTATGCTTAACTAACTTATTTTGTTTTGAATCTGTGTTTTAACTAGTTGTTTAAACAAAATAGTTTGAAGTTTAGATTTAAACTTCATCCTACAGTAAGTCAAAACAGAGATGATCAAGCAAACAAACATGCACAGTTTCAAAGCCATAACCTACATATTAAACATATGACTATACAGAAGCAAATTTATATGTATATGAATATCATCATAAATTCATAGAAATCAGCAACTTAACTAATTGAGTTTAGTGAAAATGTTTACTCACCTTATTTTTGAAGTGCAGAGCTTCAAGAAGAAGGGTAGGAAATTTGCAACAGAAATTTTGAATTTTGAAGCTTTAAAAAAAACTGGAGTATCTCAGGTTGCAATTTGAAGAACAGCCAACAACTTGACCCCAAATCATTTGCATGCACACTTGGCAGAGGTGACAGTTTCAGGTAATACTCCTTAAGATTTGCATGCACTTGAAAATTGGGTGCAGACTTCAAAATGCAGAATCTGGGTAATGAATTATAGGTTTCTGTTTAAGAGGAGTAAGTGCAGATTTTTGATTTAAGAAAAAAAAACTGCAGGCACTTGTTTGAGGAATTGATTTGTGTTTTTCTTGCATGCATTTGAAAATTATGAGGCAGGCTACTTGAGTTTTGAGGAGTGTATTTATTTTGAAAATAAACTGCAGATGTGCAGTTTGATCTGCACTTCAACAAGAATTACAGGCTTTTGTAATCAGAGAGTAAATGTCTCAGGATTTAAATGACTTTAACATTGATCTGAGAAAAATGTTTACATGCTTTGCTTTGTAAACATAATGGTTTCAGGCTACATGAAATTTTGCAAACTAGATTGAATACAGGGATCAATTGTTTTCAGGCTTGAGATTACAGATATTGATTTGAGGAAATTAATTGCAGATTTTATATTGAGAAAAATTTCTGGTTTAGATTTTGTTTTGAAGATTTTCTGGTTTCTGAAGAGTGAAAGATTTGCATGGTAGTTCTAGTTTCTTTTTAGGAATGAGTACAAAATGTTTAAAGAAAAAGAAGGTGAGGAGAATATAGTGTTTATATAAACAAATTTTCAGATTTGTAAATTAAAAAGAAAATAACATGGACACTTGTCTCAACTTTAATTAATATGCTAACACTTGTTAAAAGAAGTCCTAATATATTAACACTTGTCTAATGTATTTTTATATTATTAATAAGTGATTTTTTAAAGGCTTTTAAATTAATTTCCTAATTACTAATTTGTTTTCTTCTTAGTTTGAAAATGCTTTTCTAATTAAATATCAAATAAACAAATATATTTATACATTTATAATTGTTTTCTAAATCTATATAAAATACAATCTTTGAAAAGAATGAAACCAAATATGATCTAAATAAAATTATATATAATATCTTTAACTCATTTTTAAATGCTATTTCAAAAGCTTGTATTCATTCTTATTAAATAAATACAAATCCAAATTTATATTTAATTCAAAGTCAAACTTTTAAAAATTCCAAATCTAAAAATCAATTTAAATAAATAAATATCAATTTTAAATAAGTTCATTTATTTTTGAAAATAACAATTTTATCACTTCAAATAAATTAAATTAAGAGATTATCAGCATTCTAAACTCCTGGAAATTCCGGGATATTACAGTAAACCCTTTTGATTTGAACTAGAACATGTTGCTGTGAATAATACTGAAGTTTGAATTTTAAATGTGTGATTGCATGTATATATACATGAAAATGAAGGTGCATGTGTAAACTCCCGCAAATCCGTACCCTTTTGTGCTGGCAAAATTCCACAGCAATCCAGCCTAAAGAGGAACAAACTTACGATTCTTTAGGGTTTAAAGAAGAAAAGGTAGAAGAAGAAACAGAAACAATAACGGAATCTCACATATCGCAGCGGAACAAATATAATAGATAAATAAATATCTTTAAACAGAATTACTATATTAGTTATTACACTACATCACATTACATTATCAGAGTGTACAACAACAAACTGTGGAAAGAAATATCACATATATAATGACACGCCTCGCCATCTAGCTTGCTCCTGGTCTCCACAGCATCCCTTTTTTGATTATTGCTCCCGAATAATGCTAACCTGACTCTAGGCTGCCCGTGTGGAAAATTGTGGGCACCCAGAGTTTAGAAAGGTAACAATAAACTCCAGGTCAGTCATGGGACTGTTGTGAGATCTCAAAAACAGTTTTTTCACAAAGAAAATAAAAAGAAAAGAAATCCGCTATGCTTTTTGAAAATGAAACTTCCATAAGGCCTCCCACCACACACACAATACAAGCGCAAACTTGGAGGAGATTTCTCCTTATGACAGTCAAAAATGCTTAATACGAGCAAACTCTCTTAAATATTATGATTAGTGCATAGTGCAGAAAACCTTTCGAAAATATAATATTAATCTTAGCCAGCATAGGCACCATTATATTATGCTAACTATAGCTGCCGTTTTAAATGAAAGGTTCTACAATTGAAATCGTAAAGGGCTCGTATTGTTTTGATTGGATTTCCAACAAATGGTCGGGCAAAGGAACTTCCCAAATAAAATGGAACGCCTCTAGAGGGACGTCCACGAGAACATGACCGGATCTCTGCTACACAACGCCGGGTTACCTCCGTAACTAGATAACAACTGACACGAGCATGCCATCCCTCGGTCGTCACGGACCTTTATCCGAGGGCCCCCAATCCAACAACCACACAGTAAAGTATCTGGGCTCCATACCATGATACCAACTTTATAAAAATCAACATAAGTAAATATCTAGGATCCATACCATGATATCACTTTTTATATCCAGAAGGAAATGGTCACACCCTTAGGAGGAGCTACCTCCAACTAACCTTACTGCCACGATTCCTGTTTCGGCCATTACCGGGTTGTGAGGCTCGACGAAGTCTCGTCCACAAAGCTACACTTTTTCACAAAGCCATTCTTGGATCACAAATTATCAACAAATGATCATCCACACACAGCAGCACTCAGCATGCCATTCTACAAATTGGGAATATATCACTGATAACCTTCAACAGCATAACCTCTGAGCTCGTACGTCTCAGAGAAGGGTGTTAAGCTATGAGAATAAATCTCCGCCACCAACAGATATATATTTGAAAGAAATCTGCTTTATATATCAAAGTGTTGTGTCAGACATACAACAATACAATCCGGGTTCGAACAGAACCGAAGGCACTTCCGAAGAAGTCCTTGCAAATCCGGGTATTCACAATCCCGATCTGATTTCCCACCACTTAGGAAATCTCTATACCGGCGCGACTCAGTGCAGAGACAATTGATAGGTTATCCTATCGTTCTCGCAAATACCCGGCCTTCACCACCGGTCTTCCAATGCTATCCATATCGACGTATCATTTTTCGGAATGGGATATTTGACACAAAGGTCCTCTCCTGGCTAAACCAAATAATGAGCGTGATATTTAAAAATATATGGATATGGAATTTCAATTAAGTCACCACTTAATATCCAAAACTTTCCTTTCAATGGTTTAAATTACCATTTCAAATCTTTTAAATGAAAGATTTATTTTACAAAGTTCACCCAGTTTCAAAATGATTCAATTTATAGCTTTCGAAACAGTTCCTTTTCAAATTGGATTAACTATCCAACCTTTCAATTTAAGAATTAATTCGTAACTCTCAAACCCTTTCCAATTCATGTCTTGTATATAAAGGATTCACCATTTAAAAATCCCCCTTGATTTCAAAACAAGATATAGTCGTCTTCACCAAGGTTAATTTATAGTTTTTTCCAAACTATTTACAATTTCATTTCAAATTGAAATCTTTCGATACAAACTGGAAATCTTTTCTTTTTATGAAAGCTATAACTATTTTAAACAAATAGTTTTCATTTTTGGAAAACTGATTACAATTTACACAGTTAAAGCCTTCCAAGTATAAAACTTGGGTTTACATTTAAATTTCCAAAACCATATTTTTTATAAAGGGTTAAAACCCATATAAACACCTTTATCACTTGTATAATCTTTTTGGCCATAATTTCCAAATTATTCCTAACTTGGAAAACCATTTCCAATTCAACTTGAACTTCCTTTAATGCAATTGGAAATTCATTTCTTATATGAAAGCTTATATCGTTCGTAAACGAATTGCTTTTATTTTGGAAAAATCCGTTCTCATTTATACAAGTAGAATCTTTGGGTCAATTTAAATTCCCAAAACAACACTTTATAAAATGATTCAAGTTCATGTAAGCCTATATAATCCTTTTAAAATCACAAACTTACAACATAGAATTTAATTTCAAATTTTTATTCAAATTTAAAACAAATTTCAAAGCCAAATTAATTGATTCAAAAATAACTTTTTATTTCAAAATTCCTTTTCAAAAGTTTTTCCACTTTAAATCCGATTTATTTCCAAAACCATTTATGAGACGACCCGACTTTCTACTCCTAGAAAATCGCATCATCTTGAAGAAAGAAAGGGATAGAAAAGAGAAAAGGAAGAAGAGAAAGAAGAAACAACACTAGAATCTCAACAGCAGAATGAATAAATTATATAATAACGTAAGTATTAAATAGTACACAACAAATACCAGAGTTACACAGACATATACAACGCATACTAGACAGTTATAAACACCTATCTAGTTATTACAACTCAATACATAATACAAAAATACTCAGAGATACCAACACAGCGGAGAACTATATATCTACACGCAGAAGCCTCCTGCTCCATTGCTCCTCCACAATTCGTCAAAGCTAACCTGAATCCCTTGGCTACTCGTAAAAATTGGAGTACCCAAGAGTTAAAGAAAATCAGAAATAACTCCGGGTCAGACATGGGTCCGGTGTGAGTAACAGGTCAAAGTTGCTTAACTTTGAAAAATCTTTGGAAAGAAAGGTATCACGTAAGACTTCCCACACATAAACATGGAAAAGTTTTTACCTTACGCTAACCAAAACATTTGATAGGAAATCCGATGATATTATAATAGTATCTAGGGTTTTCAAGTAAATATGAAATAGATGAAATTGTTACATCTATTAAATTCCAGCTACTAGCCACAAAAGTGGGTAATACAATCAAAACCATTGGCACTTATTGGATTTTGGATTCCATCGATGGCTGGGCTATTGGAGTACGGCCCGTCACAGTACGTGGCCTAGATCACCGTACCGAGGAGTACGCCCGCTCCCCTGCAACACAAAGCCGGAACCATTCCTTACCGAACAGTTTCGAACAGGACCACCCCGCAGTTGTGATCAGCAACCGCACCACTAAGCCGAAATAAAGGGACATCTAGACAGGGGTAAATCTCACTCTCAAGTGGGGGCTACCCACGAAGCTTTGCTGCACCTCCCATGTTTTAGCCATTCCCGGTTAATGATGTTTGAAGCTACGATTACCTTTATAGGACATATCACTTAGAATGCTCATCGTCCACCTGACAATGTTATGAAAGCATTCAATCCATACAAGTTCGTTCCGGGTTCGAACGAAACCGAAGGCATTATCTCGTTACACTCATTTTGGAATCACCCTCAGTGTTAACGACGATAACCCTTGCACTCTGAATCTTCATCTTTACTTCAGATTCACATCCTAACGTTAATTTGGATCGATGTGTAGGATCGATTTCACCCTAGAGGGGGGTTGAATAGGGTGATAGTGTTAATTATAAAAATTAATCGCGGAAGCTTATAAATTAATTTCAATTCAGATCACAGAATAGCAGCACAGATATCGCAGAATAACAGAATAAAACAGAACAACACAGAATTTACCCAGCTTCGGCAAAAACCTGCCTACGTGCTGCCTCCAAGGTTTCTACTAGAAATTAGATAGTCCCTCGCTTACACACGTAAACTCGCTATACCCACTATTGACTAATCTAACTCTACGCTCAAAACCTTGCCACAACTCAACCACCGAGTTGCGAATTCTCAAGCTAGGCCACGTAGCTTATGCCCTAGTCACACGACTAGAAAAATAAACGGTTTTAAAAAAGAAAGTACAATTAAAAACAATTAAAAATTAAAATAACCCTAATTTAAAATAAAACCCTTATTATAATTTTTAAAACCCCTAATCTAAAACAAAAGGCCGGCCCACGCTTTATTCTTTAACCCGTTCCTTATTTCCTTTTGACTTGTGAAAATATGGCCGATCCTCTTTCGTTCCTCTTTGCGAATTAGGGCTTCTGCAAATTTGCTTTTGCTCTTTGCGATTTAAACTAGGGTTATGCAAATTGAAGTGCTGCTCGATCTCGTTCGATAGTAGGATTGATGCTCTTTGATTTGCTCACGGCTCTTCAATTTGGATTGAGTTCGTTTTGCGATTTCGGTACGTAATTTATCCCTTGCTTTACTGGTTGATGCTTGAACTCAATTGATTTGCCGATGATGATCCTAGGGTTTATATAGGATTCAAAACGCTATTTTTGCGTTCGTATAAATTTTGTTTGAATTCATCTTCACTGTGCTTTGGCCGCTCGATTTTTTTTTGATGATTGAGATGTCACTGACTTTTTCATATACGTATAATTTGGGTTACTTTGTTGACACGGTTTAAAATCATCGTCTTTATGCTGGATAATGTTTGACTTCGACTTGGTTTTTGACTTGTTCCAACTTATCCACGGCTTCAGCTCCGATCATATCTCTGTTGATTTTATTCTCATGGTTTCACGAAAAATAAATAACCACTACACTTTGAAACTCCTCTTTGACTTGTGTTCACTATGGCACTGTGTCAGTGTGTTTATTTGTGTCCACTGATGCTTCGAGTCTGCAACATTTGCTTTGATACAGATGCTACATTTGTTCATGTATTCGACATTGTTTACTTTGACACAAATGTTTCACTTGTGTTGCTCACCATGTTACATACATTTTTACTGCAGTTTCTCGGCATTGACTTCTGTATATTTTATAGCATGTTGCCTTCAGTAGCTTGCATCACTGGTGCACATTTGTTTGCTGTGACACTTGTTCACTGCTGCTTGTTGTTTCACTAGTATAAGTGATGTTGCAACTGGTCTCTGTGCATTTCTCTGCGTTCATTTGAGTTGTAGTCTCGAGCTCTGTCTTCATGTAGCTTGCAATGTGCATTCATCCTTACTGACTTGATTCACTTCATGTTTGTCCTGTCTCACTTCCATGTATGGCTTGTTCTTGGTCTCTGTTCCATTCTGGTTGCTTCCCTGATCTTGTAGTTGTACACTTTGGCTTTACTGTGAACTTCATCTGTGATATTACTCGAATTGTAGTTGTATAGTTGCACTTGGTCATTTTACCTATTGTATCTGAGTTGAGTAATTTCCACTGTGACCTTCATGCTTGGATATTGAGATCCTGTTTGCATGCTGGTGACATTCATGTTACTTTTTGAGTTGCAGTGTTGGTCTGACTTATTTGGTTTGTACATGCTATAGTGCCCGGTCTTTTCATTCATGTTGCATTTATTTGCTGTTGTCTGCCCTTGCTTGAGTTTCACTGCCATAAGTCGTGCATGTGTGTTGCATTTCATTTGCAACCTTGACTTTTGTGATATTTGACACCTCTGGCTCGATGTTGTTACTAAGTTTGACTGAATGTTCATTGGTACTGCTTCATCAGTTCATATTGAACTGTTTCCTGTCATGTTCACTTGCACACTCGAGTTTGTAATCTCTGATTCATAGTGTATATGTTGGCTGCAGTGTTGTGTTTGTTCTCCTGCATGTAGTCAGTTGTAACTATGTTGGACTTTATTCTGGTTAGCACTTGCATCACCACTGTAACACATGTTCATCAATGCATGCTATGTACTTCATTGCATGTTCTCTGTTCATTGCTTTTGATATCCATGTTACAACTGGTTTGGTCGAGACTTGTTGTTTGTTGGCACTGAACCTGATCTGCATACATGATTGTTGCCTTGTGTTGAGTCCAGTTTCAAAACTCGGATTTGACCTTGTGCTCGTGTCGTGATTTTCAATGTATTGCACGTGAGTTGAACCCGACATTTCATTTGGGTTTGACCTGTGCTCACCTGTCCCTGTAGCATTATCAAGTGTATATATCGGTGTGCACGACCTTGTGGCATATACAGTGATACACTGTGTATGTCACAAGTTGTTTGTGTATGATGAATTCAAATTTACAAGATGACGAACAACCCAAATAACTGAGGCAAATATTATTTTCAAAATTCACATTTTATTTTATATTGCAAAAATATTTCTTTTTCAATTTTACTGCGTTAGTGAATATTTTTGTAGATTGCTCAGATGCTGGATTCAAACTGGAATGAAGATGAAGATAAAATATGAGTGAATGAGCGATATGTAGTGGGGACATTTGTAAATGTGAAATTGTGATGTAATTGAAATCAAAGTTGTATAGTTATAGTGGGAGATTGAAATTGTACTATTCAAAAATGTAATAAATATTTATTTGAATAAAATATTCGTTTGAATTCAAATTCCGTGTTATTTATTTTATTCAACAAATATTTATTTAATCTGTGAAAATAAAATAGTATATTAACAAATACATTTAAATGAATGTATATATGTTTATTATCATCAAACAAAAAATCATATAAGCGCATATTCAACAATCTCCCCCTTTTGATGATAACAAACATATATTTAAGATTTTGAATATGTTAAATGTATTTGATTATTGATATATCCTAATTGCTCCCCCTATTTAAATGCTTCCTCTTTACACAAGGCTCCCCCCACAAATATGCATACAAATAAAAATATGCTAATGAGCCTAGATGCAAATAGAAAATTATTTGACCTTTTCTTGATTTTATTTGTCAAAATCTTAACTTTTCTCTCCCCCTTTTGTTATTAGCAAAAGAATAATAGTGTTAGAGAAAATAGAGAAAAGGTGATCGTTATTAATCCAACATTAAAACTCAATTGAATATAAATATTAAATTTCAATAAAAAATCACACAAAAATCATAAATATTTTGTTAGACGCATATTCCACTTTTAGAATGATGGAAATGTTGTCATCATATAAAACCATATAGTTATGTCTATTTGTGGTATATTTATATCAGGAATTTGAATATCTACTAATCATGCATAACCGTTAGGACTTTTAAATGAGACTAGTAGTATTCCAATCTTATTTAAAAAAAAAATGAATTCAAGTATCTTCTAACCACGCATAACCGTGAGGACTTTTAAATGGGATTAGAATCAACTTGTTTATTTTAAAAGAAAAAAATTCAACTTTTGATATGCGTTCCATACATACATAACCGTGAGGACTTTTAAATGAGCATGGAAGCGCATAACAAATTCCAAGTAATTCACCCATGCATAACCGTGAGGACTTTTAAATGAGAGTGAATACTTTGGTATTTATTTATTATTATTATTAAATTTTTTTTATTTTAAAAAAATGTGAAAATGAAAAACGAACGATTCCTGTTTAAAATACCACATATCGACAAACTATATAGAATTTTGATGAGTGATGGTTGTTAAAAATATGATAGATATAGAGATGGTCATGGAATTTTTTACCAACAAAAAGTTTTATAACTCTTGTTTAAATTTCTAAAGAAATTTATTAATTATACCGTCTCAAGTCATAATATTTGATCAATATTAACACTCATCACTTTTTCAATCACTATTTTTCTTTTTGATAAACATTAGGGAGTCAGATTAGCCAAAATGTCATTTAAAATCAAATTCAAAAAATAATTATGAAATTAATTTTTCAAAATGACTAATATGAAAATATGGTCGAAAATGATTTTCTCGAGGGGGTTTTATAAGAAAATTTTATGCAATTTGAAAAATTATTTGAAATGAAAAATATGTAGATATTTTCTTTGAAAAATGATGCAATTACTAAATGTCTCAAAAATCACGTTCAACTAGTAATTTTTCTATCAACTAGATTACCAGTGTAATCTGCATCTGAATTTCTCTTTCACTCAAAATCATCATTAATTGAATTTGATTGACCAAACCATGAAGTGTGCACCAAAAATTTCAAACTCAATTTTAACAACAATTTAAATGACATTCTTTTGAAGTTGAATTGAAGCCGTGTAAATAATCGAAAACGTGAATATAGAGTTAGCCATATGATAACCAAATGTATTATCGTCCAACAAAACACTATTTTTAATCCAAACTGATATTCATGAAGTAATTCAAAGAATCTAGAGATTATTATAGTGTTTTTGGTAAAAGAATATAATTTGGCCAACTATTTTGAATAAGTCAGAATCATCATCTTTTCGTCATCTCAATATTGGCTGATTTAATTCAAAATACGGTGCAGATTATCACATTTAATATATCGTTTAAAACATACCATTACCTGTTTTACCTTTACGATATTTTTCATCGTTGCCCATTGTGATTCTTTCACCTTTATACTAAGCTAAGGAACTTTGCTCTGTCGCCCGTTGTGATTCTGGAACAGCCAAAAAACCAGAGAACACTATTGTTGTTCCTTAGCCTGCCACCACACCTACACGGAAAAGGATTTATGTGACCTATTTGTTTTTATAGGTCCATGGTTGTTAGCGGCAGAAAATTTTGAAAAATAATTTTGTGTAGACCCAAAACTATTTATAGTTTTTCCCTTTGGCACCCAAATTTGTTTAACTTTGAGAGATTTTATATTTGTGCCTTTTGGAACCCAAATCGGTATAGTTTTCACATGTTTGGGTCTATACCAATAATTTTTGTGATTGTGTCCATATTTTCTACAAATTGTGCACATGGATTTAGCTTGACTAATATTGCTTTCAACAATTTTCAATTTATTATATCCAAGTCCTTGTCTAACCGTATTAACAGTTTGCTTTCCTAGTAGCATATTCAACGATTTTTCACTTTTGGAAATTTTTTCTAAAGTAGTAGACAGTTGTTGGACTTGTGATTTGAGAGATTCATTTTCATTTAACAACTGTGTGCACTTTTTAATAGAATTTCTCTCCTAGTATTTTCATTCTCTTTTAAAATCAGAATTTCATTTTCAAGTGATTTTATATTGATTTCCGATTTTTTAATTTCTTCTTCGAATGTTGGACACCTATCACACTTAGGGATTCTACGTTGATAGTTCTTAACTAATTGATCAAGTTGTTCATTGCATTCTATCAAAGTATCCTTTTGAGATTCAAGTTTAGCATATTTTTCCCTACGTCGTTCGTAACAGCCATTTATTTCGTGGAAATAAATAAGTAATTCAGAGTGAGTGAGTTTTGATACCTCGCTTGGCTCGTCATCGTCGCTATCAGTTATATTCCCTTGAAGGCACATATCTGCTTTCTCACTTTCACTGCTAGTACTTTTCTCATTCTCATCCATTTCATCCCAAGTGGCTGCAAAACTTTTCTTTTTCTATTTCTTTTCAAAGTCGCGTCGATTTCGAGGACAATTGGGCTTGATGTGTCCGGGTTGGTTGCACTTATGACAGATGATCTCCTGTTCTTCTGAATAGTCAAGTGCTTTGCCTATTATGCTTTTCAATTCATGATTTCGAGCTGGATTTCCGTATTTGCGATTCCACCTTTTGAATTTCTTCATTAGTAGTGCCAGCTCTGCTGCTCCATCATCATCATCGTTATCATCATCACTTTCGGTTGTTCTTTGAGCGCTATTTATTTCTTTCGAGTATCTCCTCCTTCGCGCTCTTCCTTGAATTTCATTTCTAGCTCATAAGTGGTGAGATTTCCGATGAGTTCTTCAACTTTGAGTTGTTTTAAATCTTTCGATTCTTGAATGGCAGTTACTTTCGCTTCAAAGCTTCGTGGAAGGACTCTGAGGATTTTCCGGACTATTTCCAATTCGGTGTATGTTTTTCCGAGAGCTTTTGATTTATATACGATATTGGAAAGTCGTCCGTACATCTCTTTGACATTTTCTTCTTTCGCCATTGTAAAGTTCTCGTATTCGCTGCTTAGCATGGCAAGGCGAGATTCTTTGACTTGAGATGTTCCTTCGTGAGTCACTTCTAGTATGTGCCATATTTCCTGCGTAGTTAGACAATGTGAGACACGATTAAATTCAAATTGATCCAATGAACATATAATAGAATTCATAGCTTTGGCATTAGTATTCTGTAATTTATTTTCTAGTTCTGTCCATTGTTCCTTTGGTTTCTCTATTTCCTGATTATCTACAGTTATAGTTGGTATTCTATAACCTGTCTCAACAATATTCCAAGCGTCAATGGTTTTTAGAAAAATTTGCATTCTATTTTTCTAATAAGCATATTCACCATTGAACATTGGTGGTCTAACTATGGATTGACCTTCTGCAAAAGCATTATTAAAAGAAGCCATTTTAAAAATTCAAATTTTTTAAAAAAAACTGATTTTTTCAAAAAAATCGAATTTTTAAAACAGATGTTGACTTCTATTCCTAGCTCTGATACCACTTGTAGGATCGATTTCACCCTAGAGGGGGGGTGAATTGGGTGATAGTGTTAATTACAAAAATTAATCGTGGAAGCTTATAAATTAATTTCAATTCAGATAACAGAATAGCAGCACAGATATCGCAGAATAACAGAATAAAACAGAACAACACCAAATTTACCCAGCTTCGGCAAAAACCTGCCTACGTGCTGCCCCCAAGCTTTCTACTAGAAATTAGATAGTCCCTCGCTTACACACGTAAACTCGCTATACCCGCTATTGACTAATCTAACTCTACGCTCAAAACCTTGCCACAACTCAACCACCGAGTTGCGAATTCTCAAGCTACGCCACATAGCTTGTGCCCTAGTCACACGACTAGAAAAATAAACGGTTTTAAAAAAGAAATACAATTAAAAACAATTAAAAATTAAAATAACCCTAATTTAAAATAAAACCCTTATTATAATTTTTAAAACGCTTAATCTAAAACAAAAGGCCGGTCCACGCTTTATTCTTTAACCCGTTCCTTATTTCCTTTTGACTTGTGAAAATATGGCCGATCCTCTTTCGTTCCTCTTTGCGAATTAGGGCTTCTGCAAATTTTCTTTTGCTCTTTGCGATTCAAACTAGGGTTATGCAAATTGAAGTGCCTCTCGATCTCGTTCGATAGTAGGATTGATGCTCTTTGATTTGCTCACGGCTCTTCAATTTGGATTGAGTTCGTTTTGCGATTTCGGTACGTAATTTATCCCTTGCTTTACTGGTTGATGCTTGAACTCAATTGATTTGCCAATGATGACCCTATGGTTTATATACGATTCAAAACGCTATTTTTGTGTTCGTATAAATTTTGTTTGAATTCATCTTCACTGTCCTTTGGCCGCTCGATTTTGTTTTAATGATTGAGATGTCACTGACTTTTTCATATACGTATAATTTGGGTTACTTGGTTGACACGGATTAAAATCATCGGCTTTATGCTGGATAATGTTTGACTTCGACTTGGTTTTTGACTTGTTCCAACTTATCCATGGCTTCAGCTCCGATCATATTTCTGTTGATTTTATTCTCATGGTTTCACGAAAAATAAATAACCACTACACTTTGAAACTGCTCTTTGACTTTTGTTCACTGTGGCACTGTGTCACCGGGTTTATTTGTGTCCATTGATGCTTCGAGTCTGCAACATTTGCTTTGATACAGATGCTACATTTGTTCATGTATTCGACATTGTTTACTTTGACACAAATGTTTCACTTGTGTTGCTCACCATGTTGCATACATGTTTACTGCAGTTTCTCGGCATTGACTTCTGTATATTTTGTAGCATGTTGCCTTCAGTAGCTTGCATCACTGGTGCACAT
The DNA here is from genome assembly GCA_030765085.1 of Allium cepa. Classification (NCBI taxonomy): domain Eukaryota; kingdom Viridiplantae; phylum Streptophyta; class Magnoliopsida; order Asparagales; family Amaryllidaceae; genus Allium; species Allium cepa. The sequence continues at coordinate 861,736,884 of CM060939.1, read as the reverse complement.
TTGTTTGCTGTGACACTTGTTCATTGCTGCTTGTTGTTTCACTAGTATCGGTGATGTTGCAACTGGTCTCTGTGCATTTCTCTGCGTTCATTTGAGTTGTAGTCTCGAGCTCTGTCTTCATGTAGCTTGCAATGTGCATTCATCCTTACTGACTTGATTCACTTCATGTTTGTTTGTCTCACTTCCATGTATGGCTTGTTCTTGGTCTCTGTTCCATTCTGGTTGCTTCCCTGATCTGGTAGTTGTACACTTTGGCTTTACTGTGAACTTCATCTGTGATATTACTCGAACTGTAGTTGTATAGTTGCACTTGGTCATTTTACCTATTGTATCTGAGTTGAGTAATTTCCACTGTGACCTTCATGCTTGGATATTGAGATCCTGTTTGCATGCTGGTGACATTCATGTTACTTTTTGAGTTGCAGTGTTGGTCTGACTTATTTGGTTTGTACATGCTATAGTGCCTGGTCTTTTCATTCATGTTGCATTTGTTTGCCGTTGTCTGCACTTTCTTGAGTTTCACTGCCATAAGTCGTGCATGTGTGTTGCATTTCATTTGCAGCCTTGACTTTTGTGATATTTGACAGCTCTGGCTCGATGTTGTTACTGAGTTTGGCTGCATGTTCATTGGTACTGCTTCATCAATTCATATTGAACTGTTTCCTGTCATGTTCACTTGCACACTCGAGTTTGTAATCTCTGATTCATAGTGTATATGTTGGCTGCAGTGTTGTGTTTGTTCTCCTGCATGTAGTCAGTTGTAACTATGTTTGTAACAACCCACATATTTATCGGTGGTATATTTAAATATTTTATTTAAATATGACGTCGTATGTCGGATTATGGTCCAAAAAGCTACTTTCTACAAACGGTCGAATTGGGACTCAAGACCACCTCCATTGGTTCCAAAATGGCGTTTGCGATCTTTTTGAGTATAATCTTTGATATGTTTGGAGTAAGTGAAATTTTGACCTTTTCTATTGGGCTTTGGGCTTGGGTTTCACCCAAACTGTTCTATTAACCTCAACTCAGCCCTTCTCTCCTCTCATTCACTTATTCATTTCTTAAAAACTTAAGCTAAAAACTGATAATGGTGGAAGGGAAAGGGAAATAGAAATTGCAAACCTAGTTCTTCTTGCTAGCTCATATTCTTGCTCCAAAACCGAAGAGAAACAATAGGTAAGCTCCATCCCCATCTTCTGCATCTCTTCTCCTCTTCAATTTCAGCAATTTCCTAACCCTAACTTAGGAAATACTTGCTTTGATTCTAGATTGAAGCTTGTAGTGTTTAAGTGGAGTGTAGTTGGTTGATTCCTTGCATTGGTGCTTCTTCATCTTCTTTGTTTTGTGTAAAAGGTGAGTTTTGAACTCACATCTACTTCTCTTGATTTCATTGATGTTGGTTATGAATACCTAGCACTTGTTCATATGCACTTGCTTTTAGTTTGGATTGAATTGGTGAATATCCAAATTTTTAGTGTTTGGGTTCAATTCTTGAAATCCTAACTTTGATGTTTTGATAATGTTTTTGGTGATGCATCGAAGTGTTTATAGGGCCGGGTAGCCGTTAGGCGTAAACCCCTAGCGTCCGTGCTCGTCCGGTTGAAAGTTGGGAGAGTTTGCGCTTCATTTGTTATAAGTAGGAAATGCAGGAAATTGGGTTCAGTCGACTGGATTCTCTGTTTAGTCGACTGAGCTGAAGCCCGAAATTTCTCTGGACAATTTTCAGTCGACTGAACGGGGATTTTCAGTCGACTGACCTGCTCCTGTTTTCCTGTTTTACCTATTTATGCTTATTTTGATTGGTTTTCCGGATTTTATCGATTCATGTTGGTTCTTAGTGGTTGTTATTGCCTCTTTGACTTTGATAACTTATTTTTAACTTCATCCATGGGTTTTTATAAAATAATCTTTCTAATCATATTAACTCCAATTTATAAATTCTATTTAAACACACACACAATTTCGCACTTCGAGCGAAGTGGAAGGATGATTAAATGGTTGGGCAAAACACGGACCATGAATCTGTGCGTTTATCTTTCCGATTATTCTCCGACCTATTCGATTGATCGTTTTGACCTTCGGGTTTGGATTACCGATTATATGAGGTAAATTTGTACTGCTTTGAGTATGAAAATGGCTAACGGATAGTAAACCGTTTAGTGCGAACGAGTGGTTATGGGACATACGTTAACACTTTTCGGATTCCTCTTCGAGAGTTGTGACACATTCCGCCAGTTAGTGGTGTCCAGAACTGGGTCTCACCACTACGGCTTGTCGCCCTATAGTATCGCTTTCTATGTTGGTCGTTATGAGCCGCATGGGTGATATTGGGTTTGTTGCCTTTAATATCGCTTTTGGAGTTGGTCCTTTGCCCTGACTCAAGAGATATTGGAGTGGTTTCTTCACCACCGCTCAAGAGATATTGGAGTGGTTTCTTCACCACCGCTCAAGAGATAACGGAGTGGTTTACTCACCACCGCTCATGATGTTTCATTGATATGTATATTCACTAGGTATTGCTTTTTCTGTATTGGTTCTTTGGAGCCACGCGAAATATAGCGTCTACCTTGTGGAACTTGTATTATCGGTATTTGTTGTTTGCCTTATGGCTTGCCCTGGGATATTCTTATCCTTTGTTTCTATATGTTGCCGATGATATGAGGCTTGATCTATATGATTCATCTTTCGTTAGATAGTTGTGTTATCTCTTTTAGAGATATCTATTATGTTTTTTAACCTTGCAGGTTTATTGTTGTTCAGTTTATCTAACTGATTTGTTTAGCTAGACTGACCCGTGTATTTTATACTCGGTTCAAACCGAGATGTTTCAGGTTAGGTGCTTTTGGACTTAGCCTCTTTTGCTTCCGCATGGACTATTCCGCTGACTCCTTTTTGTCTTAGCTTTTTGTGTAGTCCTTTCTGCTATAACTCTGATGTGTATTCATCTGGAACTCGTCTGTATAGTGTGGTTTTCTATACCACTTGACATGTATTATTTTGTATACTCTGTTATGTATCTATATATGTGTATATGACGGTTTACTGTTCTGTGATGTAGATTGCCTTTGAGTTGTTATATTCTGTTCTGATAGATCCTATAGCCATTGTAGTCTTGCTTTAAATATTTATTGAATACGTCAAACTGTTTGTGATTCTACTTTTCGACGTGTTTAGTGAATAGTTAAGGTAAGATTACACATGGTCGCTCCTATCCAGCCTTATTCTCCGTGTTAGCAGACGGTATTATCTATACAATACTCTTTGCTAACGTGGGTATAGAGGTGGGGCGTCACAGCATGGTATCAGAGCTGAGTTCAGAGAAAAATATGATAAACACAGAATAGATGCACATATTATGGTACATCAAAGTGTACAAGTGATACAAATCATTGAATCCTTGTGTCTCTTTATTCCATCAAGGTTAGATAGAGTTTGGGAATACGTCTAGGAATGCATTTTATTCCGTAGTATTCCATCTTGAATCATCTACCTTGTGAATAATCTTGTTCTTATCTTACCTTCAGCGTATGGCTGGAAGAGGCAGGGGACGACATTCGGGTGTTGGGCAATCCAGTGGCTCACATCCGGATGGTGTTTATATGTCTGCCGATCAGTTTATGGAATTGTTTAGGAGCATTCAGCCTCCAGCTCCTACTCGGGTATCTCCACCTCACAAGTCTACCTTTGCACGCCTGTGCAGTGATTTTGTTCATCTTGGAGGAAGGCCGTTTAAGGGCTCCGAGTCTGTTCTTGAAGTCCAAGCTTGGGTTCGCACGTGCGAGCGTATCTTCTCTAGAATGGATATTTCTGACCATGATAGAGTTCTTGTAACTTCTAGCTTATTGCAAGAGCGTGCCCATGATTGGTATGAGCTTCTTGTAGCCGAAATTGATGAGTCTGCTCTATCTTGGACTCGGTTTCGGGAACGATTCAAACTCAAGTTCGTTCCTGAATCTGAGAAAGCTTTGTTGACCCGTCGCTTCCTTGAGTTGAAGCAAGGGAAGTCTTCTGTTTCTGAGTATGTTGCATCATTCGAGGCTTTATCTAAGTATGGTCTTGAATTCATTAGCAATTCATATAAGAAGAATCTGAAGTTTGTCTCTGGTCTTAAGAAATATCTTAAGAAGTCTTTGTTGCTCCAGCTTAAGCTTTCTTTTGAGGAGTTGGTAGATTCTGCACTTCATCTTGAAACCGTCGAGAAGGAATGTGATAGTGGTGATGATGTTGAGGTTCGCAAGAACCCAACAAAAAGAAGTCTCCATTGGATGAGCGGGAATTTTTCCCTTCCAAGAAGAAAAAGCCCGTTGAATCTGATTCTCAGTCTCAGCCTGCTGGAACACCTTCCATTCGGAAGTGTTTTAATTGTGGTTCTCCTGATCATATGATTCGAGCTTGTCTTAAGCCTCTCTTCTGCCGTTATTGCAAGAAGGAAGGTCATCGTAGTTCCACTTGTCCCATTGCTCCGAATAATTCTCCATCTGGCAAGTTAAATTTAACAGATGCTTCTGGAGGTTCTTCTCAGGGATAAGGTATGTCTCTATCTATTTTGGAAAGTTTCTATTTTTCTTCTTTGTGATTTCAATTCCAATTTGATGGAATCATTTTATTCTTTAAGCCCTCATGATGAGGAAAGTGTTGTTTCTCTCATTCTTGTAGTTTGAGAATTTTCAAACATTTTGGTCTTATCTTAGGGTTATCACCTAAGCAATCTTTTGAGTAGTGTAAAGGTCTTTTTAGCTCGACCTTACCACTGGTTTTCATCTGGCTACGAGTTGAGGAAGTTAGCACTCCACTTACCGCATTCCGCACTCATTGTAATTTTTATAAATGATTTGATATGTCATTCAGTTTGTCTAGCTCATTTCATCCATTTTATGCATCGAGTATTCTGTGAATATCTCGATGATTCCATTTTGGTATTTATTGGTTTTGGATGGAAATTAGCAATTTAAAATTTTTGCAAATCTTTTTCATAAGAGTTATTTATAAGTATAATGGGATTTTGTTCTTAAACGAACAAAGTGAATTTTTAAAAGTTTTTAGAAACATGTTTATCTTATAAAAGATGGTTTTGTGATTGTATTGCCCATTGAGTGCTTTAAGAATTCTGGTCGATGCGCTTGATCAACGTTATCGATAGGAATCTCCTAAACGCTTTGATGAGACAATTTGATGCAGTAAATCGATTTGAAATAAGAAAATTTTTCTCGAAATATGATTTCATGAAGATAATTGAAATTTTGAAGCTTTAGCTTTTTGGTAAAGAATTTTATTTGAAAGTTTTAGCTTTTAAGAAAGTAGATTATTTGAAAGGACTCTTTTCCGATACTCTTATCTTGGGATTCCCGAAGGGAACCAAGATTTTATCTTTTTACCAATACTAGTCGTGTTGGTTTGAATGCCGTTCTCTTGTAAAAGAAAACCTGCTATCACTTGTGCTTCTAAATCATTAAAGCCGATAGAGACTAGGTATGCCACTCATAATCTAGTGCTCATGGCTATTGTTTTCGCTCTTTATATTTGGCATCATTATTTTTGGGAAAGGAATTTTGTTCTCCTCACCAATCATAATTTTTGAATGTTTAATTCCTCATAGGGAACTTAGTGTTGGCTCGAGTTCCTTGCATCTTATGATCTTGATATTCTTTTATTCCCGAAAAGGGGAATCGTGTTGCCAATGCATTTAGTTTAAGCAATAAGTGATTGTTTCTTTGTTGATGTCCGAATGGAATGATCTTTTTACCAAGTTCATCGGACGTTTTGTTGCACTTCTCTTGTTGAGCTTTGGTTCATTTGACATATTGTTTGTACCACGTCGGTGTTCCAAATTATTTTGAGCTTAGGAATCCATAGAATTCTCTGAGCAGGCAAGTTCCGGCTTATCTTTTCGTGCACTTTATGGTGAACTTCTTATTCAGTTATTCTTATGAGTTGATATGTTTTTGGGTTGTTACTCTTTATTTTCTTCTTAAGAATTGCGGGGACGCAATTTCTTTAAGGAAGGGAGTCTGTAACAACCCGCATATTTATCGGTGGTATATTTAAATATTTTATTTAAATATGACGTCGTATGTCGGATTATGGTCCAAAAAGCTACTTTCTACAAACGGTTGAATTGGGACTCATGACCACCTACATTGGTTCCAAAATGGCGTTTGCGATCTTTTTGAGTATAATCTTTGATATGTTTGGAGTAAGTGAAATTTTGACCTTTTCTATTGGGCTTTGGGCTTGGGTTTCACCCAAACTGTTCTATTAACCTCAACTCAGCCCTTCTCTCCTCTCATTCACTTATTCATTTCTTAAAAACTTAAGCTAAAAACTGATAATGGTGGAAGGGAAAGGGAAATAGAAATTTCAAACCCAAGTTCTTCTTGCTAGCTCATATTCTTGCTCCAAAATCGAAGAGAAACAATAGGTAAGCTCCATCTCCATCTTCTCCATCTCTTCTCCTCTTCAATTTCAGTAATTTCCTAACCCTAACTTAGGAAATACTTTCTTTGATTCTAGATTGAAGCTTGTAGTGTTGAAGTGGAGTGTAGTTGGTTGATTCCTTGCATTGGTGCTTCTTCATCTTCTTTGTTTTGTGTAAAAGGTGAGTTTTGAACTCACATCTACTTCTCTTGATCTCATTGATGTTGGGTATGAATACCTAGCACTTGTTCATATGCACTTGCTTTTAGTTTGGATTGAATTGGTGAATATCCAAATTTTTAGTGTTTGGGTTCAATTCTTGAAATCCTAACTTTGATGTTTTGATCATGTTTTTGGTGATGCATCGAAGTGTTTATAGGGCCGGGTAGCCGTTAGGCGTAAACCCCTAGCGTCCGTGCTCGTCCGGTTGAAAGTTGGGAGAGTTTGCACTTCATTTGTTATAAGTAGGAAATGCAGGAAATTGGGTTCAGTCGACTGGATTCTCTGTTCAGTCGACTGAGCTGAAGCCCGAAATTTCTCTGGACAATTTTCAGTCGACTGAACAGGGATTTTCAGTCGACTGACCTGCTCCTGTTTTCCCGTTTTACCTATTTATGCTTATTTTGATTGGTTTTCCGGATTTTATCGATTCATGTTGGTTCTTAGTGGTTGTTATTGCCTCTTTGACTTTGATAACTTATTTTTGACTTCATCCATGGGTTTTTATAAAATAATCTTTCTAATCATATTAACTCCAATTTATAAGTTCTATTTAAACACATGCACAATTTCGCACTTCGAGCGAAGTGGAAGGATGATTAAATGGTTGGGCTAAACACGGACCATGAATCTGTGCGTTTATCTTTCCGATTAATCTCCGACCTATTCGATTGATCGTTTTGACCTTCGGGTTTGGATTACCGATGATATGAGGTAAATTTGTACTACTTTGAGTGTGAAAATGGCTAACGGATAGTAAACCGTTTAGTGCGAACGAGTGGTTATGGGACATATGTTAACACTTTTCGGATTCCTCTTCGAGAGTTGTGACACATTCCGCCAGTTAGTGGTGTCCAGAACTGGGTCTCACCACTACGGCTTGTCGCCCTTTAGTATCGCTTTCTATGTTGGTCGTTATGAGCCGCATGGGTGATATTGGGTTTGTTGCCTTTAATATCGCTTTTGGAGTTGGTCCTTTGCCCCGACTCAAGAGATATTGGAGTGGTTTCTTCACCACCGCTCAAGAGATATTGGAGTGGTTTCTTCACCACCGCTCAAGAGATACTGGAGTGGTTTCTTCACCACCGCTCAAGAGATAACGGAGTGGTTTACTCACCACCGCTCATGATGTTTCATTGCTTTTTCTGTATTGGTTCTTTGGAGCCACGCAAAATATAGCATCTACCTTGTGGAACTTGTATTATCGGTATTTGTTGTTTGCCTTATGGCTTGCCCTGGGATATTCTTATCCTTTGTTTCTATATGTTGCCGATGATATGAGGCTTGATCTATATGATTCATCTTTCGTTAGATGGTTGTGTTATCTCTTTTAGAGATATCTATTATGTTTTGTAACCTTGCAGGTTTATTGTTGTTCAGTTTATCTAACTGATTTGTTTAACTAGACTGACCCGTGTATTTTATACTCGGGTCAAACCGAGATGTTTCAGGTTAGGTGCTTTTGGACTTAGCCTCTTTTGCTTCCGCATGGACTATTCCGCTGACTCCTTTTTGTCTTAGCTTTTTGTGTAGTCCTTTCTGTTATAACTCTGATATGTATTCATCTGGAACTCGTCTGTATAGTGTGGTTTTCTATACCACTTGACATGTATTATTTTGTATACTCTGTTATGTATCTATATATGTGTATATGATGGTTTACTGTTCTATGATGTAGATTGCATTTGAGTTGTTATATTCTGTTCTGATAGATCCTATAGCCATTGTAGTCTTGCTTTAAATATTTATTGAATACGTCGAACTGTTTGTGATTCTACTTTTCGACGTGTTTAGTGAATAGTTAAGGTAAGATTACACATGGTCGCTCCTATCCAGCCTTATTCTCCGTGTTAGCAGACGGTATTATCTATACAATACTCTTTGCTAACGTGGGTATAGAGGTGGGGCGTCACAATGTTGGACTTTATTCTGGTGAGCACTTGCATCACCACTGTAACACATGTTCATCAATGCATGTTGTGTACTTCATTGCATGTTCTCTGTTCATTGCTTTTGATATCCATGTTACAACTGGTTTGGTGGAGACTTGTTGTTTGTTGGCACTGAACCTGATCTGCATACATGATTGTTGCCTTGTGTTGAGTCCAGTTTCAAAACTCAGATTTGACCTTGTGCTCGTGTTGTGATTTTCAATGTATTGCACGTGAGTTGAACCCGGCATTTCATTTGGGTTTGACATGTGCTCACCTATCCCTGTAGCATTATCAAGTGTATATATCGGTGTGCACGGCCTTGTGGCATATACAGTGATACACTGTGTATGTCACAAGTTGTTCGTGTATGATGAATTCAAATTTACATGATGACGAACAACCCAAATAACTGAGGCAAATATTATTTTCAAAATTCACATTTTATTTTATATTGCAAAAATATTTCTTTTTCAATTTTACTGCGTTAGTGAATATTTTTGCAGATTGCTCAGATGCTGGATTCAAACTGGAATGAAGATGAAGATAAAATATGAGTGAATGAGCGATATGCAGTGAGGACATTTCTAAATGTGAAATTGTGATGTAATTAAAATCAAAGTTGTATAGTTATAGTGAGAGATTGAAATTGTACTATTCAAAAATGTAATAAATATTTATTTGAATAAAATATTCGTTTGAATTCAAATTCCGTGTTATTTATTTTATTCAGCAAATATTTATTTAATCTGTGAAAATAAAATAGTATATTAACAAATACATTTAAATGAATGTATATATGTTTATTATCATCAAACAAAAATTCATATAAGCGCATATTCAACACGATGTGGTTTTCGGATGTCCAAATATGGAAACCCGATGCCGGTCTCATCGAAATCCAAAACGTGTCTTTTAAGGCCAAGTTGTTTTAGAGTTTAAAACAATTCAATTCATTTTCTATATACACACAGATAGATAATTCACAACACAATAGATAATCTACATTATCATTACCAACAGATAATTCATAACATAATCAGATAATCCATATTATCATCCAAATGCAACCAATGCATCCATATCATACAACATTACTCATCTCATTGCTGAGATTACAAACCATACATGACAACCAATACCAATCATCAACATAAGCAATGATCTAATGATCACACTTTCTATAATTAATTTAAAATGAATTAAATTAATTACCTTACCTTTAATTAATTTAAAATGAATTAATTAATTACTTCATCATTAAAATCCTGCTTATCTTAATCATCAATTTATTACAAATCAATTAATAAATCATCATCTCATTACTCATCTTAATCAATCATTCCAGAATAACAATTCCCTAATTACAATAAGTAATTAGCTTATAAATTAATTACACAAGTTAATTATACTTAATAATTAACCTTTAATTACTTAATAAATCAATTAACTAAAGTTAATTATAATAATCCTTTATTAACTTATTACTTCATTTATTGATTATTTCTTAATTAATCAATTCTAAATTACATCATTAATTTAATCAATTAATAATTGCTAATCACCATTTAATTAATCTCTCTATTTAAAATTACATTAAGTAATTAATCTGAAATTAAACCACATATGTATATTAATCACCCTTGATTAATAAGACCCAGTAATTAACTACCCTTAATTACTCATTCCATAAATTAATTACTCTTAATTAATTATCTCAATTAATCCTTTGATTAATTTCAAAATAATTTAAGTCCAAATTACTTCCATCTTTAAACATCTTTAATAACATTCAGTAATTATTAATTAATTACTTCCTTAAGTAATTACAAACCCATTTATTACATAAAGTAATTATCAAATCATTAAATGTTTAAATTAATTAAACTTAATTAATTAATATAAACTAATCACATTAAACTAATTAATTACATTAAGTAATTAACTGATTAATTACTTCCATAAAGCAATTAACCTTAAACAATTTCAAAAATGATTATTATTAATTAATTAATCTAATTAATTATTAAAATTAATCACATTAATTAATTGTTAAATAATCTTAAGTTAATTTTCTTCATTTGCATTCCTTAATTACTTAATTAAGAAATTACTTATTTTAATTATTATTAATTACAAATTAATTAATATTTAACTACAACTTAATTAATATCTAATTATAAATTAATTTATTGTTAATTACAATTTTAATTAATCATGAATCACTTGATTAATAAATCTTAATCATTAATTAAAATTTAATAAAAAATCCTTAATTATATATTAATTAACCTTAATTAATTAATATCAAATCTAATTAATGATTAAAAAATCTTAATTATTTAATTTACTATTCCATATTATTAATTAATTAAAAATTAATTATTCATCTTAAATTAACTTAATTATTTAATTAATTCAGTTCAACAAATTTCATTTACCCTTTAGATAACATTTCTTACTTAATTAAGTGTTTAAAAACAATTTTTTTTTTAAATTTACTTTAAATATTATTTAAACTTCAATTTAAAATTTAATATTTTAAAATGAATACAAACTTTTAACTCAAACAAGATTTTAAAAAACAATTCAAAACCTTTATGTCATATGTTAAAAGAAACATACACTTTATAAAATAAGTTTAAACGAATTTAAATATCAATCCAATTTAAATTCAAATCAATTTAAAAACATTCCTAAACATTCCAAATTATTTTAAAACAAATTCATTTTAAAATTTTCCTTTTTTTATTTCAAAATTGAAATATGGTTTGAATCTTTTATTACAGATTTAAACTTAAATCTTTAAAAACTTATTTACATATTAAACTCCATTTCAAATCATTTAACCTTTCGAAAGTAATTAACAATTCAAATTTAAGCTTATTTTATTTTAAACACTGAAGTTTAAAATTTAAATCCAGATTTAAAGCCCAGATTTAAATTATTCCTAAATTCCTAATTTAAAATTTAAACTTCAAATTCAAATTCAAACATACATATGCTTTTACACCTATGAGTTTTAAAATCAAAATTAAATTTTAAAAACATAAATGATTTTTAAATCACAGACTATCTAATTTGAATCCATTTTCAAATTTTAGATTTTAAAAACACGGTCTAAATTTCCACTTGCAATTTAAACTTTATCTTTAAATTTAAAAAAAGAAAACAGTTTCAGTTTTTATTTAAAAACCAAACTTATATTTTTCTGAATTTAAATTATTTCAAAAAACCAAAATTCAAACTTATTTGAATTCATATTTAAATTCAAGCTTTAAAACCCAAAGTTCAAATTTAAGTGTACATTTTAAACTTTAACTTTTAGAATATAAAAACTACAAACAGATTTTGCTAGTTATGCTTAAGACCAAACTAAAGTTTCAAAATTTAAATTATTTCAAAACCTAAGATTTAAACTGATTTTAATTCAAAATTTAAATTCAGTTTTTAAATCTTAGTTTAAATTTTAGTTTGCATCTAAACATTTGCTTTTAATTTAAAAAACAAACTGGAAACAGATTATGTTGTCACTGTAAAACCTGTAACAAAGCAAAATGCATGAGCAACCCCTACCAAAACTTCGAGTCAAAAACAACATTGCTTCGAGTTACTCCTCAAATTACCCGAGACCATCTCGAGCAACCAAAACCAGAAACCACCAACATGTTCACCTATGACCGTGCACCTGTACATCAACTCCGGCCATCACTGATCACCACCGCGACCTTCCCTCAGTCACCGTACATCCCCTCAAACCAACCAAACCATCAATCTATCGACATACACACTAATTCAAGATTTCAACCCAATTTCTAAACCTGGAACCAGTCAGTACCCAAAACCACCAACCTGTCATCACCTCCCCTTAACGCCACCGGCTGCCATAGACTCTGCGCTTCCGGTGATAACTTCGACATCCCATCCCCTTCCATAAACCAAAACCCCTAGCCACTCGATCAATTAAAGATGTCGTGGTATTCAATTTTCTTAAACCTAGTAAAACTAGGGTTCACAACCTTAAATCCCAAATTACAACATTGAAAATGAATTTCAATTCAAACCAATAATTTTCACAACATCCCAGTAATCTCCTCCCTCTCTAGAGGAAATGCCAACACATGCAACCCTAAAGATCATCATAACTTCCCCAATTTCCATTTCCAGTGCTATATAAACTGCACTTCCAATTCTTTTTTAAAAATTGAGATGTTGATCTTAAAAATCATGTTTTAGTATAGGGTTTTAATTCATATTACTGTTTTGTTTAATCTTCATACTTGAATTTTTCATAAATTCAATTCATCCTGTCTTCTTTCCTGTTTTTCAGTACATTTCTTTTTGATTTTAACTTAAATAAAATTCTAAGTCTTCATCTTTTAAGTCAACGAAGATGTCTTGCTTAAATACTTCATTCTAACAGAAACTAGTTAAAGAAATAAGGATTTTAATTAAAACTTGTACTAGGGAAACAAAAAAAAACAGAACATAGCTAACTTTTAACAGCATGCATATAAATACAATCACACATCGGACAGTAAATTTAGAACATATGAAACATTTATTTATTTTAGTACACTAGGATGCAAAAAAAATTTATCCTTTAATAATTTTTTTTAGAAAAGTTACACACCTGTTTAAATACTGTTGAGCAGAGCATAACTCCAGGCTTCTGAATTTGCTTTTTTCTTTTTTTTACTTTCTTTTAAATCCTGCTTGAACTTCTTTTTACAAACTTGTTTCCTGACTACAGATTTTTACATGCAGGCTTCTTGATTTATTTGTTGCATGCAGGTAAACTTCTCAGATTGTTTTGAAAAAAGAATGTAGGCTTTTCTTGATTACAGCTAGCTTGCCCTTTCCATATTCTAATTACCCAGATTTTGAATGAAATGCAGATGCTTGCTTGAATGGAATGCATATTTGTTTTAGGAAAAGGGGAATGCAGATTTTTAGGATGAAAAGTTTGATCAAGATTTGATTTGCAGATTGAAAATGATTTGAGGATTGTAAATTTGTTTACAGGGAATTGAATATAATTCTTTTTAAGGTGGAATGTCCCAGTTGAAAATAATTTCTTTGATTATGAAATGAAAATGAAGAAAGGAAAAATACGAAAGATGCAAGTTTTTAAATAACCATGCTTACGATTTATTTTTTTATTTTTTTAAAAACAAAGAAAAATAAAATTAAACATGACACATGGCTTAAATGTTAACACTTGTTAACTTTCCCATTCAATTACTCAACACATGCTAACTCACGTTTTAATATACTAACACATGTCAATTTAAGTAATTAGTATTTTAATTATATGTAAATGAAGTCTCAAACCTATTTAATTATTTCTTTAATACTTAGTTAAATATATGAATAATTTCTAAAGAATAAACCAAGTATTATTATAAATAAAAACCATATAGAAATTAATCATTTGAAAATTATATTATTTAAATCATTTTAAATAAATTTATAAAAAGATTATAAATTATTTGTAATTTAAATGGATAAATGGTTCATAATTAAATTATATTTTAAATTCTCATATTTATTCTACAAATCATATTTATTTATCAATATTTTAAAAAGAGTAAAAAAACATTTTAATAACTTGTTTTAATATACAAACTTAAGTCAAAAATACATTTTAACCAATAAAACATTTGATTTATATATATATAAAATCATTTAGTTATTTTATTAAATAGTTTTGAAAAGCTTAATTCCAAAATAAATCAAATTTCCAAATTCAAAATATTAGAAAATATGCTATACTAATTTAATTAAAAACAACTTATCCATTTAAAATATATATAAATATACATATACATATAATAAATAGAAAACAGTTTATTAACTTATTAAAAATAAATTCACTAATTAAATATTTAGTAAAAGAAGATTATTGAATCAATTCAAATTTATTTATAGAAACTATCAAGTTAATTTAAATTTAAACACTGATTATTAAATTTATATTGCCATTAATTTCGGGATATTACAATCCTTCCTCCTTAAAGAATTTCATCCTCGAAATTTAAAGCAAAGGTAATTTAATAATCTATTTACAGATTTTATTTTAAAATACAGCATATGTTAATCATATGCTAACAACCAAAGCAACCAATTCACACAATCAGAACAAATCTAGTTATCCAAAAGAATTTTGGATAAAACTTTCACGAGTTTCTCCGGTATAAATATCGGGATACTTGCTCTATAGAATCCAAACAATCAATACTACTAAGCTATAGAGCTCCTATTCATCTATATCTATAACTCTAAACAAAATATCAGACTACAAACGAGTCTGACCCAACAACCAAACAAATCTCCGACTCCGAAATCCAAATTTCTCTGTCTCTTAACCACAAAATCTCTTTGGATAATCCTTGGCTACCAACATCCTTTCTGATCTGCTCAACATTAGCTGATGTCACCAGAAACATATTGGATCAAAACAATCCAACATAATGATCTCCTCAAGATCAATCCAAAACCAAAAACAATCTCCACTCCACAAACAACAGAAGACAGAACTAACTTCTCCTTATCCAAAAAACAAAACAGAAGCACTCTCAAACAGCTTCCGCTGCACAACTCTGATCCGAAGTAGAAGAAAATGCTGACGAAGAGCACAAGCACAGACTAGACAACCCAACACAGAAATATGGTTCCACAGATCCATAAGAAAACTCAGACGTTTCTCCAAAACCTGAGTTACTTCACCCACTTCTATCTAAAGGAACCCTGCATCTACTAAACTGAACCACCGGTATCAGTCCTGGAAGGAAACTCAATCTCCAGGTGCGGACAACCCCTGACTTTCTAGAAGACATCCGGACAATCTCCAACAACACAAGATCACACTCAACTATCCCAAGTCACTTTTGCGATCAACTCAGCCTAAATCCAAAGAAACCGCTCTATCTCAACCAAAAAGAATAGCTTATGCTGGCCTAGCCAATTCACCGAAGAAAATGATTCACTCTTGCTGCTTCTGAACTCCACTTCAGAAAAACTACCCAGCCAGAAGAACTTCCTACCAACACAGAACACTCTGAGTTGCACCGCTAACACCAATGCCAAAAAAATTTTCAATCCAAACTCTTCGGGTAACCCGGACCTCAAAGCAAACAGAACACCCCACTGGACTCAGCCACAACACCAAGCAGACTCACTTCCTTACTCTTGTTCCAAAGAAACACCTTCGGAAACATCCATAGTCACTGCATCTCATCACGCAGCTGCTACTTCTTGAGATACCACGATACCATTAATTTCTTGCTTCTGCCCTACCGACAGATGCAACTTCAACTCTGCACTCCAAAGATGAATCTCCAAACCTTTAGAAGGTTTCCTTCAGAGATCGATGAATCTCCAAACCTTTAGAAGGTTTCCTTCAGAGATCGATGAATCCTTACACCAAGAAAAACTCACTCGAGACAGTATTAGGTCTATAGTCTTGACAAAAACACTTCCAACCTCATACATTCAAATTCCAACCATCGGTAGTTGTGTTAAACACACCACTACCTCATCTACCTTTATAACTTATATTGGAAAACCTGAACAGGTATCCCAATCAGATAGATAGAAATATATATATATATATATATATATATATATATATATTTATATATTAAAAACACAAATACGCTCTCTTAAGATAGACACCACTCCAGAGCCTAGGTATTTACTCAACCTGTTGCTCTGATAACAAATGAGATGAACCGACTTTCTACTCCCAGAAAATCGCATCATCTTGAAGAAAGAAAGGGATAGAAAAGATAAAAGGAAGAAGAGAAATAAGAAGCAAAACTAGAATCTCAACGGGGGAACGAATAAATTATATTAATGACATAAGTATTACATAGTACACAACAAATATCAGAGTTACACAGACATATACAACGCATACTAGACAGTTATAAACACCTGTCTAGTTATTACAACTCAATACATAATACAGAAACACTCAGAGATACCAACACAGCGGAAAACTATATATCTACACGTATAAGCCTCCTGCTCCATTGCTCCTTCACAATTCGTCAAAGCTAACCTGAATCCCTTGGCTACTCGTAAAAATTTGAGTACCCAAGAGTTAAAGAAAAACAGAAATAACTCCGGGTCAGGCATGGGTCTAGTGTGAGTAACAGGTTGAAGTTGCTTAACTTTGAAAAACCTTTGGAAAGAAAGGTATCACGCAAGACTTCCCACACATAAACATGGAAAAGTTTTTACCTTATGCTAACCAAAACATTTGATAGGAAATCCAGTGACATTATAATAGTGTCTAGGGTTTTCAAGTAAATATGAAATAGCCGAAATTGTTACATCTATTAAATTCCAGCTACTAACCGCAAAAGTGGGTAATACAATCAAAACCGTTGGCACTTATTGGATTTTGGATTCCATCAATGGTTGGGCTACTGGAGTACCGCCCGTTACAGTACGTGGCCTAGATCACCGTACCGAGGAGTACGCCCGCTCCCCTGCAACACAAAGCCAGAACCATTCCTTACCGAACAGTTCCAAACAAGACCACCCCGTAGTTGTGATCAGCAACCGCACCACTAAGCCAAAACAAAGGGACATCTAGACAGGGGTAAATCTCACTCTCAAGTGGGGGCTACCAATGAAGCTTTGCTGCACCTCCCCTGTTTTAGCCATTCACGGTTGATAAGGTTTGAAGCGACGATTACCTTTATAGGACATATCACTTAGAATGCTCATCGTCCATCGGACGATGTTCTGAAAGCATTCAATCCATACAAGTTCGTTTCGGGTTCGAACGAAACCAAAGGCATTATCTCGTTACACTCATTTTGGAATCACCCTCAGAGTTAACGACGATAACCCTTGCACTCTAAATCTTCATCTTTACTTCAGATTCACGTCCTAACGTTAATTTGGGTCGATGTGGTTTTCGGATATCCAAATATTGAAACCCGATACCGGTCTCATCGAAATCTAAAACGTGTCTTTTAAGGCCAAGTTGTTTTAGAGTTTAAAACAATTCAATTCATTATCTATATACACACAGATAAATAATTCACAACACAATAGATAGTCAACATTATCATTACCAACAGATAATTCATAACATAATCAGATAATCCATATTATCATCCAAATGCAACCAATGCATCCATATCATACAACATTACTCATCTCATTGCTGAGATTACAACCCATACATGGCAACCAATACCAATCATCAACATAAGCAATGATCTAATGATCACACTTTCTATAATTAATTTGAAATGAATTAAATTAATTACCTTATCTTTAATGAATTTAAAATGAATTAATTAATTACTTCATCATTAAAATCCTGCTTATCTTAATCATCAATTTATTACAAATCAATTAATAAATCATCATCTCATTACTCATCTTGATCAATCATTCCAGAGCAACAATTCCATAATTACAATAAGTAATTAGCTTATAAATTAATTACACAAGTTAATTATACTTAATAATTAACCTTTAATTACTTAATCAATCAATTAACTAAAGTTAATTATAATAATCCTTTATCAACTAATTACTTCATTTATTGATTATTTCTTAATTAATCAATTCTAAATTACATCATTAATTTAATTAATTAATTATTTCTAATTACTGTTTAATTAATCTCTCTATTTAAAATTACATTAAGTAATTAATCTAAAATTAAACCACATATGTATATTATCACCCTTGATTAATAAGACCCAGTAATTAACTACCCATAATTACTCATTCCATAAATTAATTACTCTTAATTAATTATCTCAATTAATCCTCTGATTAATTTCAAAGTAATTTAAGTCCAAATTACTTCCATCTTTAAACATCATTAATTACATTCAGTAATTATTAATTAATTACTTCCTTAAGTAATTACATACCAATTAATTACATAAAGTAATTATCAAATCATTAAATGTTCAAATTAATTAAACTTAATTAATTAATATAAACTAATCACATTAAACTAATTAATTACATTAAGTAATTAACTCATTAATTACTTCCATAAAGTAATTAACCTTAAACAATTTCAAAAATGATTATTATTAATTAATTAATCTAATTAATTACTAAAATTAATCACATTAATTAATTGTTAAATAATCTTAAGTTAACTTTCTTCATTAACATTCCTTAATTAATTAATTAAGAAATTACTTATTTTAATTATTATTAATTACAAATTAATTAATATTTAATTACAACTTAATTAATCTCTAATTATAAATTAATTTAGTGTTAATTATAATCTTAATTAATCATGAATCACTTGATTAATAAATCTTAATCATTAATTAAAATTTAATTAAAAATCCTTAATTATAAATTAATTAACCTTAATTAATTAATCTCAAATTTAATTAATAATTAAAAATTCTTAACTATTTAATTTACCATTCCATATTATTAATTAATTAAATAATTAATTATTCATCTTAAATTAACTTAATTATTTAATTAATTCAACTCATCAAATTTCATTTATCCTTTAGATAACATTTCTTACTTAATTAAGTGTTTAAAAACAATTTTGTTTTTAAATTTACTTTAAATATTATTTAAACTTCAGTTTAAAATTTAAGATTTTAAAATGAATACAAATTTTAAACTCAAACAAGATTTTAAAAAACAATTAAAACCTTTATTTCATATGTTAAAAGTAACATACACTTTATAAAATAAGTTTAAAAGAATTTAAATATCAATCCAGTTAAATTCAAATCAGTTTAAAAACATTCTAAATTATTTTAAAACAAATTCAATTTAAAATTTTCCTTTTTTTTTTCAAAATGGAAATACAGTTCGAATCTCTTATTATTGATTTAAACTTAAATCTTTAAAAACATATTTACATATTAAACTCCATTTCAAGTCGTTTAACCTTTCAAAAGTTATTAACAATTCAAATTTAAGCTTATTTTATTTTAAACACTGAAGTTTAAAATTTAAATCCAGATTTAAAACCCAAATTTAAATTCTTCTTAAATTCCTAATTTAAAATTTAAACTTCCAATTCAAATTCAAACATACATATGCTTTTAAACCTATGAGTTTTAAAATCAAATTTAAAATTTTAAAACATAAATGATATTTAAATCACAGACAATCTAATTTGAACCATATTCAAATTTCAGATTTTAAAAACCCAGTTTAAATTTCCACTTGCAATTTAAACTTTACCATTAAATTTAGAAACAGAAAACAGTTTCTGTTTTTATTTAAAAACCAAACTTAAATATTTCTAAATTTAAATTATTTCTAAAAACAAGAATCAAACTTATTTGAATTAATATTTAAATTCAGGTTTTAAAAACCTAAGTTCAAATTTAAGTTTACATTTTAACCTTTAACTTTTAAAATAAAAAACTGTAAACAGATTTTCCTGATTATGCTTAAGACCGAACTAAAGTTTCAAAATTTAATTATTTCAAGCTGATTTGAATTCAAAATTTAAATTCAGTTTTTAAATCTTAGTTTAAATTTTGGTTTGCATCTAAACCTTTGCTTTTAATTTAAAAAAAAACTAGAAACAGGTTCTGTTGTCACTGTAAAACCTGTAACAAAGAAAAATGCACGAGCAACCCCTACAAAAACTTCGGTCAAAAACAACATTGCTTCGAGTTACTCCTCAAATTGCCCGAGACCATCTCGAGCAACCAAAACCAGAAACCACCAACATGTTCACCTATCACCGTGCACCTGTACATCAAGTCTGGCCATCACTGATCACCACCGCTACCTTCCCTCAGTCACCGTACATCCCCTCAGACCAACCAAACCATCAATCGATCGACATACACACTAATTCAAGATTTTGACCCAATTTCCAAACCTGGAAATAGTCAGTACCCAAAACCACCAACCTGTCATCACCTCCCCTTAACGCCACCGGCCACCGTAGACTCTGCGCTTCCGGTGATAACTTCGACATCCCATCCCCTTCCAAAAACCAAAATCCCTAGCCACTTGATCAATTAAAGATGCCGTGGTATTCAATTTTCTTAAACCCAGTAAAACTAGGGTTCACAACCTTAAATCCCAAATTACAACATCAAAAATGAATTTCAATTCAAACTAATAATTTTCACAACATCCCAGTAATCTCCTCCCTCTCCAGAAGAAATGCCAACACATACAACCCAAAAGATCATCATAACTTCCCCAATTTCCATTTCCAGTGCATATATAACTGCACTTCAAATTCTCTTTTAAAAATTGAGAATTTGATCTTAAAATCATGTTTTAGTACAGGGTTTTAATTTATATTACTGTTTTGTTGAATCTTCATACTTGAATTTTTCATAAATTCAATCCATCCCGTCTTCTTTCCTATTTTTCAGTACATTTCTTTTTAATTTTAACTTAAATAAAATTCTAAGTCTTAATCTTTTAAGTCAACAAAGATGTCTTGCTTAAATCCTTCATTCAAACGGAAACTAGTTAAAGAAATAAGGATTTTAATTAAAACTTGTACCAGGGAAAAAAAAACAGAACATAGCTAATTTTTAACAGCATGCATATAAATACAATCACACATCAGACAGTAAATATAGAACATATGAAACATTTATTTATTTTAGTATACTAGCACGCAACAAATTTTTAACCTTTAATAAAAAAAAATTTAGAAAAGTTACTCACCTGTTTAAATACTGATGAGCAGAGCATAACTTCAGGCTTCTTAATTTGCTTTTTTTCTTTTTTTTTCTCTCTTTTAAATCCTACTTGAACTTCTGTTTACAAACTTGTTTCCTGACTACAGATTTTTACATGCAGGCTTCTTGATTTTTTTGTTGCATGCAGGTAAACTTCACAGATTGTTTTGAAAAAAAAAATGCAGGCTTTTCTTGATTACAGGTAGCTTGCCCTTTCCAGATTCTAATTACCCAGATTTTGAATGAAATGCAGATGCTTGCTTGAATGGAATGCATATTTGTTTTAGGAAAAGGGGAATGCAGATTTTTAGGATGAAAAGTTTGATCAAGATTTGATTTGCAGATTGAAAATGATTTGAGGATTGTAAATTTGTTTACAGGGAATTGAATATAATTTTTTTTTAAGGTGGAATGTCTCAGCTGAAAACAATTTCTTTGATTATGAAATGAAAATGAAGAAAGGAAAAATATGAAAGATGCAAGTTTTTAAATAACCATGCTTATGATTTATTTTTATATATTTTTAAAAACAAAGAAAAATAAAATTAAACATGACACATGGCTTAAATGTTAACACTTGTTAACATTCCCATTTAATTACTCAACAAATGTTTACTCATGTTTTAATATATTTGCACATGTCAATTTAAGTAATTAGTATTTTAATTATGTGTAAATGAAGTCTCAAACCTAATTAATTATTTCTTTAGTACTTAGTTAAATATATGAATAATTTCTAAAGAATAAACCAAGTATTATTATAAATAAAAACCATATAGAAATTAATCGTTTGAAAATAATATTATTTAAATCATGTTAAATAAATTTACAAAAAGATTATAACTTATTTGTAATTTAAATGGATACATGATTCATATTTAAATTATATTTTAATATCTCATATTTATTCTACAAATCATATTTATTTATCAATATTTTAAAAAGAATAAAACAAACATTTTAATAACTTGTTTTAATATACAAACTTAAGTCAAAAATACATTTTAAGCAATAAAACATTTGATTTATATATGAAAAATCATTTAGTTATTTTGTTAAATAGATTTGAAAAGCTTGATTCAAAAATAAATCCAATTTCCAAATTCAAAATATTAGAAAATATGCTATACTAATTTAATTAAAAGCAACTTATCTATTTAAAATATATATAAATATACATATACATATAATAAATAGAAAACAATTTATTAACTTGTTAAAATAAATTCACTAATTAAATATTTAATAAAAGAAGATTATTGAATCAATTCAAATATATTTACAGAAACTATCAAGTTAATTCAAATTTAAACACAAATTATTGAATCTACATTGCCATAAATTCCGGGATATTACAATTTGGATTCAAAAATTAATTTAAAAATTATTTCAAAAACTGTGACTTAACCAATTTCCATGTGCAATCCATATTTTTGTGTGTATAGTGTAGTCCAGGGGTTCAACATAATAGTGCACAACATCAACCATCAAAGATTCAATCATATTAACATCGATAAGCGGTATAACCCATAACGCTTATCTATATACACAGATTCATTGATAAAACAAATTTATCAATGAGGTATATCACAGAATATAAATAAATTACTATTTGTAAGGAATCCAGTGGGATCCCTCCAACCCATTTCCCTGCATCCAAAGACGTTAGCACAACAATTAAATACCAATTCCACTTCCAGGTGGAATATCGCGGTATTTGGGATTTAATGTAATAAACTCTGCTATTATGCGGCGCATAGGGTCTATTTCAAAACAAACAATAACAACCATCATCCAAACACGCAATCAACAATTTTAAATTTAACTATTTAAAATTAAACAAAACCCTTTGTTTGAGTGAGAAGATCTCGCCTTTGCTTACTCATGCAACCATTAACAATCCACACTTGTTTTCTCCATTTTAGACCTTGTATAAATAGTTATACAATTCATTAATATTCAAAATAATCGAATAATCAATTTTCCATTTTATAATTTAGTTAATCAATGAATTTTATTTTAAACAAATAAATTTGATTTTCTCTTCTTTGTCTTTTTATTTAAAACTTCGTATATATTTGTAAAAATAATCAATATAGACTCAAAAATCTAATAATTTTTTTTACATCAACTCTACACATTTTAAAATTCCTATATTTTTGTCCAAAATCATATATAATTATTGTTAACGATAAAAATCGCTTTAACGCTAACACCCGGTGTATATCGTGATGAAGTGAAAGCACCACCCGTCTGTACGGGAAACAAAGTAAAAAGAAAAATAGCCGAAAAGTAAAAGAGACAGAGATTTTTATAGTGGTTCGACTTCTAACAAGCCTACATCCACTTTACATTCTTCATTATCTTGTTCGAGCACACTTTTACAAGATCACAACACTTTACAACACATTCGAAGAAAGAGATTAGAACTTTAATGATGTATTGCTTCTTGGATTCTCTTTGATGATGTAGATCTCTTGATGAAGATTCTTTGATGGTTGAAAAGTTGGAAGAGTCGAGAAAACTGCAAAGTCTCGGCGTCTTTTTATCCGAAAAGGTTCCTTTGTCGTTGGAGTAGGTGGAGTATTTATAGGAGAGTTCGGAGTTAGGTCGGCCGGGTTTAGGTCGTGAGCGACCTAAGATAGGTCGTAGGTCGTGGGTTGATGAGTTACAACCTAAAGGGATGGGTTAGTAAGCGGCTTATCATGCTGGAGTACTAGGAGCGGCTTACGAGCGACCTATGGGAGTAGGTAGGTCGTAAATGACCTAAGGAGGTATGGTGCACGACCTAAAGGACTGATGATCTAAAGGAGTGAGCAAGCACTAGGTCGTTAGGTCATTAGGTCGTTAGGTCGTTAGGTCGGGAACTAGTTAGGTTGTTAGGTCGCTAGGTCGTAAGGCGTTAGGTCGCTGGAGTGTTAGGTCGGGAACTAGTTAGGTCGCTCTCGATGCTAGGTCGCTAGGTCGCTGAATGTTATAGGTCGCTTCCCCGCTAACCCGTAAGGTCGCTAAATGTTGTAGGTCGCTGCATACATGAGTCGTTGGGTCGCACCCGGTCTTGTACCATCTTAGGTCGCTGTGATGTAGGTCGCTTGACCTTTGTTCTGTTAACCCGCTGGAGTTTTTAGGTCGCGGGGCTACTGTAGCTTCCGAAATGGTTGAGTCGCTTTAACTCGTTGGATATTCCATGCCCTAGGTCGCATACCATTTTGGACGGGGCGCTGCCCCCTGGACGCCTGCGACCCGACCGGTCAGGTCGAACACCGTAGCGGTGGCGTTGCCCCCGCACCCCTACCTTGGAGGGTTGGCACCCCCCTGGACCCCCACCTCCGTAGGGGATTTTAGATGAGAAATCATTCAATAGAACTTTCTTTGTTGAGATGCTGAGTTGACCAATCTTTGAGATGAGCTATCTTGCTTTTCTCGGTCGATCTTTTGATATCACGGCCTTGCTAAAAAGGCGGATTAATAGTTGCCCCCCTAAACATGCCTTGCGGTAGGAAGGTGTGCTTTGTAATGCCATAATCCGTACGTTCATATCCTGTTGACCACCTGTAACGGAATTGACAGTTTTATATGGCCCTAAAATGATGACCGTTCGAGATCGAGCTATTTGGGATGAAGCGCGGCCGTTCATGGTCAAGCGCTTAACTTCCAGTGACGACCATTTGTGGTCAAGTCATTTGAGGTGAAGTGCGGCCCTGCGTGGTCAAGCGTCTAAATCCATGCGATGAACATTCGGAATCGGGTCATTTGTAGTGAAATGTGATCATTCATGGTCAAGAGCTTTACTTCGAATGACGACCATTCGAGGGTCGAGCCACTCGTGGTAAGTGCGGCCCTACGCGATCAAAATGACAACCGTCCATGGTCAAGCGCTTTAATTCAAATGACGACCATTCGAGATCGAGCGATTTGTGGTAAAGTGCGGCCCTGTGCGGTCTAGTGGTAGAGCTCAACCATTCATGGTCAAGCGCCTTACTTCAAATGACGACCATTTGGGGTCGAGTCATTTGTAGAAAAGTGCTGCCCAGAGTGATCTAGTGGTAAAGCGCGGCCGCTCGCGGTCAAGCGCTTACTTCAAATGACGACCATTTGTGATCGAGTCATTCGAGGTGAAGCACGGCCGTCCGTGGTCAAGCACTCAACTTTATATGATGGTCAAGATCAAGTCAAGTGAGCTGAAATGCGACTGTCCACAGTCAAGCGCTTTACTTCAAACAACGACCATTCGGAATCGAGCCATTTGAGGTGAAAGTGCGACTGTTGGCGGTGTGAAGCGCGGCCGTTCATGGTCAAGCGCTTAACTTCAAACGACGACCAATCGTGATCGAGTCATTTGAGGTCAAGTGCGGCCCTGCGCGGTCAAGCACTTAAACCTATGCGCCGATCGCTTAGGATCGAGTTATGAATTGAAGCGCGGCCGACCACAATCAAGCGACTGTTGGTGGTCAAGCACTTAAATCCATGAGTTTTTGACTGTTCAAAGTCGGGTGCCTGTTCATAGGACTTAATCATTGAGACTGTTCGAAGTCATGTGCCTGTTCGTAGGGCTTGATGATGCCTGTTCGTAGGGCTTACACATTTCAAAATCATGAAAAATCAAATATTCAACTGAAAAGTTGTCAAGTAGAAATGTCTGAAAAAGTCAAATCCAAACATTCGAAGCAAATCGTGAAAGCAATGTGGAATCAAATCCAAACATCGGAGGCAAAACATGAAAGCAAAGTAGAGTCAAACTCAAACATCAGAAGCAAAACATGAAAGCCATGTAGAGTCAAACTCAATTGTCGAAAACAAATCATGAAAGCAATGTCAAGTCTAGTCCAAACACAGAAGGCAAAGTAATCAGTCATCAGAAGTAAAATACAAAAGTAAAGTAGTCAACCATCAGAAGTAAAGTTCAAAAGCAAAGAATTGACGTCCGAGTGCAAACATCTACATCAGTATGATTTATAGTTGTATCAGAGCATGCCTGGGGATCGATCATCGATCGTGGTCCCATACATGTGTGAACAACTTAATTGTGTTGATGTAGATTTTCCACTCATTCGCCATAACGTCAATTATTCGATGATAGGTCGACGCTTTGATCCTGAGGCGTCTCCAGTTGGTGCAGGTGGTCGTTCTTGTTCCACCGTTGCAGCCTTCTTTTTCACATATTGAGATAGCAAACCATCACGGATACGCCCCTCAATTTCATCTTTCAAGTGTCTGCAGTCATTCGTGTTATGGCCATTTAGCTCATGGAACAAGCAATACTTGTCCGACTTTTTCTCGTTGTTAGTTGGATCTCTCTTAGTTGGCTTTCGATAAGGAACATGTCCCTTGGTGTCTTGATAGATTCGCTCCAATGTCTCATTCAACTCTGCGTAGGTGGTGAATCTCCACCTCCGCTATTGGCGTGCTGATTTATCATTGTTGTCCTCAGCCTTTTGTTTGCCTTTGCTGGTTTCTGCACATTTCCCAGGAGGATTCCCGCTTTTAACAACAAAAACATCGGTTCCTTCTCCTTCTTCTATATCAGCCTTTGCGTCCTCTAATCGTAAGAACCCTTCGGCCTCATGGAAAAATTCTGCCAAATCCATAGGTGGATCTTTGGTCAATGAGTTCTTGAACTCTATGCGATCATCTATGCCCGACACAGCTGCCATTAGATCCATGGATGGATCTGGTCGATCCACCGATGCCACGGCTGCGTTGAATCGTATCAAAAAACTTCTCAAAGATTCTCCGGTTCTTTGCTTTAGTACTGTCAAACTCATAACATTCTTGGGCCTCGAGATGTGGAACCTGAATTGCCTCATAAACCTCTCAATCGAATCATTCCACGTTTCAGTCGATCCATTTTCCAATTGTCTGAACCATAGTGCCGCAATATCTATTAAGTACAGCAGAAAGCACCGGGCCATAACTTCCTCTGATGCCCCCAGCACTTCCATATGCCTCATATATTTTGTCAGATGAACTGTAGTGTCTGTCCTTCCATTGTACATATCCAATGATGGTAGCTTAAAGTCTGGTGGGTTCTTAGCTCGCCTGATTGTTACGGTAAAAGGCTTCTATTGACATCCTCCAAGTCTCTGTTTACCAAACCACCTTTCATAGCCTTTTTGACCATTTCCTCTAATCTGTCGTTATCTCTTAGTGACAGTCCTCGCCGTTGGCTTTCGTCTTGCCCCTCGAGTTCACGAGGGGATGGTGGAATTTGTTCTTCTGGTTAGGCTTTTGTTCCTCTTTGATTCTGCGATCCAAGTTGCCCAATCTGAAGAAACAAATTCGGCATCAAATCCTCTTGCCTTTTCATCATTGCCTCCATCTCCTCTCTTGTAACAAAGGCTGAAGTTTGGCTTGCTCTCAAAGAAGCCTCTTGACTTCCTTCATGCTAACTATTCTCTGGTCTTTGTAATCTACTCGATCGCCTTACCATAATTCTTCAGATTTCTCGAATTCAACTCTTGATTATTCGAATTCCTGAGTTCGGGTTCTCAGTGAAAGCACCAAAATGTTAACGATAAAAATAGCTTTAACGCTAACACCCGGTGTATATCGTGATGAAGTGAAAGCACCACCCGTCTGCAAGGGAAACAAAGTAAAAAGAAAAATAGCCGAAAAGTAAAAGAGACAAAGATTTTTATAGTGGTTCGGCTTCTAACAAGCCTACATCCACTTTACATTCACCATTATCTTCTTCGAGCACACTTTTACAAGATCACAACACTTTACAACACGATTTCAAGATTACAACACTTTACAACACGATTTACAACACGATCGAAGAAAGAGATTAGAACTTTAATGATGTATTGCTTCTTGGATTCTCTTTGATGATGTAGATCTCTTGATGAAGATTCTTTGACGGTTGAAACGTTGGAAGAGTCGAGAAAACTGCAGAGTCTCGACATCTTTTTATCCGAAAAAGTCCCTTTGTCGTTGGAGTAGGTGGAGTATTTATAGGAGAGTTCGGAGTTAGGTCGGCCGGGTTTAGGTCGTGAGCGACCTAAGATAGGTCGTAGGTCGTGGGTTGATGAGTTACGACCTAAAGGGATGGGTTAGTAAGCAGCTTATCATGCTGAAGTACCAGGAGTGACTTACGAGCGACCTATGGGAGTAGGTAGGTCGTAAACGACCTAAGGAGGTATGGTGCGCGACCTAAAGGACTGATGATCTAAAGGAGTGAGCAAGCACTAGGTCGTTAGGTCGGGAACTAATTAGGTCGTTAGGTCGCTAGGTCTTAAGGCGTTAGGTCGCTGAAGTGTTAGGTCGGGAACTAGTTATGTCGCTCTCGATGCTAGGTCGCTGAATGTTATAGGTCGCTTCCCTGCTAACCCGTAAGGTCGCTAAATGTTGTAGGTCGCTGCATACTTGAGTTGTTGGGTCGCACCGGGTCTTGTACCATCTTAGGTCGTTGTAATGTAGGTCGTTTGACCTTTGTTCTATTAACCCGCTGGAGTTTTTAGGTCGTGGGGCTACTGTAGCTTCCAAAATGGTTGAATCGCTTTAACTCGTTGGATATTCCATGCTCTAGGTTGCATACCGTTTTGGATGGGGCGCTGCCCCCGGACCCCTGCGACCTGACCGGTCAGGTCGAACACCGTAGCCGTGGCGTTCCCCCCGCACCCCCACCTTGGGGGGTTGGCATCCCCCCTGGACCCCCCTCCGTAGGGGATTTTAGATGAGAAATCATTCAATAGAACTTGCTTTGTTGAGATGCTGAGTTGACCAATCTTTGAGACGAGCTATCTTGCTTTTCTCGGTCGATCTTTTGATATCACGGCCTTGCTAAAAAGGCGGGATAACAATTATATTTTCTATTTATTACACATTTTATAAAATAATTTTTTACCAAAATCTTACCTTTATAAAATAATTCTCCGTTTCTTCCTTTTTCACTAATGACAACAACAGTTTATTATACCTTATATACAGACATCACTGTTCTTACAAAAACTTGCTGCAATTTTATTATATAAAATTTTTCTCTGCATATACTTAGAAATAAAAAATCTAATTTATATATATTTTCAGTAAATAATCTATAAGATTTCCTCACCGTTGACCCTTTTTTCCCTTTCTGTATATGTTATAGTTTTTTCTTTACAGTTATATTTTTTTTTATAAAATTAACAATACACATAAGAGCAATTAAGCTAGACAGAAGTAGCATAATACCTTCAATAATTCGATCAACTCCACCAACTATCCTTAACTTGCCGACCCCATCACATCCCGATGCTCCCCACCTGAGCACTGCACAGCTACGCCCAGGCTTCCACCATCTCACTATTGCTACCCAGGCAAACGCAATCCCAACAACTTCCCATTGCTCGAGATCGAACTATTTGCACATCCAAATCAACATCGCCGGCTGTAACCACCATGCTCGCAAGCAATGTGAACTCCAAAGGCACCACGTCGTCGAAGTCGAGTTGCACGCCTCGACATAGAAGAGTCGTTCCCCACCTCACCGTGTGCAACTCGAAATCGATATCGATCGATTCAAACTTCGGATTGATAAGGGAGCGACCATTAACGTTTTAATTTGGAAGAGTGGTGAATAAATTTTAGTTCGGCCATTTTTATTTCTTCTGAATGGTTTTTTTTTGTTTTTCGAAAGAAGAGGGGATTCAATTGTTTTTAACAGGCTCGGCTATGATTTATAGAAGAAAGGAGAAACACGATAATGTTGGCTTGTACGAGTGGAGACAGCGATTTGAAGGAATGGCGACTGAATGTTGGGTTGTCGGAGAATAAATATATCGTTTTTAATTTAAATTCAAATTCAAAACGTCCGATAAATGCAACTTAAAAACTTGACCTCCTACTGAGGCGTGCCTCTAGGCGTTTATAATGTTATACACCTATTCCGAACACAATGGAAAAGGTTTCGAGTCCTAATTCGATCATACGGAGAAGCTATCTTTTCGAATCCACTTATTAAATTAGATATTGATATAAATTCAGCGTGTTAATCAACAGTACGGCCAAAGAATCACTCCAAATGTTACGAAAATTGAAATCCGATAACAATACAATATTACGGATCCAATGGAACTGGTTTCGTCGAAATCCAAGACCGTGCCTCGAAAGGCTATTCCTAAATATTGATTTAAACAATATAAATTCTAAACTGAACAAATCATTCCCAAATTCAATTCTGAAGCTTCTATTATCTTCAATATTATCAATATGGATTTTCTAAGCCTTTAAAATATTTTTAACAAGCTCAAAACTGAAGATTTAAATTTTCTATCCAACTTTTAATAAATCAAATCCAAAAATTTAATCGCCAAATACAAAGTTAATTTTGAAATTCAAGTTAAATCATCACTCAAATATTTAAAATTAATTAAATATTCCATTCCAAATGTTAAAAATTTCCGGATCGTCACATCTTTCCCCCCTTAAAAGAATTTCGCCTCGAAATTTCTAGTTAGGAAGAATGATCCTTAACCCGTTTGATATTTTCCAAATCAAAAAGTTTTTATCAACTTACCAAAACAAATCCTTTTATGCAAGATGATTATCATTTCAACTAGCTTTCTAACTTCAATTATAATTTCCCAACAACATTGTTTTCTTTAATAGTTCAAATATAAATTTGAATTCAAATTTCAAACTTTCAAAATTTTCTAATTTTTTTTCTAACATTCTAAATTTTTCGAAAAATTTCGCCAGCGTCTCCTTTGCGCGGCTAGCTCGGTACGACTACAAAATGGCACCACAGGCCCGCAAATTCCAAAAGAAAACAAAAGGCCAAGTGGCTAGACAAGAAAATAACCAAATTTCACATAGAAATTTAAATACATACCTTTTTTTCGAGCAATTCAATTTTATCTTTGAAATCAAAATCCCAATTCCATTTCCCTGTACACATATGTATATACTGTTATCCATAATATCCAATTACAACATTCAAGTATCATTTTGTACATTCCTTTACGGAATTCCAATATATACTTCCTATACCATTTTTACTTCACTATTGAACTTATATCCATTATCATTCAATCTTGCACTTTAAATTTTATTTGAATTTAATTCACAATTTCAATTCTATTTGGATTCAATTTATCTTCAACTCTGAATATTGAATTTTATCTTCTATTTATAGCTGATTCATATTATTATTTTAAATTAGTTTCATTCACTAATTTACTTAAATTTCAAATTTGAAATCGTTTGTCGCTAACAAAACTTTCAAAAAAATTCTAACTCCTAAAATTTTCGAATTTTTTTGGCAGAGTCTCCTTTGTACGGAGGAGCTTTTGCAATTTGACAAAAGATATAAATATATGTACATCGACCCACCCCGTCGGAAAAAAAAACAGTTCATATTTCCTATTTTTATTGCGTAGGCGTACCTTATTTAGCATTTTTAAGCAAGCGGCTTATTTAATTAGCATTTTAGCGTGACCAAATCTAGCCGAACGGCCCTCCTGTACTTGTATTTACTCAATTTAAACACATAAGTGACATATATAGGAATTTTTTTCACATTTCACTTATTTCCAATAGTAAGCACAAAGTTTTCATAAGCAATGAACTCAAAATAATTTCCATAATACTTGACAATAACCCTTTCACAATTTTATTCAAGTCGTGCTTTCATCCAATATTTACTTAAGTTATTTATTTTCTTCAAGTTATTTCAATTCAAAACTCAAATTTATTTTTTCCTTGTTAACAATTCCAAACGTAAATCCTTGATTTGATTTTCATTTATCAAATCCATTCCATCAACTAATTTAATTAAATTAGTTTTACTCACTTATCCATTTTAAATTTCAACTTTCCATCCTCAATTCATCTCGAAATTATTTTATCAATAACAAGGAAATTTTGAATTTATTTCTACTTACTTGAATTTATCTGCAAATTTAACTCAAACTTGAATTTTAATTTAACTAATTCAATTTTCCTATTTCATGAATTAATTAATTATCATATTAGTTTACTTGGATTCAATCCATTTTATTTTATTTTCCCATATTTGGATTTTTTTTATTCAACTTGATCCCAATCAAATCTCATCCCATTTTTCAATCTAATTCATTTACTTACAAATGTTAGCTCATTTGTTCATTCACAAATCGATTCCACACTTACTTTTATTTATCCTTTCCAATTTGAATCTTATTCCAATCAAACTTCAAATATTTTTATGAGTTATCAACTTATTATTTCATAACTATTTTAAATAGGATCCAGAGTTTTAAACAATTTCTTAAATCATTTTGAAGTAAATTTTATATCCAAAACCCTTTGTATTTCCAAAACAAACCCAACTTCGGCAAACAACTTTCAATTTAAAATCATTTGGTAGCCATTTCTCTCCTGGAACTCGAAAATGAACACCGATGATGTCGCGATCATCATCAGAATTATTTTCCAGTGACCGAAAAGAGTTTAGAACTTTCATCCCTTCAAAGCCTTTCTAATATTTGTACGCAATTCTATTTCAAATTATGAATCACATTTTCAATTTACAATTCACATTTGTATATAGATTTTATTTTCTTAACTTTTGGTTTTGATTTCAATTTCTCATGCAACGATGATAACAATTTAATATTATCGCTTCCTAACAACCAAGCAACCATATATTGTAATAATTTACAGAAAATCATTTCTTTTATATATGAAAATATTTTTGGGTAAAATTATTTCATTTACCCGTTTTAAAATAATATCGTGCCGAATTGTTCTGTACGAGTGTTTAGAGATTCGTATCGATAGAGTTGTACAGACTATATCGACCAGAATCCATATACCACTCAACAACCCAATCATCACAATATAAAACAATTTTATGTTGATTAACAAATACGCGCTCATATCTATTATTACACTCAAACTCATTCTAGAGTACTACTTATTCTACTTTTAATGAGTAGCACCCAACACAGCCAAGGTTGTCGCTTAACCAAATGCTCTGATACTACATGTAAAGTCCTGCAAATCCGTACCCTTTTGTGCTGGAAAAATTCCACAACAATCCAGCCCAAAGAGGAACAAACATACGAATCTTTAGGGTTTAAAGAAGAAGAGGTAGAAGAAGAAACAGAGACAATAACAGAATCCGACTGTCCCGGCTTATGCCTAACCAACCTTAAGAGGACATGTGGGGGTAAGAGTGTCCTGCTCGCCACCAAACAAAAAGCGAGACCCCCCAACACATTTCACTATGACAAGCAAGTCTTGTCCACGAAGCTACGCTATTTCACAAAGCCATGCTTCGGTCACAATTGATCAACAAATATCATCCACACACAGCAGCACTCAGCATGCCACACTACCAAATTGGGAATATATCACTGATAACCTTCAACTACATAACCTCTGAGCTCGTACATCTTAGAGAAGGGCGTTAAGCTAAGAGAATAAATCTCCGCCACCAACAGATATTAATTTGAAAGAAATCTGCTTTATATCTCAAAGTATTGTGTCAGACATACAATCATACAAGTCTGTTCTGGGTTCGAACAGAGCCGAAGGCACTTCCGAAGAAGTCCTTGCTAATCTAGGTATTCACAATCCCGATCAGATTTCCCATCGCTTAGGAAATCTCTATAACGACGCGACTCAGTGCAGAGACAACCGATAAGTTATCCTATCGTTCTTGCAAATACCCGGTCCTCATCACCGGTCTTCAAATGCTATCGCTATCGACGTATCATTATTCGTAATGAGATATTTGACACAAAGGTCCTCTCCCGGCTAAACCGAATAATGAGCGTAGTATTTATAAATATATGGATATGGAATTTCAATTAAGTCACCACTTAATATCCAAAACATTCCTTTCCAAGGTTTAAATTACCATTTCAATTTTTTTAAATAGAAGATTTATTTTACAAAGTTCACCCAGTTTCACAAAGACTTAATTTATAGCTTTCGAAATAGTTCCTTTTCAAATTGGATTAACTATCCAATCTTTCAATTTAAGAATTAATTCGTATCTCTCGAACCCTTTCCAATTCAAATCTTGTATTTAAAGGATTCACCATTTAAAAATCCTCCTTGATTTCAAAACAAGATTTAGTCGTCTTCACCAAGGTTAATTTATAGTTTTTCCAAACTATTCAAAATTTCATTTCGAATTGAAATCATTCGATACAAATTGGAAATCTTTTCTTTTTACAAAAGCTATAACTATTTGAAACAAATAGTTTTCGTTTTGGGAAAACTGATTACAATTTACACAGTTAAAGCCTTCCAAGTATAAAACTTGGGTTTACATTTAAATTTCCAAAACCATATTTTTTTTAAATGGTTAAAACCCATATAAACACCTTTTCACTTGTAAAGTCTTTTAGGCCATAATTTCCAAATTATTCCTAACTTGGAAAACCATTTCCAATTCAACTTGAACTTCCTTTAATACCAATTGGAAATTCATTTCTTATATGAATGCTTATATCGTTCGAAAACAAATAGTTTTTATTTTGGAAAAATCCGATCTCATTTATACAAGTTAGAATCTTTGGGTTAATTTAAATTCCCAAAACAACACTTTATAAAATGGTTCAAGTTCATGTAACCCTATATAATCATTTTGAAATCATAAGATTATAGCATAGAATTTATTTTCAAATTTTTGTTTAAATTTAAAAAAAATTTCAAAGCCAAATTAATTTATTCAAAAAATAACTTTTTATTTCAAAATTCCTTTTCAAAAGTTTTTCCACTTTAAATCCGATTTATTTCCGAAGCCATTTGGATTCAAAAATTTAATTTAAAAATTATTTCAAAAACTGTGACTTAACCAATTTCCACGTGCAATCCATATTTGTGTGTGTATAATATAGTCCAGGGGTTCAACACAATAGTGCACAACATCAACCATCACAGATTCAATCACATTAACATTGATAAGCGGTATAACCCATAACGCTTATTTATATACACAGATTCATAGATAAAACAAATTTATCAATGAGGTATATCATAGAATATAAATAAATTACCATTTGTGAGGAATCCAGTTGGATACCTCCAACCCGTTTCCCTGCATCCACAAACGTTAGCACAACAATTAAATACCAATTCCACTTTGAGGTGGAATATCGCGGTATATGGGATTTAATATAATAACCTCCGCTATTATGCGGCGCATGGGGTCTATTTCAAAAAAAAATAACAACCATCATCCAAACACGCAATCAACAATTTTAAATTCAACTATTTAAAATTAAACAAAACCCTTTGTTTGAGTGAGAAGATCTCACCTTTGCTTACACATGCAACCGTTTTCAATCCAGTCTTGTTTTATCCATTTTAAACCATGTATAAACAATTATACAATTCATTAATATTCGAAATAATTGAATAATCAATTTTCCATTTTATAATTAGTTAAACAATGAATTTTAGTTTAAAAAAATAAATTTGATTTTCTCCTCTTTGTCTTTTTATTTAAAACTTCATATATATTTGTAAAAATAATCAATATAGATTCAAGAATCTAATAACATAAACTCTACACATTTTAAAATTCCTATTTTTATTCCAAAATCATATATAATTATATTTTCTATTTATTACACATTTTATAAAATAAATTTTTCCCCAAATCTTACCTTTATAAAATAATTCTATGTTTCTTCCTTTTTCACTAATGACAACAGCAGTTTATTATACCTTATATACATACATCACTACTCTTATAAAAACTTACTGCAATTTTATTATATAAAAATTTTCTCTGCATATACTTAGAAATCAAATATCTAATTTATATATATGTTTTCAATAAATAATCTATAAGATTTCCTTACTGTTGACCCTTTTTTCCTTTCTGTATATGTTATTGTTTTCTCTTTATAGTTATTTTTTATAAAATTAACAATACACATCACAGTAATTAAGCTAGACAAAAGTAGCATAATACCTTCACCAATTTGATCAACTCCATCGCTATCCTTAACTCGCCGACCCCATCGCATGCCGATGCTCGCCACCTGAGCACTGCACGCCGCCGTGCCCAGGCTTCCACCACCTCGCTGTTGCTACCCACGTGAACGCCATCCCAACAACTTCCCATTGCTCGAGGTCGAATTATCTCCACCTCCAAATCAACATCGCCAGCTGTAACCGCCACGCTCGCAAGCAACGCGAACTAAAAAAGACACCGCGTCGCCGAACTCGAGTTGCACGCCTCGTCATAGAAGCGTCGTTTCCCACCTCACCGCACGCGACTCGAAATCGAGATCGATCGATTCGAACTTCGTATTGATAAGGGAGCAGCCATTAACATTTTAATTTGGAAGAGGGGTGAATAAATTTTAGTTCGACCATTTTTATTTCTTCTGAATGAATTTTTTTTTTCGAAATAAGAGGTGATTCAATTGTTTTTAACAGGCTCGGCTATAATTTACAGAAGAAAGGAGAAGCACGATAATGTTGGCTTATACAAGTGGAGACAACGATTTGAAGGAAAGGCGGCTGAATGTTGGGTTGTTGGAGAATAAATATATCCCTTTTAGTTTAAATTCAAATTCAAAATGTCCGATTAATGCAACTTAAAAACTTGACCTCCTATTGAGGCGTGTCGCTAGGCGTTTATAATGTTATACACCTATTCTGAACACAATGGAAAATGTTTCGCGTCCTAATTCGATCGTATGGAGAAGATAACTATCTGAATCCAGTTATTAAATTAGATTTCAATATAAATTCAGCGCGTTAATCGACCGTGCGACCAAACGATCACTCCAAATGTTACGAAAATTGAAATTCGATAATAATACAATATTACGATCCAATGGAACTCGTTTCGTCGAAATCCGAGACTGTGCCTCGAAATGCTATTTCTAAATATCGATTTAAATAATATAAATTCAAAACTGAACAAATCATTCCCAAATTGAATTCTAAAGCTTATATTATCTTCAGTATCATCAATATGGATTTTCTAAGCCTTTAAAATATTTTTAACAAGCTTAAAACTGAAGATTTAAATTTTCTATCCAACTTTTAATAAATTAAATCCAAAAATTAAATCGCCAAATTCATAGTTAATTTTGAAATTCAAGTTAAATCATCACTCAAATATTTAAAATAAATTAAATATTCCATTTCGAATGTTACAAATTTTCAGGTCATCATAGCATGTATGTGCACATAAACATGAACTCTATTCCAGGCCTGCAGGTTCCAAAACCTATTTCAAATTCAAAAGCTCTTTCTCAAATTATTTTTAGGTTTTGAAATGTGATGTCCCGGAAATTTAGGCAATATTTATTTAATAATTTCATTGATAATTATTTTAAAATGTGAAATATTGATTTAATAATTTAATTCAAACAGAAATTCTCTTTTGAAAATTAATAATTATTTAGTTTGTTAATGGTTTTCTTTTCAAATGTTAAAAATATTTAAGTAATAAATTTATCTTTTTAAGCTGATTTAAAAATATTTTATTTATAATGTATAACGGTTTATACATTGTAAAAAGAGGATTTGGTTTTACTTTTAGTTTATATTAAATAAAAGATATTTTCTAATTATTATATATAAATGTATAATTTGTAAATTGATTAAATTAATTTAAATTAGTATTGTAAACTTTTCAATAGTTTGTTTTAAAAATCTTTCTTATATCTTTATAGAAAAGTAAGTAATTATTTTATAAAAGAATAAATATAGTTTAGATTTTATTTTATAATAAAAGTTTATTTTGTGTTGTTTTATTTTAAAATTGTTTTCTTTGAAATAAGAT
The DNA here is from genome assembly GCA_030765085.1 of Allium cepa. NCBI lineage: Eukaryota > Viridiplantae > Streptophyta > Magnoliopsida > Asparagales > Amaryllidaceae > Allium > Allium cepa. Next base: position 861,698,908 of record CM060939.1, on the reverse strand, counting down.
TTAATTCATTCATGTTAAAATATAACATTTGGTTTGAAAACTCTTGAATAAAATATATGTAACAACCCGCATATTTATCGAGTTTATATTTAAATATTTTATTTAAATATTAAATCGTTAATCGGATTTTGGTCCGAAAAGCTACTTTTTGCAAACGGACACATTAGGACTCGAGACCACTTCCATTGAGTTCGAAATGCTGTTGACAACATTTTTAAATATAAACATTGATATTATTGGAGATAGTAGAATTTCGCTACTTTTTCACTTGAGACTTTGGGTTGGGCTTTTAGCCTATTTGACCCAACCTTCACCCCTCCTCTTCATAACTTCATTTCTTTTTGCCTAAGCCTTCAAGCTTCTTCAAAAATGGTGGAGGGAATGGGAAATTAAAATTCCAAAACTCAAATTCAATTTCAATCCATCTTTCTACTCCAAATTCAAGAAGAAGACATTGGATTCAAGCTTCTTGTGCTTAGATAGAAGAGGGATTGATTCTTGCTTGCTTAAAACTTCATTTTCATTGATATTTGGTGCAAAGGTGAGATTTTTATCTCACAATTCTAGCCTATAACTATATTAAACTATTTGGAATGATTCCCTATCATGTTTGCACGCACATTTGCATTTGGTTTGGATTGGATTGGCGAAAAACTCCAATTTTTAGCGTTTTAGTGAATTTCCTGCATTTAAGTCGTTCTGCCCGGATTTGGCTCGCTCGGAGTTAGGTCGTAGGTCGCAAGGTCGCTAGGTCATGGGTCGTTTGGGTCTAGGTCACTCGGCATGACTCTGGGTCATCGAAATGCTTGTTTGAGTTAGGTCGCGCCTCTTTTAGGTCGCGTCTCCTTTAGGTCGCGCCTCTTTTAGGTCGCGTCTCCTTTAGGTCGCTCTCCACTGGAACCCTTAAGTCGTTTGGCCTTAGGTCGTTGCACCGTTAGGTCGTTGGAAACCACTTGATCGTATGACCTTGTTAGGTCGTTAGGTCGCGATGGCTTTAAGTCGCGCACCTATTAGGTCGTTCGCCCCTTTTTGTCGTTAGGTCGCTCGACTGTTTATGTCGTTAGGTCGCGAACCCACTTAGGTCGCTTAACCTTGTTTTCCTCTAGGTCGCGTGGCATTTAGACCCTTAGGTCGTGAGCAGTTAGGTCGTTAGACCTAGGTTGCCTTTTCCCCTTAGGTCGTTAGACCGATAGGTCGCTTCACCTGTGCTCACGTTAGGACATTCGACCCATTCATCTTTAGGTCGTTCCACTTGCCTATCTCGTAGGTCGCGTTCCACCTAGGTCGCATGAATCTATAGGTCGTTGGACCCTTAACTCGTAGGTCGTTGGACCTTATCCCGATAGGTCGTTCCCTTCACTAGGTCGAACCCCGTAAGCGGTGGCGTCGCCCCCGTACCCCTACCTTGGGGGGTTGCCACCCCTCCGGACCCCCCCTCCGTAGGGGATCTTATCTGAAAAACGTTGAGCTGATTTCCTCGGATTTTATTCACATCTCCGTATGCGATCTTTGTGACTGATTGTTTCTACAATTGCTTCTGTGTTTTGTCACTTTATAATATAAAGGTTTCAATACTAGTAGTAAATATCAAAACTCTTTTAACAAACAATTTCAACTCTATTTTTAATAACAAAGCTCTTTTCTTAAACCGTTTTCCAATCTATTAGTATATACAAACCTTTACCTCACTCGGATGAGAAATCTAATTAAACGACTTAGTAAAACAAGTGGTATGAAACGCTTGCGTTCACTTCATCGGTTAATTCTTGGACTTGTTCGATTGAACCTCTTGTGACAATTTTATTAGTGAAGATTTACAGTTTGTTCGTAAATATTTAAGTTAAGCAAGTAGTTATGGGACATGAAGCTAAACTTCTATATTTACTAGCTTAGTGTAACTGACACTTCTCGTTGATCATGACAATCATTCTAATGGTTTAGACTAGCAACTGTGCGATGTCTCTTGTTGCGAGGTTAGACTAGACACCACTTGTGTGATTCCACTCACACATACCTTTTTGCTTTTTGGTTAGTCTAGACCTTAATCTGTGTGATTCCATTCACACATGTGGGGTAGCTCCCCTTGGTCTTCGGACCGTCATGTGATAGGCCTCTTTCTCTTTTCTATGATTTCTAGACTTCTTGCATTGATTTCTAGAATTTATGTCATTGACTTGTTATGAGTACAAGTTTGGGGTATGATGCCCTTTCCGAATCTTTGAGAAGATTTTTGTGATATTGATTATCTCTTATTGATTGATCTTCTGTTGATCATTATTTACATACTTATAGTGGTATGTCATTATGGATATTTTATGTTTATGCCATATCTTTTATGTTATATCATGTCATCTGATATTTATAGATAGACTGACCCGTTTATTATTTTCTTAAATAATACTCGGGTCAGATCGAGATGTTACAGGTGCTTCTGCTTGACTTCTTCCCAGGGATTCATCACTCTGACTTTTGTCTAACTGTTTAGATTAGCAGTTTTTGTTGTATACACTTGAGATATAGACTCATAGTTGTATTCTTTTGTATAGCACGTTTTGCTGTTCTTTTGTATTATCGTGGATCTTACTGACCACTACTCTGATGTACACTTTCATGTGTTAGTTATATATTCATATCTTCTTCTGCCTTTGTGATATGGATATCTGTGACTGATTTGTGTTATGATTATTTCTATGTTTGTTTTCGAAGATTATTTATAGCCACCGTGTGATAAGAAATTACATGGATGGTCGGTCCTCAACAGCCTTATTCTCCATGCTAGTTGACAGCACTACACCGTAGTGTTCTTGGCTAGTGTGGGTATAGAGGTGGGGCGTCACAATCTAATTCAACATTTCTTTTACTTCTAAACATCTTTTCTTTTGAAATTTAATTTCATAAAGAATATTATTTTTAAAAAAATAATTAAGCAAACATTAAAATGTAAATGTATAGTTTTATAAAAGTGTATATGTATTTATTTAGAGGCTAATGTTAATAAATCATTTAGAAACATTTTAAAACAAATTAGTAATGGTTTATGACAAATTTAAATACATTCATAAATTTAGAATTCTCTTTTATTGAAATGTACATGTGTTAAAATTTTAAACTAATAAGTAGACACTTGTAATCATCTAACAAATTAATATAACAAGTGGCATTGATTTAAAAACCTTTTTATTTAAAATATATTAACAAGACAATAAAACATTTTCTCATTTAAAAACCTGAAAATCAAATTTCAGTAAAGATAAAAACCAATCTTCAATAAATCTCTTCAACACAAATGCATGTTTATAAATCTGCAGATTAAAATCTGTATTCATCTTCAAACCTGCAATCTTTCTCTTCAAAATCTCAAACTTCAAATTACTTCAATCTGCATATCTGTGCATTTGAAAATAGATCTGCATATCTGAATAACAAAGTACAACATCTATATGAAGTCCAATTTAAAATATGAGCAATGAAGTTTGGGTTTGCATGCCTCATCATCAACAAAAAGCAACAAGCAATTCCAGCAAGCAAATGAAAGCCAGGATCAACATGCATTTCAGTATGCATTTCTGGAAAATGGAATCTGCAGCTAATTTGTTTCTGCATCTTCAATTTAAAAGTGAGTAAACCTTCTTATTTTAAAAATAGTTCTTATTCTCTAAAAATCAAATCTAAACAAAATTTCCCAGAACTCAAGTTCTAATTCAAAGAAATCAAAAACTGTTTTAGATGAAATTACTCTGTTTCTTTTTAAAAGTGAGTAACCTCACAATGCAAAAGGCTTATGTTATCTGTGCATGTGTATCGATAGAAATCATCATGTTTGTATGATTTTATTTGTGATGCTGTATATATATAAATATATATATGTGTGTGTGTGTGTGTGTGTGTGTTTTTGTGTGTGTGTGTGTTACAGGTATCTTATTACCTGATTCTGTTTTTAGGAACTAAACCTTTAAATGGAAATAAAAACATGATTCCTTAAATTAATTCTCTGTTGTATTTGTTATGGAAATGTGGGATGTTTGTTTAGAATAGATTAAATTTATAAATCATAATTAAGGTTAAATTTGAAATCTGTTTTTACTGTAAACTATAAGGGATAGTTAAAATAGAAATTTCAAAACAAGAATCTTAAACTATTAAAACAAGTTTATCACAAGAATGCATGTTTAAAACATGAATTGTAAAACAAGTATCACATTTTTGGAAAACACTGTGGGGTTAGTATTTCTGTATAGTACAGAATTGGGAATTTTGCTTCTTCATGATTATCAAGTGATATTGGGGTGGTGTGTTTCTGCTAGGAGGGAGAGAATTGATGGGAGAGTAGAGGAATATGGTCTGAAGTTGTGACAACCCGGAATTTTCTAGCAATATCAATTTAACAATCTACATTAAATATTAAATTGATTTGATATTTTTTGTTAATTAAATCTGAATCAATACTTTTCTTTTAATAAATATCTAATTGGTAAATTTTATCTGTTAAAACAAAACCATTGTTTTCTATTTATATATGTATATATTTGTATACATTGTAAATAATTGAGATTTGTTTTAAAGCTTAACTAATAAATTATGTTTCAGACTCTAAAATACATTCTAGTGAATTGGAAATTATGTTTTATTTAATATAAACTTTTCAAAGCTAAATAAATAAATAAATACAGGGTTTTAAATACATAAGATAAATGTTTAAATAATTTAAAATCTTATTTTAGCTTAAGATTAAAATTTAAATTTATTAAAAAAAAGATTTGTTTTATTTTCTTTTTAGTATAACTTGATTAAATTATGGATTTAAAATGATATATGAGTTTTAAATGTAATTTTGTCAAACGATACTTTAACATTAATAAAATAAGCAGTATAATAGAAAGATAATTCATTTTATTTATCATTTCAAATTGATAATGTGTTTTATAATATAAATAAAATAAGAATGTACATATAGGGATACAAGATTTTAAGTAATAAGTTAAACATAGAAATAAAACAAAATATACATTAAGCTATAGATTATAAGTGAAAATACTGTATATAATAAGTTAAAATAAGAAATAAACATATAGGATAAATTTATAGAACTTCACAAACATTTCAAATATAATAAAAAAACAATAATAAAACTAGAAACAAATAATTTTCAAATTTGTAAACTATCAAAGAAGAACTGCAGTATATATATGTTTAAAGCATCAAGGCCACTTGTGTGATTGTACTAACAAAATCAAAAAAAAAGTATTTGTGCAGGCCGAAGTAGATAAAACAAATAAAGAGAGTAACAAAAAAAAATGTATACATGAAAGCTTGCTAAGGAACACTGTGTAATGCATTCTTAAGCAAACAAAAGTCATTAATGAGAAAAAAATCTTTCTAGCACAGTGCACTGCATATCAGCCTCCAACCTAATAAAATATCTCTGTTTCAAAATCTGTACAAACGAGATTTGTATGCTATATTGTCACAAGTGTATGAAACATAATAATATATCCCTGTCTCTTTTCTTTTCTATAAATCTTCATTTCAGTTCGAGCTGGGGTAAAGACTAAAATAACTTCATTAAAAACGTATTTCAAACTCAACAAAGCTTCTACTTGATCATCAACCAAGATTCTATACCACTGAGAATCAAAGAAGAGTGTTAGCCTATAAATTTCAAGCCTGTTGCTGAATAGAGGAGCATCTGTTCTTCTCTGCAAATTTGTGAGTAACATCATCAGTTTTAAAAATGATAGAAATCTTAAGTATGAATATCTGGTTGCATATAGATTTTTGAAAGTAAAGTATGTACTGTATGTATGTATATGATTGGATTTGTTGTATAGGCGAATGCTTGCTGTTGTATTTGTTCTTGCCTGTTTTTGTTTTTACACTAAGATTTTGATAAAATTCATTATCTCTTGAATCAAGCACTATTAGGACTTAGGACTCAAATGAATTTTGTTTGTTTAATCATGAACTTAAGTTTAAAATTTTATTGAAGTAAATTACAATTGAAATGCTCTAGAAAATAAAGTAGAACAGAGAAAGCTTAAGTTTTGTTCAAATGCAACATCTTAATTTAATTGTTTTGTGCATGTAATCTGAAACTCTATCCAAAAACATAAATTTTAGGAGTGAAATCATAATTTTTAGCGTTTGATTATGGGAGCAGTGCGAGTGTGTTCAGTTTTTGTATATGGGGTAGTTTCTGGTGATCAACGCGGTGGTCGGCGTCGAGCTTCTGACTGGGGGTGGAGGAGGCTACCGTGGATCAAGGAAAAATAGGGGATAGGGTGTCAGATGGCCGTGGTGTCGACGATGGAATTAAGTTTGTAAACCTAAATTTTACTGTGTTTTGAATTTTTATCACCGCGGCCAGTGCCGGCGATCGAGTGGTACGTGGTTTTGAGGGAAGGTAGCGGGGAGATGGTTGATATTGTAGCCGGAATTTGGTGGCCTCTGGGGGTCGGAGCACCGTGCGCGTGACGTTGACAGGTTTGGAAGGGGAGGAGAAGTTGTGTTTCAAGGTTTAATTTTTTTTCTCATGTTGTTTTCGCGCGCGCATGGGGGAAAACTCGGAGAGGCTTGTCGTTTTTCTCGGGGAAACTCATATGTCTACTCGAAGTAAAAAGAGGGGGGGCTCGGCTGTAGCATTTCAGGTTTTAAAACCTGTAGCTGTTTTTTTTACAGTTTTGGAAACTTGGTTTTAAAATGTAATCAAAGTTGAAACTAGCTCTAACTCAAGTTTAAATAGTGAATTTAAGTTAGTTTTGAAAGAGAGTTGGAAATAATAAAGTTTCAAAATTTAAATTATTTTAATGACTTAAAAGTGGTTAATAATTAAAGTATTTTCAAACGAGAGTGAGTTCGAATGAAATTTAAACTGTTAAGAAACGATTGAAACAAGTTAACTCAAAAATTGAAATCAGGACTTAGATATGAAATTCTAAATTTGGAAATAAAATGTTAACTCCACCCCGGTTTCGACTTAGCAACTCAAAGGGATGCCGACCTAAGGCTTAAAAAGGTTACCGACCTAACAGGTTTGAGAAGCATACCGACCTAACAGGCTTGAGAGGTATACCGACCTAACGCCTTAATAAGGTTACCGACCTAACGCCTTAGCAAGGTTGCCGACCTAACGCTTCAACATGGTTGCCGACCTAATGCTTCAACATGGTTTCCGACCTAAGGCCTAAGGGGTATGCCAACCTAATGCTTAACAAGAACACCGACCCAGCTGCCTAAAACAGGGAGCCGACCTAAGATAGCTACCGACCTAAGATAGGAGCCGACCTAACTACCAGAGAATTTTCCGCTCTAATAGCTCAGGGACAAGATCATGAACTATGCCTAAGTCGTAACCGACCTATGATCTACGTTAAGTCGTTCACGACCCAAGCAAATGAAGACAAGTTCAATGCGGCTACTTGGCACAGTGGCCTCTTAACTCGTACACGATCCAGGACTTATTAGTTAAGCCGTGACTTGCGACTTGCCAGTTAACTCGTTCACGACTCACGACCTAGCTTGAGTCGTCCATGGCCTAAAGCTACTAAATGTAAGCCCGATGCCGTATTACTAATACAAGGTTGTGTTGACTCGGAGGCGACCTAGGACTTGTGCAAGGGAACCTTTGTGAAACCGTGAAAGGGCCAGATGAGTCCGCTACGACCTACCTTAGACCGGCCACAACTTACCTTAGACCGGTCACGACTTACGACCTAAGGGGGGAATTTCCCTATAAATACCAACCTACCTCAAGCATGAAGGGGACTTTTGGCCAATCACTTTAAGCACCGATACTCTGCAGAATTCTCGACTCACTCGACACTTCAAGTACGAAAGGCATTTTAACTAACTTCGGGAGAAAATCTAACGCAATCTACATGAATTCAAAAAATTCTTCTGCATCAAAGTTCTAGTTGTTTGTCTCATCAGAATTGTAATTGAAGATTGTTGTAAAGTTGTAATCGATTCGGTAATAAAGAGATTTAAAGTGGACATAGGCTTACTCTAAGCCGAACCACTATAAAAACTGTTGTTTTTTCTGCTTTCTCGGTGATTACTCTACTTGCTTTTTAGTTCCCATGTTCACGGGTCGTGCTTTCGCTCAACTTCAATCTATACCGGGGTGTTAGCGTCAGATTTTTACGTTAACATTTTTGGTGCTTTCACTGAGAACCCAACTCAGGAAACTTCCACTATTGCTCCGCGAAGGATTGTTGAAAGGATTTCTTTTAAAACCAGAAGTTTATTGGAAATAATGGCTCCTGAGAGAAAACGAAGTTCTGTAAGATCCGACAATGTTCAAGAGAATACCGCTACCTCTCCTCCATCAAGTCAAGCAGCTCCAACTGTTGGAGTTACACGAGCAGAATTGGACGCCGTAGTTTTGGGATTGAATCAGCAATTGAATGCTCAGAATGCGCAGTTGGAAGCCCAGAATGCCCAGAATGCCCTGATCTTGAGTAAGTTGAATGATCTACTAGGGGCAAATCGTCAACCGGTTAATAATGATAGGAACCCTACTGCTGGAGTTCAGGATGTTGAAGGGAGCATTTCTCAAAGAGCTGTAGACCCTGTAGAAAGGACTCCTCCTCAAGCTAGAGGATCAGGACCGCAGCCGACCCACCGTGAACGATTGTCAAGATAGAATTCAGAGAGAGTGGCTGATGTGTGCCCTCTAGAGCCTGTAAATGATGAAGAGTATTTTTCGGGTATGGTTCGTCAAATAATGAAGGAAAGTATGCGAAGAGATGAAGATGAGAAAGAGTGGGGATTTGCTCCAAGCAAAACTCCATTTACTGAAAAGATCTTGAAGGCAGAGTTCCCAAGAAAATTCGTTCCCCCTACTATTCCAGCTTACAAGGGGACGAGTGATCCAAACGAGTTTCTGTATAAGTACGACTGGCATATGACTGGTGCCAGGGTGTCAGATGAAATTAAATGTCGATATTTCCTGGTATATCTTGAAGGTGTGGCTCTATTGTGGTTTACAAAGCTGCTAGTCAGGTCTATTGATCAATTCTCCGATTTGACCAGGAAATTCAAGGAGCAATTTCGATTGTATGCTTCTAAAGCAAAGGATATAATGTCACTGTCAAGTCTAGAGCAAAATCCGGGAGAATCCATCAGATCATTTTTGAATCGCTTTAACATAGCATTGGCTGAGGTAGATAATGCTGAGCCACGTATGGTAATGACATACTTGACGAGGGCGATTGACAAATCGAGTGAATTTGGAAAATGGTTGAAAATGAAAGAACCAAACTCACTTGACAAATTCTACAAGAAAGCGGATGAATTCATGCGCTTGGAGAGCCTCCAAACACCGGCTAAGGTGGTATCAGTGGAAGCCGGGAACAATGGTGCTGCTTCGAATAAGAAAGAACCTAACACTTAGAAAAGGGGAAACGATGGTGGAAAGAAACAGGGAGACGCTAAGAAAGGCTGTTCTTTCAATTTCACACCCTTGACCGATAACCCTGAAAACATCTTCTTTGCAACCAAAGATGATGTCAATTATCCGACACCACCTAAGATGAGAGTTGCGATTAAGATGGAAAAAAGTGGAAGGTTCTGCTGATTCCACAACTAGCCCAGCCATGACACCAAAAATGCCGTCAGTTGAAAGAAGTAATTGAACAACTCCTGAAGTGAAACAAACTCCAGCAGTATGTGAAAAGGAACAGAAATGCCCCAGCTTCGTCAACTCAAGGACAACAAGTTCCCGCTCACCGTCCTGCCTCAGGTGAGAAGGCCGTAGAGCATGAACCGGAAAGACCTGTTATCAATATAATAACTGGAGGACCTCACCCAACAGGAAAAAGCTGGGGCGAGATGAAAAGGTATGCCCGGGCCTTGAGGCATGTACCAGCTGAAGAGAATGTTTTCGTTTTAGAAAATGATGCGCCTTTAAAGCAACAAAAGACTTCCACAGATGATATTGTGTTCAGTGCCAGGGATTGTTTGGGTATCGAGGCTCCGACCATAGATCCTTTGGTCATATCCGCTGGTATTGGGCCGGCAACTGTGAGAAGAGTTCTAGTTGATTGTGGAGCTTCATGCAACATCCTCTTTAAGAAGACCTTCGATCAAATGAAAATTCCAATGGCTGACGTTCAAGCTTCGTCACTTAAGATTGCTGGGTTTGCTGGAGAACCCAAACAACCGATTGGGACCATTGATTTGTTTGTAGAACTCGGAAAGGGACTAAGGAAGGTAGCTCGAAAGCAAACCTTTATAATTGTTGAAGAATTCTCTGCCTACAATGCCTTTTTAGGCCGACCAACTCTTGCTGCGTTCAAAGCTGTTCTTGCCCCATAGTGTCTGACTCTAAAATTCCCCATAGATAACAGAGTTGGTGTGATTAAGGGCGACCAAGATGCGGGGCGAGAATGTTACTTTGCAGAGTTGCGAGAATCGAGAAAAAGAGTAATGGGAAAAGGTACGGCGGCTCCAGTCCGCACCAAGGAACCAACCTTGTAGCAATTACAAGGTGGACCCTGCATTGGCGAATGTAGTGGCGCACGAAGAGAGATGGATCCAAGGAAAGCCAGTGCAGGGGAGAATAGGGTAGTACCGGTAGAGGTAACAGTGCCGGTGCCCGTTGACCCAAAGGATCCGAACAAAGTGCTTAATGTGGGTTCACAACTTAACACAATAGTTCAGAATGTTCTGATTTCATTTTTGAAGGCTAATTTGGATGTATTCGCTTGGACTCATGCTGACATGTGCAAAATATCCCCAGATTGCAGTACACACTCTGAACATTGATCCAAAGTTTACACCTGTGAAACAGAAAAGAAGAACCCAGGGTCCTGAGAGGACAGCAGCGTTAAAAGAAGAAGTGGATCGGCTCATGGAGAACGGTTTCATCGGAGAATCTACTTATCCAAATTGGGTATCGAATCCAGTACTGGTGAAAAAGGCTAACGGAAACTGGAGGGTATGCATTGATTTTTCAGATCTAAACAAAGCTTTCCCCAAAGACTGTTTCCCGCTGCCAAGGATCGATCAGTTGGTGGACGGGACGGCAGGACATGAATTGTTATCTTTTATGGATGCATACTCCGGATATAATCAGATTATGATGCATGAGCCAGATCAAGAGGATACCAGCTTCATCACAGATGTTGGACTCTACTGCTACAAGATCATGCCTTTCGGACTCAAGAATGCAGGGGCAACTTACCAAAGGCTTGTTAATGCCATGTTTAAACCACAGATTGGCAAGACAATGGAAGTTTATGTTGATGACATGCTAGTAATGTCTAAGAAAGCGATGGACCATATGGATCACTTGGCAGAGATGTTTGCAGTACTCCGCAAGTACAGAATGAAGCTTAATCCCCTGAAATGTTCATTTGGAGTGGAGTCCGGAAAGTTTTTGGGTTTCATTGTGAGCGCTAGGGGAATTGAAGCCAATCTAGCTCAGATCACTGCCCTGAGAGAAGTCAAGGCTCCTAGAACGAAGAAGGAATTGCAAAGTCTCAATGGAAAGGTTTCTACCTTGAGTCGGTTCATTTCCAAAGCTATTGACAAATGCATTCCATTCTTTGATGCTCTGAAGAAAGGAAGAAAAAACTTTGCGTGGACTCCTGAATGTCAGAAAGCATTTGATGAGTTGGTTCTTCATATGGAAGTGCCTCCTATACTTTCAAAGCTTGACAGTGGTGAAGATCTCTTCGTATATTTGGCAATTTCGTCTCATGCTCTCAGTGCTGTGTTGGTACGAGAAGACGCAAGGATTCAACGTCCAGTCTATTATATCAGCAAAAGATTCACTGGGGCAGAGATGAACTATTCAAGATTAGAAAAGCTCGCCTATTGTTTATTGATCGCATCAAGAAAATTGAGGCCGTATTTCCAAGCTCATCCCATCAAAGTCCTCACTGATCAACCTCTAAAGCAAGTCCTATTCCGTCCTGAAACTTCGGGCCGTCTTTTGAAATGGAATATTGACCTCAGCTAATATGACATCACTTACCATCCCCGAAAAGCAATCAATGGACAAGCTTTGGCAGATTTCATCGCAGAATGTACGGATAAGGGTGATAGTGAGGAAGAAGCCACTGATAGCATCCCATTCCAATGGAAATTGTATGTCGATGGCGCAAGGACTGATTACTGTTCCGGAGCAGGGGTTGTCCTTGAAACCCCAGAGGGGCGATCGCTATGTTATGCGCTGAGACTAGAATTCCCTTCGACAAACAATGAAGCTGAATATCAAGCTCTCATCGCTGGTTTAAGGATCGCTAAAGAACTAAACATCAAGGCATTGTAGATCTTCAGTGATTCTCAACTTATTGTTTGCCAAGTCAAGAAGGAATTTCAAGCTAAGGAGGGAATCTACCCGCCTATTTATCAAAAGTCTGGGAGCTCCTTCAAGATTTTGACCGTTATTCAATAAACCATATACCCCGTAAAGAGAACATGAAGGCGGATTCTCTCGCAAAGTATTCAAGTACCGGTGAAGCTCAACAATTGGGATTAGTTCCCGTCGAATTCTTTACAGCCCCAAGCACAGATGAAATGGATGTTGATTGGATTATGAATCTATCCCAAGAACAAGAATCATGGATGACTTCGATACTTGAATATCTACTCAATGGTTCTTTGCCAGAAAGTTCAAAAGAACGACAGAAGCTGATGAGAAAAGCCTCCAGATATATAGTTCAAGATGGTCGTTTGTACATACGAGGATTTTCAATGCCATTGCTCCGATGTGTGACCAAGGAAGAAGCTAAGACAATTCTAACTGAAGTACACGGAGGGGAATGTGGGGATCATACAGGTGGTCAAGCTTTAGCAAAGAAAATCCTACGTTATGGATACTTTTGGCCGGAAATCAATCAGGATGCTGCTGACTATTCCCGAATGTGTGATAAATGCCAGAGATTCGCTAAAATTCCTAGAGCACCTTCCATTGAGCTAACACAAATGGTCAGTTCATGGTCGTTTGCTATCTGGGGAATAGATCTCATTGGGCCTTTGCCGACTGTCAAATCGGGGATTAAATATGCTATCGTTGCTGTTGAATAGTTTACTAAATGGGCTGAGGCCAAACCATTGGCTACTATTACCTCTAAGAAAATGATAAGTTTTGTGACTAAAAATATTATTTGCAGGTATGGTGTGCCTCAGAAGATAATCACAGACAATGGTACTCAGTTTGAAAGTGAGGAGTTCCAAGATTTTTGCAAACGATTCAAGATCCGAAAAAGCTTCTCAGCAGTGGCTCATCCGCAAGCAAACGGGCAAGTGGAAGTAGTAAACAAAATCATCAACTCAACCATAAAAAAGTAGCTGGAAAAAGCAAAAGGTGGTTGAGTCGATATGTTACCACTTGCACTATGGGCATACAGAACCACCCACAAAACTGCGACCGGGCATACTCCATTTTCATTGGCATACGGATCAGAAGCGATGATTCCAGTGGAAACTGAAGTCCCCTCACACAGAAGGATCCATTTTGATCAAAATGAGAATGAAAAATTGCAATTGGAAGCACTTGACCTCTTCGATGAAAGAAGAGAAGAGGCAAGCCTTAGAATTGCAGCTCACCAGCAAAGAATAGCCAGGCACTTCAATTCCAAAGTCCGTCAGCGCAGCTTTGAAGATGGGGACTTAGCCCTGAAGAGGATTATGACAGCCATAGGTGTGTTTGGACCAAACTGGGAAGGGCCATATGTTATTGGCGCAAAACTTCTTGATGGCACATTCAAACTCACAACTGTCGAAGGAGAACCAATCCCAAGAGCTTGGAACAACAATCATTTGCGTCCCTACTTTACTTGAAAGAATTGCTGAAATGTGGTAAAGAATTATGAATACATGATTCTTGTATTAAAAGCAATTGTAAAGCAAGTAAATAATGAAAAGCTATAAAGTGGACGTAGGCCCAGCTTTTGGCCGAACCACTATAAATCTTGTGTTCTCTACTATTATAAACTGCTTTGTTTTATTTCGACATATAAAATACGTTAAGTGTGTCACTATAATGTCGATTTAATAATGCAGGCCATAAAAGCAAAGCTTACCCATCGCAAGACCAAGCGATCTCCGACATCACTCAGCAAGCAAACACTAAGCCATTCAAAATTTCCATACTCAAATCCTACAAAAGAAGTGCTTCGAACAAAAGTTAGCAATGTGGATGGAAGTGGACCATTTCTAACTAACTGCAAATGTTTGAACAAACAAACAACCAGTTAAATAGCCTGTGTCTACCACCACCAACTCGCTTAACTACGAAGTATATTTCTTTGGATAAGGGAAATTATTGGCAACTAAAAAGGGATGACACTTGCAAAAGGCAACGGGGATCGCCAACATGAATAGATGACAAAGAGACAAGGGCGAGCAAGCATCAAACAGCAAAAGACCTCTTCGGAGGCACAAGCCCTCTTCGGAGGCACAACTCTTCGGAGGATAAAGACCTCGAGCGGGCCTAGCCAGAAAAAGAGAGATCTTTCTCGATACAAAGTTGCGGAATGATCGGTCGATACACTCCCGTGAATCCGTCCAACCGAGAGAAAGAAACTCCAAACTTCCAGGCAAAAGCCCTACTCAGAGTCACACGTTTCACCAAGATTGAAATAAAACTTCCAGGTGTTGAAACGTGAAAAGCCCTCTTCGGAGGCCCATTTCACCATGGTTGAAATGCTAAAAGACCTCGAGCGGGCCAAACCAGAAAAAGAGAGATCTTTCTCGATACAAAGTTGCGGACTGATCGGTCGATACACTCCCGTGAATCCGTCCAACCGAGAGAAAGAAACTCCAAACTTCTAGGTAGTAATCCTACTCAGAGGCACACATTCCACCGTGATCGGTCGATACACTCCCGTGAGATGAAATGTGAAAAGCCCTCTTCGGAGGCCCGCTTCCCAGCGAACAGGGAAAAATAATAGCCTCTCCCAAGGGGCAGAAACAAAAAAGACCTCTTCCCAGAGGCAGAAACAAAAAAGACCTCTTCCCAGAGGCAAAAATAAAAAGAAATCCTCCCAGAGGCACAATCGAACAGAAAGACCACTCCAGAGGCACACGTTTCACCAAGATTGAAATAAAACTTCCAGGTGTTGAAACGTGGAAAGCCCTCCTCGGAGGCACAACTCTTCGGAGGCACACGTTTCACCGAGATTGAAATAAAACTTCCAAGTGTTGAAACGCGAAAAAGCACTCCTCAGAGGTACAACTTTTCAAAGAAGCACTTCGTCAGAAACGCAAAGCAAAGATCAGAAAGCCCTCCATTGAGGCGCAATATAAAAAAAGACATATAAAAAAAAGTAAGCCCTCTTCAAAGGCACACTTTAACTCTCAAAGGAAGAATGATTCACCTATTCTGGAAAATACTCTTCCTCAAAAAGAAGTTAAAGTGTCCTTCAGAGGCCCGCTTTACCACATAGAAGAATTCACTTGGTAAAAATGTGTGAAGGCACAAAAGAAAAAGTGTTATCTTCGAAGGATGAAGCGTAAAAACTCATATGGAGGGAGCTGTACTCTATTTTTAACGAAATAATATTCCTCCAAGTATGGAATAATTATTCTCCAGAAAATAAGAGTACAAGTCCCCTCAAAGTATAAAATATTGCAACGAGCTTATGGTATAGGGGCAACATGGTATAATTAAATTGGTAAAAATTACGCTCAAACAACATACCACAAGCTCACTGCAATATCATATAAAGAAGCTTGTACAAAAATGAATAGTAAATGCATTCTCAAATACAGACAAAAGTTTGTACAAACAAAAAGAATCATTTTATTCAATACTGTCAAAATTTTGTACAGGTACAGGTTTCAAAATAAAAAGAAAAGGAAAAGCGGAGGCCGGTACCCGCACAATCTTCGGCTAGTACATGCAAAATGCAAAAAGTAAAGATAAATCGAAGCAGGACCCCTTACTTCTTCTTGCCACCACCCTTAGAGCCTTCACCTGACCTAATAGGCAGCTTTTCAGGATGGCTTGGGAGAGTCGAGGATGAAGGAGAAAGGGTTACTGCCATATCAACTTTCGTTTCCTCTTAAGAAACAAGAATGCCTTTCCTTCTCTTCTTGGAAGTGGCATGCTTCCTCCTTCTCCTTGAAGAAGACTCACATCCCGTAGTAACAAGAGCAGATAAATTTATGTTATCAGAAGTGGTTCGCTCCGGAGACTCATTGCCTTCTCCAAGCCCTTCTCCCCCATGTTCTTGAGAAGCAATAGGATCATCTAAGCCACGAAGAGCTTCTATTTGCTCCTCTTGCGACCCGAGTTGAGAGGCGGACGGAGGAGTGACCTGGAGAACCGAAGGAGCAATAATTGAAGGAAGGGAAGTTTGAACAATGCTCGATGCTTTCTCTACAGAAGAAAAGAAGTTAAAGTCAGTAAAGAGAGGAGATTAAGGCTCATTGAGGTTCAGGAAATAGTCGAGAAGCTCATCGAACTCATAAGAGGCAAATGAGCAGTCTACTTAGGCAAGATTAACAGTAGAGTTACCTGGAGAAGTCGGCTTCCTGATATCAACCTCATAAGCCTGTGCTTCGGCGCTCTCTTCGCCTTCATCTCCACCCTGTGTACTTGTAATCTCAGTTGTAACTTTGACCAGGGATAGAGAATGAGAGCTGGAGCCGACGATGTCGATTTCGGAAGAAGGAGAAGGCTGGACTGGAATAGTCGAAGTAGTTTTTCCTAAACGTTCCCCTTAGGCCACCTCGGCTCTTAATTTTGCAAGTTGTTCTTTTCCCTTGGCGAGAGCAGCGCGAGTGTCGTCATCCAAATAATGCTCCTCAAGAGCTGATTCGGCATAGCCAGCTCCTTTACCGCCAAGCATGTCAAGTGCGGCCTCCCACACTTCATCCAGAGTAATTTCATACTTGGGGCCTAGAAAGGCGAGACTACTGCGCCCCAAGACGCTGTGTAGGTAGAAGTCAAATAGTGTCAAGCTGTTGTTGGTCTTCGTTGCTTCATGAGATTCTTCAGCTGCAATTTTACCGGCAACGGCCTCATCACGCTCTCTTTCAGCTTTGGAGAGTTGAAGCTTTATCGTTTGAATTTCCGCCTCCTGAGAGTTGACTTTCTCCCGTAACTCTGTAGCCTCAGTATGATACCTTCCCGCAGTTTTCTGCTCAGCTTCAAGTTGTGCCTCAGCATGTCGCTGAGCGGCGTGAGCATCGCGAACTTGCTTTTGAAGTACTTCTTCTTTTTGAGTATATGTGGTAGAAGAAGTAGCAAGCTCTTGTTTAAGTTCCTCAACTTTCGCTTCAAGCTCTTCATTGTAAGTAGTAATGCTCCTCATTTCGGTATCATGCTGCTCAAGAACCTTCTGCCATTCGGCCTTATCATTCTCCATAGTAAGCATGGCCTCTATATTCGCACGGTTGACCCTTTGAAGCTCGTCAACAAGCTTTTGCCAGTTCGACATCTTTTCAATATCAAGCCTGGCGGCATCGAGATTTCGCAGCATGGAATGCTTGTCAATAGGGACCAAGTCAAGATCGAACCGCACTCCCTTCAGGCACCAGTGCGGGAACCGGCTTTGTAGAGTAGCCGGGCCTGATTAAACATGGAACTTAGGCCTGCTGATTATTGTCTAAATGTCTGTCTTCCCGAGAGCAGGAGATCCAGAAGGAATGTCAAGTGAGATGGGGGTAGTGACCATTTCAGGAGTTGTAGAAGCATGCTTTTCACCGTGCCGGGCACGCTTGCTTGGGTCCTCAACTATGTGGATTTTTCCCCGATCATCATGCGACTTTCTCTTGTGAGAATCGTCACCTCTCTGGCAAGAATCGTGGCGCTCCTCCTTTTCTTTCCTCTCATAACGCTCATCTTGAGCCCTCCTCTCCTGAGCCTTTCGGGTGGCTCTCTCCTCATCGGTTTCTCTATGAACGGGGAGGTAGCGCCTATAATCATATTGACTATGCCTCTCATAACGCTGAAAGTCATCATAGTAAGAGCCGCTGCGTCCCATCGGAGAATCTGAAATAAAAAAAAGAGACAAGTCTTAAAGGTCTTCAGGGAAATGAAGTGTAACTGTAGAATCCTCAAAGTAAAAAGAATTAGGTGTATGAAAATGCCGAAAGATTCTAAGTGTGTGTGATGTGCAAACTACGCGCATTAAACTACGAACCACTCTTCGATTGCGGAGTAGTTGTAGGGGTGGTACTTAACGTCAACTCTTGGGTCGAGGGCGCTTGTTGCAAAGAAGAAGTCGCTTCCACTACTGAAGAAGAAACCCTAGTAGTGATAGGGTCGTCTTTAAAGATCTCATGTGAGGTGGCAAAGAGGTCGCTTAACCCTTCAAAAGTGCCGTCCCCGCTCTGCCTGATAGGGCTGGTTTTCCTGGCTTCTTCGCCAGACTTCTGTGAATGTTGAGGAGATCGCCAAGGCTTTTCTTCCTCAATAACTGGGGAAAGTGTGAATTTTTCAGACGACCCCGCAACGTCGACAATAGTAGAGCACTTCACCAGTGAAGTTTCAGGAGTAGGATCTTTTGGTATGGGTGCGCCAGAAGAAACCGGGGCATCTAATGCTCTAGCCAGGGAGTCCGGGACCTCATGAGGATGTGTAGAACGAGAAATGTGTAAAAGCCCGTACTGATGCAAAAGTTCATCCCTCAACAAAAATTTTACACTTCTCTCTTCCGCGGCCACGACACTCAGTCTTTCAAAAACTTGCTTATGGATTGGGTCTCTAGAAGGGAGAGGAAGTGCTGAAAAGAGAAAAGAATGAGATTAGCAATTGATAATTCGGATCTCGGAAAAGTTTGGAAATGGAGAAAATAGAAATAGGTAATCTTACTTCCTACTCTCCAGATGGCATAAAACCCTGGGGGGCAGCGAGCAAAGAAAAACTGATTCAGAAATCCATGAACACTTCCAGTAAGTTCAGAAATAAGCTTGCGGTTTCTAGCACTTCTCACAATACTAAGGGAAGGATGGTCTTTACTCTTTGCAAACGAGCATAAGTAGCGAATTTCTTCAAAACTCGGCAAGCGATCAAGAGTTCTCCTAAACAAAACACACAACCCCATCAAAATGGCGTAGCCATTAGGATGAATTTGGAAGGGAGAGATTGTCAACCGAAGGAGAAGGGTTCGGAGGAAGTCGTTAAAAGGAGGAATCGCCCCGCTTAAGCACATTTGACGAATGACTGCAACAAAACCATGAGGAGGACTGTCGGCAGTATCATTTGGTCCGGGTAGTAGAGCATCATTTTCACCAAAGCCAAACTGAGTGCGTAGCTGAATAAACGCTCTCGAAGTTAAGATAGTCGAAGTTCTCTCTGGAGGGTTCTCTACGGGAATAGCTATCGGAAAGGTCTCTTCATCTTGAGCTACCCCTTCTTCTTCTTGATGGGAAGTCATTCTATACAAACAACTGGATATTCAAACATGAAGGTGCACGTTTCCTAAAGTGTGTGGAGTGTTGTGTAAAATCAATCGAGAAATAAGCAAATGTAACTGGAATAAAAACTAGCAAGTATCTGTCAGTTGTAAAGTCCAGGGTTCATTGTGTTAATATGCAAGTGTAATGTTGATGCAAACAAATAAGTTCAAGTTAGCGATGCTTTGCATTAATATTTCACTTTAGTTGATTGGTTCACAACATATCATACAGTGCATTTAAGTTGATTACTTTATGTCGACTAATCTGTCATTTGATGTGGGTAGTCAATGGCAGTATATTCGCCTTGGTTTTTGTGATTACTGTTTTCAGCAGGGTGTTAGCCTATGAGTCAATATGATCTGAGAAATAAAGCAACAAAGTTAAACAATTCAGGATTTGAGCAGTTCAGTCCAGTAGATTAAGTTAAGAATTCAAATTGGAACTATGCTTTCAAGTGAAAACTCGAGTTGGGCATCCAAGTGTTAACTCGGCGGCGACCCAAGGATTCTCTCGCAAATTAAGATTAAGTTTCTGATTCTTTAGATCGGTGGCTCTTTAAGGTGTAAGAAGTAGGAGGGTAGAGGCTCCGGTTCAAAAAGTGGTGTGAAATTTCCCAAGGGTTAACTCGGCCATGGTTTAGGAGTTAACTCGGCCACGGTTAAGAGTTAACTCGGCCACGGTTTAAGGGTTAACTCGGCCACGGTTTAAAGGTTGGATCAGCAAAAGATTAGGCCGGCAGTTTTCCCCCAAGGGTTAACTCGGCCATGACTTAAGGTTCAGGTCGCGTCAAGCTAGATCGGCCAGAGGGTTAGGTCACCCAAAATCATTGGGTCGCGTCCAAGCCAATACCTCACTCCACTCAACCCGTTAACCCGATAGGTGCTTCATTAGCAACAACCTTCACCTTCATTCCTGATATCGGATCATCCAATAAGATAGTTCGAAACCACTACAAATTTAACATCTTACAATCCTGACGCAAATCAAGATCAACTAGCCTGAATCAGTAACCCATCGACATCATCTCATCAATCATTTGAAGCCAAATCGAGCAGCCTAAGCTTCATCAGATGAAGGTGCAATAGAATTCATGATGAAGCATTATGCAAAGTGGCGGTTTAAGTGTGAGTGATGAAGTTCATAAACCAACGGTAACCTATGATCGAAGAAGATTCACTTACGAAATGATTATCAGTGGTTGATGGAGCAAAATCGCCTTGTGGAGCTTGGGAAAGTTTTTAATGGCGGAATCAAGGGAGTAGGTAATGAGAAGGAAGAAGAAGATGTGACTTATATCTTGCAGTGGAGGAATATGAAGCGGTATGTTACGACTCAACTGTTTGGTCGCGTACGACCTGCCGACTTAGAGGGTGGATGAGTTAGAGGATATCGAAGCACACGACCTAACCAGTAGGCGTATACTTCGAGGGGCAATTGTTAACTCCGCCCCGGTTTCGACTTACCAACTCAAAGGGATGCCGACCTAAGGCTTAAAAAGGTTACCGACCTAACAGGTTTGAGAAGCATACCGACCTAGCAGGCTTGAGAGGTATACCGACCTAACGCCTTAATAAGGTTACCGACCTAACGCCTTAACAAGGTTGCCGACCTAACGCTTCAACATGGTTGCCGACCTAATGCTTCAACATGGTTGCTGACCTAAGGCCTAAGGGGTATGTCGACCTAATGCTTAACAAGAACACCGACCCAGCTGCCTAAAACAGGGTGCCGACCTAAGATAGCTACCGACCTAAATAGAAGCCCACCTAACTATCCAGAGAATTTGCCGCTCTAATAGCTCAGGGAGAAGATCATGAACTATGCCTAAGTCGTAAACGACCTATGATCTACGTTAAGTCGTTCACGACCCAAGCAAATGAAGACAAGTTCAATGCGGCTACTTGGCACAGTGGCCTCTTAAATCGTACATGATCCATGACTTATCAGTTAAGCCGTGACTTGCGACTTGCCAGTTAACTCGTTCACGACTCACGACCTAGCTTGAGTCGTCCACGACCTAAAGCTACTAAATGTAAGCCCGATGTCGTATTACTAATACAAGGTTGTGTTGACTCGGAGGCGACCTAGGACTTGGGCAAGGGAACCTTTGTGAAACCGTGGAAGGGCCAGATGAGTCGGCTACGACCTACCTTAGACCGGCCATAACTTACCTTAGACCGGTCACGACTTACGACCTAAAGGGGGAATTTCCCTATAAATACCAACCTACCTCAAGCATGAAGGGGACTTTTGGCCAATCTCTTTAAGCACCGATACTCTGCAGAATTCTCGACTCACTCGACACTTCAAGTACGAAAGGCATTTTAACTAACTTCGGGAGAAAATCTAACGCAATCTACATGGATTCAAAGAATTCTTCTGCATCAAAGTTCTAGTTGTTTGTCTCATCAGAATTGTAATTGAAGATTGTTGTAAAGTTGTAATCGATTCAGTAATAAAGAGATTTAAAGTGGACGTAGGCTTACTCTAAGACTAACCACTATAAAAACTGTTGTTTTTTTCTGCTTTCTCGGTGATTTCTCTACTTCCTTTTTAGTTCCCGTGTTCACGGGTGGTGCATTCGCTCAACTTCAATCTACACCGAGGTGTTAGCGTCAGATTTTTACGTTAACATAAAATAAGTTTTATAATTTAAATTTATTCAAATAAGTTTTAAGTGTAATTAAACATGTGAGTTTACAAAGGGTTTTGGAAAAAAAAAATTAGTATTAAAACTTTACTAAGGATAAATTGGTTTTTATTTAGAAAGTAAATTGGAAAAAATGTTTAAACATATTGGAAGTGAAAATTTAATCAAAAATAAGACAGTTCACTTTAAGTAATGAAGACTTAGAGTTTATATGCATTAACCTTTAAGTTAATTAAGTAAGAATAATTAATGATTGATATTAATTAAATTATTAATTATAAGTTTAAAAGTAGTAATTAAAGTTAGTTAATGAATTAATTAACTAATATGTGATTAAGAACCATAGATTAGATTTTGATTTAAATTAATAAATTTTAATGTAAATAGAAGGGAATAATTAAATAAGTGTTAATGAAGATCATTAACTAGATTATTTTATAATTAATTAATGTAATTGATTTTTAATAAATCAATTGGATTAATTAATTCAATAATAATCATTGTAATAGTTTAAATGTAAATTATTTATTTGAAAAGTAATTAATAAATTAATTACTTATTAATTGAGTAAATTGATTTAATTTGAGTTAATTAATTTAATTTAATTAACTGATATTTCGGAAGTAAATTACTTAGTGAAGTAATTGATAAAATCATTGGATGATGGGAAATGAAAGTAACTGGTGTATAATTACATGAAATTAATCAAGGGATTAATTAAGCTTGTTATTGGGAAGTAATTAATTAAGAACGATTAATTACTGTATGAATTAATCAAGAGGGTTAATATTTGTGATTTGAAGATTTGTATTCTTAGTATAATTAACAAATGAAAATGTAATTAGAAATCATTAATTAATATAATTAATTATGGGATTAGAAATTGATTTATTTGAGAATAATAAATCAACAAGGTAATTAAATGGTAATAAATCTATATAAATGAAATTAACTAATGGATTTATTCAAGATTAATTTCTGTAAATAAATTAAGGAAAACTACTGGAATGCCACAAAAGATACTTAAATCAAAGCTGATTAATTGGAATATATAAGCAATTAATGATAAGATTTAAATTAAGTAAATTAATTTTAATTAATTTTAGAAATCATTTGATGATTTGGTATGTGTGATTACATAGTAAAATAAATGGAGTATAATTACTTAGGAAAGTAATTAGATGAGCATTATTTGATGAAATTAATACAAGATGATTTGTAAGTGAAGTAATTTGGGTAATTTCTTTTGTAATTAATCAAGGGATTAATTTATGGGAATAATTAATCATGGAATGATTAATTTGTTAATAAGTAATTAAGGGTAGTTACTTACTAGTTTGTAATTAATCAAGAGTGATTAATAATTGTGTTTAAATAGAGATTTAATCACTTAATATAATTTAAATAAATTAATTTTATATAAATTAGTGGTCATTAATTAATGTAATTGATGATGTAATTAAAAATTGTTTAATTAAGAATAACCTTAGGAAGTAATCAAATGTTAATCTACTATGAATGATTTAGAATAAGTCATTTGAGAAATAAATTAAAGACTAAATTACTTCTTGTAATTAGAGAATGATTAATTAATTTGATTTATAATTAATTAATGATTGTGAGAGCTGGAATTATGGAATGAGTAATTAATATAATTTATTTTAAATTAATTAAAAATGGAAGTAGTTAATTTAATTCATTTTAAATTAATTATAGATCGTGATTCATAAATCATTGCTTATGGATGATATTGATATTTCATTGTTTGATTGAGATCTCAGAAATGAGATGGATAATATGTATATGATATGGATGTATGGTTTAAGTATGATAATATTTAATTATCTGTTGGATGATGATATTAATTTATCATAATGTGATTATCTATTATGAGATGTGAATTATCTATCTGTGCATATTGATAATATTGAATTCACTGTTAAGACTAAATAGACAACTTGGCCTTGAAAGACACGTTTTGGATTTCGATGAGATCGGGATCGGTTTTCCTTATTTGGAACATCCGAAAACCACATCGATTCCAAATTGACGATAGGGCGTGAATCTGAAGTGAAGATGAAGATTCAGAATGCAAGGGTTATCGTCATTAACTCTGAGGGTTATTCCAAAACGAGTGTAACGACATGATGCCTTCGGTTTCTTTCGAACCCGGAACGAACTTGAGTGGATTGAATGCTTTCAACACATCGTCAGGCGGACGATGAGCATTCTAAGAGATATGTTCTATAAAGGTAATCGTAACCTCAAGCCTCATCAACCGGGAATGGCTAAAACAGGGGAGGTGCAGCAAGGTTAGGTGGGTCATGCCCAAGAAGGAAAAGGATATTCCCCTATCTAGATGTCCCTTTTTATTCGGCTGTGTGGGCAGTTGGTCTGCAGCCAACTGCGGGGTTTATCTTGTTCGGGACTGTTCAGTAAGGAATGGTTCCGGCCTTGTGTTGCAGGGGGTCGGGAGTGATCCTCGGTACGTTGATCTAGGCCATGTACTGTGACGGGCGGTACCCCAGTAGCCCTGCCATTGTATGGAAGCCATAATCCAATAAGTGCCTACGGTTTTGATTGTATTACCCACTTTTGTGGCTAGTAGCTGGAATTTAATGAATGTAACAATTTTGGCTATTTTCTATTTACTTGAAAACCCTAGACCTATTATAATATCACTGGATTTCCTATCAAATGTTTTGGTTAGCGTAAGGTAAAAACTTTTCCATGTTTATGTGTGGGAAGTCTTACGTGATACCTTTCTTTTCAAAGGATTTTCAAAATTAAGCAACTTTAACCTTCTACTCATACCAGACCCATGTCTGACCCGGAGTTTATTTTTGTTTTTCATAAACTCTCGGGTACCCAAATTTTTACGGGTAGCCAAGGGATTCAGGTTAAGCTTTGACGAATTTCTGGTGGAGCAATGGAGTAGGAGGCTTCAGCGTTGTAGATATATATATAGTTCCGCTGTGTTGATATCTCTGAGTCTTATTGTTTGAGCTGTATTGTATTGAGGTGTATTAACTAGACAGGTGTTTATAACTGTCTAGTATGTGATGTATTATCTGTATAACTCTGATTGATGTTATATATTATGTAAATACTTATGTGATTAATATAATTTATTCGTTTCGCTCTAAGGTTCTGATGTTTTTGTCCTTTCTTCTCTATCTTTTCTATTTTCTCACCCTTTTCTTTCTTAATAACGGTACGTCTTCCTGGGCGTAGGAACCCGGGTCGTTACAGAAGTAGTGTCAGTAGGTGGTGGTGTTGGAAATGTTGATTTCCAGGTTTAAGCCCTAAATTTGAAGTGGTTGGTTTAGCTGCCTCTTGTTATCTCTGGGTTGCATCGTGTGAAGTAGGGTTTTGGGAATTTGTAGAGGGGGCGTAGATGAAGAGATGGCCAGATGGTCGGAAATGGGATCGCGGGTTGATGACAGTTTTGGGTATTTTGTAGTGATGTTTCCAGGTGATTGGTTAACTCGATTTCAATTTCGAGCTTCTGTGGGTAATCTTGTAACGACCCGCAAATCCGTACCCCTTGATTCAACACTATTCTACCTGAATCAACTCAAGTTGTACAGAAATACGAACCATTTTGGGTTAAAGAAGAAGAGGTAGAAGAAGAGAAAACAAAATCAACATCAGAATCTAACCATCGCAGCGGAATAAAATATAATAGATAATAAATAATCTTCACTCAAAATCAAATATATCTGTTTACATATATTACATCATCAGAGTACATCAGTCATAGCTCACAACCATAACAACGACTCAACAAAGCGGAATATGTCTATATATACAAGTACGGTAGTACGTATCGCCATCCTGCTCGTCCCCTGAGCTCCACAGCATCATAACCTGTATTCTATAATACTCGGTCTGACCCGAGCATTATAGTTAAATAACACCCGAGTCAGTCTGGAATTCCAGCGTGAGAAATCACACCCAATTGATTATTAAAGTTTCAAAAATTCTTTGAAAAACAAAAGCATCTCGTAAGACCACGCCACAAATAAACATGTCGGGTTTTTACCTTACGATAGCTAAAACACTTTTTATAGAAATCCTCTGATATTATAATAGGTTCTACATACAAATACTTATAAAATAGCCGAAATTGTTACATTATTAAATTCCAGCAACTAGCCACAGAGTGGGTAATACAAACAAAACTCGTACAAGGCTCGTAGGGAGAATGGATTTCCATCCAATGACTAGGCACTGGGGTACCACCTGTCACAATACGGGGCCTAGATCACCGTACCGAGGATTACTCCCTTCATCCCCTGCAACACAAGGTCGGAACCATCCCTTACTGGACAGTCCCGAGTGAGATCACCTCGCGGTTGGGGTCAGCAACCGCACCACTAAGCCGAAAATAAAAAGGGACATCTAGACTGGAATGACCTCACCCTGCTTGGGTGCTACCCACCTAACCTTGCTGCATATCCCCTGATTTTCAGTCATTCCCATTTGATGAGGCTTGAGGCTAAGCGTTACCTTTATAGAACATATCCCTTAGAATGCCCATCGTCCACCTGACGATGTTTCGCAAGCATTCGTCCATACAAGTCCGTCCTGGGTTCGAACGGAACCGAAGGCACTATTCCTACTACATCCATTTTGGAAATATCCTCAGGATTAATAGCGACTATCCCTTGCACTTCAATGCTCCATCTTCGCATCCAAAAAATCTTTTTCACAAAACGTACAAACCGGATCGAAGTGGTTGTCGAGAAATAAATCTCGATCCCGGTCTCTTCGAAACGATCAACGCATTGTCCAATATTGATAGTCAGTTATTTAACTATCAATTACATTCACAAAAACAACCATCAACCAAAAAATAATTTTCCAAATTATTTATTTATCTCCAAAAATATTTGCACAAGATATATTTCTGTTTTCAATCCTTTGAAAACAGTTTCAAAACCATTTTTCTTTTCAGAATCAACTTTCCCACATATTTTCTATCTCCTCTGAAATCACCAAGCACAAAAATAGATTTTTAAAAATAATTGTAAATACTTTAGTTTGAAATATATATACTTTAAAACACTTAGGATAAAACTACTTAATAATTTGTTAAAAATACACATTATATGAATTTGAGAAATAAGGTTACTTTATAAAGTATAAAATCAGGTTTTCACTTTTAAAACAAACACTAAGTCACTTTTATATAATTAATGCTATTCTATATTAAAGGAAATATTTGCTTAAGAAATTAAATATTTGAAATAATAATTTTTTTCAAAACATACCTTTTAAACATTTTTAAAACTATTAACTTATATTTAAAAACTTACTTTGGAAACGTACTTAGTTATTCAGAAAGAAATTCCCAATCTCGATCACTTAAATCAATTTTCCAAAATTGATTCCCAATTCATTTCATTTAAAATAAATTTCTTTACTTATCAGTTCATTTTAAACTTCATTAATTATGGGCTTTATTATTATTTTCAGCTTGATTTTTAAATCCTTTAGCTGAAATATACAAGTTCAGGTTATTCCCAATTCCTTCTTTATTTTTCATAAATAATTTAAATCCTAAATTTAAAGTAATTAATTTATTCTTTTAAATAGTAACATTGAAGTTTAAGTTTTCTTAACTTTCTGTTTATTCATAAATTTCTTTCCACACACATAATTTATTAATTAGCATTTTGAAAACACTAATATTCTAATCCAATTCATTTTAGTTTATTCACATTCTTTATAATTATTTTCTTAAAAATTTACTCTTTTTATTATTTCTTTCCAAAAATCCAATGCTATATAATTTGATAACTCAGAGTCCAGAATATATCCAAGCAACTATAGCATTCAATATTTCAATATAATTCATCACAGAATATCCACAAAGCATAACAGAGAATAAATAAACAATATATATATATATATATGATGAGGGACCCAGTTGGATCCCTCCAACCTGTTTTTCCCTGCATCCACAAACGTCAGCACAATATAATATACCCATTCCACAATATCATACTATATCTCATCAATTCATTCAACCATTCAAACAATTGTTTAAATTTAATCATTTAAATAATTTTAAGTTTTAAACTGAGTGAGATTAACTCACCTCTGCTTTTATTAAGCAAAACCAATCCACCATGAGTTGTTTCTCCATGATGTAGACCTTGAATAAATATTTATACAGTTATCAATATCCGAAATAATTGAACAATTTAGATCCCATTATTAAATTTAATTAACCAGTGATTTAATTAAACTATTAATTTTCCCTTCAAAACTACTGAATTAAATTTAATTAACTGATTGAAGGTGATAATTGAACCAACCTAGTTTACCATTTTTATTTATTATCAATTATTATTTTTCATCGTTTAATTTCAAACTACATATGTAAAAAAAAAAATTCCCAATTTCTATAATAATCTTACCTTTGTATACATATCCTGTTTTATGGCATATTTACATATATATACGTACATTTATTATTTCCTTTCGTTTATTTATACACATATATATGCCGACTTAAAATAAACAAATTTGACTTACTGGAAATATTTATTTCTACTTACATATTATATATATATACCGCTAAATGAAAATAAATAAATAAAATACCATTTTTACCTCACTACCTCCACGCGAACTAAACACTACGCCTACTCCAAGTTCAACCACGCACGCCGCCAACCCTACTCGAAGCGAACCAGAATCGCGCCTCCACCCATAGTGAGATGTGACCCTTCCTCCACCTGAGACGCCGCGAAGCTAACGCATGGAGTCGCTCGAATCAACACAGCGTGTCTCGAATCCCTAGGTTAAATTAATTGAACCCTTCCACCATCGACTGTTGCGAGCTCGCCGCCACTGTCAATACGATCGAGACCCCCTCCTTATTCTTCGATTTGAATTCGAAGCGCACTCGAACTCCAATTGAATAAGCCCCTTTTCTTTCAAGCCGTTCGATTTCTTTTTTTTTTTATACGAGGCGTGGATCTGGAAGAAGAAGAGAAGAAGGAGGGCTCGTGCTTTTAGCAAATTTGAATTGAAGGAGCAAAGCGTCAATGCCGACATCATATACCCTTTTTTTTTCTGATGTTTTGTCGAGTAGAAGAAAAGATGAAGATGCGAGATTAACTAGAAGGCTCGGCAAAAAAAAAAGGAAAATAGGCGTGCAGAAGAAGCTTGGGTACTGATTTAATTAACTATTATTATTTTGATTTTATTTATATAAAAAAAATCTCAATTAAATTTCCAACGCGTTTACTCAACGTATACGCACACAACAACTCCGATCAATACGAAAATTGAAATCCGTTAATAATATAATATTACGGATCCAATGGAACAGGTTTCGTCAAATCCCGAGACTGTGCCTCGGAAGGCTATTTTTAAATTCAATTTAAACGATGAAATTTCAAAACTGAATAAATTACTATTAAATTTAAATTTTAAAAATTTATATTATCTTCAATAATATCAATATAAATTTTATAAGCCTTCACATTATTTTTAGTCGGCTTAAATTTCCTAAATTCGATAATTTTCCCAACTTCAAATTATTTAATTTTATAATTTAATCATCAAATAAATTGTGATACTCGTTATTCAAGTTAAAACTATACTATTGAATATTTAAAATCGATTAAATATTCCGATTTAAAGGGCTTAAAAATTCCGAGTCGTCACATTCCTCCCCCCTTAAAAGAATTTCGTCCCCGAAATTACTAGTTAGGAAGAATGGTCCAATACCCGTTTACTTTTTCCTAAAAACCAAACAGTTTCTAACAAATCAACATCTTTACCAATTATCTTTTTACAAAAGACCCATTATTATTCTTATTAACTGTCCAAACCTTTCCCTAGATTGCAACAATCCTATTTGCCCATCCATTCAAGTTTAATTTTGAATTATCAAAATTTTCTCAAAATTTTTCTAACTCCCTAAATTCCCAAAAAATTTCGCCAGCATCTCCTTTGCGCGGCTAGCTCAGTACAACTACAAAATGGCTCTACGGCCTCCCAAATCCAAAAAGAAAACAAAAAGCCAAGTGGCTCAATCCAAATCCCAATCAAATTTCATACCAAATTTAAAATACATACCTTTTGTCGGGCAATTCAAACTTTATCTTTTGATATCAAACCCTATTTTCTTTTCCTTTTATATAATGCCTGCATATTCTGCTTAGAACTAATATCCAATCACATTATCCCAAAAACATTTTATCGATTTCCTCACAAAATGTCAACATCCCAAATATCAACTTAGAATACATTTGCAATATTAAATTTCCGATTAAGAATTCACTATTCCTTTCTTAAGTTTGGTATAAGTATTTAATATGCTTTTTATATTCATTATCACCTTACCACTTCAGTTTATATCATTTCTATTCAAATTGAATCTTTCATTTCCATATGAATTCAATTTATCTTACTCTAAATATATAAATTTTATTTATCATTTATTACTAATTCATATCAATATGTTAATTAGTTTCATTCACTAACTTATTTCAATTTCCAGTTTAAAATTGTTTTGTCGTTAGCAAAATTTTCCAAAATCTTTCAAAAAATTTCTAACTCCCAAAATTTCTGAAAATTTTTGGCAGAGTCTCCTTTGTACGGAGGAGCTTTTGCAATTTGACAAAAGAGATAAATATATATACATCGACCCACACGGTCGGAAAAACCAAAATCAGTTCATATTTCCTATTTTTATTGCGTTGGCGTACCTTATTTAGCATTTTAAGCAAGTGGCTAATTATTTTTAGCAAATAGCACAACCAAATCCAGTCTCACGGCTTCCAGGTACCTGTACTTACTCAATTTAAACATGTAAGTGCCAAATATATGCAGTTTAACAATATTACACTTAGTTGCAATAGTTAAAACATATGAATCCTAAAAGAAACTCATTCCAAACATTTCTCCGTAAGCAATTTATATAGTTTCCATGCTAATTCAACTGTTCCAATTATTTTACAAACCATTTTCATTCAATTTGAAGGGTTTTCAATCCATTCATATACAATCTCATCAATTTGAATGGTTTAAAACTCAATCACTTACTTAATTTATTCTTAAGCAAACTGAACTCATATTTAATTCAATTCTTTCAAAATCAATTTATTTTACTCCTATCAATCCATAGAATTTTTATTACTTCCATTTACATCAAATGACAATTTATTCCATACAATTTGACAAG
Source organism: Allium cepa (assembly GCA_030765085.1). Classification (NCBI taxonomy): domain Eukaryota; kingdom Viridiplantae; phylum Streptophyta; class Magnoliopsida; order Asparagales; family Amaryllidaceae; genus Allium; species Allium cepa. Next base: position 861,667,694 of record CM060939.1, on the reverse strand, counting down.
ATTTTTGTGAATAAATAAGTATTTATGTTTATAACCAATTTAAATGGATTTCAACTCAATTTATACTTAATTCTATTTCATTTTCAAATTTATTCTCAATCTATATATTCTCATTTCATTGCATATCAAATTTGAATTCATTCACTTTGCATCTCACTTTATTAACCAACTAGATCATTCAAAACCATTTACAACCTAAGTTCATCTTGATTGCCACTTAAATTTCCCCTTTTTATTTTAATCCGTCCTCAATCATTTATTTGGCTCAACACCTTCCATTTAAATTTCATTTACCATTCATTTATTTACATTTCATTCCATGTTAGTTTATTCCAAACAATTTTATTTAGCTCAAAGACAATCCAAGCTATTTCATTCAATAACCGTTTCAATTTTATTCATGATCTATTCATTTGCATTTCATTTAAAACCATTCTATTTTTCTTATTGACTCCAAGTTAAACGGTTTACAATTTCTTATTTAAGAATTTGATTCCTTTGAAAATTATCGGCAACTCACCGAATTTATTACAATTAAAATTTATTTTTACTTGATTTAAAACCAATCCAATATAATTAAACTTGGTTTAAGTTGAATATAATCCAATCTCATTTCAAACCACAAATTTATTTAATTAGTTATTATACACTTTAACTTCCTAGATTCAACTCATCCAATGTATTACCTGGTTATATTCCAGGTTATCTTCACTTATTTGGATTTTATTTGCACATTCAAACCATTGCTATTTTAACCCATTTACATTTTTATTCTATACTTTTCAAATTATATTTATTTTGTTAACACTTCAAGTCTAATTTTAATTAATAACTCAAGTTCTGATTCTCTTATTCACTTTTAATTTACCCTCCAATTTTTTAACTCGCAATTCAGCCTCATTCTCAATTACTTTCACTTCATCAACAATTTGAATCAATTTTAATTTATAACTTGAGTTTATTTCCAATTTCATCATAAACTCACAATTCAATTTCATTAACTAATTTATTACCTAATTAGTTCTTCCCTTATGTATAATCCAACACTTGAATTTTAATTTCAATATCACTCTATTTAATTTTATTTTTTTCTTAGTTCAATTTAGTTTATAATTCAAGTTTTGATTTTTATTTTAACCTCCAATTCATCAATAATATTTATTTTGGAGTTTTGTATCTCACCTTTCAAATTTAATAAGTCACAACTTATTATTTTATACAATTCTATTTCATCATAAGCTTGAATATATTCAACTTTTATTTTTAACTCAAGCCTATTTTATTCCATGCATTTTTTTATTCTTTTATATGCTATTCTGATTTATTTATCTCAATCTAACTCTTACCCAATTTATTTCTTATCCAACTTATTTTCCATTTATCCAGGTAAGAATTTAATTCTATTCAATAATTCAATTGAATTCTTATTCCAATTTAATTCTATCTTAACTTAAATTTATTTAACTCAATTCGGTTTCAACTTAATTCAAATACAACTGGATATTATTTCAGCCTATTTAAATAAATTTTCAATCCAGTTATTTTTTTTTATTTCCCATCCAAGTAAATTTCATTTTAACTTTTCACTTTAGATTTATATTCCATTATCCAAAGCTTAAATTTCTTCCTGATTTACCAACCATTTCCATTTATAAGCTTACCACTTATCTTATCCAGATTTTTTTTTTACACCCCGCTTTGGTTTCAAATTGTTTTGAAATCTCCAACATCTCAAATCATATTTCTCACAAATTAAACCAATCCTGGTTTTATTCCCAACAAATTTCCTTTGAGATTTCCAAAAACAACTAACCTTTCTGAACAAATCAATTTGGCAGCAATCCATCACTTAGAAACTCGAAAATGAACATCGATGATGCTGCAGTCATCACCGAAGTTATTTTCCAGTGATTGAAGTGGATTCAATGCTACCTCACTTCCCAAAATTTATTTGAAACAATTTCCTTTCAGAAATAACCCAAAACAACAATAATACCATTTACCTCCAAAATACTTCCAAAATCTCCAGGGTTTTAACGTTTCAAATTTTATTTTAATTCCAATTTTAACTATAATGCATTTGTACAATTTATGCTTATACAAATTCCCATTTTATTTTAATTCAATTTATAAATTACATTTACAATTCATATTTTTAAATTTCATTTCATAATTGGATTTATCTTCTCAATCTTTGATTATATTTACAATTTCTAATTTAATATTTCACTTAACAATGATAATACTTTAATATTACCATTTCCAACATCCAAGCAACCATATAATAGCTATATAGTTTACCAAAAACTTTCTTTATATCAAAATATATTTTTAGGTAAAATTATTTCATTCACCCATATTTAAAACAATATCGTGTCGATTGTTCTATTCAAGTGTTTAGAAACCCTTTCGATACAGTTGTCCAGACTGTGCCGACGAAGGTTCATATGCCACTCAATAAACCGATCAACACAATATTAAAACAATTTATATTCACTAACAAATACACACTCATATATAAATACGCTCAAACTCATTATAGAGTACTACAGACTCAAATTTAAATGCGTAATTCCCACCAGAGCCAAGGTTATCACCAACCTATGCTCTGATACCAAGTGTAACGACCCGCAAATCCGTACCCCTTGAGTCAACACTATTCTACCTAAATCAACTCAAGTTGTACAGAAATACGAACCATTTTGAGTTAAAGAAAAAGAGGTAGAAGAAGAGAAAACAAAATCAACATCAGAATCTAACCATCGCAGCGGAATAAAATATAATAGATAATAAATAATCTTCACTCAAAATCAAATATATCTGTTTACATATATTACATCATCAGAGTACATCAGTCATAGCTCACAACCATAACAACGACTCAACAAAGCGGAATATGTCTATATATACAAGTACGGTAGTACGTATCGCCATCCTGCTCGTCCCCTAAGCTCCACAGCATAATAACCTGTATTCTATAATAATCGGTCTGACCCGAGCATTATAGTTAAATAACACCCAAGTCAGTCTGGAATACCAGCGCGAGAAATCACACCCAATTGATTATTAAAGTTTCAAAAATTCTTTGAAAAACAAAAGCATCTCGTAAGACCACGCCACAAATAAACATATCGGGTTTTTACCTTACGATAGCTAAAACACTTTTTATAGAAATCCTCTGATATTATAATAGGGTCTATATACAAATACTTATAAAATAGCCGAAATGGTTACATTATTAAATTCCAGCTACTAGCCACAGAGTGGGTAATACAAACAAAACTCGTACAAGGCTCGTGGGGAGAATGGATTTCCAACCAATGACAAGGCACTGGGTACCACTTGTCACAGTACGGGGCCTAGATCACCGTACCGAGGATTACTCCCTTCATCCCCTGCAACACAAGGCCAGAACCATCCCTTACTGGACAGTCCCGAGTGAGATCACCCCACGGTTGGGATCAGCAACCGCACCACTAAGCCGAAAATAAAAAGGGACATCTAGACTGGAATGACCTCACCCTGCTTGGGTGCTACCCACCTAACCTTGCTGCATATCCCCTGATTTTCAGTCATTCCCATTTGATGAGGCTTGAGGCTAAGCATTACCTTTATGGAACATATCCCTTAGAATGCCCATCGTCCACCTGACGATGTTTCGCAAGCATTCGTCCATACAAGTCCGTCCCGGGTTCGAACGGAACCGAAGGCACTATTCCTACTACATCCGTTTTGGAAATATCCTCAGGATTAATAGCGACTAGCCCTTGCACTTCATTGCTCCATCTTCGCATCCAAAAAATCGTTTTCACGAAACGTACAAACCGGATCGAAGTGGTTGTCGAGAAATAAATCTCGATCCCGGTCTTTTCGAAACGATCAACGCATTGTCCAATATTGATAGTCGGTTATTTAACTATCAATTACATTCACAAAAACAACCATCAACCAATAAATAATTTTCCAAATTATTTATTTATCTCCAAAAATATCTGCACAAGATATATTTCTGTTTTCAATCCTTTGAAAACAGTTTCAAAACCATTTTTCTTTTCAGAATCAACTTTCCCACATATTTTCTATCTCCTCTGAAATCACCAAGCACAAAAATAGATTTTTAAAAATAATTGTAAATACTTTAGTTTGAAATATATATACTTTAAAACACTTAGGATAAAACTACTTAATAATTTGTTAAAAATACACATTATATGAATTTGAGAAATAAGGTTACTTTATAAAGTATAAAATCAGGTTTTCACTTTTAAAACAAACACTAAGTCACTTTTATATAATTAATGCTATTATATATTAAAGGAAATATTTGCTTAAGAAATTAAATATTTGAAATAATAATTTTTTCCAAAACATACCTTTTAAACATTTTTAAAACTATTAACTTATATTTAAAAACTTACTTTGGAAACGTACTTGGTTATTCAGAAAGAAATTCCCAATCTCGATCACTTAAATCAATTTTCCAAAATTGATTCCCAATTCATTTCATTTAAAATAAATTTCTTTACTTATCAGTTCATTTTAAACTTCATTAATTATGGGCTTTATTATTATTTTCATTTTGATTTTTAAATCCTTTAGCTGAATTCAGGTTATTCCCAATTCCTTATTTATTTTTCTTAAATAATTTAAATCCTAAATTTAAAGTAATTAATTTATTCTTTTAAATAGTAACATTAAAGTTTAAGTTTTCTTAACTTTCTGTTTATTCATAAATTTCTTTCCACACACATAATTTATTAATTAGCGTTTTGAAAACACTAATATTCTAATCCAATTCATTTTAGTTTATTCGCATTCTTTATAATTATTTTCTTCAAAATTTACTCTTTTTATTATTTCTTTCCAAAAATCCAATGCTATATAATTTGATAACTCAGAGTCCAGAATATATCCACGCAACTATAGCATTCAATATTTCAATATAATTCATCACAGAATATCCACAAAGCATGACAGAGAATAAATAAACAATATATATATATATGATGAGGGACCCAGTGGGATCCCTCCAGCCTGTTTTTCCCTGCATCCACAAACGTCAGCACAATATAATATACCCATTCCACAATATCATACTATATATCATCAATTCATTCAACCATTCAAACAATTGTTTAAATTTAATCATTTAAATAATTTTAAGTTTTAAATTGAGTGAGATTAACTCACCTCTGCTTTTATTAAGCAAAACCAATCCACCATGAGTTGTTTCTCCATGATGTAGACCTTGAATAAATATTTATACAGTTATCAATATCCAAAATAATTGAACAATTTAGATCCCATTATTAAATTTAATTAACCAGTGATTTAATTAAACTATTAATTTTCCCTTCAAAACTACTGAATTAAATTTAATTAACTGATTGAAGGTGATAATTGAACCAACCTAGTTTACCATTTTTATTTATTATCAATTATTATTATTCATCGTTTAATTTCAAACTACATATGTAAAAAAAAATTCCCAATTTCTATAATAATCTTACCTTTGTATACATATCCTGTTTTATGGCATATTTACATATATATACATACATTTATTATTTCCTTCCGTTTATTTATACACATATATATGCCGACTTAAAATAAACAAATTTGACTTACTGTAAATATTTATTTCTACTTACATATTATATATATATACTGCTAAATGAAAATAAATAAATAACTAAAATACCATTTTTACCTCACTGCCTCCACGTGAACTAAACACTACGCCTACTCCAAGTTCAACCACGCACGCCGCCAACCCTACTCGAAGCGAACCAGAATCGCGCCTCCACCCAGAGCGAGATGTGACCCTTCCTCCACCTGAGACGCCGCGAAGCTAACGCATGGAGTCGCTCGAATCAACACAGCGTGTCTCGAATCCCTATGTCAAATTAATTGAACCCTTCCACCATCGACTGTTGCGAGCTCGCCGCCACTGTCAATACGATCGAGACCCCCTCCTTATTCTTCGATTTGAATTCGAAGCGCACTCGAACTCCAATTGAATAAGCCCCCTTTTCTTTCAAGCTGTTCAATTTCTTTTTTTTTTATACGAGGCGTGGATCTGGAAGAAGAAGAGAAGAAGGAGGGCTCGTGCTTTCAGCAAATTCGAATTGAAGGAGCAAAGTGTCAATGCCGACATCGTATACCTTTTTTTTTTCTGATGTTTTGTCGAGTAGAAGAAAAGATGAAGATGCGAGGTTAACTAGAAGGCTCGGCTTAAAAAATAGGAAAACAGGCGTGCAGAAGAAGCTTGGCTACTGATTTAATTAACTATTATTATTTTGATTTTATTTATATAAAAAAATCTCAATTAAATTTCCAACGCGTTTACTCAACGTATAAGCACACAACAACTCTGATCAATACGAAAATTGAAATCCGTTAATAATATAATATTACGGATCCAATGGAACATGTTTCGTCAAATCCCGAGACTATGCCTCGGAAGGCTATTTTTAAATTCAATTTAAACGATGAAATTTCAAAACTGAATAAATTACCATTAAAATTAAATTTTAAAAATTTATATTATCTTCAATAATATCAATATAAATTTTATAAGCCTTCAAATTATCGGCTTAAATTTTCTAAATTCGATAATTTTCCCAACTTCAAATTATTTAATTTTATAATTTAATCATCAAATAAATTGTGATACTCGTTATTCGAGTTAAAACTATGCTATCGAATATTTAAAATCGATTAAATATTCCGATTTAAAGGGCTTAAAAATTCCGGGTCGTCACAAATCTAGTGGTCGCAATCATGTCTAAAGTTGGACGGCGACATTTTGAAGGGGTTCATGGTGGCTGGTGATGGCCGGAGGGCCGGTGCATATGCACCGTGCATATGCAAAGGTCTGGTGAACTTTGTGGGTAGTGCTGTGTTTTGTCTTGGGCAAATTCTCGGGTTTATGTGCTTCTGACTCGAAGTAGGTGAGATGAGAACTCGTAGTAAAATCATGGGTGTCTCGGGTTTATGGCTACAGGGTTTAAAACAGAGAATTTTGCAGTTTTTAAATTTTTAAATGAATCCATCTTTTTAAAGTTAGATTTTGATTCAAGCATAAGTTGTAACTGAATTCAAATGTAGTTTTGAATTCAAAGTTTTTAAAAATGAAAATCTAAAATTTAAACAAGTTTTAAATTCTGTTTTAAATCAAAATTTAAAACAGTTTTCAGGTTTAAGCCTGAGAGATTTGCAGTTTAAATTTTTGAATAAATTCATATTTTAAGTTGAAACTTGATTCAGGTAATACTTGAATCTGAATTCAAATGTAGCTTTGAGTTCAAAAGTTTTTAAAAATGAAATCTTAAATTTAAACATGTTTTAAATTCAGTTTTGAAATCAAGTATAAAACAGTTTCAGGTTTGTTTTAAACCAGAATTAGATTTAAATAGTTTTTGTAAGTTTTTAAAAGTATGAACAGATTTAAATGTTTAAGCAAAACTTAAATTTGTTTTTGAATTCAGATTTAAAACTGTTTCCAAGTTTCTTAGAAAACCAGTTTTAAATTTCAAAACAGTTTATAAATTTAAAAATGATGAACATATTCAAATGTTTTAAAGATAGATTGAAAATGAAAAATTGATTTCAAGTGAGTTTTAAAACTTGACAGAATTTGTTTCCTTTAGTATTTGAACTAAAATATGAAGTGTTTAATTTAAATTTGGAAATTGAAATAATCAATTTAAATCTTTCTTTATATTTAGGTAATGAATGTTCTTTAAACATTCATTTTATTGAAGTGTTTATAATTATTTAATTTAGATTAATGTTTAAATAGTTAAACATTTTAAATACTATATTTTTAAATAGAATTTGAAATTTAAATTTAGAAATGTATGGTTTTAATACATTTTGAATTTAAATGAGTCATTTAATTAGTAATTAAATTATTTTGAAAATATTTAAAATAATTAAGGATTTTACTTAATTATTTGACTTTTAAATAATGGTTTAGATTAATTTTAATTAGAAATGATTTATTTATAATTAATCTAATTTAAATTTTCTTAAGTATATAATTAATGTAATGTTGTTAATTAATAATGGGTGATAATTATCTAAGGATAATTTAGTAATTAATTAATGTAATTAATTTTGACAATTAACTAGATTGATTAATTGAATATAATTAATTGTAATTTGTTAAGTATAATTAATTGTTAAAGTAATTAAGGAATTAATTACTTATTGTAATTAATTTCGATATGTGATTTATTTAAGTTAATTAATTTAGTTTAATTAATTTTAATAAATCATTTGATGATTTTAGAAGTGAAATTACTTAATGTAATTAATGGAGCAGGATTACTTAGAGAAGTAATATTGATAATTACTAGAATGTAATTAGTAACTTGGATAATTACTTTTGGAATTAATTAATGATTATTATTGTTTAATTAATTTGATTAATAAGTAATTAAAGATACTTAATTACTTAATTTAATATTAATCAAGGTGATTAATAATTATATTAAATTCTAAATGTAATTAATTTTAATTAAGTAATTTATTTAAATATTAACGATCATTAATTATTACAATTAATGATGTAATTAAGGATTGTTTGATTAAGTAATAATTAATTAGGTGATTAATTAATTGTAATTAATTTGGAATAAATATAACTAATTATAATTAATTAATAAATGAGTAATTAAATATTAATTACTTATGATTAAGGTTAATTAATTAAGACTAATTACTTATTGTAATTATTGAATGATTAATCAAGGTTGTTTAATCAAGTTAAATACTTAGTGGATAATTAATTAACTGGGTTAATTAATTAATGGATGTTAAGCAGTATTTAAATGAGTAATTAATTTAATTTAAATTAATTAAAGATGGTTGTAATTAATTTAATTCACTTTAAATTAATTATAATTGATGGTTAATGAATCATTACTTATGGATGTTATTAATTGAATGGTTGTGATCTCAGTAAAGAGATGAGTCGTATTTGTATTATATGAATTCTTGGTTTAAGTATGATGGTTTGTGATGGATTATTTGGTTGTGATGATTATCTGTTTATGATGATACAGATTATTTGTTTATGTTTTGAATGTGATTATCTATTGTGATATGTAGCTTATCTATCTATGTGAATTAGATAACAATGAAATAAGTTAATTATTTAAAACCCTTAAGTTCAACTTGGACATTAAGATGTCGTTTGGTTTCGATGAGACCGGGATCGGGTTTCCATATTTGGAATTCTGAAAACCACGTCGATTCCAATTAAACGTTTGGTCGTTAATCCAAGTGGAGCAAGTGAAGACTCGAGGTGTAAGGGCTATACGTCAGTATAACTCTGTAGGTGATTCCGTAATGAGTTGACGGAATAGTACTTATAGATTCTAGATGGTGATTTAGAGTGCAAGGGTTATTGTCGTTAACTCTGAGGGTGATTCCAATATGAGTGTAACGAGATAATGCCTTCGGTTTCGTTCGAACCTGGAATGAACTTGTATGGATTGAATGCTTTCAGAACATCGTCAGGTGGACGATGAGCATTCTAAGATTGATATGTCCTATAAAGGTAATCATAGCCTCAAGCCTCATCAACCGGGAATGGCTAAAACAGGGGAGGTGCAGCAAAGCTTCGTGGGTAGCCCCCACTGGAGAGCAAGATTTATACCTGTCTAGAGGTCTCTTTATATTCGAATGTGTGGCAGTTGGTGACGACCAATCTACGGGGTAGTCTTGTTCGGAACTGTTCAGTAAGGAACGGGTCCGGCTTTGTGTTGCAGGGGAGTGGGAGTACTCCTCGGTACGGTGATCTAGCCACGTACTGTGACGGGCGGTACCCCAGTAGCCCTGCCATTGATGGAAACCCATTTTCCCTACGAGACCCTACGGTTTTGTTTGTATTACCTACTTTTGTGGCTAGTAGCTGGAATTTAATGAATGTAACAATTTCGGTTATTTCTTATTTACTTGAAAACCCTAGACACTATTATAATACCACTGGATTTCCTATCAAATGTTTTGGTTAGCGTAAGGTAAAAACTTTTCCATGTTTATGTGTGGGAAGTCTTACGTGATACCTTTTGTTTTCAAAGGATTTTTCTAAAGTTAAGCAACTTTTATCCCCGTTTACTCACACCAGACCCCTGTCTGACCTGAGTGTTTATTTTCTGTTTTATTAAACTCTTGGGTACTCATATTACGTATGAGCAGTCAAGTGTTTCAGGATTGCTTTGACGATTTCTGGAGGAGCTAATGGAGCAGGAGGCTTCAACGTGTAGATATATGTAGTGGTCCCGCTGTGTTTGAGTTGTATATGTTTTTCTCTGATGTACTTGGACTGTAATTGCTAGACAGATGTTTAACAGTCTAGTTTGGGTGTATTAGTTTTATTACTCTGATGTATATGATACTATGTAAAGTTTTATGCGATATATTACAATTTATTCGATTCCGCTATGAGATTCTGATGTTGTCTGTTTCTTTCTTTCCTTTCTTTTCTCTTTTCTATCCCTTTCTTTCTTCTTAGCGATGCAACTTCCTGGAGTTTGGAAGTTGGATCGTTACCTGAAATCTCAAGAGAACATGTTTGTATGATCGTTCTCTAAGTTTTAAAAATAAATTTAAGTAAATTAAACAAAAACTTTTCTGGAAATATAAGAATACGGGCAAAACCAATGTAAACAGAAATTTCATCAATCCTGATTTTTTATTTTTAATATATCAATTGAAACGTCTTCGAAGTAGATGATTTTTAAAAGCGAAATTAAAATTTTTCATCAAGTATTTCTGATAAAAATGGGGATGACCAGAATCGTCTTTTTCACCAAATTCTGGTGGCCGGGTTAATGATAAATCTCGTGATCATGTTTGGAGCTTGTTGGATGGTCAGGGGTCATCCGAAAACTATTGATCGAAATTATAAGTCATCGTTGTGGTCGGACATGGCTAAACTGGTGTTTAAACTGGTATTTGGTCGAAGTCAAGAATTCAGGTTGCTGCAGCTTTGTCGTCGCACTGGAGTTGATCGCACCGGTGGCGATCGAAGCATTGAAGTTAGTCGAAGATTCAGCTGATGTTACGTGGCCTCTGGTGGCATGAGGTGGCGAGGCGAAGGGTTTTTCGGGTGATCCATGTTGTTCAAGTTTGGGTTCCATGTCGAAGTTTCGAATTCTTCAATGATTCGGGTTTCTGGGTGATCAGAAGCTTAGAGGAGATGGTTGCCGATTTATTGATGACCACGACACTGATCGGAGGTGGCCGGAGCTTTCGTGTACGTGCACAGCCTTTGGCTTGTGTAAGAGGATACGAATTGAGGAGGGAGGATTTGAACTCGAAGAAGAGGTCGGAGGAATGTAGGGATGGCTCGAGTATTAGTTCGATAGTTTTAAATGGCATCGGGTTTAAAACTCAAAAAAAATTAAGTTGAAGAAAAAAATATGCACGAGTAATTTTTGTGCGAAACTCGAAGCAAGTGACGTTCTAACTCGCGGAGCACCCGAAGTAGGCCTCTGTTTGACAAACGAAACTATTTTTTTACTTTCAAATAAAATTCAAACTTTTAAACAATCTTAAATCCATGTTTTCAAATAATGATTTTAATTGAAGTTTAAACTAATTACGGTTTTAAGTAAGATATTTTTGAAGTAATTAAATTAAATTTATTTAACTTTGTTAAATTATTTTACTAAGTCGTTTGTATTAAATATGTAATGTAATTAAAAAATAATTAAGATAAAATGTTATTTAAACTAATCTTAACCTTTTAAAGCAACTAATGTAATAAGGATGATTACTAAACAAGGTTTATAAGATAATCAAAGTAATTAACAAAGACAAAAAGATTTATCTACTAATTTATTAAGTAATTAATGATTTTGTTAATATAATTACTTAAAGAATACATATTTAATTAATTACTTAATATTAAATATTAATTTATTAAATAGTTAAGGTAAATTGATTTGTAATTAATAATTAATTAAGAAATAATTATTAATAAAAGTAATTAAAATTTAATTAACAGTTAAGGATTAATTAAGGTAATTAATGAATTAAAAATAATTATTTAATAAACGCAATTAAGATTTAATAAGTAAATATTTAAGGATTAATTAATTAGTATAATTAATTAATTAACAAATAATTAATTAATAAAATAATAATATTTAATTAATTAACAGTTAAGGATTAATCAATTAAGGTAATTAATTAATTAAGTAATAATTAATTAATAAAGGTAATTAAGATTTAATTAATTAACAGCTAAGGATTAATTAACTAAGGTAATTAATTAATTAATAAATAATAAATTAATAAAAGAAATGAAGATTTAACTAATTAACAGTTAAGAATAACTAATACTCGATTAAAGATAATTATTGGAATTAATTGTGTGATTAATAAATTTTATTCACATGACTAATTCATCTTAACTGTAGAGGATTGATTATTATTGAATGTTGTGTTTTGGATTGATATCTCTGATATGTGATTATGATGTTATGTGATATGAATTTCTTTGTGCTAAGCTGTGATATTTGTGATTTATTTCTATGAATGTGAAAACCCATTGGCCCGTAAAACGACAATTAAATTTCGATGCGATAGGGAGTCGAATTTCAGTTGGTTATTCGAAACCCACATCGAACCTGTGAATCTTTATGAATTATATATCCATATGTTTTTAAATTGAGTGCTCGTTATTCGGTTTAGCCGAGAGAGGACTTAACGTCATATAACCTATTTCGAATAGTGGTACGACAAAATGGATAGCATTTAAAGGTGGCATAAAGATCGGGTGTCTTCGAGAAAGATATGATAACCTGTTGAATGACTCTGCACTGAGTTGCTCTGGTATAGAGATCTCCATATGTGATGGAGAGTCCGATCGGGATTGTGGATTCCCGTATTGCAAGTGCTTCTTTGGAAGTGCCTTCTGTTCTATTCGAACCCAGAACAGACTTGTATGGTTATATGTCTAACATTAAACATTGAGAGATAAAGCTGATTTCTTCAAATACATTTCTACTGGCGGCGGAGAATTTATTCTCTTAGCTTAACACCCTTCTCTGAGACGTATTAGCTCAAAGTTTATGTAGTCGGTGGTTATTAGTGTTATACTCCCAATTTGGTAGTATGGCATGCTGAGTGCTGTTGATCATCTGTTGATCAAAGCATGGCTTTTGTGAAAAATGCAGCTTTGTAGACGAGATTTCGTCGAACGTCACATCCCGGTAATGGTCGAACGAGGAAGGATGTAGCAAGATTATTTGGGGTAGCCCCTCTTAGGTTATGTGCATTTCCTTCTGGATAGAAGTGGTATCTTTGTATGGAGCCCAAATAGTTAACTTATGCGGATATTGGAAATATATTGCTTTATGGTTGTTGTTGTTGGGCCCCCGGATAATGGTCGTTTACGACCAAGGAATGACATACTCGTGACCGTTAGTTATCTAGTTATAGAGTTAACCCCGCCATGTGTTGGCAGAGAGCTAGTTAAGTTCTCGGGGCGTCTCTATAGAGGTGTACCCATGTGGCCGAGAAAGTTCCTTAGCCTGGCCATTGTTGGAAATCCAATCACCAATACGCGCCCAGTACGGTTTTAGTTGTAGAACCTTCCATTTAAAATGGTAGCCATATTAGGCATACTATAATGGTACTTATGCTGGCTAAGATTAATATTATACTTTCGAAAAAAAATTCTACACTGTGCACAATTAATAATGTCAAAGAGTTTTCTCGTATAAAGTATATTTGACTATCATAAGGAGAAATCTCCCGCAAGTGCGCGATTGCATTGTGTGTGCCGGGAGGCCTTATGGTAGTTTCATTTTCCAAAAGCATGAACGGTTTTCTTTTATAATTTTTTTTTTCAAAACAACTATTTTTGTTTACTCATACCAGTCCCAATACTGACCTAGAGTTTATTGTTCCTTTCCTAAACTCTGGGTGCCCTTAATTTCCACACGGGTAGCCTAGAAATGGTTATCCATGTTTTAAATCTTGCCTGGATTTTAAAATCTTTTGGAAGTTATCAGATTTTGGAAAACTTTGGTTTGGATATCCTTTGAGAAGTTTGGAGTTTTGAAGACCTTATCAAAGAAAAAGTATGTTGGAACCTTTTGAAGACTCAATTGCCACTCTGTTGTGAAGTTGTTATTATTCTGTTGTTATATCAAGTGTAGAACTCTGATGTTGATGATAATTATTGTAATCAAATATTGCGATGACGTTGTATCTATGTTGATTAATGATAGTTCAATTTGTTCCACTATTGATTTTCATCTAATGTTTTTCTAAGCTCCATCCGAACTGGAGTTCGACGTTTGAATCCCCGGTAGTCGAATATAAGTGAGGTATTTGATGTCGATTTTCAATCACTGGACTTCGGGCCGTGACAAGTGTTATCAGAGCTAAAGGTTGAGTTAGAACTTTATCTACGGAGTATAACACATTAGATGGCTCATTAGAGATAGGGTGAAGTATAGCCTAGAATGGTATAACCCGAGGGACCAAAACCCTAAATTTTCTTGGTCTATTTCTTTTAAACTGATTGATATTTCCTAAGATACCTCGTCCATATATCTAAGTCAAGTTTTCTTACTATTTACAGATAGTAAGCGAGCGAAGAAAAAGAGTTAGGGGATAGGGAAATAACACTTCAACTGGTCAAGTCCCTACAACAGCAAAAGTAGCAATACCTACTTAACCAGAGCCGAATCTGGCCGATCTGTATAAAAGTTTCTAAAGGCTTGGTGGTAAGCCATTAACTAGCAAGGAATCTATTGTTGAAGCCCAAGCCTAGATCAGATCGTGTGAAAGAATTTTTAAAGGGCTAAAGTAGGAAGATGATCAAATGCGACTAATCACTTCTTGGCAACTCCAAGAAGAAGTCCTAGCTTGGTGGGGAACAGTTATTGTAGATGAACCGGAAGAAGAGTTTACGTGGGAGCGATTTAAGGAAGTGTTCGAGTAATGCTATATGTCGTCTGCTCGTATTTCCCAATGTACCAGGAATTTATGGACTTGAAGCAGGAGTGTTTATCATTTGAAAAGCACTTAAACAAATTCAATGAATTATCTTATTTCGGTCCGAAGTTGGTGAACACACCTCTAAAGAAAAACGAAAGGTTCATTCGTTGGATGAATAAGAAATTTCACAAAAGAATGACAACTCATGGTAAAGAAAATTTTTCTGATCTTATTGATATGGGGTATAGTACGCTGATCTGGATACAGTTCCGGAGGAGAAAGGGAATACAAGCAATCCAAAATTGGAAAAAAAGAAAGTTCGAAGGTAAGAAACCATATCAAGGCAAGGAGAAGAAGAGCTGTCATGAAAACACGGCAAAGAAGATTACTTGTAACAATTGTCGAGAAAAGGGCAATTGCTCAAGTAGATGCGAGAATCTAAAGAAACAAGTTAAGAAAGAACAACCCGTGAAGACTGGTCAGAGAGTTAGGGAATGTTATAGTTGTCACAAGCCTGGACACATAGTTAAAAATTTCCCGGCAATGAAGCAAACTCACGTGGCACATGTGTACGCGATAAAGGATGACCCTTCAACTTCGAGGGCAGATAAAGGAAAAGGAGTGCTAGAAGGTAATCTCACTATTTGTGTTAAAGTTGTTAGAGTTTTGTTTGACACCGGCAGTACACATAGCTTTATCTCCCAACAAACTGTAAATGAGTTAAAACTAAAAATCAAAATTTGTCAACGAGCCCATTTGTGTGAAAAATCCAGTTGGTCACCCTATGAACCTTTGTCTACGATGTCAAGAGGTTCCTATCTCATATTCTTGTCATCAATTCCCTATTAGCCTTTTCATTCTCGACTTTAATGAAATTGAAATTTACTCGAAATGAACTGGTTAATGAAACATGAGGCCAGATTAGATTGCAACAATCGAACGATCTCGATCAAAACAATGTTGGAAATTTTGTTGAAGTCACTTGTGAGGATTCGAGTCCTAAAAGAGATAAACTGACGTATACTTTAGGATATCGTGAACCTAGTCTGGAGTCCATACCGATTGTTCAAGAATTTCCCGACATATTTGAAGAAGTAAAATCCTTACCTCCACATAGAGAAATTGAATTCAGAATTGACCTAGTGCCCAATGCTCATCCTGTTGTTCAAGCAAGCCGCAGGATGATACCCAGGGAAAGGATTGAGCTAGTCAATCAAACTTGAGATTTGCTAGAAAAAGGGTTTTCCTTAGTATTTCTGAATGGCTTCAACCGTGGTTTTTATGGTTAAATCTGATGGATATTTGCGATTGTGTATGGACTATTGCGATCTCAATAAAGTAACGCTCAAAAAAAATTCCTTTACCTAGAATTGATGATCTGTTTGATCAACTAGACGGTGTCCGATTCTTTTCAAAGATGGATCTAGCTCAAGGATTCCATCAGCTACCAATTGTCGAAGACTGTGTTCACTTGACTACATTTAGAGGTCCAGAAATTTTCTACGAATGGTTAGTCATGCCTTTTGGACTAACCAATGCTTCCGCATATTTGTAGACTTAATGACCCGTGTATTTCGAGAAGTATTGAATAAATTTGTTCTGGTATTTATTGATGATGTTTTAATCTATTCCAAAATCAAAGAGGAGCATGGCATCTCAGAATTGTTTTGGAAATATTGAGGAAGAACATTCTGTTTGCAAAATTTTCTAAATGCCATTTTTAGGTTAAGGAAGTCAGATTTCTCGGGCACATTGTTAATGAAGATGGATTCTCTGTTGATCCGGGCAATATTTATGATATTCTAGATTGGAAGCGACCCACTACTCCAAAAGAAGTTCGAAGTTTTTTGGGGTTTAGCGGGATATTACAGAAAGTTTGTAAAAGATTTCTCCAAGTTGGCCAGTCCATTGACTAAGCTAACGATGAAGAATGCTAAGTTCGATTGGACTACAAAATGTGATGAAGCTTTCCAGGAGTTGAAAAGGAGATTAACAACCGCTCCCGTTCTCGCTATCATTAACGGGAAATATGTTTTATCTATCTATACCGACGCTTGCAGTGATGGGTTAGGTGCGATGCTAATGCAGAATGGGAAAGTAATTGTGTAAAGGCCCGTAAATCCGTACCCCATTTTAGCTAGCAAAATCCCACAACAATTCAGCTCAAAGTGGAACAAATGTACGAGTCTTCAGGTTTAAAGAAGAAAGAGGTAGAAGAAGAAAAGGAAACAATAATAGGATCTCACATACAGTAGCGGAACAAAAATAATAGATAATTGAATATCTTTAAAACAAAGAATTATATTAGTCATTACATTACAGCACATTACATTATCAGAGTTTACAACGACAAACAATGGAAAAGAAATATTACATACATAAGTGATATGCCTCGCCATCCAGCTTCAACTCCTAATCTCCACAACAACTTCTTGGCTTCACCCCAGAATAATTGACAACCTGACTTTAGGCTGTCCGTTTGGAAAATTGTGGGCACCCAGAGTTTAGAAAGAGAACAATAAAATCCAGGTCAGTCGTGGGACTGGTTTGAGATCTTAAAAATAGTTATTTTCAAAAAGAAAATAAAAATAAATCCGCTATGCTTTGGGAAAATGAAACCACCATAAGGCCTCCCGCCACACACACAATGCAAACGCAGAATTGGAGGAGATTTCTCCTTATGATAGTCAAACATGCTTAATACGCAAAATCCTTTCGATATTATTATTATTAGTGCATAGTGTGGAAAACATTTTGAAAGTATAATATCAATCTTAGCCAGCATACAACCATTATTGTATGCCTACTATAGCTACCATGTTCAAAAGCAGGTTACCGCCACATTTCATGGCAGTTATACAACTAAAACAGTACAGGGCGCGTATTGTTTCTTTGAATTTCCAACAAATGGTCAGGCTAAGGAACTTCCTACAGCCACATGGGTATGCCTCTGGCGGGACGTCCCGAGAACCTACCCGGATCTCTACCAACACAAGGCCGGGTTACCACTGTAACTAGGTAACTACTACTCGATATGCCATCCCCCGGTCGTTTGCGACCTTTATCCGAGGATCCACAACCACAAAGCAACAACAACAAAGTATAATAAATTTTCGACAACCACATAGGTTATGTATCTGGGCTCCATACCATGATACCACCCTTTTCCAGAAGGAAATGACATACCCTAAAGGGTGCGACCTACATAACCTTGCCGCATCTTTCCTGTTTCGACCATTTTTGGGGTGTGAGGTCCGACAAAGTCTCATCCACAAAGCTACACTTTTCACAAAGTTATGTTTTGATCAAAAAATGATCAGCAACACTTTGTATGCCACACTACCAAATTGGGAGTATAGCACTCATAACCATCAACAAGATAACCTCTGAGCTCGTACGTCTCATAGAAGGGTGTTAAGCTAAGAGAGTAAATTCTCCGCCACCAGTAGAAATGTATTTCATAGAAATTAGCTTTATATCTCAAAGTGTAATGTCAGACACACATCTATACAAGTCCATTCCGGGATCGAACGGAACCGAAGGGACTTCCAAATAAGCCCTTGCAATACGAATATTCATAAATCACGTCCGTAATCCCCATCACAAAGGTGATAAAATCTCTATACCGGAGCAACCCGGTGTAGAGACATTCGACAGGTAATCCTTTCGTTTACAAAAATACCCGGTCTTCAACACCTTCTTCAAATGCAATCTCATTTCATCGTATCGTTATTCAGAATGGGTTTTATGACACAAGATCCTCTCCCAGCTAATCCGAATAACGAGCGCTTATTTTTAAAAATAAGTGTTACATTCAAATTTCAACAAATTACCACAATTTTCACCTTGATCTTTTATATGAAACATCCATCACAATCGCAAGGGTCTGATGTGGTTTTCGGATATCCGCTTGGAATCCAACCCCCTATCGCATCGAAATTCTAATGTCATTAAAAGGCAAATATTGATAATCGATTATTTAACTATCAATCAACATTCACAACGATCACCAAGATTTAAATAATTTCTTCTAATTATTTATTTCCAAAATGTACCTGCAAGATAAAATTTTAGCACTTCAACTATTTGAAAACAAATTTCCAATCACTTTTCGCAGTTTAATAGTTTGAAAACAATTTCAAATCCTTTTTCCTTACGCGGAAAATATTTCCGAATATTTATTCATTTCCACTTAAAATCTGCCGAGCTCAAATATTTTAAAATAATCTAAAATGCTTATCCAAAATATACATAGAGATATTTAAAATAAAACTATTTTGAAACACTTACTGAAATATTAGTTATGAAAATATTATACTAATTTCTCATATATAAAAAAATTCAAGTCCAAACTATTTTTTTAATAAAATTAATGGATAGGATACAACTATTTAAATATTCAATTTCTAAAACCAGTATCAATTAAAATCTTTATATCATTACTTCCATAATTAATTAAATATATCTTTACTTTAAAGATTTACAAAATAACCTAAGAAACTAATTTATCCAAAATATTCTTTTAAAACCAACCCTAGAGCTTTTAATTTATATTTCAAAAGCTATTTTGCTAAAAATACTCGGCTTTCCAGGGAAAATACACCTTCCTTTTCAAAACGGATTTTTTTTAACCAATTAATAAATACTTCTGGATTTATTTTAAATTTACTTTCCAAATCCGTAAATTTCTTTCCACGCTTTTGAAAATAAAACAATATCTATTTTTAACACAAGTTTCCCCTTCTTTTCTAAAATTCCCATTTGTGGATTTAAATTTTTAAATATCCACTATTTACGATTTTCAAATCGATTCCCAAATATTTATTATTTTTCCCAAATCAACATCAAATTGATTTTCTAATTTATTTTGAAAACACCAAATCAAATTTCAAATTGATTTTCAAATTTATTTCAACACCAATTTTATTATCTTTTGAAACAAATTCCTTCTTTTGAACTTATTAAATTTTCTAAAGTTAATTTACTATAAATTTTCTACTAAATTTCAAAAATCAAATTTTATTTATTTCTAGTATCCTACGATACCAAAAATATAACCAGCTAAATTATAGCCTTCAACGATTTAAATCACCATATAATCACACACAGATTATAATAAATAAACACACAACATATGAAACAAAATCAAATGTTTGAGGAATCCAATTGGATCCCTCCGACCTATTTCCCTACATCCACAGACGTTAGAGCAACAATTAAATACCAATTCCACATCGAGGTGGAATATCACGGTATATGAAATTTATAAAATATCTTACCCTATTATGCGGCGCATAGGGTCTCATCCGCTATATAATGTGGGTAATCAACAACTCCAAATATATATATATATATATATATATATATATATATATAATACCAATCCCACTTCGAGGCGGAATATCACGGTATATGGGATTTAAATATAATATCATCCGCTCCTATGCGGCGCATAGGGTTTAAACTAATATAACTGACAATAAATTAATCATCCAAGCACACAATCAACAATTTTTAAATTTAACTATCACAATTCAACAATCAATCAATAACTAAAAAATTTCAATTATTATAATTTGAGTGAGAAGATCTCACCTTTAACAATGCATGCAATCCATTTTCCATCACAGTTTGTTTTCCCCATTATCTTTTGACCTTGTATATAACATTTAAACAATTTCATTAATATTCGAATAAATCGAACAATCAATTATCGTTTAATTTATTTACTTAACAATTTTTTTTATTTTAACTAATTTTCCTTCTATAAATAATTTGGTAAAAAATGAGATAAGTTTATTAACCACATAAGTTATCGTAATAAATTTTTTTAGTAAATAAAATAATGGAACAAGTTAATTGATGGTTTAGTCACCTAATTCATTTTTAAAGTGAACTAGTAAACATGTATATATATTAATTATAAAATAATCTACATAGACTACATAAAAATCTAATTTATATAAACTTACATATATTCAAGATTTTCCATTTTCAAATCTTATCTTTATACTTATATTTACTGAAAAATCTGTATATACAGATTTTAAATTAATAAGTCTGCTTAATTATCTTACTAGAATAAATTTTTTTTTCCGTACAAAATATATATACATGTTATAAAAAAATTAAATTAAACGAACGCAAATCAAAAGATTACCACACTGCAAGCAAACCTCGATTCCCGAACCACTGCTCACGAACGAGGTCTTCGATCTTCATCAAGCACCGTACCGCCTCCACGTGCCCACGCGAACGCCAAGCCGAAATCGCGACCACCTCCTCTACTTGTCGCCGCCGCCCTGCCCTGTCACGGCCGCGACTCCTATCGTCAATCGCCGCCTTACTTTGCTCTAACAACGTGTCGCCATACCGCACGCCAATCCACGATTCGGACTTTGCCCAGTCTCCGAGTCAGCCTCCTCCTTCACCAAGTCGCGGTCGAATCGACTTCATCCCTCGCGAGTAGCTCGCGACCTCGACACCCATCAAGACTCAACCATACGCAGTGCTTCCATCTGTCGAGTTTGCATCCGACTCTCGATTTAGTTTCGACCTTGCTTCCAAATCGCGAAAATGTCGCGCCCTCCTTTTTTCCTTTCGATAATTTGATTTTGAAACGAAAGGATACAGCCATTTTATTTATTTATTTTCACGAAGTCGATTGAACGAGAGGGGGCATCCATTATCTTTTGATTTTTGAACTGAGAAAGTAAGAAAGGGGTTTGCATTATTTAAACGAGAAAAGAAGACAAAATCGATTACTAGGGTGGCTTATTTCAGAGCAGGCGACTGAGGTGAAAGGCTGATGGGAAAGAAAAGCAGCTGATGGAATGAATGGAAATATATAATTTAAATTCAAATTCAAAACGTCTCGATTTACATAGCTTAAAATCATGATGTGATGACCCTGAATTTTGGCCCTATTATTTTAATAAATATTTAATCCGATTAAATTAAATGTGAATTGATCATTTTAAAATGAATAAATCTTTTAGAAATAATTGTCATTTGTTTCTATAAATTTGTATTGTGAAAAGGAAATTGGATTCTGGAAATTTAAAATAAAATCTCTTAATAATATTTACAATAAAACCTTTCTTATAAAATTGAATTAAAATGCTTTACATTGTTAACATTTGATAAATAAATACATATGAACGATAATGTTTAAATTAAAATCAAATTCTATTAATATAAAATATAAGTCATACCTATGAATCTAATCTAATTGTTGATAATTGAAATACAAATATAAATAAATAAGTAAATTTATGTACATAATTTAAATATTGATATCAAAGTTTAAATAAAAATAAATAGAAATATAAAATAGAAATAAAAATAAAAGAAACAAGGATTAAGTGATTATGTTGTACATAAGATAAATACATACCAATAACTATAACAATTTTAAATGAAGCACAAGTGTATGAAATAAAACCAGACCAAATGTATGCATAAGAATGATGCAAGCAAGAGATAATAAAACAAAATATCTTCATATCATATAAAAAATCAAAGAGGATAACTTTGTAAACTTAGAAGGAAACAATTACTTTTAATGCAATCAATTCAAGCTCAAACAAGGTAATTTCGAGATGTATATGAATCTTTTCATTTCTTATAAAATGTTGGCTGGTCAAAAAAAGAGGCTACAAAGAAGAAAAATCTCTGACCCAAAACAAGATATATTTTGTACTAGCAAACCCCTTCTTTCTCTATATATGTGCATCCAGTTTGTTCTAATCCGTTCATGTCACAGCAAACCAAAAGAAATATAAAGAAAAGCAAACAAAAGCTTGATGTAGACGGCAACCTACTTTTCTATATATGTCTCTATAATTGGCTCATTCTTTCATTCATTCGAAATAATACCAGTAAAATATTTAGCAACATTCTCCTTTAAAGAAAAAAAAGAGTGTAGAATCTGCCATTAGGAAAATCAACTCAGGTACTAGAATTTTGAAGCCTGGAAAGAACAATTAAGAGCAGTGTCTTCCTTTAAGCGAATGTGAGAATTCCAATCTGGTTCCTCTGTTTATTTTTTTTATTTTTTTGAAAAGCCTATGAGTAACTTCACATTTTAAACATAAGTGTTAACTATCTGTTTGCATGTGGATAACTAGAAATAAGTATGCTTTGAATGCTTGAGTTGTGATGAATCTTCTGTGTGTAAATACATATACGAGTACTGCTATGTATCTGTTTTAACTGTGCTTGTTTTTGTTTTAAAATAATAACTAAAACTAAGATTTTGGGAAAAATTTCTTTACCACTTGATCTGATCTTAGTTAGGATTGTAGATGCAAACAAAAGTTGTTTGTTTAAGATGGATTTATGTTTAAAAATTATAATTAAGGTAAAATAAAATATGATGGTCTGTGGATAACCATAAGAACAATAATTGCTGAAGAAAAGTAAAATCTCAAACATCCTAAAACTTCAATTCAGGTTTATAACTTGAATTCTTATATGATCTTATGATTTTTAAAACTAGAATCACAAATTCTAGTAGTAGATTGAGAGTGCATGTTGGGTTTGACCAGATTTTGGGTTTTTGAGGTTGTCTCTGGACCTCGGTGGACTGGGTGGTCGAATTTCTGTCTGAGGGAAGAAGGATGATCAAAGGTTGAAGGAAAAATAGCAGGATGTCGATCAGAGTTTGGTGATGGCGATGGGAGGTCGTTGATGTTTCTAAACCTAGTTTTTGTGAATATCGAGAATTGCTTCATCATTCATCCTCTGGTGGATAGAGTTCCACCATATCCTCGAAAATGGAAGATGGGAGGTTGGCGAGATCGTGGATGGAGGCACTGATGCCCCAGTGGTCGGAGATGGGGGTAAGAAGCGGTTACAGGTTTGATGGTGGTTTCTGTTCTTCGTTCCCAGGTTGGATTTTGGGTCGAATACGATTCTCGATCGAATCGTGTTGCCTGGGTGTTCGCGTGGAGATGCCGTGGGTGTAGTTGACTGGTGGGAGGTCTGATCGTGGTTCGCTAGCGATGGGCGCAGTTGTGCACGTGGACATGCACGTTTTCGTGCAACTGAAATTTTGGGTTGGGGAAGAAAGAGCGTTTGCTCGCGTTTTCTTTGGGAAAACTCGTGGGTGGTAGCGTGCTACTATGGGGAGAACGAGAGTCTTTGCTCGAGTTTTGTTGAGTAGGCTTTAAGAAATTTGTACAGGAAGTTTTTATAAAAAAAAGACTTTTGGTTTGTTTAGTTTGGGGTTATTAGGCTTCGGCCCAATGGTTTATGCTTGTTAAAAACAAGTTATTGATTTGAGAATCCGAAACCAATTGTTTTCCCAAATTTACAACAGTCATATTGTGTTCTAAAGTATAATGTTTTAAAACAAATCTTCCTTAATATTTAATGTTTGTATATAGACAAAGGAATTTGGAAATGAAGGTTTTGTTTGATATTTTATTTAAGTCATTTAATTAAGTGATTCTATTATTAAGTGGACAAGTTTTTAAAAAAAAATACTAATTTATTTTAAATCCTTGTATTTATTTGAGTTAAATAATTAAGTTAATTTATTTTGTCATGTGACATTAATTAATACTTCAGATTTAATAAAACAAATTCAAAAGTATAATTAAAAGTTAATTAAGCGGAGATGTTTTAATCTTAATTAACGTAAATCTTTTAGTTAACTATGTGTTAATATTGAGAACATACAAGGTTTATTTATTTGAAGGGATATAATGGTTACTTAAAAGTTAATTAAAGTGTTTTATAATTACTTAATAATAAAGGATTGAATTAACTTTTGATTAGAGATAAATTAATTTGTGGTTAAGGTTTATTAATTAATAAATTAAGGGGAAATTAATTAGGAAAATAAGATTGATTAATCGATGGTTAAGGTAATAAAGAACCGATTAATTAAATAGAAGAAAATAATTAATGATTGTTAAGCCGGGATAAGTGAATTATTGATAACTAATTATTTTAATTAAGTGATTAAAGGATCATTAATTAATAGGATTAATTAATCAAGGAGGTTAATTAAAGGTTAATGTGGATGGTTAAGGCTAATTAATCTATGGGATAATTTACTTAATGTAATTAAAGGAAAATTAATGATTAAAATGGTTTATTAATTAAGTTGTAATTAATAATATTAAGTGTACAGGTTTAAGGTAATCCAAGTGGTTAAAATTGGTAATTAATTTAATCGAAGATGTATTAAATTTATTAGAAATTATATATTTAAGAAAACTTGTTATGGATGTGAATGATATTAAATGACTTGGATTGAGGATATCTCTGATGGGTGAATGAGTTGTGCTATGATATGTATAGGTTGAACTGTAATAATATAGGTTACCTATCTAGATGGAACTGTTATGAGACATGATATAATGGATATGAATTGTATTGATTTAAAATCTAACAAATTGGATTAAGGATGACGTTGAATTCGAAGAGACCAGAGTCTGGTATCGGTAATACTCGAAACCACTTCGAATAGTAATCTAAAATTCTTAAATTTGATATGTGAAATTAAGCAGGCTGGAAGGAAATTAATTGTGCAACGTTGACATTAAGCTTAAGAACTGTTGTGTGCGATAAAAGATTGACTATATAAGTAGGAACTCGTTAAAGTCACGAGTACTCTGGTAATGTATGAGTTATATGGCTCAAATTTCATGTTAGATGGATTTACTCACGCTGGTTTCCAGCCTGACCCGAGTGTTACTTTGGTGTAATGCTCGGGTCAGACCGAGTATTACAGATTTTCAGGTAAGGAAGTTCTGGAGCTCAGGAGGCGAGCTGGATGGCTATAACGTATAAAGTATTTCCGTTGCAGTATATTATTATATATCCGAGACATGATTATTGTGTATATTCAGTTCTGTGTATATATGTGAAACTCTGATGTATATTAAATGTAATCGACAGATATAGTATTCTTTGTAAACTGTTATTATTTATTATTATATTTTATCCACTGCGAATGTGAGATGTTTGGTGTTCTGTTCTTCTTTTTCTATCTCTTTCTTCTTTTCATAACTATCTGGAATTTTCGGCTTCGAAAATTTTCGGGTCGTTACACATGAACTCCTATTGAGGCATGCCACTAGGTGTTTATAATGTTATACCCCTATTCCGAACGCATTGGAAAAGGTTTCAAGTCCAAATCCGATCGTATGGAGAAGATGACTTTTTAAACCAGTTATTATATTGAATTTCGATAAAATTTTGATCGCGTTTGCTTATCATATGGCCAAAGGACAACTCCAAACATTAAGAAAATCGAAATCCGATAAAAAACAATGTTATGGATCCAATGGAACTGGTTTTGTTTAATTCCGAGACTGTGCCTCGGAAGGCTATTTTTAAATATCGATTTAAACGATAAATTTCAAAATTGAACGAAACATTTCCAAATCAAATTCTGAAGCTTCCATTATCTTCAGTATTACCAATATAAATTTTCTAAGCCATCAAATTATTTTTAACAAGCTTAAAATTGAACATTCA
Source organism: Allium cepa (assembly GCA_030765085.1). Lineage (NCBI taxonomy): Eukaryota > Viridiplantae > Streptophyta > Magnoliopsida > Asparagales > Amaryllidaceae > Allium > Allium cepa. Next base: position 861,641,231 of record CM060939.1, on the reverse strand, counting down.
AATTTTTACCCATCATAAATAAATCAAGTTTAATAATTTAATTGCCAAATTCATATTTATATTCGGAATTCAAGTTAAACTAACCCCCCAAATATTTAAAACCAATTAAATATTCCATTTCAAATGTTAAAAATTTCCGAGTCGTCACATCCTTCCCCCCTTAAAAGAATTTAGTCCCGAAATTACTAGTTAAGAAGGATGATCCTTAACCCATTTGTTATTTTTCCAAAACTAAACAGTTTTATCAACTTACCAAACAAATCCTTTTTATCAGAGACTCGTTATTAATTAAACTAACTTTCCAACTTCAATTGTAAGTTCCAAACAACATTGTTTTCTTTGACAATTCAAATTTTAATTTAAATTCAAATTTTAAATTTTCTCAAAATTTTTCTAACTCCCTAAATTTTTGAAAAATTTCGCCAGCGTCTCCTTTGCGCGCTAGCTCGGTACGACTACAAAATAGCACAACAGCAATCCAGATTCAAAAAGAAAAGAAAAGCCAAGCGGCTGGACAAGAAAATCATCAAATTTCATACTGAAATTTAAATACAAACCTATTGTCGAGCAATTCAAATTTATCTTCGAAAATCAAATCCCAATTCCTTTTTCTTTAACACACCTGTATATCCTGATATCCATAGCGTCCAATTTCAACATTCAAAAATCATTTTTGCACATTTCTTTACAAAAGTTTGAATACTTCTTATACCATTTTACTTCACTATTGAAGTTATATATCCATTATAATTCAATCTTGCATTTTCAATTTCCTTTGAATTCAATTCACAATTTCAATTTTATTTGGATTTAATTTATCTTCTGAATATTGAACTTTATCATTATCTTTCAATCACAATTGATTCATATAACTATTTTAAATTAGTTTCATTTACTAATCCAGTACAAATTCCAATTCATTTTTCTCAACCCATTTTTTTCACCATTTTTATCCTTAGCTCACTTCGAACTAAATTTACAACTTCATTTTATTTCACACAATTCAAATTGGTTTACTGTAACATCCCGCCTTTTCGCACGATCTTAAATCGACACACGTGCCAATTCAAATCATACGGAAGAGCGGATTGTTATGGGGTAAATAAAAAAACAAGAAAGAAAACAGAATCTCACAGCGGAAGGATAAAATATAATAATCAAATATACAATTCATAAATCTGTTTTTTGAAAAAAAAACATTTGATTATATTTATATAACACATATCAGAGTTACACATACCAATAACAATGCAGCGGAATTAAATGGTGTAGTTGAATAATATACTAGATAATAGTAATACAAATCTTCGTCTTCCCCCTCCAGAGCTAAATCTTCAAATCCTGAAACGCTCGGACTGACCCGAGCGAATTTTGAAAAGACAAAACACTCGAGTCAGAACTAAAAGATCTTATGTAAGTTAAATTAACATAAATAAATATGAGTGCAATAACTCAAGAGATGCTCGGGATTTACATCTCCTAAGGATCCGTTAAAATATTTACTATGTAGTATATTGCGCTATTATAATAGTGTCTATTTATAAAATAAACTTACTTTTAAATAGCGTTAAGGCTTTACATTTTCCACCTTAACACGTAATAGTCCCAGTAGTCCATCCAATATCATAGTCCCTCCTGATCGGGAAGCCACCAGAGGGTACCACACGGGCTACGTGAGAAATCCAAACTCGTACAAGGCGCGATAGGGTAGGTGACACGGCACAACTAGGCAATGCCAGGGTAGATATACCAATTGCTATCCGGGCTGGTGGAAACGCGCAGCGCGCAGCTACCGCCCACCTCGAACAAACTCCACCAAAAGAAAAATAAAAGTGGCCACTGAATCAATCCAAAGTCAAAGTATAATATCGAAGAGGAGTGTCCGATCAGAGGAATGACCTCATTGGCCCGAGAATCGCTCCTGTTTTAGCCACCTTATGCCAACTCATAGGAGTCGGGTCCAAATATTTACCTTACAGGAATCGCCGCAACCAACCTACTTCATTCTGGAATCTCCACCGCGTACACGGTTAGTCAAAGTGGTTTTTGGTATCGACAGAGAGTATGTCCATATCTGATCCCGGTCTCTTTGCCAACCCATCGTTATTATAACACCACGGTCATTTAAAAATAGTTGATACTTTAAAACCAGAATAAATTTTTCCATTTCAAAACTATGAATACGATATCATCCTAAAACCCAAAACAAAATGATTTCATTTTATCCAAATATAATTCTTTTCCAAAACCATACTGCTTTAAAATTTATAATATCTGGAAACCCAATATTTGAATTATACTTTCAAACATACTATTTCGAAATTCATAATTTTAAAACCATAACTTCTAAAACTTAAATGGTTTGGATATTCAATGGTATATAGAATAAATGGTTTAACTTTAAGGTTACTTTGTAAAGAAATTATTTCCAGGGCTTTACAAATATACTTCTTTATTTAAAGTCTAAACCAAATTTAAATATCACTTTCAAGTTCCAAAACCACTTCAATTTCTATATATATATATATATATATATATATATATATATATATATATATATCCATTTGGAGTATTAATATTTCAAAACTAAAGTTGGAATTTATTCTTTCAACAAATTAAATGTCCTATTATTTAGTTTGAATATTTACAAAAATCTACAAATAAAACTCCAATTTCTAGAAATTAAATATTTTCTTCAATTTAATTTATACTAAAATATTCATTTTAAGTAAATCTTGGAAAATCCATTTATAAATATCATACCTTAAAATTTCCAAGCTTAAACATATAAGATAAATTCCCAAATTCCATTTTCTCAAATTTTTATCATTTTTATTCAACAGGTTTATACACAGCTTAAATTTAAAATTTTTAACTTCATATGTATATATATATCGAAGAATAATATTTTATAAAATATCAAAATTAAATTTTTATAAACCGTATCCTATCCAAACCATAGAAATCACCTTTAAAATAATTTATATATAGACCACGGTGCCTGTATATAATTTTCTATCCTATGGTCAAGTGATACGGATATTTATCATTTCAATCCGCAATTTAAAAATAAATTTTTGCGGTTGTATATCATTTCAAACCACAATCCCGAATGAAATGAAAAATGTATGATAACTTGCAATTTAATGATATAAAATAAACATCCATTCATCAACATCATCCTTCATCCAAATCACAATCATCATCCAATAATAAATCAATATCAATATATATTAGATAATATATAACAGGTAATAACTGGGAGTTATGTTTAAAATAATTTAACAACCATTAAACTAACAGTTTATATTCAGTAATAAATTTTATAACTGTTAAAAGCAGTTTGTAGGAGAATAAATAAATTCTAACTGTCAATTAATATGCAATAAATAAACTAAATTAACAGTTAAATTAAATAAATTCGAATTTAGCAAATATGATGAACAAAACATGCCAAACAGTTATAAATAAATTTCTACTCATATCTAAAATAAATTTAACAAACATAAAACTTTTAGAAGTTGTGAGTGGGTTAAAACACTCACCTTTGGAATTTAAATCGAATTTAAATCCGATTTAAACCCAAAAATTCGACAGTCTCCAAATCAGTCCAAACCAGTGTCAACGGATCCGAAATTTAATTACGATCCTAACAAAAGAAATCGTGCGTCAGTCGGATCGTGTATGCAAAAGTTATGGTTGTAAGAAGATTAAACGATTAACTAGAATAAATTAAAATAAATGAGACCATTACCACAAACTCACTGCCACGTAATCGTTTTTTTCCTTCTCACGCGAACAGTACCCAGCCCTCCAATAGAACGCGACCCCCTTCCTGTAGCCGCCTTACCACCGTAATCCTAGCCAATTTTCACAGCCTCCACAAGCCAAACCGCCGCGATCAGAAGGTTCCACTGGACTCCCCTAGCCACGTCGCCTCCCTGGACCCCACAACCAAACCTCCGGTCAACCCAAACGTCCCTAGGCCGAGGTGACTTTAGTGCATTCTAGTCCATTTTTCTGGCGATCCAGACCCCTTTAGCACATACGAACCGTAGAGATGTGCCTCACTCGACCGCATCTACCCCACGCCACCCTCCGATTGACCTTTCGTCCTAAATCCACCGTTAGATCGAGCTTTTGGCAAATGAACGGCCTAGGTTCATTCTGGAATTCTAGGAAAATGATAAATTGAATTGGAAAACGAATACCACTAGGAGATTACGTATCTCGAGAACTATGACATATGTTTTTATGGAATTTTTCTGGAGAGTTTGAATTTTCATTGAAATTCTGAATTGTGGATAGATCTAGGTTTTGCAACCATTGAGGAAGAGAAAGAGATGAAGAAAATGAACGTACAGACAAAAGATAGAAGATGGAGGCTAGGCTTTATCATAATATATATATAGACAGATCGTAGAAAGCTAGGTGGGCACGTATTACGAACGTGCTAAATGGTAGTTGGCCCAAAAACCCGTTCTGACCCCGGAACGAAATTTGTTAAACCCATATATCCAAATAGGTATTTTAAAATATTCTGAACGCGATGGAAAAAGTTTCACGTCCAAATTTGATCGTATGAAGAAGTTATGCTGAAAACAAAATTTCCAAATTGATTTCAAATTGATTTTAATTAAATCGATTTCAAGGCGTTTCGTGTTCGTACGATCAAACGACAAGTCCGATCGATGCGAAACTTGAAATCCTACAATAATTCACCGATACGGATCCGATGAAACTGGTTTCGTCGAAATCCGAGTCCGTGACAAAAATGGCTATTTTTATATTAATTAAATAAATTAAAATTTAGTCAATTAAATCAAATTTCCCATTTCTTTTTGATAATTGACGATTCTTATTATTATAAATTTTTCAATCACCTATACTAATTTAAACAAAATTTAACTTGTCGAATTTAAAATTTTAGAAATCCCCAAATTTCATTAATTTCACCAAATTATAAATTAAATTTCCAAAATTCTAATTAAGTTTACTTTCCATTATTATTGTCAAATAGAAGAATTTATCATTGGATTCATATTTCGATATGTAAATATTTCCAATTTCATCTGAACTTATATTTACATAATTCCTAGATATTAAATCTCAAATATCACTTAAATTAACGTTAACGTAATAATTATTTATTATTTATTGCAGTTGATTATCAGTTATAATTAATATACTAAATAGATGGTAAATCTTGAATACTGGTTATCCTTAACGTTTTATTTCCCATTTAATTGCAACAACGCAATTTCAAAAATTTAACTCAATTAAATAGACAACTCTTTATATTCTAAATCAATTGCAATGGTTTAAAAGTTTCTAAATTTTGATTTCAGTAATCCCTTTAATTCGATTCAAAATTAGCAATTACCTATTGAATGCCCCAAAATTCCTATTAAATAAATCTAACAAATCTTTATTATCGATTAGATGAATTAAATATTGCAATCAAACTATTGCGTTAATAATTTCCGTTTCACTTTAAAGTATCTAAATTAGCCAATTGCAATACTTATTACCCAAATAATTTCAATTTCTTCCAAATAATATTTACATAATTATTTTAAATATTGAATCCATTTAATTGCAATAAATTCAATTGATTGCAAATCAATTCCAAATAAATTTGATTTTCTATCCAGTTACAACTTAATATCAAATCAGTTTTCACTTAACTAACAAAGTCATTATTACTTAGAATTTCATTACATTTTATATTTTCACATTTTCATTTTGGTTTCATTTCTTTTCCCTCATAGTTTATTAAAAATGGGATTTTTCTTGGTTACAACTTATTTGGATCCAACATTCTTCATTTTCCAATTTATTCCACTTTAACTGCAAAAATTTCACATTAAATTATAAATTAAAACTTCAACAAATCTGTTACTTGATTTAAAACCCTGCTATTCAATAAATGGACATTGATAGGTGAAATTAACATTGACCTATATTTCATATCATAAATGCATACTTATTTCATATTATTTAGTTATATTTACCAACCATGTCCACAAATTTACTATTTATATACCTAATTAATTTATTACTAATTTAAGTAAGTTTATTATCGACAGCATTCATTAAAATTACTTATCTACACTTATTGCATTGGTTTATTCAACGGTCACTCTTATTTAGTCACTATCCATTTTACAACCAAATGTACAATCTCCACTATTGATTTTCATATTAATAAGTCCCATTCTAGTTAATATAATTATTAATATTCACAAATTCAACATTTATTGGTTTCTTATATTTAACTTATACTAAGTATGATAATTTACATTATTCAAATCTATTGCCATATAAATATTAAATTGTTACATTAAATTACAATTACTATATCTAATTCCCACATTTACTCAAATAAAATCTTAAGACTTTTATTTCATTCTAAATTAGATTAGAAATCATATTAAATTAATTCATTTAATACCTTCGAATTTACCGGGTCGTTACACTCTCCCCCACTCAAAACTTTTGGTCCCCGAAAAGGAAAAGAAGGGAAAAGAAGAAATTTAAATACAATACATCTTATTCAAAATATTTAATTTATAAACAATAATTTGCTAAATTTATTTCCTTAAATGGAATATACCCGTTTTATCATCATTATATCTTTATGTACTTAAATAAATAAGTTTGGATAACATTTTCAAATAATCTCTAAGTGGTTTCAATCACTAACAATCAAATCAGTCCAACAACCATCCATTTCAACAAACAGCATACCCAACAAATATAAACAACCATATAATCAACAAACAAATAGTTGCTCGGGTTCAAAGCTTGAAATGGTCCGGAATGAAAAATAACTATCCAGTGCATCATTTACTCAACAGTCTTAGATGAGATCGAATAGATTATTTATTCATCCAACTACTTCAAATTTCCTTACCCGACCAACCATAAATCAAACAATAACAATTCAACCAACAAATCAATTAATTCATTATAAATTTTTTTCATACATTAGCTGTTTGATCTTTTCATTCATATAACAGTTTATCTTCTATTTTCACTTATTTTCATTTATATACCACATAAATTATCCTTTAAAAATTTACATTTATTTCTAACAACTTTTAACTTTTATTTCTTCATTCCGTGGTTGTTTTCTTTATTTCTACTTATTACTTTCAATTATTCATTTTGATTTATTCAGGTTATGTAAGTTTCCCCTTTATTTGTATTGCATTTAATGCACTGCTTAAATTTCAATCATTTAGTTGATGCTTACATTTCTATTTTATTTATTACAGTATCCCTTTTTAATTACTCTTAAATTCTTAACCTTATAACTCCATTCTTATAAATAAAGGATTTTATTAATTTATTACTTAGGGTTTACAGTCATTTATTTGTTACTTACTTCCTATTATATTAACTAGTAGCATGTAAATCATACTTAAGTTTATAACCCTACACATCAATCCTTATTTATTAAAGAATTTCATTTCATTTACTTAAGCTTAAAATCACCTATTTAGAATTCTTACCTTTAATTTTAGTAAAATTTCAATCATAACTTAAGTTTATACCATTAAATTTTCATTTAATATAGCATATTTATTGAATACTTCATTATTTCCAAAATTTCTACTTGTATAATATTCTATTCCAGTCTCTTTTCTAACATTTCAACTTTTCATATTTGTTAAGTTATTTATGTTAAAGAAAATGCAAAAGAACTTATACAAGTTTTATCTCATCTTTTAACTAAATTTAATGTTCAACAATATTACTCTTTGTCTCATAAGTTAAAAATTTCAAATTGCCCTCTATAACTTTGCATTTATTCTCTTACCTAAATTAGAGGTTTCAATTCATTAATTACTTACCCTTTATTTCACTAAAATAATTTAAACCATTAAGAAATGGAAATTTAAGAATTAAATACCGGGTCAAATTTCAAATTATTTTAAAAATAATAGATAAATAATTTCTTACAACTCTTATATCTCAATTATATTTAAAACAACTAAAATTTTAGATAATTTCAAAATAAATCTGTAGTAGAATTTACTACAAGGGCCTTTCCCCTTTGAAACTCGAAAATGAAAGTCGATGATGCGGCCGCCATCACCGAAATTATTTCCAGCGACAGAGAGGAAAGTACAAAATTTATTTTCTCCAAAATCTTCTTTTAAACAATTCCTCCGAATTATACTAGATATTTATATAAGAAAATACTTATAAACCAAATCATTATATTTCATAAATCCTTTGAAAGCAGATTTTCAAAATTCCCGGACTTAAGTTCTAAATCTCCAATTTGATTTATTATAATTTCAACTCAGCTTCAATTATTCTAAATATTTTTATTAACCTAACACCCAATCTATAGCAACCAAATATATATATCTTTATAATATATTTTTATATATAGAAAATATAATAGGCAAAGTTATTTCATTCACCTATATTAAAACAGATATTATGTCGGTCTGTCCTATTAAGTGTTTAGAAATCCCTATTGATGACATAGCGTCCCATGCATCAACCAGAATTTATAAATACAAAACGGAATAGATTAACACAATATTAAAATCTTTTTATACCACTAACAAATACGCCCTCTCTTATATATACGCTCAGCGACTCCCATAGGGTATTACTACCCTATTAGTAAAGAGTCAAACCCACAAAGCTAAGGTTTATCGCTAAACCAAAGCTCTGATACCAACTGTAACATCCTGCCTTTTCGCACGATCTTAAATCGACACACGTGCCAATTCAAATCATACGGAAGAGCGGATTGTTATGGGGTAAATAAAAAAACAAGAAAGAAAACAGAATCTCACAGCGGAAGGATAAAATATAATAATCAAATATACAGTTCATAAATCTGTTTTTTGAAAAAAAACATTTGATTATATTTATATAACACATATCAGAGTTACACATACCAATAACAATGCAGCGGAATTAAATGGTGTAGTTGAATAATATACTAGATAATAGTAATACAAATCTTCGTCTTCGTCCTCCAGAGCTAAATCTTCAAATCTTGAAACGCTCGGACTGACCCGAGCGAATTTTGAAAAGACAAAACACTCGAGTCAGAACTAAAAGATCTTATGTAAGTTAAATTAACAGAAATAAATATGAGTGCAATAACTCAAGAGATGCTCGGGATTTACATCTCTTAAGGATCCGTTAAACTATTTACTATGTAGTATATTGCGCTATTATAATAGTGTCTAGTTATAAAATAAACTTACTTTTAAATAGCGTTAAGGCTTTACATTTTCCACCTTAACACGTAATAGTCCCAGTAGTCCATCCAAATCATAGTCCCTCCTGATCGGGAAGCCACCAGAGGATACCACACGGGCTACGGGAGAAATCCAAACTTGTACAAGGCGCGATAGGGTAGGTGACACGGCACAACTAGGCAATGCCAGGGTAGATATACCAATTGCTATCCGGGCTGGTGGAAACGCGCAGCGCGCAGCTACCGCCCACCTCGAACAAACTCCCCCAGAACAAAAATAAAAGTGGCCACTGAATCAATCCAAAGTCAAAGTATAATATCGAAGAGGAGTGTCCGATCAGAGGAATGACCTCATTGGCCCGAGAATCGCTCCTGTTTTAGCCACCTTATGCCAACTCACGGGAGTCGGGTCCACGTATTTACCTTACAGGAATCGCCGCCACCAACCTACTTCATTCTGGAATCTCCACCGCGTACACGGTTAGTCAAAGTGGTTTTCGGTATCGACAGAGAGTATGTCCATATCCGATCCCGATCTCTTTGCCAACCCATCGTTATTATAACACCGCGGTCATTTAAAAATAGTTGATACTTTAAAACCAGAATAAATTTTTCCATTTCAAAACTATGAATACGATATCATCCTAAAACCCAAAACAAAAAGATTTCATTTTATCCAAATATAATTCTTTTCCAAAACCATACTGCTTTAAAATTTATAATATCTGGAAACCCAATATTTGAATTATACTTTCAAACATACTATTTCGAAATTCATAATTTTAAAACCATAACTTCTAAAACTTAAATGGTTTGGATATTCAATGGTATATAGAATAAATGGTTTAACTTTAAGGTTACTTTGTAAAGAAATTATTTCCAGGGCTTTACAAATATACTTCTTTATTTAAAGTCTAAACCAAATTTAAATATCACTTTCAAGTTCCAAAACCACTTCAATTTCTATTTATATATATATATATATATCCATTTGGAGTATTAATATTTCAAAACTAAAGTTGGAATTTATTCTTTCAACAAATTAAATGTCCTATTATTTAGTTTGAATATTTACAAAAATCTATAAATAAAACTCCAATTTCTAGAAATTAAATATTTTCTTCAATTTAATTTATACTAAAATATTCATTTTAAGTAAATCTTGGAAAATCCATTTATAAATATCATACCTTAAAATTTCCAAGCTTAAACATATAAGATAAATTCCCAAATTCCATTTTCTCAAATTTTTATCATTTTTATTCAACAGGTTTATACACAGCTTAAATTTAAATTTTTTAACTTCATATGTATATATATATCGAAGAACAATATTTTATAAAATATCAAAATTAAATTTTTATAAACCGTATCCTATCCAAACCATAGAAATCACCTTTAAAATAATTTATATATAGACCACGGTGCTTGTATATAACTTTTTATCCTATGGTCAAGTGATACGGATATTTATCATTTCAATCCGCAATTTAAAAATAGAATTTTGCGGTTGTATATCATTTCAAACCACAATCCCGAATGAAATGAAAAATGTATGATAACTTGCAATTTAATGATATAAAATAAACATCCATTCATCAACATCATCCATCATCCAAATCACAATCATCATCCAATAATAAATCAATATCAATATATATTAGATAATATATAACAGGTAATAACTGGCAGTTATGTTCAAAATAATTTAACAACTATTAGACTAGCAGTTTATATTCAGTAATAAATTTTATACTGTTAACTAGCAGTTTATAGGCGAATAAATAAATTCTAACTGTCAATTAATATGCAATAAATAAACTAAATTAACAGTTAAATTAAATAAATGCGAATTTAGCAAATATGATGAACAAAACATGCCAAACAGTTATAAATAAATTTCTACTCATATCTAAAATAAATTTAACAAACATAAAACTTTTAGAAGTTGTGAGTGGGTTAAAACACTCACCTTTGGAATTTAAATCGAATTTAAATCCGATTTAAACCCAAAAATTCGACGGTCTCCAAATCTGTCCAAACTAGTGTCAACGGATCAGAAATTTAATTACGATCCTAACAAAAGAAATCGTGCGTCAATCGGATCGTGTATGCAAAAGTTATGGTTGTAAGAAGATTAAACGATTAACTAGAATAAATTAAAATAAATGAGACCATTACCACAAACTCACTGCCACGTAATCGTTTTTTTCCTTCTGTGACGCCCCACCTCTATACCCACGCTAGCCAAGAACACTCCGGAGTAGTGCTGTCAACTAGCACGGAGAATAAGGCTGTTGAGGAGCGACCATCCATGTAATTGCTTATCACACGGTGGCTATAAATAATCTTCGTATACAAACATAGAAATAATCATATCACAAATCAGTCACAGATATCCATATCACAAAGGCGGAAGAAGATATGAATATATAACTAACACATGAAAGTGTACATCAGAGTAGTGGTTAATAAGATCCACGATAATACAAAAGAATAGCAACACGTGCTATACAAAAGAATACAACTATGAGTCTATATCTCAAGTGTATACGACAAAAACTGCTAATCTAAACAGTTAGCCAAAAGTTAGAGTGATGAATCCCTGGGAAGAAGTCAAGCAGAAGCACCTGTAACATCTCGGTCTGACCCGAGTATTATTTAAGAAAATAATAAACGGATCAGTCTAGCTATAAATATCAGATGACATGATATAACATAAAAGATATGGCATAAACATAAACATCCATAACGACATACCACTATAAGTATGTAAATAATGATCAACAGAAGATCAATCAATAAGAGATAATCAATATCACAAGAATCTTCTCAAAGATTCGAAGAGGGCATCATACCCTAAACTTGTACTCATAACAAGTCAATGACATAAATTCCAGAAATCAACACGAGAAATCCAGAAATCATAAAAAGGGAAAGAGGCCTATCACATGACGGTCCGAAGACCATGGGGAGATACCCCGCATGTGTGAATGGAATCACACAGATTGAGGTCAAGACTAACCAAAAAGCAGAAAGGTATGTGTGAATGGAATCACACAAGTGGTGTCTAGTCTAACCTTGCAATGAAAGAGACATCGCGCAATTGCTAGTCTAATTCATAAAGCGATCATCAAGATCAACGAGAAGTGTCAATTACACTAAGCTAGTAAATATAGAAGTTTAGCTTCATGTCCCATAACCACTTGCTTAACTTAAATATTTACGAACAAACTGTAAATCTTCACTAATAAAATTGTCACAAGAGGTTCAATCGAACAAGTCCAAGAATTAACCGACGAAGTGAACGCAAGCGTTTCATACCACTTGTTTTACTAAGTCGTTTAATTATATTTCTCATCCGAGTGAGGTAAAGGCTTGTATATACTAATAGATTGGAAAACGGTTTAAGAAAAGAACTTTGTTATTAAAAATAGAGTTGAAATTGTTTGTTAAAAGAGTTTTGATATTTACTACTAGTATTGAAACCTTTATATTATAAAGTGACAAAACACAGAAGCAATTGTAGAAACAATCAGTCATAAAAATCGCATACGGAGATGTGAATAAAATCTAAGGAAATCAGCTCAATGTTTTTCAGATAAGATCCCCTACGGAGGGGGGGTCCAGGGGGGGTGGCAACTGCCCAAGGTGGGGGTGCGGGGGCAAAATGAGGTCTAACGACCTAAGAGGGATAAAGTCGAGCGACCTAATGGTTGCGACCTAGGGGTCTAAGGGGCACGACCTAGTGGTCCAGCGACCTAAAGGGTAAAGGTCATGCGACCTAAAATAGGTTCGCGACCTAACGGAGACGAGGTCATGCGACCTGAAGTGGTTCGCGACCTAAAGAAGTTCGCGACCTAACAAGGTTCACGACCTAAAGAAATTAAGGAGCCGAGTGACCTATAAGAAGCAGCGACCTAAGAAGAAACGAGGCCTAACGACCTAGCGACCTAAGGTCATACGACCTAGCGACCTAAAGCCATACGACCTAGCGACCTAAAGCCATACGACCTAACGACCTAAGGTCATACGACCTAGTGCAACACGCGACCTAAAAGGTACGCGACCTAATGCGGCCGAGTGGTTTAAGGTCGGAGACGACCTACGACCTATAAAGTTAGACGGTTGAGCGAGCTAATGAGGTCCAGAGTCGAGCGACCTAGCGACACGGTGTGTTGAGAGACCTAACGAGGTCAATGTTGAGCGACCTAACAAGGTCCAGAGAAGGGCGAATTAAAAGAGGCGCGACCTAAAAGAGGTGCGACCTAAAGGAGCGCGACTTAATGGGTTATATGACCCAACGACCTAAGCCACTAACTCGCGAGCGACCTAAGTCCTAGGTCGTGAGCGACCTAACTGCGAGTGAGCAAAAATGGCCAGAGTCAAAGCAGAGCGACCTAACGACCATACGACCTACGACCTAAAAGGCTTGCGACCTATGACCTAAAAGGCTTGCGACCTACGACCTAAAACCGAGTGAGTCAAATACGAAGGCCGTGACTTTTCCACCCCGAGCGACCTAATGAAGACAGAACGACCTAAGAGCAGTTTTTCACTAAAAACACTATAAATTGGAGTTTTTCGCCAATCCAATCCAAACCAAATGCAAATGTGCATGCAAAAGTGATAGGGAATCATTCCCAACAGTCCAATATAGTTATAGACTAGATTTGTGAGATAAAAATCTCACCTTTGCTCCAAAACCCAATGAAAATGAAGAACAAAGCTTGAAGGCAAATGGAGAAGCAACCACAAGCTTGAATCCGATGTCTTCTTCTTGAATTTGGAGTAGAAAGATGGATTAAAATTGAATTTGAGTTTTGGAATTTTAATTTCCCATTCCCTCCACCATTAATGCCAAAGCTTGATTAGTTAGGAAATTTATGAAGAGTGAGGAGAAGAGGGTTGGAACTTGGGCTTAATAGGCTAAACTAACCCAAAGTCCAAAGCGGGAAAAGTTAGTGAAATTTCACTAACTCCAAACCTATCGATGTTTATACTTAAAAAGTTGTAAACGACATTTCGAACTCAATGGAAGTGGTCTCGAGTCCTAATTTGACCGTTTGCAAAAAGTAGCTTTTCGGACCAAAATCCGATTAACGAGTTAATATTTAAATAAAATATTTAAATACAAACTCGATAAATATGCGGGTTGTTACACCTTCTCACGCGAACAGTACCCAGACCCTCCAACAGAACGCGACCCCCTTCCTGTAGCCGCCTTACCACCGTAACCCTAGCCAATTTTCGCCGCCTCCACAAGCCAAACCGCCGCGATCAGAAGGTTCCACTGGACTCCCCTCTCCACGCCGCCTCCCTGGACCCCACGACCAAACCTCCGGTCAACCCAAACGTCCCTAGGCCGAGGCGACTTTAGTGCGTTCTAGTCCATTTTTCTGGCGATCCAAACCCCTTTAGCACATACGAACCATAGAGATGTGCCTCACTCGACCGCATCTACCCCACGCCACCCTCCGATTGACCTTTCGTCCTAAATCCACTGTTAGATCGAGCTTTTGGCAAATGAACGGCCTAGGTTCATTCTGGAATTCTGGGAAAACGATAAATTGAATTGGAAAACGAATACCACCAGGAGATTACGTATCTCGAGAACTATGACATATATTTTTATGGAATTTTTCTGGAGAGTTTGAATTTTCATTGAAATTTTGAATTGTGGATAGATCTAGGTTTTGCAACCATTGAGGAAGAGAAAGAGATGAAGAAAATGAACGTACAGACAAAAGATAGAAGATGGAGGCTAGGGTTTATCATAATATATATATAGACAGATCGTAGAAAGCTAGGTGGGCACGTATTACGAATGTGCTAAACGGTAGTTGGCCCAAAAACCCGTTCTGACCCCGGAATGAAATTTGTTAAACCCATATATCCAAATAGGTATTTTAAAATATTCTAAACGCGATGGAAAAAGTTTCACGTCCAAATTTGATCGTATGAAGAAGTTATGCTGAAAACAAAATTTCCAAATTGATTTCAAATTGATTTTAATTAAATCGATTTCAAGGCGTTTCATGTTCGTACGATCAAACGACAAGTCCGATCGATACGAAACTTGAAATCCTACAATAATTCAACGATACGGATCCGATGAAATTGGTTTCGTCGAAATCCGAGTCCGTGACAAAAATGGCTATTTTTATATTAATTAAATAAATTAAAATTTAGTCAATTAAACCAAATTTCCCATTTCTTTTTGATAATTGATTATTCTTATTATTATAAATTTTTCAATCACCTATACTAATTTAAACAAAATTTAACTTGTCGAATTTAAAATTTTAGAAATCCCTAAATTTCATTAATTTCACCAAATTATAAATTAAATTTCCAAAATTCTAATTAAGTTTACTTTCCATTATTATTGTCAAATAGAAGAATCTATCATTGGATTCATATTTCAATATGTAAATATTTACAATTTCATCTGAACTTATATTTACATAATTCCTAAATATTAAATCTCAAATATCACTTAAATTAACGTTAACGTAATAATTATTTATTATTTATTGCAGTTGATTATCAGTTACAATTAATATACTAAATAGATGGTAAATCTTGAATACTGGTTATCCTTAACGTTTTATTTCCCATTTAATTGCAACAACGCAATTTCAAAAATTTAACTCAATTAAATAGACAACTCTTTATATTCTAAATCAATTGCAATGGTTTAAAAGTTTCTAAATTTTGCTTTCAGTAATCCCTTTAATTCGATTCAAAATTAGCAATTACCTATTGAATGCCCCAAAATTCCTATTAAATAAATCTAACAAATCTTTATTATCAATTAGATGAATTAAATAGTGCAATCAAACTATTGCGTTAATAATTTCCGTTTCACTTTAAAGTATCTAAATTAGCCAATTACAATACTTATTACCCAAATAATTTCAATTTCTTCCAAATAATATTTACATAATTATTTTAAATATTGAATCCATTTAATTGCAATAAATTCAATTGATTGCAAATCAATTCGAAATAAATTTTATCCAGTTACAACTTAATATCAAATCAGTTTCCACTTAACTAACAAAGTCATTATTACTTAGAATTTCATTACATTTTATATTTTCACATTTTCATTTTGGCTTCATTTCTTTTCCCACATAGTTTATTAAAAGTGGGATTTTTCTTGGTTACAACTTATTTGGATCCAACATTCTTCATTTTCCAATTTATTCCACTTTAACTGCAAAAATTTCACATTAAATTATAAATTAAAACTTTAACAAATCCGTTACTTGATTTAAAACCCTGCTATTCAATAAATGGACATTTATAGGTGAAATTAACATTGACCTATATTTCATATCATAAATGCATACTTATTTCATATTATTTAGTTATATTTACCAACCATGTCCACAAATTTACTATTTATATACCTAATTAATTTATTACTAATTTAAGTAAGTTTATTATCGATAGCATTCATTAAAATTACTTATCTACACTTATTGCATTGGTTTATTCAACGGTCACTCTTATTTAGTCACTATCCATTTTACAACCAAATGTACAATCTCCACTATTGATTTTTATATTAATAAGTCCCATTCTAGTTAATATAATTATTAATATTCACAAATTCAACATTTATTGGTTTCTTATATTTAACTTATACTAAGTATGACAATTTACATTATTCAAATCTATTGCCGTATAAATATTAAATTGTTACATTAAATTACAATTACTATATCTAATTCCCACATTTACTCAAATAAAATCTTAAGACTTTTATTTCATTCTAAATTAGATTAGAAATCATATTAAATTAATTCATTTAATACCTTCGAATTTATCGGGTCGTTACATTTTCAATATTCATTTTCAATTCCAGTTTTATTCTTTTATTCATTCCTAAACACAATTCAATTTCAATTCACCATTTTTTTATACAACAACTTATATTCAAACAGGATTTCAAATTCCATATGAATTTAATTTACCCTTTATTTATAAATATTGAATTCAATTCATTTATCTTCCATTAGTTTCACTTACTAATTTATTTCAATACTTTGCTTTGTTCATCACAAATCCAATTCAATTCTAATTCCAGTTCTACTTATTTACAAATTCGAAATGAATTTCAGCATTCCATTTCCAATACTCAGTTTTAATTTGAACTTTTAAAATTCGATAAGTATTCCAACTTATTTACATTTCACACTATTTCAATTTTGATTTTTCTTTAATTTCACTTCATTTAATTAATTCACTTATACTCATTTTAATTTAACTCCAACCTTTAAGTTAAATTCGTTCTATCAAAGTCAAATTGTATAAGTTATTAACTCATTTACTAATTCCATAAATATTAAAATAGGATTACAGAGTCTTTCAAACTTTTCAGAACCAAATTTGAAATCAATTCAAATTATCTTTTGAATTTCCAAAATCTAACCCTGTTTTCCAAACAACTTTAATTTAAAACAATTTGGCAGCAATTTCTCTCCGGGAAACCTGAAAATGAACACCTTTGATGTCACGATCATCATCGGAATTATGTTCCAGCGATCGAAAAGAGTTTAGAGCTTCTTATCCCTTCAAAAAAACATTTCTCCTAAACTTTAAAAATCATCTTCAAAACTAAAAGGTATTTAAACTTTCCAAATCTCCAAAATTTTCAAATTCTTTTCAAAACATTTCTCTAGAATTCCCTTTCAAATTATAAATCATATTCTCAATTTATATTCTCAAATTCCAATTGTATGTGGATTTATTTCTCAAATTTGGAGTTACGATTTCAATTTCCTATTCAAATGATAATAATATTATCACTTCCTAATCAAACAATGAACCATATACTAAATAATTTATGGAAAATCATTCCTTTTATCTACGAAAATAGTTTTGGGTAAAATTATTTCACTCAACCTATTTTAAAACAGTGTCGCGTCGAATTGTTCTGTACGAGTGTTTTGAGATCCCTATCGGTAGAGTTGTATAGACCGTACCGACCAGAATCCATATACCACTCAACAAACCAATCATAACAATATAAAACAATTTTACATTCACTAACAAATACGCACTCATATCTATTATTACACTCACACTCAATCTAGAGTACTGCCGACTCTATCTCTAATGTGTAACACCCAACAAAGCCAGGGTTGTCGCTTAACCAAATGCTCTGATACCACTGTAAAGGCCCGCAAATCTGCACCCCTTTTTAGCTGGCAAAATCCCACAACAATTCAGCTCAAAGTGGAACAAATGTACAAGCCTTCGGGTTTAAAGAAGAAAGAGGTTAAAGAAGAAGAAAAGGAAACAATAACAAGATCTCACATATCGCAGCGGAACAAATATAATAGATAATTGAATATCTTTAAAACAAAGAACTATATCAGTTGTTACATTACATCACATTACATTTTTAGAGTTTACAACAACAAACAGCGGAAAAGAAATATTACATATATAAGTTATAGGCCTCGCCATCCAACTTCAAGTCCTGATCACCACAGCAACTTCTTGGCTTCACTCAAGAATAATTGACGACCAGACTCTAGGCTGCCCGTGTGGAAAATTATGGGCACCCAGAGTTTAGAAAGGGAACAATAAACTCCAGGTCAGTCGTGGGACTGGTGTGAGATCTAAAAAATAGTTATTTTCACAAAGAATATAAAAAGAAATCCGCTATGCTTTTGGAAAATGAAACTACCATAAGGCCTCCCGCCACACACACAATGCAAACGCAGAATTGGAGGAGATTTCTCCTTATGACAGTCAAACATGCTTAATGCACAAAATCCTTTCGATGTTATTATTATTAGTGTATAGTGTGGAAAACATTTCAAAAGTATAATATTAATCTTATCCAGCATACAACCATTATTGTATGCCTACTATAGCTACCATATTCAATAGCAGGTTACCGCCACATTCCATGGCAGGTTATACAACTAAAACCATATAGGGTGCGTATTGTTTCTTTGAATTTCCAACAAATGGTCAGGCTAAGGAACTTCCCACTGCCACATAGGTTTGCCTCTGGAGGGACGTCCCGAGAAGTTACCCGGATCTCTACCAACACTAGGCCAGGTTACCTTTGTAACTATGTAACTACTACTCGAGTATGTCATCCCCCAGTCGTTTGCGACCTTTATCCGAGGATCCTCAACCACGAAGCAACAACCACAAAGTATAATTAATTTGCCGCAACAACATTGATTAAGTATCTGGGCTCCATACCCTGATACCACCCTTTTCTAGAAGGAAATGACATACCCAAGAGGACACGACCCTCATAACCTTGCCGCATCTTTCATGTTTCGACCATTTTTGGGGTGTGAGGTCCGACGAAGTCTCATCCACAAAGCTACACTTTTCATAAAGTCATGCTTTGATCAACAAATGATCAGCAACACTTGGTATACCACACTACCAAATCAGGAGTATATCACTAATAACCATCAACTACATAATCTCTGAGCTCATACGTCTCAAAGAAGGTTGTTAAGCTAAGAGAATAAATTCTCCGCCACCAACAGAAATGTATTTGATAGAAATCAGCTTTATATCTCAAAGTGTAATGTCAAACACACATCCATACGAGTCCGTTCTGGGACCGAGCGGAACCGAAGGGACTTCCAAAGAAGCCCTTGCAATCGGGATATTCACAAATCATGTCGGGAATCCCCATCACAAAGGTGATAAAATCTCTATGCAGGAGCAATCCGGTGCAAAGACATTCGGTAGGTAATCCTTTCGCTTTCGAAAATACACGGTCTTCAACACCGTCTTCAAATGCAATCCCACTTCGTCGTATCGTTATTCGAAATGGGTTTTATTACACAAGGTCCTCTCCCGGCCAATCCAATAACGAGTGCTTATTTTAAAAAATTAGTGTTACATTCATATTTCAACAAATTACAACAATTTTCACTTTGATCTTTTAAATAAAAGATCCATCACAATCGCAAAGGTTCAATGTGGTTTTCGGATATCCACTTGGAATCTGACCCCTAGTCACATCAAAATTCTAATGCCATTTAAAGGCAAATATTGATAGTCGGTTATTTAACTATCAATCAACATTCCCAATGATTACCAAGATTTAATTAATTTTTTCCAATTATTTATTTCAAAAATATCTTCGCAAGATAAAATTTTAGCACTTCAACTATTTGAAAACAAATTTCCAATCATTTTTCACAGTTCAACTTTGAAAACAATTTCAAATCCTGTTTCCTTACGCGGAAAATATTTCTGAATATTTATTCATTTCCACTGAAAATTTGCCGAGATAAAATACTTTAAAATAATATAAAATGCTTATCCAAAATATACTTAGTGATATTTAAAATAAAACTATTTTGAAACACTTGCTGAAATATTAGTTATAAAAATATTATACTAATGTCTCATATATAAAAAAATTCAAGTCCAAACTATTTTTTTGAATAAAATTAATAGATATGATACACCTATTTTAATATTCAATTTCTAAAACCAACATCAATTAAAATCTTTAAATCATTACTTCCATAATTAATTAAATAAATCTTTACTTTAAAGATTTACAAAATAACCTAAGAAACTAATTTCTCCAAAATATTCTTTTAAAACCAACCCTAGAGCTTTTAATTTGTATTTCGAAAGCTATCTTACAAAAAATACTCGGCTTTTCCGGGAAAATACACCTTCCTTTTTAAAATGGATTATTTTTTAATCAATTAATAAATACTTTTGGATTTATTTTAAATTTACGTTCCAAATCCATAAATTTCTTTCCACACTTTTAAAAATAAAACAATATATATTTTTAAAACAAATTTCCCTTTCTTTTCTAAACTTCCCATTTGTGGACTCAAATTTTTAGTTATCCACTAATTTATGATTTTCAAATCGATTCCCAAATATTAGTTACTTTTAACAAATCAACATCAAATTGATTTTCTAATTTATTTTCAAAACACCAAATCAAATTTCAAATTGATTCTCAAATTAATTTCAACACCAAATTTATTATCTTTTGAAACAAATTCCTTCTTTTGATTTATTTAATTTTCTAAAATTAATTTTCTATAAATTTTCTACTAAATTTCAAAAATCAAATTTTATTTATTTCTGGTATCTTACAATACCAAAAATATATCTAGCTAAATTATAGCCTTCAACGATTTAAATCACCATATAGACACACAACATATGAAAAAATATCAAATGTTTAAGGAATCCAGTTGGATTTCTCCAACCCGTTTCCCTTCATCCACAGACATTAGCACAACAATTAAATACGAATTCCACGTCGAGGTGGAATATCGCGGTATATGGGATTTATAAAATATCATCCGCTATTATGTGGCGCATAGGGTCTCATCCACTATATAATGCGGGAAATCAACAACTCCAAGTACATATATAATACCGATCCCACTTCGAGGTGCAATATCACGGTACATGGGATTTAAATATAATACTATCCGCTATTATGTGGCGCATAGGGTCTAAACTAATATATCTGATAATAAGTAATCATCCAAGCACACAATCAACAATTTTTAAATTTCACTATCACAATTCAACAATAATCAACAACTGAAATTTTCAATTATTATAATTTGAGTGAGAAGATCTCAACTTTAACAATGCATGCAATCTATTTTCCATCACGACTTGTTTTCTCCATTATTTTTTAACCTCGTATAACATTTATACAATTTCATTAGTATTCGAATAAATCGAACAATCAATTATCGTTTAATTTATTTACTTAACAAATTTTTTTTAACTAATTTTCCTTTTATAAATAATTTGGTAAAAAAAATTGACATAAGTTTATTAACCACATAAGTTATCTCAATAAAAAATTTTTAGTAAATAAAATGATGGAACAAGTTAATTAACGGTTTAATCACCTAATTCATTTTTAAAGTGAACTAGTAAACATGTATATATATTAATTATAAAATAATCTACATTGGTTTCATAAAATTATAATTTATATAAACTTTCGTATATTCAAAATTTTCAATTCTCAAATCTTATCTCTATACTTATATTTATTGAAAAATCTATATATATATATATATATATTAAATTTTTAAGTCTGCTTATATATCTTACTGGAATAAATTTTCTTTTTTCTGTACAAAACATATATATATACACCTGTTATGAAAAAATTAAATCAAACGAACGCAAATAAATACATTACCTCACTGCAAGCAAACATTGATTCCCAAACCACTGCTCACGAACGAGGCCTTCGATCTTCACCAAGCACCATACCACCTCCACGTGCCCACGCGAATACCAAGCCGAAATCGCGACCACCTCCTCTACTTGTCGCCGCCGCTGTGACAACCCATACTCAATGTTCACCAAACAACATCAAATTTGTATCGCCGAAGCTTGCAACAACATTAGATGATAAATAACACAGCGGAAAACAAAAGATGATATCACCGATACAACATGAATACAATATCCAATACATCAATTTGATACAACGATAATCATCAACATCAGAGAATATATGACACAAAAAATACAGCGGAACATGATACGATATGAGATAAGTCTTCAACAGAATGTAAAGCTGCAAACCCAATCCAAACTCCAAAGCCAAAGCCCCAAAACTTCAAGCTCGATCCACCATCAAGGTTGCACAAAGATAAGCAAGTGCAGCCCATGCACTCCAAAGACTCCAAAATGTGTCAAACAGAAAGCTGAAGGCTACCAAAACGACATTTACTACCTGACTATCTGAAAAACCAAACTCTAGACCGCTCGTGTAGGAAAATTATGGGCACCCAGAGTTTAGGAAGAGAACAATAAACTCCGAGGCAGTCATGGGACTGGTATGAGCAAACATAATCAGTTTGTCTTTGAAACAATCAAAAGAATTTAAATTTGAAATCTGCAATGCTTTTTGGAAAATGAAATTACATAAGGCCTCCCGGCACACACACAATGTAATCGCACACATGGGGAGATTTCTCCTTATGATAGTCAAACATGCTTACTACGCATAAAGTTTTTCGATATTATTACTAGTGCATAGTGGAAAACCTTACGAAAATATAATATAAATCCTATCCAGCATAGGTACCATTATACTATGCCTACTGTAGATGCAATTTTAAATGGCAGGTTCTACAACTAAAATCGTACAAGGCGCGTATTGGATGAATGGATTTCAAAAAGTGGTCAGGCCAAGGAACTTCCTATTGCCACATGGGAACGCCTCTGGCGGGACGCCCCGAGAACTTACCCAGCTCTCTGCCAACACAAGGCCGGTTGCCCCTTTCCCGGGAAGTAAAACCTAAGATATGCCACCCTCGGTCCTTTGGGACCTTTATCCGAGGATTCTCTATACCAACAACATCACATAGTAATAAATTTTCTACAGTGCCCACATGAGTAAGTATCTGGGCTCCATACCATGATACTACCCTTTTCTAGAAGGAATGGTCGTACCCTAGGGGAGCTACCCCTGAAACCTTGCCGCATCTTTCCTGTTTCGACCATTACAGGTTTGTAAGGCTCGATGAGATCTCATCCACAAAGCTACACTTTTTCACAAAGCCATGCTTTGATCAACAAATGATCAGCAGCACTTCGTATGCCACATTACCAAATTGGGAATGTACCACTAATAACCGTCAACTACATAACCTCTGAGCTCGTACATCTCAAAGAAGGGTGTTAATCTACGAGAATAAATTCTCCGCCACCAAGCAAAAATGTATTTGTTAGAAACTAGTTTTACATCTCAAAGTGTAATGTCAGACACACATCCATACAAGTCTGTCTCGGGTTCGAACAGAACCGAGGGCACTTCCAAAGAAGCCCTTGCAAATCCGGGTGTCCACATTCCCGATCGGACTTCGCATCACTTAGGAAATCTCTTTACCGTAGCTACTCAGTGCAGAGACAATCGATAGGTCATCCAATCGCTCTTGCAAATACCCGGTCTTCACCACCAGTCTTCAAATGCTATCCATAACGACTTATCATTATTCAGAATGGGTTATATGACATAATGTCATCTTCCGGCTAAAGCGAATAATGAGCGTAAAATTTAAAAACATATGGATATAGGATTTCAGTTAAGTCACAACTTTAAAATTCAAAACTTTCTTTCAAATGGTTTATACAAATTACCATTTCAAATCTTTAAACGAAAAGATTTATTTCACAAAGTTCACCCAGTTTTACAAAGATCCATTCATGGATTTCAAAACAATTTCCATTTTAATTGGATTAACTCATTCAATCTTTAAATTAAAGATTTAACTTATAGTTTTCAATACTGTTTCCTAAGATTCATTCATAATTTGGAAAACCGTTTCATTTCAAATTTGAAATTCCTATAGTACAAATTGGAAATTCATTCCTTATATGAAAGCTTTTATCATATGAAAACAAACAGTTTTCATTTTGGAAAAAACCGATTTCAATTATACAAGTTATGGTTTTTCAAACTTGGGTTAAATTTAATTCCCAAAACAACACTTTAAAAATGGTTTAATAACCCATATAAACTTGTATAACCTTTTACATCATAAATTCTCAAAGTAGAATTCAATATCAAATTTTTGAATTCAAATTTAGATCCAATTCCAAAACTAAATAAAGTTGTTCAAAAATAAATTTTATCTTTAAAATTCCTTCCCAAAAGCTTTTCACTTTAAATCCGATCTATTACTAAAACCATTTAGATTCAAAAATTCAATTTTTAAAATTGTTTTAAAAATCTACGACATAACCAATTTTATTTGTATGTGTATAATTATGGTCCAGGGTTTTACACAATAGTGCACAACATCAATCATATCAATATCGATAAGCGGTATAACCCATAACGTTTATCTCCATTCACAGATTCATAGATAAAGTAAATTTATCAATCACGAAGATTCATCATTACGATTCGATGTGGGTTTCGGATAACCAACTGGAATCCGACTCCCTATCGCATCGAAATTCAAATGTCATTTTACGGGTCAAGGGGTTTTCATATTCATACAATAGTTTATTCATCATAGATATAACAGCTCAGTACGAAGCATTACATAACATCACATCACATATCAAATATATTAATCCATCACACATCACTCAATACAATCATACATCTTTAATTAAGATGAATAAATCATGTGGTTTTAAATTTATTACCCACATAATTACTTTCATTATTAAATTTTTTTTAATCAACGATTTATTATCATTAATTTCAATTAATTAAGTTTTAATCACCTTCATTAATTAATCATTTCTTAATTAATTAACCCTTAATTGTAATTAATTAAATCTTAATTACTTTTATTAATTAATTATTCCTTAATTAATTACTTTAATTAATAAACCCTTAATTATTAATTAAATCTTAATTATAATTTACTATCCTTAATTGATTACGTAATAAATTTATTATTATTCCTTAATTAATTAAAAAAATTAATTACCTTAACTAATTTATCATATTAATTAATTATTATTTAAATTAATTAACCTTTAACATTTGATTATTCAACCTTCAATTTTAATTATCTACTCTTAATTATTTTCGCTAAGTAATTATTTTAATCAATTGTTCATTAATTACTTGATTAATTAAACTTTGATTATTAATCAATTTTATCTTAATTAATTTCACTTAGTAATTAGCTTTCAAGTATTATATTTTCTGTAACAACCCGCATATTTATCGATTTTATATTTAAATATTTTATTTAAATATTTTGTCGTTAATCAGATATTGGTCCGAAAAGCTACGTTATGCAAACGGTCAAATTAGGACCCAAGACCACTTCCATTGAGTTCGAATTGCCGTTTACAATCTTTTTAAGTATAAACTTTGATATTGTAACGAACGCGATTTTTCGTCCACGAAAAACCGAATCGTTAGGGTTTAAGAAGAAGAAAAAGGTAGAAGAAGACAGAAAAAAATAAAATAGAATAGAACAGAAAGAAATAACGGAGCAACATCAGAATCTCACAATCGCAGCGGAACAATATATAATAGATAAATGAATAATCTTTAAACAAAGCACTATAACAGTTATTACATTACATCACATTACATTTCATTACATCATCAGAGTGTACAACAACAAACAACATCAACAGCGGAAAAGAAATATTATACACTAGTAATACGCCATGCCATCCAGCTTGCCTCCAGCAACTCCTGAATTCCAGAATATCCTGATAAACCTTTACTCTTGACTGCCCGTGTGGAAATTGATGGGCACCCAGAGTTTAGGAAGGAAAAAAATAAACTCCGAGTCAGTCATGTGACTGGTGTGAGAACTAAAACAGTTTATTTTTCTTTAAAATCAAAATAGAGGAATATTTTTAAAGTCAATTCGCAATTCTTTTAAAAATGAGACTACCATAAGGCCTCCCGCACACACACACACAATGCAAACGCAGAATCGGAGGAGATTTCTCCTTATAATAGTCAAAGATGCTTGATACACACTAAAAAGAAACATTTGATATTATTACTAGTGCATGGTGTAGGAAAAATTCATTTCGAAAGTAAAGATATAAATCTTAGCCAAAATACGACCATTACCGTATGTCTACTATGGCTACCATGTTCAATAGCAAGTTACCGCCACATTCCATGGCAGGTTATACGACTAAAACCGTACAAGCTTCGTATTGTTTCTTTGGATTTCCAACAAATGGTTAGGCCAAGGAACTTCCCATTGCCACATGGAAACGCCTCTGGAAAGACGTCCCGAGAACCTAACCGGATCTCTGCCAACACAATGCCGGTTTACCTTTCAAACTAGGTAACTACTGACACGAATATGTCATCCCCCGATCGTAACCGATCTATCCGAGGATCCTCGATTTCCAACAACCACAAAATTGCAGCAACAACATAGGTTAAATATCCGTGCTCCATACCATGATACCACCTCTATCCAGAAGGAATGACATACACTAAATGGTCGCTACCCCCTAATAACCTTGCCGCATCCTTCCTGTTTTGACCATTTCCGGGGAGTGAGGTCCGACGAAGTCTCATCCACAAAGCCACGCTTTATACAAAAGCCGTGCTTTGGTTCAACAAATGATCATAGAAATGATCACCAAGATAAATGATCAAACAAATGATCATATCAAATGATCAGACAATGATCATTTCGCGGCAACACTCAGCATGCCACACTACCAAATTGGGAGTATATCACTAATAACCTTCAACTACATCACCTCTGAGCTTATACGTCTCAAAGAAGGGTGTTAAGCTAAGAGAATAAATTCTCCGCCACCAACAGAAATATATTTGAAAGAAATCAGCTTTATATTTCAACTTGTAATGTCAGACATACAATCCATACAAGTCTGTTCCGGGCTCGAACAGAACCGAAGGCACTTACAAAGAAGTCCTTGCATTCCGGATAATTTCTAATCACGTCTGGACTTCCCGTCACAAAGGGTGATAAAACCTCTATATCGGAGATCAGCCGATGCAGAGTAACTGAACGGTAATCCTTCCGTTTTCAAAAATATCTGGTCTTCAACACCGGTCATCAAATGCAATCCATTACGACGTATCACATATTCGGAATGGGTTATGCGACCCCAAGGTCCTTTCCCGGCTAACCCGAATAGTGAGCGCTTATATTAAAAATAAGTGTGGCATTCAATTTCAAACAATCACAACAAATACCTATTTAAAGACAAATATTGATAGTCGGATTATTTAACTATCAATAGGCATTCTCAACATCACCAAATTCCAAATAATTTCCCAAATTATTTACTTTCCAAAATATCTTTACTAGATATATCTTTCCACACTCCAAAAATAAATCAACGTTTATTTTTAATCAAATTCCCCTTTCCATTTATAAATTCCATAGTGAATTTACATTCCAACATATTTATGAATATATGATTCCAAATCAATTTGTAATATTCATTTTCAATTTGTCTTCAAAAATATAAATTCTCAAAACGTTTCATTTCACATTGGAAAAACATTTCCGTACTTATTTATTAATAAGTAATTCACAAATCCATTTATTTTCAATACTTAGAAAATATTCAATATACTTAATATCGAAATTAAGTATATATTTCATTCCTTAAGGAAAACATTCACTTAACATATTTATTTGGGTCAAAACGAATGTAGCGTAAAACATCGTTACGATGACCAAAAATCACTAGTATAGTGATTCGAAATTTAAATAGATATATAAATCCCAATACTATACAAAACATTTCCTTTCGGAAACCATTTAATATAACAATAGTGTTATAGTCCACCATTTCCTTCTTTCTCGAAAACGTCTATTTCAACAATGAATGTTGAAATGTTTTCGATGTTTACACATTTTAAAACATCGTTAAAACGATTAACTTCACTTTATAATATTCATTTTCCCAAACATATCCATTTTATTTGATAATATATTCCCTGTCCAAAAACGTGAATATACTTCCTTAACCAATTTCAACTTTCAATTTATCAAATTCCATTGATTTTGAATTTATAAACAATGTCTATAAATTCCATTTCTATATTTTATAACTACTTCGTTTTAGAAATCTCCTTTATTAACCAATTCTATTTATATTCCATTTACGTGTCGAAATCCGGTTTATAAGTAAATTACTTATAATTCATTTATTCACAAATCCATTCTTTTATATCAACACTAATTTATAAATCAAAAATCCTTTTTTACTTATGAATCTAGGTTCAAACTTTATTTTAACACTTATAAAAAGCTCGTTTTATAATTTCTATATTTTAATTTATAAATATCAATTTTATACAACTTTTATATAAATTGTTTATAATAATTCAAAAATCCCAATTTAACTAAACTTATTCTTTTAATAATTTAAAAATCGTTATTTAAAGCTTATATACTTCAAAATCATACTTAAGTATTATTTTCCAAAAATCATAACTTTTACGAAAATAAAAGTATAACGTTTATTTATTTTAACAATTCAAAATTTAATAAAACGTATACTTTCGAAAATCACTTTAAAATTCCTTTTATAACCAAAAATCATTATTTTAAAACATCAGAAATGGATCCGATGATGCAGCAACACCCAATAGTCAATCACGACATCCAAATATCATATATCGATATGATAATCAACAAATATCACAATATCTGTAAATAAATCAATACAGTTGAGGAATCCAGTTGGATCCCTCCAACCTGTTTCCCTTCATCCAAAGATGTTAGCACAATACCAATTCCGCTCCAGTACGGAATTATCGCGGTATATGGGATTTATAAATCTTATCCGCTTAATAGGTGGCACAATAGGGTCTCATCCGCTATATACTGCGGGAAATCAATTCCAAGTACATAAATAATACCAATTTCACTGTTTATGAAATATTCGCGGTATATGTTTTTAATAAATAACATCATAACGGTGCATAATGTCTATTTTAACAATCAATAGATAACAATCATCATTCATACATGCATTCAAATTTTTTAAATATAACTATTTAAAATTAAAATCGAAACCGATTCGATTGAGTGAGAAGTTCTCACCTTGGTTTATTTCCGTTTCAGCTTTTATTTCAATAAAATTAAACGTGCGTTTAATTTTACCCGAAATTTTTGCTATCTCCAAACGACTCCAATCCAATTCCATAGCGTAGTGCTCGTCCATATGATTCCAACGCAACTGGTTTCGCGCGTTTTCGACCTCGTATGAAAAAGATATGAATTTTCAAAGTTACACGAATTTATATTCATAAATTTTACAACTTATTTTTATATTTTTAAACCTAATTATCCAGGACGGTAGGATCCCATCTCCCTGCATCCAAGCCGTCCCACCTTCATCTTCCACGTGCACATTCTTTCTCTACAGGTTATAGCCGTGTAACATGAACCCATCTTGCAAACTAGGGTTAAATTTTTGCAAGCTAATCGAACCCCTAGAACTCGATCAACTATCACCACGTCGAAGCCCTTCGAGCAAGTTACCTTCGGCCACCCCCCTGTGAAGCTCGGCCTCCCCTAATGCACGCGCCACGAGGACAAACGGCTGACCTTCCTACTGAAACTACTATCGATGCAATGCGTGAAACCCCATCTCGATCGTATGGATCTAAAGATCTTGTCGAGCACTACAACATTGTAGTTAACGCTTTCTCGAATCGATGCATAGATTTGAAGAAATTAAGGCGAGAAGAATGGAGCATTTCTGTCCTTAGAAATTAAAATTGGCGGCCGGTTAAAATTAGGGTTAGGGTTTTAAGAATTTGCAAAAGTGACAAATCCGAGGCCTTATATAGAAAATTTCCAAAATACTATTCATCCCGGATTTTCCGAACTCCAAACGAAGCGTGCCGGTTGGCATTCCTAAGGTTTACCCCGCGTTCCGAACACAATGGAACATGTTTTGGGAGCTAATTCGGTCATCTGTGCGAGTTATGGCAATAAACGTTCAATTTAAATTAAACCGATTTAAACTAATTTCTAGGCGTTTTGGCTTGCACCGGACAAACGGTAAATCCGATTGACACGAAATTTGAAACCTTACAATAATATCACATTACGGATCCGATGAAACTAGTTTCATCAAAATCCGAGACTGTTGGAAAAATGGCTATTTTAACTCGCCAAATAAATATAAAAACAATTTCGATGCGTTTCGAGCTGCCACGTTCAAACGACAACTCCGATTGCTACGAAAATTGAAATTCGATAATAACAAACTATTACGGATCCAATGAAACTAGTTTCGTCCAATTCTAAGATTGTTCGAAAAACGGCTAATTTCACTAGTCGATTAAATATTAAAATATTCAATTTTCACAGATTAACTCTTAATTCGATTTTAAAAGTTCTATAACATCACTATAACTCCAATATGATTAAATAAAATTTTACAAATCATTTTCAATCATATTTAACCCAATTTTCAATTATTTCTGTAATTTCACATATTAAATTATTGAATTAATCATCCAATTAAATCCAATTTTCGAAAAAAAATTATTCGACTTATAAATTCACTAATTAATATTTAAAATTAATTTAATATACGAATTTTAATTATCAGAAATTCTGGGTCGTTACATACTTCCCCCCTTAAAAGAATTTCGCCCTCGAAATTACCAAGTAAGAAAAATTTACAGAATCCATTAACTTTCTAAAACAAACCGTTCAATTTAGATTTTTCAAATCTCTTAAGTGTTTAACTTTCCCAAAATTCATAGTTAAACTCCTTACAAAATCAATACTAAGTTTCCAAATCCAAACTTAGTTATCAAAAATTTCCAATTTTCTCAGAAATATTCTAACGCCTTAAATTTTCGGAAAAATTCGCCAGAGTCTCCTTTGCGCGGCTCGATCCGGAAAAAAAAATGACAGTGTATATATCACAAATATACATCTCATCAAGTGATGAGGCATCCCGCAGGGAAAAAATGTAAAAGTACGGTATGTAATCCAAGATATGTACCTTATTTATATTATTAGTGAGAATATATGGCTAATATAGCACGAAAGCGAGCTCCAAAAGCGAAGCAAGCGCAATCCGCACCTGCTAAACACTCAACAACAACATGAGAATCATGCATATATGAAAATAGTATTAATATACAACATATAGCAACACAACAACTACATTTGCCAACATAGCAAGTGGAACAAAACAACAAATGCAAACATCAACCAACTATCATCCATAACCAAATCAATATTCATTCATATTCTCATTAAAATTCAATGAATTTGTTTTCAATTTAAATCACATTTGATTTATTTACATTGGATTTACTAATATTCATTCATATTCAATTTTAATTAGTTTGCATTCACTAATTTACATTCATATTAGTTCACTTCCTAATCAAATTCAATTCTGTTTAAATTCATTCTCTTCCAAGTTGGATTCAATTACTTTAGCTTCTAATTTTGCTAATTCAATTTCACTAACACTTAATGAATTTATGGACAATCAACTAATAATTATATAACAACCAATGTATATCCAACATAACCAAATTTATTAAATTTACAGTCAATTTGGTTCAACACTCTTAATTCAATTGGTTGATATTAAATTGATTTACATTCAATTATTCCATTATCTTTAAATGAACTAACACTTACATTCATTGTTTCATATCAATTATTTATATTCAATTGATTAACATTCCAAGTTGAATTTCATTTATATAACTCAGGTTCACATTCATAAATTCATTTCATTAATTCACTTATTAATTTACTTTGTCACCAAAAATCAACTTCATTCGACATCACTTAAGTTATATACCATTTCAAACATCTTATCAAATCCAAATCTATTTATTTAACTTTCCTTTTGTTAAATTTCAAATCACATGTCTTTGATGACAACTCAAATTTGTTTCAACTTGTATTTTATTGATTTACTTATACTTCCTTTAATTTAACTCCATCCTTTAAGTTAAATTTATTCTATTAAAACTCAAATTGTATAAGTTATCAACTCATTTATCATTCCCATAAATATTTTAAATAGGATTCCAGAGTCTTTTCAACCTTTCAAAACCATTTTTGAAATTAATTCAAATTATCTTTTGAATTTCCAAAACCAAATCCAATTCTTCCAAACAACTTCCATTTAAAGTAATCTGGAAGCAATGCCTCTTTTGGAAACCCGAAAATGAACATCGATGATGTCATGATCATCATTGGAATTATTTTCCAACGACCGAAAAGAGTTAGAGCTTTGATTTCTCCAAAACAATTGTCCAAAATATCAAATCCTTTAAAAACATTTCTCTGGAATTTTGTTTTTAGATTATAAATCACATTTATACATCTTTTACTTGTATAATTTTACTTCTTATATATAAGATTATTTCACAAGTGTAAATTATTTTAATTATAACTTCATACTTATAATTTGATTGCTTATACAATTCATTCTTTTACAATTGTTGTTTTAATTAAACTTATTCAATAACCAAACAATCAATTCATATACACTTTAAATAATTCTGAAAAATTATTCCTTTATACATATAAAATATAATCAAGGTAAAATTATTTCATTTACCCAATTCAAAATGATACTATGTCGACTTGCCTCGTTTAAGTGTTTAGAAATCCCTATCGATAATATGGCGTCCCATCTACCGACCAAAATTCACAAACAGCTCAACGGATAAGCAAACACAATATAAAACAATTTATATTCACTAACAAATACGCACTTATATCTATTATTACACTCAAACTCATTCTAGAGTACTACTGACTCTATCTCTAATGAGTTATACCCAACAGAGCAATGGTTGTCGCTTAACCATATGCTCTGATACCAAATGTAACAAACGCGGTTTTTCGTCCATGAAAAACTGAATCGTTAGGGTTTAAGAAGATGAAAAATGTAGAAGAAGACAGAAAAAATAGAATAGAATAGAAAGAAATAACGGAACAACATCAGAATCTCACAATCGCAGCGGAACAATATATAATAGATAAATGAATAATCTTTAAACAATGAACTATAACAGTTGTTACATTACATCACATTACATTTCATTACATCATCAGAGTGTACAACAACAAACAACATCAACAACGGAAAAGAAATATTATACACTAGTAATACGCCGTGCCATCCGGCTTGCGTCCAGCAACTCCTCAATTCCAGAATATCCTGATAAACCTTTACTCTTGACTGCCCGTGTGGAAATTGGTGGGCACCTAGAGTTTAGGAAGGAAAACAATAAACTCCGAGTCAGTCATGTGACTGGTATGAGAACTAAAACAGTTTATTTTTCTTTAAAATCAAAATAGAGGAATATTTTTAAGGTCAATTCGTAATGCTTTTAAAAATGAGACTACCATAAGGCCTCCCGCACACACACACACAATGCAAACGCAGAATCGGAGGAGATTTCTCCTTATGATAGTCAAAGATGCTTGATACGCATTAAAAAGAAACATTTGATATTATTACTAGTTCATAGTGTAGGAAAAATTCATTTCGAAAGTAAAGATATGAATCTTAGCCAACATACGACCATTATCGTATGTCTACTATGGCTACCATGTTCAATAGCAAGTTACCGCCACATTCCATTGCAGGTTCTACGACTAAAACCGTACAAGTTTCGTATTGTTTCTTTGGATTTCCAACAAATGGTCAGGCTAAGGAACTTCCTATTGCCACATGGAAACGCCTCTGGAAAGACGTCCCGAGAACCTAACCGGATCTCTGCCAACACAAGGCCGGGTTACCTTTCAAACTAGGTAACTACTGACATGAATATGTCATCCCCCGATCGTAACCGATCTATCCGAGGATCCTCGATTTCCAACAACCACAAATTTTGCAACAACAACATAGGTTAAATATCTGGGCTCCATACCATGATACCACCTCTATCCAGAAGGAATGACATACACTAAAGGGGCGCTACCCCCTAATAACCTTGCCGCATCCTTCCTGTT
The DNA here is from genome assembly GCA_030765085.1 of Allium cepa. NCBI lineage: Eukaryota > Viridiplantae > Streptophyta > Magnoliopsida > Asparagales > Amaryllidaceae > Allium > Allium cepa. The sequence goes on along the minus strand of CM060939.1, from coordinate 861,606,530 downwards.
TTGACCATTTCCGGGGTGGAGGTCCAACGAAGTCTCGTCCACAAAGCCACGCTTTATACAAAAGCCGTGCTTTGGGTCAACAAATGATCATAGAATTGATCACCAAGATAAATGATCAAACAATTGATCATATCACAAATGATCGGACAATGATCATTTCACAGCAACACTCAGCATGCCACACTACCAAATTGGGAGTATATCACTAATAACCTTCAACTACATAACCTCTGAGCTCAAACGTCTCTGAGAAGGGTGTTAAGCTAAGAGAATAAATTCTCTACCACCAACAGAAATATATTTGAAAGAAATCAGCTTTATATCTCAACTTGTAATGTCAGACATACAATCCATACAAGTCTGTTCCGGGCTCGAACAGAACCGAAGGCACTTACGAAGAAGTCCTTGCATTCCGGATAATTTCTAATCACGTCTGGACTTCCCGTCACTAAGGGTGACAAAACCTCTATATCGGAGATCAGCCGATGCAGAGTAACTCAACGGTAATCCTTCCGTTTTCAAAAATATCCGGTCTTCAACACCGGTCATCAAATGCAATCCATTACGACGTATCACATATTCGGAATGGGTTATACGACCCCAAGGTCCTTTCCCGGCTAACCCGAATAGTGAGCGCTTATATTAAAAATAAGTGTGGCATTCAATTTCAAACAATCACAACAAATACCTATTTAAAGGTAAATATTGATAGTCGTATTATTTAACTATCAATAGGCATGCTCAACATCACCAAATTCCAAATAATTTCCCAAATTATTTACTTTCCAAAATATCTTTACTAGATATATCTTTCCACACTTAAAAATAAATCAACGTTTATTTTTAATCAAATTCCCCTTTCCATTTATAAATTCCATAGTGAATTTCATTCCAACATATTTATGAATATATGATTCCCAAATCGATTTCTAATATTCATTTTCAAATTGTCTTCAAAAATATAAATTCTCAAAACGTTTCATTTCACATTGGACAAACATTTCCGTACTTATTTATTAATAAGTAATTAACAAATCCATTTATTTTCAATACTTAGAAAATATTCAATATACTTAATATCGAAATTAAGTATATATTTCATTCTGTAAGGAAAACATTCACTTAACACATTTATTTGGATCAAAACGAATGTAGCGTAAAACATCGTTACGACGACCCAAAATCACTAGTATAGGGATTCGAAATTTAAATAGATATATAAATCCCAATACTATACAAAACATTTCCTTTCGGAAACCATTTACTATAACAATAGTGTTATAGTCCACCCTTTCCTTCTTTCTCGAAAACGTCTATTTCAACAATGAATGTTGAAATCTATGTTTTCGATGTTTACACATTTTAAAACATCGTTAAAACGATTAACTTCACTTTATAATATTTATTTTCCCAAACATATCCATTTTATTTGATAATATATTCCCTGTCCAAAAACGTGAATATACTTCCTTAACCAATTTCAACTTTCAATTTATCAAATTCCATTGATTTCGAATTTATAAACAATGTCTATAAATTCCATTTATATATTTTATAACTACTTTGTTTTAGAAATCTCCTTTATTAACCAATTCTATTTATATTCCATTTACATGTCGAAATCCGGTTTATAAGTAAATTACTTATAATTCATTTATTCACAAATCCATTCTTTTATATCAACACTAATTTATAAATCAAAAATCCTTTTTTACTTATGAATCTAGGTTCAAACTTTATTTTAACACTTATAAAAAGCTCGTTTTATAATTTCTATATTTTAATTTATAAATATCAATTTCATACAACTTCTATATAAATTGTTTATAATGATTCAAAAATCCCAATTTAACTAAACTTATTCTTTTAGTAATTTAAAAATCTTTATTTAAAGCTTAATACTTAAAAATCATACTTAAGTATTATTTTCCAAAAATCATAACTTTTACGAAAATAAAATTATAACGTTTATTTATTTTAACAATTCAAAATTTAATAAAACGTATACTTTCGAAAATCACTTTAAAATTCCTTTTAAAACCAAAAATCATTATTTTAAAACTTCAGAAATGGATCCGATGATGCAGCAGCACCAAATAGTCAATCACGACATACAAATATCATATATCGATATGATAATGAACAAATATCACAATATCTGTAATTAAATCAATACAGTTGAGGAATCCAGTTGGATCCGTCCAACCTGTTTCCCTGCATCCAAAGATGTTAGCATAATAACAATTCCGCTCCAGTACGAAATTATCGCGCTTTATGGGATTTATAAATATTATCCGCTTAATAGGCGGCGCAATAGGGTCTCATCCGCTATATACTGCGGGAAATCAATTCCAAGTACATAAATAATACCAATTTCACTGTTTATGAAATATTCGCGGTATATGTTTTTAATAAATAACATCCGCTTACTAACGGCGCATAATGTCTATTTTAACAATCAATAGATAACAATCATCATTCAAACATGCATTCTAAAAATTTAAATATAACTATTTAAAATTAGAATCGAAATCGATTCGATTAAGTGAGAAGTTCTCACCTGGGTTTTATTTCCGTTTCAGCTTTTATTTCAATAAAATTAAACGTGCGTTTAATTTTACCCGAAATTTTCGCTAGCTCCAAATGACTCCAACCCAACTCCATAGCGTAGTGCTCGTCCAAACGATTCCAACGCAACTGATTTCGCGCGTTTTCGACCTCGTATGAAAAAGATATGAATTTTCAAAGTTACACGAATTTATATTCATAAATTTTACAACTTATTTTTATATTTTTAAACCTAATTATCCAGGACCGTAGGATCCCATCTCCCTGCATCCTAGCTGTCCCTCCTTCATCTTCCACGCACACGTTCTTTCTCTACAGATTTTAGCCGTGTAACATGAACCCATCTTGCAAACTAGGGTTAAATTTTTGCAAGCTAATCGAACCCCTAGAACTCGATCAACTATCACCACGTCGAAGCCCTCCGAGAAAGCTACCTTCGGCCACCCCCCTGTGAAGCTCGGCCTCCCCTATTGCACGCGCCACGAGGACGAACGGCCGACCTTCCTACTGAAACTGCAATCGATCCAATGCGTGAAACCACATCTCGACCGTATGGATCTGAAGATCTTGTCCAGCACTACAACATTGTAGTTAATGCTTTCTCGGATCGATGCATAGATTTCAAGAAATTAAGGCGAGAAGAATGGACCATTTCTGTCCTTAGAAATTAAAAATGGCGGCCGGTTAAAATTAGGGTTAGGGTTTTAAGAATTTGCAAAAGTGACAAATCCAAGGCCTTATATAGAAAATTTCCAAAATACTATTCATCCCGGATTTTCCGAACTCTAAACGAAGCATGCCAGTTGGCGTTCTGAAGGATTACCCCGCGTTCCGAACACAATGGAACGTGTTTCGGGAGCTAATTGGTCATCTGTGCGAGTTATGGCAATAAACGTTCAATTTAAATTAAACCGATTTAAACTAATTTCTAGGCGTTTTGGCTTGCATCGGACAAACGGTAAATCCGATTGACACGAAATTGGAAACCATACAATAATATCACATTACCGATCCGATGAAACTAGTTTCGTTGAAATCCAAGACTGTTGAAAAAATGGCTATTTTAACTCGCCAAATAAATATTAAAACAATTTCGATGCGTTTCGAGCTGCCACGATCAAACGACAACTCTGATTGCTACGAAAATTGAAATCCAATAATAACAAACTATTACAGATCTAATGAAACTAGTTTCGTTCAATTCTGAGGCTGTTCGTAAAACGGCTAATTTCGCTAGTCGATTAAATATTAAAATATTCAATTTTCACAGATTAACTCTTAATTCGATTTTGAAAGTTCTATAACATCACTATAACTCCAATATATTAAAAAAAAAATTACAAATCATTTTCAATCATATTTAACCCAATTTTCAATTATTTCTGTAATTTCACATATTAAATTATTGATTTAATTATCCAATTAAATCCAATTATTCGAGAAAAAAATATTCGACTTATAAATTCACTAATTAATATTTAAAATTAATTAAATATACGAATTTTAATTATCAGAAATTCTGGGTCGTTACAGATATGTTTGGGGTTAGTGGAATTTCACTAACTTTTCCCGCTTTGGACTTTAGGTTGGTTTAGCCTATTAAACCTAAGTTCCAACCACTTCTCCTGATCTCTTCATAAATTCCTACCTAACTCTAGTTTTAGCATTAATGGTGAGTGGAAAGGGAAATTAAAATTCCAAGCCCAAGTTCATTAGCAAATTCAACATCCAACTCCAAAATCAAAGTAAAGACATTGGATTCAAGCTTGTAGTTGCTTCTCTATTGACTTCAAGCTTCTTCTTCATTGAATTTGTGCAAAGGTGAGATTTTTATCTCACAATTCTAGTCTATAACTATATTGGACTGTTAGGAATGATTCCCCATCACTTTATCATATACATTTGCATTTGGTTTGGATTGGATTGGAGAAAAACCGCAATTTTTGGTGTTTTAGGCGAAAAACTGCAGTTAGGTCATTCTGCTTATGCTAGGTCGTTCGCATGGAAAAGTCTCGGCCTGCATATTTCGTTCGCCCTTAAGTCGTAGGTCGCTATGCACTAGGTCGTAGGTCGCTCGGCACTAGGTCGTAGGTCGCTTGGCTATGGGTTGTCCGGTCTTGGCTAGCTCGGTTATAGGTCGTTACCTCTACGTCGTTAGACCTTTATACTTCAGGTCATTGCTCGGCCTTGCCACATAGGTCGCTCGGCTTTTGTTCCATTTGGTTGCGAACCTCGATAGGTCGCGTACCCCCTTAAGTCGCTCGACCACTAGATCGCGAACACTTCTAGGTCGCTCGACCTCTTTAACTCGTAAGTCGCTCGCCTCTTCTAACCCGCGAGTTCCTTAAGTCGCTCGCCTCCCTTATGTGACTCAGCTGGTTGAGTCGCACCACACCTTAGCTCGGCCGCATTAGGTCACGTACATTTTAGGTCGCATGACCACAGGGTTGCTCCAGTTAGGTCGAACCCTGTAGAGGGGGTGTTTCCCCCGCACCCCCACCTTTGGGGGTTGCCACCCCCTTGGACGCCCCCTCTGTAGGGGATCTTATCTGAAAACATTCAACAGAATTTGCTTTGTTGAGATGCTGAGTTGACCATTCTTCGAGACAAACTATCTTTGGCTTCTCGGTCGATTTTATGGTATCACGACCGTGCTAAAAAGGCGGGATAACAACTTTAGAAATATGAAGGTTTCAATACTAGTAGTAAATATCAAAACTCTTTCAACAAAATGATTTCAACTCTATTTTCAATAACAAAGCTCTTTTCTTAAATCGTTTTCCAATCTACTAGTATATACAAACCTTTACCTCACTCAGATGAGAAATCTAATTAAACGGCTTAGTAAAACAAGTGGTATGAAATGCCTGCGTTCACTTTGTCGGTTAATTCTTGGACTTGTTCGATTGAACCTCTTGTGACAATTTTCTAGTGAAGATTTACAGTTTGTTCGTAAATATTTAAGCTAAGCAATTGGTTATGGGACACGATGATAGACTTTTATATTTACTAGCTTAGTGTAATTGACACTTCTCGTTGATCATGACAATCATTTTATGATTTAGACTAGAAATTGTGCGATGTCTCTTTGTTTGCAAGGTTAGACTAGACCACATGGGTGTGATTCCGACTCATGTATATCTCTTTGTCCGCAAGGTTAGTCTAGACACCATTTGTGTGATTCCACTCACATATACCTTTTTGTTGCGAGGTTAGGCTAGACACCATTTGTGTGATTCCACTCACACATACCTTTTTGCTTTTTGGTTAGCCCAGACCTCATCCGGGTGATTCCGACTCATCCATATGGGGTAGCTCCACATGGTCTTCGGACTGTCATGTGATAGGCCTCTTTCCCTTTTTCTGTGATTTCTTATAACATCCCGGAATTTTTAACATGGGATATGTGAACATTTAATTCGTTTTAAATGTTTACTATGGGTTTAAGATTTATTTTGAACTAAAAGGATTGGTTTAAACCATAATAACAAGTTAAAATTTCTAAGGTGAAAATTTAATTTGAAATTGAACAATAATAATTTAAATATTCAGGATTGAAATAAAAGTAAATCTGGATGTAAATAGTGATAAAAATGGTTTTAAAAATTTATTTTGAGTTATTTGAGTGTAAATAGCGTGGTGGAAATTTTAGAAGAATTTTAAAGTCGATAAATTAATAATTGGGATTTTATATCAATTTAAAAATGAATTTAATAATATAAAAACGCAATTTATCGGATTTTGATTCGAAATGAGTCAAAATGATTGTTAATGTGTTTATGAGTGTTATATGATTTATCGTTAAGTTAATAAAATTTTAGAAAGTGAAAATTGAGCGTTTTTGATAATTTTGAAAATCGCCCAATTAAATAGACGAGTTAAAATAGCCTTCCGGGGCACAGTCTCGGAATTCGACGGAACCAGTTCCATTGGATTCGTAATATTTAGTTATTATCGGATTTCAATTTTCGTAGCAATCGGAGTTGTCGTTTGACCGTGGCAGCTCGAAACGCGTCGAAATCGTTTTAATCGGTTTAAATTAAAATTGATCGTTTAATTCCGTAACTCGCATATACGACCAAGTTATCTTGCCAAACCTGTTCCATTGCGTCCAAAACGCGGAAAATCCTTAGGAACGCCTGTCGGCACGCATTGTTTGAAGATCGTTTGTAAAAGTTGCTTTATATCGGTTTTAATAGTAAAATAATATTATATAAACGTTTATAATAATTACAAACCCTAATCTATATCTCCAGGCCGCCGCTGTTCATGTTCTATGGCCGAAAACGCTTCTTTATTCTCCCTCGATTTTCATGCAATCCATGCGACGATTCCAGAAATTTTCAACTGGAAAAGGGAAGAGATCCTCGAGATCTATAGATCCAACGGTCGGGATCATCACAGGCGTGGCGAAGAGGAAGAGGTGGAGGTGAGCTCGTCCACCGTTCGGTCACGATTTGTGAGGGAGAGGGGGGGGCGAGTTCGGCCGTGTTTTGGTCAGGGGGTGTGACGCGGAGGGCTTCAAGGTGGCTAGCTTCGATCGAGCTCGATGGCGTTGGAGTAGCATCGGTTTCGAACCCTAATCGGCAATTTATGGGTTCGAACTTCTGGAGTGACGCGTGTGAGGTAGGAGAGGGAGCGGCCGCGTGTTTCCTTCGGTAAAGCAAAATAATAATAATAATAATATATATTTGTTTTAAATTTATATTCAAGGTTTAAAAATTTATATCTTCTACATATGTTATCGGAATTTGACGAAACAGGAAACGCCAGGATCGCAGAGTCGAACACTATGCAGCGGTGCAGATCCGGATTCATTCCGGGCAAGTAGAAATTTGGGTTAAATCGAACGTCGTTCGGTTTAATTTAAATTTCGAACGCTCGCCGAAACTCAATGTGAGTTATTCTCACTCACATCTGGATATTGGATGATTTAAATAATAAATATTTAAATATCTGTGTGATTGGTTGTATATTATTGTTCCTATCAGTCTGGATTGATATTTATATATATGCGTTGTGCTAATATTTGTGGATGCAGGGAAAACAGGTTGGAGGGATCCAACTGGATTCCTCACATTATAATAATTATCCTTATAATTGATGTTGTGATCTGTTTTCATATTGTGATTGATAAATCTGAGTTTAAATTGTACTGCGATATTGTTGAAGTAAATATAAATCCTGAATTTTATTTGTAAACGGGATTAATTGGGATTTAAGAAAATAAAAGAAATTGTTCTATAAAGAATTTAAAGGAATAAAATTCGGGTTTTAAGAAATAAAGAATATGGTCGGATAAACTATAAATTCAGAATTTAATTATACATGGATAAATTGAATTTTAGAGAAATAAAAGATATTGTTAAATAATGAATTTAAAAGAATTAAAATTTGAAATCCATTTGGAATGAAAACTGAAAATTTGCAAATATGGAATGATAAATAAAGAGAAAAGTTATTAGTGGATAAATGGGAAAATAAGATTATGTTATTAAAATACAAACCTGAATTGAAATAAATCGACAGAAATTGTGAGAAGAATTTCTGTGACATTTAAGTGGAAATGAGATTCCCTGGGAAAAACCAAGTTCGAGTTTAAACTGATTTTATAAAAAGAAAGTTTTAAAAATTCAAACTTGTTTAAAAGTGTGTTTGGAAATTATTATTTTAAATAATTATTAATAATTAGCAATAGTAAATTTTATAAAATACCTTAGTAATTATTTTTACAAATGGATTTGTTTTAAAAGACTAGTTTTGGCCTAAGTTATTTAAATTAGGATTAACCCTTTTAAAACCCTATTATTAAGTTTAGTTTAAACTAAAACTTTTACTTACAATCAAGATTTATATCATAATAAATGGTTTATTTAAATATTTTGGAATTATATTTTGAGTAATAACTAGCAATAACTTACATATTTTGAAGTAAATTCAAAGAAGTGTTTTAACTGTTTTTAAATCTAAATTGTTTTGAACTTGGGTATTTCAAATGGGAATATACGGTAAAGGATTTACCTTGTAAAGGAAGAACTTTGGGAATTGTTTTCAAATGGGTTTTGGAAATTTGAAAATATATCTTTTAAAGATATTAGAGGCAAATAAATAATATGGGAATTATTTATTGTGAGATGGATGCTTATGGATGTTTATGGATATAAATTGATAGTTAAATCACCGACAATCAATATTGGACAATGCGTTGATCGTTTCGAAGAGACCGGGATCGAGATTTATTTCTCGAATACCACTTCGATCCGATTTGTATGTTTCGTGCGAAAAACGTGTTCGGAGTCGAAGATGGAGCAATGAAGTGCAAGGGCTAGTCGCTATTAATCCTGAGGATATTTCCAAAATGGATGAGTAGGAGTAGTTCCTTCGGTTCCGTTCGAACCCGGAACGGACTTGTATGGATGAATGCTTGCGAAACATCGTCAGGTGGGCGATGGGCATTCTAAGTGAAAACGTTGTAAAGGTAACGCTTAGCCTCAAGCCTCATCAACCGAGAATGACTGAAAATCAGGGGATATGCAGCAAGGTTAGGTAGGTCATGCCCAAGCAGGACAAGATATTTCCCCTGTCTAGATGTCCCTTATATATATTCCGTCTCAGTGGGTGGTTGGTCGCACCAACCACGGGGTTTATCTTGTTCGGCACTGTTCAGTAAGGAATGGTTCCGGCCTTGTGTTGCAGGGGATGAAGGGAGTAGTCCTCGGTACGGTGATCTAGGCCCCGTACTGTGACAGGTGGTACCCAGTGCCTAGTCATTGTTGGAAATCCATTCTCCCTACGAGCCTTGTACGAGTTTTGTTTGTATTACCCACTTTTGTGGCTAGTAGCTGGAATTTAATAGATGTAACAATTTCGGCTATTTTATAAGTATTTGTAAATAGACACTATTATAATATCAGAGGATTTGATAGAAAGTGTTTTAGCTATCGTAAGGTAAAAACCCGACATGTTTATTTGTGGCGTGGTCTTACGAGATGCTTTTGTTTTCAAAAGGATTTTTGAAGCTTTAATAACCAATTGGATGCATTATTATCAGCTGGTATTCCCGACTGACTCGGGTGTTATTTCATTATAATGCTCGGGTCAGACCGAGTATTATTTGATCAGGTCAGGATGCTACGGAGCAGGAGAGGAGCTGGAGTCCGAGACGTTTTATATGTACACACACACACACACACACACACACACATATATATATATGTCCGCTGCTATGATTGTATGGTATGACTGATTTGTGATTTGATGATGTATGAGATACTCTGATGATATGATGTATAAAACAGTGATAGATTTCATTTTGTGTAAAGTCCTATATTTACTATTATATTTTATTCCGTTGCGACTGTGAGATTCTAATATTGTTTAGTTCCTTCTTCTTCTATCTCTTCTTCTTTAACCATAATGGTTCGTAATTCTGTGCCACTTGAGTTAATAGAGGTAGAATAGCGCTGATTCAAGGGGTACAGATTTGCGGGCTGTCACACGTGGTATCAGAGCCTAGGTTGGCGACAGCCTAGGCTTTGGTGGGAAATTACTCATTAAAACAGAGTCGATAGTACTCTATAATCAGTTGAGTGTAATAATAGATATGAGAGCGTACTTGTTAGTGTATATAAAATTGTTTTTATACCGTGTTGACTTATCGGTTGAGTGTTTATGAATTCTGGTCGTTGCGGGAAGTACAACCGTATCGATAGGGGTTTCTAAACTCTTGAACAAGATAAACCGGCATAGTATTGTTTTTAAAAGGGGTAAATGAAATAATTTTACCCTAAATTATATTTTGATATAAAGAAAATAACTTTCTAAAATTATATATATATTTGATTGTTTAGTTGCTAAATATTAAAAATCAAATAAGAATCTGACAATTGATCTAAAATTTGAAATGATAAGCTAATAAGAATAAAGATATTAAAATGGTCTATAACCAAATAGAATTAATTAAATATGTTGTAAATAAGAAAGTGAAATTAGATCTGAATTAAACCAGAATATTGAACCCGGAAGTTTTGAAAAGGATTTTAAAGGTAATAATGGAATATTGTTTTGAGAAGTATTTTTGAATGGTACTGTTTTGAAAGAATTTGGGAAATTAAGAAGCATTGAACTCACTTCAGTCGCTGGAAAATAATCCTGATGATGCTGGCCACATCATTAGAATTCATTTTCGAGTTTCTAAAATGATGAATTGCTTCCCTAGTATTTGGTTATGGTATTATTTGGATTTGTTAGGTATATTAGTTGTTTTGGGAATTTCAAAAGAGAAAAATCGTTATGGTATAAACAAATTGTTTTGGGATATGAACAAATTGTTTTGGTATAACCAAGTTGGTTTGGAAAACATGGAAATTTGATTGATATACTAAATGAGTATATATATTGATTATTATTTCAAAATGGTTTTGAAGTAAAACCGGGAAATTGAATTCTGGGAAAATCTATTTAAATAATGTGTAAAATTTAAAATGAATTAACTATTAAACTTACTAAGTAAAGTAATATTAATAAGAAGGAAGAAATGAAAATTTTAATCTTGAAATTAAATTTAACCTAAGTAAATGGAAGTGAATAAAATTTATTGAAGTAAATAGAAAATTTTGAATTTAACCTGGATGAGAAAAATAAATTGGACTCAGAATTAAATGGATTTGGTGTTAAATCAAAAGGTAAGTTGATTTGAAATTGGGGGTTATTGTGTAATGGATTGTACCCATAAGCTATTAAGTATTATACTTATAATTTGAGGTTGTGGATTTGAAGTTGCAAAGAATTAAATTAAGGAAATTTGTATCCTTAAGAATTCAGATGTATATACATATGCATATGGAATTTGGAATTGTGATTAGAGAATGTAGATGGAGTAAAATGAGCTATATAAGCTTTTAAAATAAATAAGTTGGTGAACTTATATAAATAAAAAAGGGAATTATAATCATAATGAGGAAATAGTGGAATGGTATGGTGAATTCAAATCTAATCTCAAATGATATGTGAATTGAGATAAGGTAAAGTGGGATATAAAGAAGTGAATGAACTTCACTTAGTAAACAAGTTTTGAACTTGTATTTGGAGAATTAAAATTGTGAATTTGAAATGGAAGTAAATCTAAATGAAATGTAAATTTTAAATTTGGAAAGATGAAATCTGTTTTGATAATGAACTGGAATTAAATTTCAGGGTTGTAATACATAATATTGAAAGAAATTTAGATTCTCTTTAAAGGAGTGAAGAGGAAAGGTAGAAATCTAAATTTGCTAAATGAAATAATTGGAAAATGGTGATATTATATATGAATTCAGAGTGAATTAAGAAAGTGTATTAAAAACCTAATATGGATTAGGTTAGTGGCTAAGCTGAATTACAATTAAATGGGAATTGTATTGAAATGAATAGAATTTTGATAATTGATCAAAATTTGGAAAGTAAATAAAAATCCAGTTGTGGCATGGGATTTAAATTTGTGGTAACAAATATTTATTGTGTGGATGGAAATGGACTTAGCGTATATTGGAATAGTTGAAATTGTAAATAAATTCAACGGAAAGATATAATTTAAAGTGGGTTCTTTGCTAATAAAATAAATCTAAAATGGATTGAATAAATAAGCAAAGTGCATTAAAATTTGTAAACGGGTTAGAATTGATTTGGATGAGAATCAAATGAAAATAAAATTTGATTTATAAGAAGATAATGGAAATATTGTAAAAGAATTTAAGCAAATTGAATAATAATTGTGATTAAGTTTTTTAATGTTGTTTTGAATAAGATTTGTTTGGGAAATAAAGTTGAATTGCAAGTGGAATGGTACTAATTAATTATAGTGATTAAGTAAGGATGTCTGGGTTGTAAATAAATCCAGGATGGAATGATAAAAGGAAACTTAAGTTTAATAAGGGAATTGAAATCATTTAAGAAAAGATGATGTGGTGGTTATTTTTAAACTTATGGAATAGCTTTAAATGCAATTTGTTTGGAAAATAAAATTTGAATGCAAGAAAATGACTTTTAAGATAGTTATTGTGATGAAAAAAATAATATAATAATATTATATATATAATAAAACAATAAGAGTAATGAAATAAAAAAAAACTTAAGAGGAATAATAAACTTGTAAAGTGTGAATAAGAATGTGATTTAAAAAGTGAAATGGATGTGAGTAGTGAATGAATTAAAAGAGGTAAATGAAATTGACATTTGAATAATAGAAAATGGATTAGAATCTATTTAATGCGTTTGTATGTAAATGCAGGTTAATTAAAAAGAAAGGTAAATGAATTGAATGCATATATTCATTATATTAAAGTGGAATTGGAATGGCCGAACTTGTATGTAATCCCTTTATGTGAAATAAAATAGAATTTGGCATTAGAAAAGGGACTTGTGCATGTTATAAAATATAGTTTACCTATGGAATTATGCAAATTGTTGATTGTATTATGAAATGGACATGTTTGGCTTGCATTTACATTGGAAATGTTATTAAAATGCTCATATCTTGAAACTGATGAGTTTGTTTGAGTAAGTACAGGTGCGGGAGGCGTTCGAGAGAGTTGGAGCACGTATATGCATTATACATTAGCTACTTGCCATTAAAATTTGCTAAAAAGGTACGCCTATGCTAATAAAATTGGGAAATGATATATATATTGTGATATATTTTGGTTTCCGACCGTGTGGGTCGATGTATATATATTCCTTTGTATCGCGATATCGCGAAAACTCCTCCGTACATGGGAGACTCTGTCAAAATTATCCGGAAATTTTGGGAGTTAGAAAATTTTTGGGTTTTGGGAAAAGTTAAGCAACTTGGGAGTTATAAGTTAAAATTAAAGCTTTAGGGAAGTAAAGCAAATAGGTTTGGGAATTGAGCAAAAGGATTTTGTGAAGTGTATATAAGCTTTTAACTAAGCAAATGGGGTAAGTAAATGGGTTTGAGAGTATTTTCTACCTTAGCAAATTTCGGGGACGAAATTTTTATAAGGGGGGAGGAATGTAACATCCTGGAATTTTTAACACGGGATTTGTGAACATTTAATTCATTTTAAATGTTTATTATGGGTTTAAGATTTATTTTGAACTAAAAGGATTGGTTTAAATCATAATAACAAGTTAAAATTTCTAAGGTGGAAATTTAATTTGAAATTGAACAATAATAATTTAAATATTCGGGATTGAAATAAAAGGAAATCTGGATGTAAATAGTGAAAAAAATGGTTTTAAAAATTTATTTTGAGTTATTTGAGTGTAAATAGCGTGGTGGAAATTTTAGAAGAATTTTAAAGTCGATAAATTAATAATTGGGATTTTATATCAATTTAAAAATGAATTTAATAATATAAAAATGCAATTTATCGGATTTTGATTCGAAATGAGTCAAAATGATTGTTAATGTGTTTATGAGTGTTATATGATTTATCGTTAAGTTAATAAAATTTTAGAAAGTGAAAATTGAGCGCTTTTGATAATTTTGAAAATCGCCCGATTAAATAGACGAGTTAAAGTAGCCTTCCGGGGCACAGTCCTAAAATTTGACGGAACCAGTTCCATTGGATTCGTAATATTTAGTTATTATCGGATTTCAATTTTCGTAGCAATCGGAGTTGTCGTTTGACCGTGGCAGCTCGAAACGCGTCGAAATCGTTTTAATCGGTTTAAATTAAAATTGATCGTTTAATTGCGTAACTCGCATATACGACCAAGTTAGCTTGCCAAACTTGTTCCATTGCGTCCGGAACGCGGAAAAACCTTAGGAACGCCTGTCGGCACGCGTTGTTTGAAGATCGTTTGTAAAAGTTGCTTTATATCGGTTTTAATATTAAAATAATATTATATAAACGTTTATAATAATTACAAACCCTAATCTATATCTCCAGGCCGCCGCTGTTCATGTTCTATGGCCGAAAACGCATCTTTATTCTCCCTCGATTTTCATGCAATCCACGCGACGATTCTAGAAATTTTCAACTGGAAAAGGGAAGAGAGCCTCGGGATCTATAGATCCAACGGTCGGGATCATCACAGGCGTGGCGAGGAGGAAGGGATGGAGGTGAGTTCGTCCACCGTTCGGTCGCTATTTGTGAGGGAGAGGGGGGTGCGAGTTCGGCCGTGTTTTGGTCAGGGGGCGTGACGCGGAGGGCTTCGAGGTGGCTAGCTTCGATCGAGCTCGATGGCGTTGGAGTAGCATCGGTTTCGAACCCTAATCGGCAATTTATGGGTTCGAACTTCTGGAGTGACGCGCATGAGGTAGGAGAGGGAGCGGCCGTGTGTTTCCTTCGGTAAAGCAAAATAATAATAATAATATATATTTGTTTTAAATTTATATTCAAGGTTTAAAAATTTATATCTTCTACATATGTTATCGGAATTTGACGAAACAGGAAACGCCAGGATCGTAGAGTCGAACACTACGTAGTGGTGCAGATCCGGATTCATTCCGGGCAGGTACAAATTTGGATTAAATCGAACGTCGTTCGGTTTAATTTAAATTTCGAACGCTCGCCGAAACTCAATGTGAGTTATTCTCACTCACATCTGGATAATGGCTGATTTAAATAATAAATATTTAAATATCTGTGTGATTGGTTGTATATT
This sequence comes from Allium cepa, assembly GCA_030765085.1. Lineage (NCBI taxonomy): Eukaryota > Viridiplantae > Streptophyta > Magnoliopsida > Asparagales > Amaryllidaceae > Allium > Allium cepa. Next base: position 861,591,353 of record CM060939.1, on the reverse strand, counting down.
ATTGTTCCTATCAGTCTGGATTGATATTTATATATATGCGTTGTGCTAATATTTGTGGATGTAGGGAAAATAGGTTGGAGGGATCCAACTGGATTCCTCAAATTATAATAATTATCCTTATAATTGATGTTGTGATCTGTTTTCATATTGTGATTGATAAATCTAAGTTTAAATTGTACTGCGATATTGTTGAAGTAAATATAAATCCTGAATTTTATTTGTAAACGGGATTAATTGGGATTTAAGAAAATAAAAGAAATTGTTCTATAAAGAATTTAAAGGAATAAAGTTCGGGTTTTAAGAAATAAAGAATATGGTTGGATAAACTATAAATTCAGAATTTAATTATACATGGATAAATTGAATTTTAGAGAAATAAAAGATATTGTTAAATAATGAATTTAAAAGAATTAAAATTTGAAATCCATTTGGAATGAAAACTGAAAATTTGCAAATCTGGAATGATAAATAAAGAGAAAAGTTATTAGTTGATAAATGGGAAAATAAGATTATGTTATTAAAATACAAACCTGAATTGAAATAAACCGACAGAAATTGTGAGAAGAATTTCTGTGATATTTAAGTGGAAATGAGATTCCTTGGGAAAAACCAAGTTCGAGTTTAAACTGATTTTATAAAAAGAAAGTTTTAAAAATTCAAACTTGTTTAAAAGTGTGTTTGGAAATTATTATTTTGAATAATTATTAATAATTAGCAATAGTAAATTTTATAAAATACCTTAGTAATTATTTTTACAAATGGATTTGTTTTAAAAGACTAGTTTTGGCCTAAGTTATTTAAATTAGGATTAACCCTTTTAAAACCCTATTATTAAGTTTAGTTTAAACTAAAACTCTTACTTACAATCAAGATTTATATCCTAATAAATGGTTTATTTAAATATTTTGGAATTATATTTTGAGTAATAACTAGCAATAACTTACATATTTTGAAGTAAATTCAAAGAAGTGTTTTAACTGTTTTTAAATCTAAATTGTTTTGAACTTGGTTATTTCAAATGGGAATATACGGTAAATGATTTACCTTGTAAAGGAATAACTTTGGGAATTGTTTTCAAATGGATTTTGGAAAATTGAAAATATATCTTTTAAAGATATTAGAGGCAAATAAATAATGTGGGAATTATTTATTGTGAGATGGATGCTTGTGGACGTTTATGGATATAAATTGATAGTTACATCACCGACTATCAATATTGGACAATGCGTTGATCGTTTCGAAGAGACCGGGATCGAGATTTATTTCTCGAATACCACTTCGATCCGATTTGTACGTTTCGTGCGAAAAACATGTTCGGAGTCGAAGATGGAGCAATGAAGTGCAAGGGCTAGTCGCTATTAATCCTGAGGATATTTCCAAAATGGAAGTAGTAGGAGTAGTGCCTTCGGTTCCGTTCGAACCTGGAACGGACTTGTATGGATGAATGCTTGCGAAACATCGTCAGGTGGGCGATGGGCATTCTAAGTGAAAACGTTCTAAAGGTAACGCTTAGCCTCAAGCCTCATCAACCGGGAATGACTGAAAATCAGGGGATATGCAGCAAGGTTAGGTGGGTCATGCCCAAGCAGGACAAGATATTTCCCCTGTTTAGATGTCCTTATATATATTCCGGCTCAGTGGGTGGTTGGTCGCACCAACCACGGGGTTTATCTTGTTCGGGACTGTTCAGTAAGGAATGGTTCCGGCCTTGTGTTGCAGGGGATGAAGGGAGTAGTCCTCGGTACGGTGATCTAGGCCCCGTACTGTGATAGGTGGTACCCCAGTGCCTAGTCATTATTGGAAATCCATTCTCCCTACGAGTTTTGTTTGTATTACCCACTTTTGTGGCTAGTAGCTGGAATTTAATAGATGTAACATTTTCGGCTATTTTATAAGTATTTGTAAATAGACACTATTATAATATCAGAGGATTTGATAGAAAGTGTTTTAGCTTTCGTAAGGTAAAAACCCGACATGTTTATTTGTGGCGTGGTCTTACGAGATGCTTTTGTCTTCAAAAGGATTTTGAAACTTTAATAATCAATTGGATGCATTATTATCAGCTGGTATTCCAGACTGACTCGGGTGTTATTTCATTATAATGCTCGGGTCAGACCGAGTATTATTTGATCAGGTCAGGATGCTACGGAGCAGGAGAGGAGCGGGAGTCCGAGACGTTTTATATGTACATATATATATGTCCACTGCTATGATTGTATGGTAGTCTGATTTTTGATTTGATGATGTATGAAATACTCTGATGATATGATGTATAAAACAGTGATAGATTTAATTTTGTGTAAAGTCCTATATTTACTATTATATTTTATTCCGTTGCGACTGTGAGATTCTGATATTGTGTAGTTCCTTCTTCTTCTATCTCTTCTTCTTTAACCATAATAGTTCGTAATTCTGTGCCACTTGAGTTAATAGAGGTAGAATAGCGTTGATTCAAGGGGTACGGATTTGCGGGCTGTCACACTTCTGGATTTCTTGTGTTGATTTCTGGAATTTATGTCATTGACTTGTTATGAGTACAAGTTTAGGGTATGATGCCCTCTTTGGATCTTTGAGAAGATTCTTGTGGTATTGATTTATCTCTTATTGATTGATCTTCTGTTGATCATCATTTGCATACTTATAGTAGTATGTCAGTATGGATATTTTATGTTTACACCATATCTTTTATTTTATACCATGTCATCTGATATTTATAGTTAGACTGATCCGTTTATTATTTTCTTAAATAATACTCGGGTCAGACCGAGAAGTTACAGGTGCTTCTGCTTGACTTCTTCCCAGGATTTGCTACTCTGACTTTTGGCTAACTATTTAGATTAGCAGTTTTTGTTGTATACACTTGAGATATAGACTCATAGTTGTATTCTTTTGTATAGCACGTGTTGCTACTCTTTTGTATTATTGTGGATCTTTTTGACCATTACTCCGATGTACACTTTCATGTGTTAGTTATATATCCATATCTTCTTCCGCCTTTGTGTTATGGATGTCTGTGACTGATTTGTCTTATGCTTATTTCTATGTTTGTTTTCGAAGATTATTTATAGCCACCATTTGATAAGCAATCACATGGATGGTCGCTCCTTAACAGCCTTATTCTCCGTGCTAGTTGACAGCACTACTATGTAGTGTTCTTGGCTAGCGTGGGTATAGAGGTGGGGCGTCACATTTTCTTTAACAAATATGTTAACCTAAACTTTGAAAGTTAATTAACCATTTTAAAAACTTCCTTTATATAAATAAATTTAACTTAAATTTTATTAACCATTAGAGCATTCTTTTCATTAGTTAACAACCTTTAATATTATTTACTAAAACAAACTTTTCAAAATAAAAATTATATTTCTTTGAAATCATTTTAAAACTTGGTTATATTATTTTCTTTTAAAAACCAGGAAAACAATTTACTTACAAAAATTAAAACTTTCTACTTAAACAACTCGAGTTAATTAATTAAAACCTAAGCAAACTATCGACCAAAATCATGCGACACTCACGTACAAATTCACATCCTTCTTCCCTCGAGACCATCACGAGACAACCCGCGAGTAAAAAACTTCAAACACTCGATACGTCCCTCCAGTCCAACCCATAACCAAACTCTGACATTCCACGCTGCCATGCACATGCTCCAGCAACGTCGCCAGTTCCGATCATCCACATTGCCCTTCACAAGTCGACAATCGTTCTCGCACCCCATTCTGACCACCAAATCATCGATAACTACTCGAAATCAAAATCGAGTATTCAAGCCCAAATCTGGAACTACGGACCCTACCTGAAATAGCCTCGCGCCCATACCCTCAACCACCGGAGCATCAGCAACTCCGGCCATAGGTTAGACGACCCCCATAGCAACTTTTCCGCCACCAACGATAAGCTCCGACGCTTCGACTAAAGTGCAACAAACCAAAACTCATCCTCGACCAAACATACGACTCAAACCCTAATTTGACTTTGACCGATCATCACGATGAATTAAAAAAATTTGAACATTTTTCTGATGATTCATGACTTCCCAACAAGCTTCCTCCTCAATCACGATCTTTATTATTACTCTAATCATCGAGCATTGTCGAAAATGCGTTATTCGTTCATTTCAAAAGTTCACATGATTTACTCATTTCAAAATTATGAAACCTTTATCGAAATTCATCATTAACAATTTCGAATATGATTATGAAGTTCAAACACAAATTTACGATGATTGAATTTTGAGCATATCCTTGATTTCACAATATTTTCTATTTTTGCTACATATTTACTTAATATAATCACTTGGGATTAATATTAAAATTTGAATTTGACCAACACCAACAAATTTTGTTTAGAATTCAAAACCCAACATGGATTCCTTTGAGTAGTTCAAAATTTCCAACAGGTTCATAAACTTGTCAGGTATGCTCAGAAGCAAGCTTTGCCTATTTTTTCAAACATGCAGGCATACATGCATCACAGGTAAATATATTTAATTATTTTCCACAACAACATTCAAGCATTGATCATAACTAACAAACTATCATCATCATAGATATCAAGAAAACTAGTACAAAAATAAGTTTGCTCACCTTATTAATGAAGAACAGAGGACAAATTTGAGCTTGAACTTTGATTTTTTTTTGTTGATGTTGAAATGAATTGAGGTTTGTTATTGTTACTGAGTTGATTAGTATGCTTGCTGAAGCTTTGAATTGGTTTTATTTGCAGCTGTTTGATTCCAGAGCTTGATTGGTGCCAAGTTTCCATCTGCATGCTCTTTTGAACTTGATCTACTGTTTTTTTCCAGATTCTTATTTCCAGGTTTTCATACTTTTCCAAATTCCGGTTCTTGCATTTGCTTTGAATCTGGATCTAGCTTCTAGGCTTTGATTCCTTGTGTCAGTTGTAAACTGAAGCTCCTTTTTTTTTCTTTTGGAATTGGATTTTCTTTTGCTTCGGTTTTAGATTATTGAAGATAAGGGATTTCCTTTTACTGGTTTTAACTTTGGTTTCTTATTTCAGGCTTGAGAAGCTGAAGGGCCTGATTATTATTTTTTCAAAAGTTGAATGCCATTTGTCCATTTTCATTTGCATGTTGTAACTTGTTACATATAAGGAAAATTGAGTTTATACCCTTTGACTCAAATTGTTTTGTAAATTTTTGTTTAGTCCTTCATGCAATTATATTTTCATGTATACATATGCCTTAATTTTTAAAGTTGTTTATATTTTCATATATATTTACACAATAAAAATTCCTATTGTTTTTCACATTCAAACTTTAATTTAGCTCACTATTTTTATATATACCTAATTTATACATTTTATATTCATGCATTTTTTATCATTTATTTTTGTACAACCTTTTAAAAAGAAAAGAATGATTTAAATATTTTGGTTACATATTAAAAATTAATCACTTTTATTCATATATGAAAATTTAGCTAAAAAATAATATTTTGAAAACGAGTGCATTAATTTTTTTTATTACAACTTCCAAATATATTCAAAATTTTAGAAAACAAACAATCATTAACTTTTTAAAGCTTTTAAATTCTACTTTATTTTTAATACATTTTATCTTTTTAAATCCAATAGTTGTTTATAAAATACTTATCCCTATATTTCAAATCAAATTGCTATTTGTCTTTAAATCAATATTTATTTTCAAATCCAATTTTACTTATAAAATTACCTATCCTTAATTTTTTAAACCAAATTCTACTTTGTAATCTAGAAATTTTATTTATTCTAGAAATTTTCTTATTAATACATGAATAAATTCACAATTTAATTCCAAAATTAAATTAATTGTCAAATTAATCTTGGTTGATTTTTCATGAATGTTACAGATTCCCCCCTTAAAAAAATTTCATCCTTGAAATTTACTAGAGAGACGAGAAAGAATATATGATAGATAAAGAAATGATCGATCTGATCAGATGAAAATATTTATTCTGCATTCGGTCTACCAAATCAGAATATCAACAAATATGAGAATCAATGTAACGTACCGATTTTTCGTTGCCGAAAAACCGAATAGTTAGGGGTTTTAAAAATAATTTAAGAAGAGAAAAAGAAAGAAGAAGAGGGAAAAGATAGAAGAGAAAACAAAGAATAGAACGGGAAAAGAATAGAAAATAAAGAAATTAGAACGGAACAAAAAACAACAGAACACATCAGAATCTCACAATTCGCAGCGGAACAACATATAATAGATAAATGAATAATCTTTAAACAAAGAACTATCTCAGTTATTACATTTTATACATTTCATTACATCACATCATCAGAGTGTACAACATACAACAACAAACAATGCAGCGGAAAAAGAAATACTATATACTAGTAATACGCCATGACATCCAGCTTGCCTCCAGCAACTCCTGAATATCCAGAATATCCTGATAAACCTAACTCTTAACTGCCCGTGTGGAAATTGGTGGGCACCCAGAGTTTAGGAAGGAAAACAATAAACTCCAAGTCAGTCATGTGACTGGTGTGAGAACTCAAAACAGTTTATTTAACTTTAAAATCAAAATAGAGGAATATTTTTAAATTCAATTCGCAATGCTTTTAAAAATGAGACTACCATAAGGCCTCCCGCACACACACACATGCAAACGCAGAATCGGAGGAGATTTCTCCTTATGATAGTCAAAGATGCTTGATACGCATTTAAAAGAACATTTGATATTATTATTAGTGCATAGTGTAGAGAAAAATTCATTTCGAAAGTAGAATATAAATCTTAGCCAGCATAGACATTCCGAACTATGCCTACTATAGCTACCATCCAAACAGTGTTGCGACACCATAAGTGAATGATAGGTCCTACAACTAAAACCGTACAAGTCACGTATTGTTTCTTTGGATTTCCAACGAATGATCAGGTCAAGGAACTTCCCATTGCCACATGAGAATGCCTCTGGATGGACATCCCCGAGAACCAAACCGGATCTCTACCAACACAAGGCCGGGTTACCCCTAACTGAGTAACAACTGACCGAATATGCCATCCCCCGGTCCTTTGGGACCTTTCACCGAGCGCTCGTAATCAATTCACACAATCATAACAAAGTGTTTTCAACATGAGTAAGTATCTGGGCTCCATACCATGATACCACCCTTTTCCAGAAGGAAATGCACACATCCTAAAGGGCGCTACCCCTCATAACCTTGCTGCTTCTTTCCTGTTTTGACCATTCACGGGGTGTGAGGCTCGACGAATTCACGCCCACAAAAACATACTTTATACAAAAGCCATGCTTTGGGTCAACAAATGATCATAGAAATGATCATAAAGATAGACGATCAAATAAACGATCCTATCACAAATAATCAACACAATGATCATTTCAGCAACACTCAGCATATCACACTACCAAATTGGGAATATATCGCTGATAACATTCAACTACATAACCTCTGAGCTCGTACGTCTCAGAGAAGGGTGTTAAGCTAAAAGAATAAATTCTCCGCCACCAACAGAAATATATTTGAATGAAATCGGCTTTATATCTCAACTTGTAATGTCAGACATACAATCCATACAAGTCTGTTCCGGGCTCGAACAAAACCGAAGGCACTTACAAAGAAGTCCTTGCAATCCGGATATTCACAATCCCGATCGGATTTCCCATCACTTAGGGAGTCTCTATACCGTTGCAACTCAGTGCAGAGACAATCGACAGGTCATCCTATCGCTCTCGCAAATACCGGGTCTTCAACACCGATCTTCAATGCGATTCATAATGACGTATCACATATTCGGAATGGGTTATACGACCCCATGGTCCTTTCCCGGTTAACCCGAATAGTGAGCGCTTATTCAAAAATAAGTGTGGCATTCAAATTTAAACAAATCACATCAATTACCCATTCAAAGGGAAATATTGATAGTCGATTATTGAACTATCAATGGATATGCACACATCACCAGATTCCAAATAATTTTCCAAATTATTTATTTTCCAAAATATCTTTACAAGATATATAATTTTCAATACTTCAAAAATAAATCAATATTTATTTTTAAACAAATTCCACTTTCTCATATAATTCCATAACGAATTTATATTTCCAAAATATCCATGCCTATGATTTCAATTATTCATTTCAATTTATCTTCAAAAAGATAAATTCTCTAATATTCAATTTATATTGGAAAACATTTCCATACTTATTTATTCTTAAGTAATTCACAGATTTTATTTATTTTCAACACTTAGAAAATATTCAATATACTTTAATCGAAATTAAGTATATATTTCATTCTTTAAGGAAATCATACTCTTAAACATATTTATTTGGGCCAGAACGAATGTTGCGTAAAACATCGTTACGACAACCCAAAATCACTAGTATAGGGATTCGAATTTTAAGATAGATATATATAAATCCCAATACCATACAAACCATTTCCTTTCGGAAATCATTTACTATAACAACAGTGTTATAGTCCACTATTTCCTTTTATTTCTCGAAACGTCTATTTCAACAATAAATGTTGAAATCTATGGTTTCGAATCTCAACACATTTTAAAACATCGTTAGATCGTTTTAATTCTATTTAAAATATCACATTCAAAACAATTTCTTTAACGTATTATTCACAATTCAAAAACGTGAATATACTACGTTAACAAATTTTATCCTTTTATTCATTTTATTTCAAAGGATTATTCACAGTCAAAAATGTGAATATAGCTTCATAAATAGGTTTCAACAATTTACTTATCAAAATAAGTCATCTGCGAATTTACAAAACAACGTTTATAAATTCTATTTCTATTTGTTTTATAACAACTTCCTTTATAAATCTCCTTTATTAGCCTATTCGATTTATATCTTAATTATGAACTAAAAGTCCATATTATAAGTTAAATACCTATAATTTATTCGTTCACAAAAATCGTTCCTTTGAACTTCATAATCATAAATCTTATAACTTATAAGATTCAATTATTTATCCAAAACCATTCTTTTAATGACTTTATAAATTTTATAAACCTACTATTTATAAAATTCCATTTATAACTTCACTGTTTAAAATTCTATAAATTCCATTTCTAATTATGAAATTCATTTTCACTTCATTCAAACACTTATAAAAACTCGTTTTATAATGTCCATATTTCAATTTATAAATATCCATTTATAAATCTCTTAATATAAATCAATTTATATTATTCTTTAAAACGTCTTTAATCTCCTTTATTATTTCACCATTTTGATTAATAAAATAATTAAATTTTATAAATCCTATATTTCAACTTTTCATAATAAATTCAAAAATTCCGATTTAACTATTTTATAAAATCATTAGCATCATATTTTCAAAAATCAGTTTTTAACTATATTTCTCAAAAATCATAATTTTTATAACTTTAAAAATTATAACGTTTAGTTATTTAAAATGGATCAAATTCCAAACATATAGTATATTTTCAAAAATCAGTTTTTAACTATATTTCTCAAAAATCATAATTTTTATAACTTTAAAAATTATAACGTTTATTTATTTAAAATGGATCAAATTCCAAACATATAGTATATTTTCAAAAATCACTTTAAAAATCATTTTAAAGTTTCAAAATTTGGTCCAATGATGCTACATACCAAATAGTCAATCACGACTACAACGATATCATATATCGATATGATAATCAACGAATATCAAAATATTCAAAATCAAATAAATACTATTGAGGAATCCAGTTGGATCCCTCCAACCTGTTTTCCTGCATCCACAAACATTAGCACAATACCAATTTCGCTCCAGTACGAAATTATCGCGGTATATGGGATTTAAAATATTATCCACTTAATAGACGGCGCAATAGGGTCTCATCCGCTAAAAAAATGCGGGAAATCAATAACTCCAATATATACATATGCCAATATATATATATTGCTAATATATATAATACCAATTTCACTGTTTATGAAATATTAGCGGTATATGTTTTTAATAAATAACATCCGCTTACTAACGGCGTATAATGTCTATTTTAACAATCAATAGATAACAATCATCATTCAAACATACATTCAAATATTTTAAATCTAACTATTTAAAATAAAATCGAAACTGATTCGATTGAGTGAGAAGTTCTCACCTTGATTTCAATTTCGTTTTAGCGATTTATTTCGAATAAAATTAAAAGGGCATTTAATTTTACCCAAAATTCTCACTAACTCCAAACGACTCCAATCCAATTTCATTGCGTAGTGCTCGTCCATACGATTCCAACGCAACTGAGTTTGCATTTTTTCGACCTCGTATGAAAAAGATATGCAATTTCATAGTTTACACGAATTTATATTTTTAATTTACAACATTTAATAAATTTTAAAACCTACACTATCTCACTGCCATTCGATCCACTGCTTCCCAACATCAAGACCGTAGAACGCACCATCCCCCATCCATCTTCTTCACGCGTATCTCCACCCAGACACAAGAACACGCACGAACCCACTATAGGCCGAACTAGGGTTAGCATTTGCTCCTCCATCACTCGACTATACTTCATCAAACTACCACCATCGCGAAGCCCCCAACACAAGCTACCCACGGCCAGAAGGGCACAGAGCTCGGCCACCCTATTTGCACGCGAATCGAGAATGAATGCGCGGCCTTTGAGCCTCGATTTCGACCACTACGTTGCTCCAATCTAGATCTTGACCGTTGGATAGATGGATCTTGGCATGCTCTACAATTTTGTAGTTGTAAGTTCCTTGAATCGTTTCATGGATTAGAAGATTTGGAGGGAGGAAGGTAGAAGCTTTCTGGCCGTTCATGGGGAGGGTGGCGGCTGCAGTTATAATTAGGGTTTGGGTTTATTTTTTTTTTTTTCTAAATTTATGAAGGGGTGGTCTATTTATAGAAGAAAATCGAACACTATTCATCCGAAAATCCCGAACTCCGATTTACGCGCCGAAACTGTCATTCCTAGGGTTTACCCCGCGTTCCGGACACAATGGAACAGGTTTCGAAAGCTAATTCGGACATCTGTGCGAGTTATGGCTACAAACGTTCAATTTAAATTAAACCGATTTAAGCGATTTTCTAGGCGTTTTAATTTGTACCGGACAAACGGTAAATCCAATTGACTTGAAATTTGAAACCATACAATAATATCACATTACGGATCCGATGAAACTGGTTTCGTCGAAATCTGAGACTTTTTGAAAAATGGCTATTTTAACTCGCCAAATTAATATTAAAAACAATTCGATGCGTTTCGAGCTGCCACGATCAAACGATAACTCCGATTGACACGAAATTTGAAGTCCGGTAATAACTAACTATTACGGATCCAATGGAACTAGTTTCGTTCAATTCTGAGACTGTTCAAAATTTGACTATTTTCACTAGTTGATTTTAATATTAAAATATTCAATTTTCACAAATTAACTTTTAATTTAATTTTAAAAGTTCTAAAATATCGTTCTAACTTCAATATGATAAAATAAAATTTTACAATTCATTTTTAATCATATTTAACTCAATTTTCAATTATTTCCATAATTTAACATATTAAATTATCGATTTAATTATTCAATTAAATCCAATAATTCAAATAAAAATTTATTCGACTTATAAATTCACTTATAAATATTTAAAATTAATTAAATATTCAAATTTTAATAACTAAAAATTCTGGGTCGTTACAATCAACTCACTCAATTACGAAATAATTGGTTATCTGATCTACGAATTATACAGGGGTATTGGTTAGTTCGAAGGAATAACTAACCGTTCATAGAATATATCGAAGCCCAATGAAATGTACAGAAATAGATTCGATTACAATCTCAGATTCAAGATTTAACTTATTTAGAATTGCTAATAAATAAAACTAACGGTAGTTCTCATGTCGAACGATCTTGAAAATTTAATCGTAAACGAGAAGGTAACCTTATGAAATATCTTTTCTTTACCAGCCTTTGAGGTTGAAGAATCACCCTTGATTGCATACACTTTCTTTACTAGAGCTTGCCTATGAGCTGGACAGTCATTGATCCTATGTCCTGGCTTGCGGCAGTAATAGCATCCCGTAGATTCTTGATCTGGCCTCATAAATGGCTCTCTCAATCCTGGCTTCCAAGGGTTCTTGCATTTGTCCGAGTAACGGCCTTTCTCCAAGCAATTGAGACAAGTAACATCTTTTACCTTCCTCTTCTGTATATTCTTCTTTTATTTATCTTTCCTTGGTTTCTTTCCACCAAACTTCTTTTTCCTCCAATTCAGATTACTTATGTCTCCATCCTCCTTTGGAACTTCCTGCTTATCCAGAGTATCGTATGTATAACCCATATCAATTAATTCAGGAAACGATTCCTTAACGTGAGTAGTCATTCTCTCCTGGAACTCCTTGTTCATTCCCCGAATAAACTTTTCATTCTTCTTTAATGGTGTACTCACGAATTCTGGACCAAATCGAGATAATTCATTAAATTTGTTTAAGTATTCCTCAAATGACAATCTTTCTAACAACCTGCATATTTTACGACTATATATTTAAGTATTTTATTTAAATATAGCATCATTAGTCGGATTAAAGTCCGAAAAGTTACTTTTTGCAAATAGTCGAATTAGAGCTCGAGACCACTTCCATTGAGTTCAAAATGTCGTTTGCGATCTTTTTGAGTATAAACTTCGATATGTTTGGAGCTAGTAGAATTTTGCTACTTTTTCACTTTGGGTTGCATTTGGCTTTCAGCCCAATATCCTAACATAAGCCTCTAGCTACACCCCCACTTCTCTTCATTCACTTCCATTTCCTTGTACCTTCGAGCTTTGGATAAAAATGGGGGAAGAGAAAACGAATTAGGAAAATCCTAAGCCCTAGTTCCACTTGCAAATCCAAATTCTAGCTCCAAACCCAAAGAGAAGCCATTGGTGAGCATCCTCTTCTTCTTCTCCAACCCATTCTAACTTCAATTTCAGATATTCCTTAAACCTAACTTAGGAAATGTTTCTCTTTTAAGCTTAGATTCAAGCTCCTTGAGTTAGAATTAAAGAGTGATTATTCTTGCCTTGCTCTATAGCTTCTTCTTCATTGTTTTGGGTTTAAATGTGAGATTTTTTATATCACATCTATGTCTATATCTATCTTTGTTGTTAGGTATGAATTTCTAACATCTATTCATGTTCAGTTGCTTTTGATTTGAATTAGTTTTATGAATATTCCAATTTTTGGCGTTTTGAGGTCAATTCTTTGAAATACTATCTTGGATGTTTGGACATGTTATATGGAGTGTATTGAAGAGCTTATAAAGATGGGTTGTCACTTGGCATAAATCCCTGGTCTTCGTCGCTCGTCCGATCGCTTCCGGTTTGGATTTTTGCCATTTTTGGTCTTGGCAGATTTTTTGCCTACAGGTGGATTTCAGACATCTGAAATCCAATTTCAGATGCCTGGATTCAAATTCAGACGTCTGGATTGGAGATCCAGACGTCTGGAGTTGGTCCCTGGAAAACGCAAAAGGTAGAGACAAAATCCAAACGTCTGGAATTCCATCCAAACGTCTTGTAAGTGTTTCAGACGTTTGGTTGGTAATTTCAGACGTCTGAAATGTGCAGTTTTACCTATTTTGGCTATTTTTGAATGGATTTCCAATTTTTAATTGATTTTTGTTGATCCAGTTAGTTTTTATCACTTATTATTGACTTTGATGACTTCTTTCTTTGGATTTTTGGGAATACCAATTTTGATGGATATGGTATTTATTTCCTTGGATTTAATTTACTTCCTCGTATGTGAATTTTTGGCGATTGATTGTCTCTACAATCATTTCTATGGTTAGTTACTTTAAAATGCAAAGGTTTCAATACTTGTAGTAAATTTCAAAGCTCTTTCATCAAAACGATTTCAACACTATTTTTTTACAAAGCTCGAATCTTAAACTGTTTTCCAATCTACTAGTATATACAAACCTTTACCTCACTCGTACACGAAATCTAATTAAACGGCTTAGTAAAACAAGTGGTATGGAACGCTTGCGTTTACTTCGTCGGTTAATTCTTGGACTTGTTCGATTGAATCTCTTGTCATAATATTTCTAGTGGAGATCTACAATTTGTTCGTAAATATTTAAGTTAAGCTAGTGGTTATACGACATGAAGCTAAACTCATATATTTACTAGCTTACTATAATTGACACTTCTTGATGATCGATGATGATCGTTTTTGTGATTTAGACTAGCGATGTGCGATGTCTCTTTGTCCACGTGGGGTACAGTACCCCGTTATGTTGAGCTTTGCCTCTCTTTGTTCACGTGGGGGAACTATACCTCGATTTTATTGAGCTTCGGCTCATCGGGAGGAGCTTCGGCTCATCGGGAGGAGCTTCGGCTCATAGTCTGCAATGGGGGACTATACCCTATCAGGAGGAGCTTCGGCTCATCAAGAGGAGCTTCGGCTCATAGTCCGCAATGGGAGACTATACCCTGTCAGGAGGAGCTCCGGCTCATTTTTATGGGATAACGATCCATTTTGTGATACATGTGTTGGTGAGTTTTCATGCTCCGTCTTGTGGTAGGCCTCTTTCCCCTTTTTGTGATTTCTGGATTTCTATTGATTGATTTCTAGAATTTGTGCTCCACCAATTTTCGTGATTTGCATTGATAAGCTTTATCAATTTTTGTGCATTGGTGAATTTGTGTTTCACTAACTATTCCAATTGGCATTGATATGATTGTCAATATTTGTGGTTTGGTGAATAAAATAAAGAATATGGCATTCTATTTAGTGCTTTGAGACTTCTTATGATATTGTATGATTTTTGTTGTTAGTTAATGTATACTTTTTATAATAAGACATTTTTGTTGTCATACGTTTTTATCGCATCTATTATCCTATCTCATTTTATCTGATATTTATAGCTAGACTGATCCGTTTATTATTTTCTTCTTAATTAATACTCGGGTCAGACCGAGATGTTACAGGTGCTTCTATTTGACTCCTCATCTGGGAGTATTATCTGACTGCTGGCTAACTACATTAGATTGGTATTTTTTGTTGTTATACACTTGAGATATAGACTCATCGATGTATACTTATTCTTTTGCCTAGCACTTGTATCTATTCTTTTGTGATGTTGTGGATCTTGTACGACCACTACTCTGATATACACTTTTATGTGCAATATTCATATCTGTTTCCTCCTTTGTGATATGAATTATCTTGTACGACCACTACTCTGATATACACTTTTATGTGCAATATTCATATCTGTTTCCTGCTTTGTGATATGAATTATCTGTGACTGATTTATGCTATGCTTATTTCTATATTTGTTTCCGAATATATTATAGCCACTGTGTAGTAGCTTTGAGTTTGTATCAGTATGTCGGATTTCCTCTCGAAATGAATTGCATGTTATTCTATCTGACATATCGGTGCTCGCAGAAAGCAATTACACGGATGATCGCTCCTTAACAGCCTTATTCTCCATGCTAGTTGACGACATTACCTGGTAGTGTCCTTGGCTAGCATGGGTATAGAGGTGGGGTGTCACAAGCTTCCTTGCTTCAAATCTACGTACTCTTGGTACATACGGGAAATACCAACAGAGGGCATATATCGCTGCTCGAACACTTCCTTGAAACGACTCCAAGTAAATTCATCCGTTGGCTTATCCAATGTAACGGTTTCCCACCAAGCTAAAGCCACTTCCTGGAGTTGCCAAGAAGCTATCAATCGCATCTAACCATCTTCCAACTTTAGTCCCTTGAAAATCCTTTCACACGATCGAATCCAGGCTTGTGCTTCGATAACGGTTACCATGCCTGTGAATGGCTTTCACCAAGTCTAGAAAAGCTTCAATAAAGGTCAGCCAGATTTGATTGAGATTGAATAGGGATATCTGTCGTTGCAGGGCCTTGACCAGTTGAAGTGGTACTTCCCCATCCCCTATCTCGTCCTCTTCTTCCTCTCATTCTTACTATCTGTGAATAGTAAGAAAACCAATTTAGGCATTTGGATGAAATATCTTACAGAATAACAACAGATAAAGAGAATAGACTGAGAAATTTGGGTTTTGGTTTCACTGGTTATACTCATTCTAGGTTATACTTCACCCTATCTCTAATGAGCCATCTAATGTGTTATACTTCGCAGCTAAAGTTCGTACTCAACACTTAGCTCTAATACCTGATGTGACGACCCAAACTCGATGTCCGCCAAACAACATCGAATTCGTATGGCTGGAGCTTGCAACAACATTAGGTGATAAATAACACAGCAGAAAGCAAAAGATGATATCACTGATACAACATGAATACAATATCCAATACATCAATTTGATAGAATGATAATCATCAACATCAAAGAACATACGACACAAAAAATACAGCCGAACACGATACAATATGAGAACAGAATCTAAAACTGCAACTCCAATCAAACTCCAAATCCAAAGCTCCAAAACTTCAAGCTTGATCCACCATCAAGGATGCACAAAGATAAGCAAGTGCAACCCGTGCGCTCCAAAGACTCCAAAATGTATTAAACATAAAGCTGAAGGCTACCAAAACGATATCTACTACCTGATTATCTGAAAAACCAAACTCTAGACTGCCTATGTGGGAAAATTGTAGGCACCCAGAGTTTAGAAAGAGAACAATAAACTTCAGGTTAGTCATGGGACTAGTATGAGCAAACAAAAGCGGTTTGTCTTTAAAACAATCAAAAGAATTTAAATTTGAAATCTGCAATGCTTTTTGGAAAATGAAGCTACCATAAGGCCTCCCGGCACACAAATAATGGAATCGTACACATAGAGGAGATTTCTCCTTATGATAGTCGAACATGCTTACTGCGCAAAGATCTTTTTGATATTATTACTAGTGCATAGTGTAAAAACTTTCGAGAATGTAATATAAATCCTAGCCAGCATAGGTACCATTATACTGTGCCTATTATAGCTGCCATTTTAAATGGCAGGTTCTACAACTAAAACCGTACAAGGCGCGTATTGGATGAACGAATTTCAAAGAAATGGTCAGGCTAAGAAACTTCCTATTGCCACATGAGAACGCCTCTAGCGGGACGCCCCGAGGCCCTACCCGGCTCTCTACCAACACAAGGCCAGTTATCCCCTTCCCGGGAAGTAAAACCTATTATATGCCACCCTCGGTCCTTTGGGATCTTTATCCGAGGATCCTCTACACCAAAAACATCACACAATAACAAATATACTATAGTTCCCACATGAGTAAGTATCTGGGCTCCATACCATGATACTACCCTTTTCCGGAAGGAATGGTCATACCCTAGGGGTGCTACCCCTGAAACCTTGCCGCATCTTTCCTGTTTCGACCATTACCGGTTTGTGAGGCTCGATGAGGTCTCGTCCACAAAGCTATTATTTTTCACAAAGCCATGCTTTGATCAACAAATGATCAGCAGCACTTCGTATGCCACATTACCAAATTGGGAATGTATCACTAGTAACCGTCAACTACATAACCTCTGAGCTCGTACGTCTCAGAGAAGGGTGTTAAGCTAAGAGAAAAATTCTCCGCCACCAAGTAGAAATGTATTTGATAGGAACTGGTTTTACATCTCAAAGTGTAATGTCAGACACACATCCATACAAGTCTGTCCTGGGTTCGAACAAAACCGAAGGCACTTACGAAGAAGCCCATGCAAATCCGGGTATCCACAATCCCGATCGGACTTCCCTCACTTAGGGAATCCCTATACCGTAGCTACTCATTGCAGAAAAAATCGATAGGTCATCCTATCGCTCTTGCAAATACCTGGTCATCACCACTGGTCTTCGAATGCTATCCATAACGACGTATCATTAATCGGAATGGGTTATATGACACAACGTCCTCTCCCGGCTAAACCGAATAATGAGCATAAAATTTGAAAACATATGGATATGGGATTTCAGTTAAGTTAAAACTTTAAAATTCAAAACATTCTTTCAAATGGTTTAAACAAGTTACCATTTCAAATCTTTAAACAAAAAGATTTATTTCATAATGTTCACCCAGTTTCACAAAGAACCATTCATGGATTTCGACGCAATTTCCATTTTAATTGGATTAACTCATTCAATCTTTAAATTAAAGATTTAACATATAGTTTTCAAAACCGTTTCCTAAGATTTATTCATAACTTTGAAAACCGTTTCATTTCAAATTTGAAATTCCTATAATACAAATTTGAAATTCATTCCTTATATGAAAGCTTTCACCATTTGGAAACAAACAGTTTTCATTTTGGAAAAATCTGATTTCAATTATACAAGTTAAGGTTTTTCAAACTTGGGTTAAATTTAATTCCCAAAACAACACTTTAAAATTGGTTTAAAAACCCATATAAACTTGTATAACCTTTTACATCATAAATTCTCAAAGTAGAATTCAATTTCAAATTTTTGAATTCAAATTTAGATCAAATCCCAAAACTAAATTAAGTTATTCAAAAATAACTTTTATCTTTGAAATTCCTTTCCAAAAGCTTTTCACTTTAAATCCAATCCATTCCTAAAACCATTTAGATTCAAAAATTCAATTTTTAAATTTTTTTATAAAAATTTATGATTTAACTAATTTCCACGTGCAATCCATATTTGTGTGTTTATAAGTGTGGTCCATGGGTTTTACACAATAGTGCACAACATCAATCATATCAACATCGATAAGTGATATAACCATAACGCTTATCTCCATTCACATATTCATATATAAAGTAAATTTATCAATCACAAAGATTCATCATTACGATTCGATGTGGGTTTAGGATAACCAACTGGAATCCGACTCCCCATCGCATCGAAATTCAAATGTCGTTTTACGGGTCAAGGGGTTTTCATATTCATACAACAGTATATTCATCATAGATATAACGGCTCAGCAAAAAGCATTACATAGCATCACATCACATCACATATCAAATATATCAATCCATCTCACAGCACTCAATACAATCAAACATCTTTAATTAAGATGAATAAATCGTGTGGGTTTAAATTTATTACCCACATAATTACTTTCATTATTAATTTTTTTAATGAACGATTTATTATCATTAATTTCAATTTATTAAGTTTTAACCACCTTCATTAATGAATCATTTCTTAATTAATTATCTCAATTAATTAACCCTTAATTGTAATTTATTAAACCTTAAATACTTTTATTAATTAATTATTCCTTAAATAATTACTTTAATTAATAAACCCCTAATTATTAATTAAGTCTTAATTATAGTTTATTATCCTTAATTTATTAATTAATAAATTTATTATTATTCCTTAATTAATTACAAAAATTAATTACCTTAACAAATTTATAATTTTAATTAATTATTCTTTAAATTAATTAGCCTTCAACATTTGATTAATCAACCTTCAATCTTTAATTATCTACTCTTAATTACTTTCACTAAGTAATTATTTTAATTAATTATTCATTAATTACTTGAATAATTAAACTTGGATTTTTAATCAATTTTATCTTAGTTACTTTTATTTAGCAATTAGCTTTCAAGTACTAGATTTTCTTTAACAAATATGTTAACTTAAACTTTGAAAGTAAATTAACCATTTTAAAAACATCCTTTATATAAATAAATTTAGCATAAATATTAATTAACCATTAGAGCTTTCTTTTCATTAGTTAACAACCTTTAATATTATCTATTAAAACAAACTTTTCAAAATAAAAGTTATATTTATTTTAAATCATTTTAAAACTTGGTTATATTATTTTCTTTTGAAAACCAGGAAAAAAATTTACTTACAAAAATTTAAAACCCGCTACTTAAACAACTCGAGTTAATTAAATAAAACCTGAGCAAACTATCAAGCAAAATCACGTGACACTCACTTACAAATTCACATCCTTCTGCCCTCGAGACCATCACGAGACAAGCCCGAGTAAAAACCTTCAAACACTTGATACTCCCCTCGAGTCCAACCCACAACCAAACTCTGACATCCACGCTACCGTGCACATGCACCAACAACGCCGCCATTTCCGGTCATCCATATTGCCCTTCACAAGTCGACACTCACCCTCACACCCTATTCCGACCCCCAAATCATCGATAACTACTTGAAATCAAAATCGAGTATTCAAGCCCAAATCTGGAACAACATACCCCACCTGAAACAGCCTCGTGCGCACATCCCCGACCACCGGAGCATCAGCAACAACGACCATAGGTTAGACGAACCTATAGAAAATTTTCCCCCACCGATAAGCTCCGACACTTCGGTGTAAGCGCAGCAAACCAAAACTCACCCTCAACCAAACATACGACTTAAACCCTAATTTCACTTTGACTAATCATCACTATGAATTACAAAATTATTTAACATTTTTTTAATGATTCATGACTTCCCAACATGCTTCCTCCTCAATCACGATCTTTATTATTACTTTGATCATCGAGCATTGTCGAAAATGCATAATTCGTTCAATTCAAAAATTCACATGATTTATTCATTTAGAAATTACAAAACCTTCATCTAAATTCATCATTAACAAATTCGAATACGATTATGAACTTCGAACACAAATTTATGATGATTGAATTTTGTGCATATCCCTGATTTCACTGTGTTTTCTATTTTTCCTACACAATTTCATAATATAATCACTTGGGATTAATTTTAAAATTTGGATCAGACCAACATAAACAAATTTTGTTTAGAATTCAAACCCAACATGGATTCCTTTGAGTAGTATAAAATTTCCAACAGATTCTTAAACTTGTCAGGTATGCTCAAAGGCATACTTTGCCTGTTTTTCCAAACATGCAGACATATATGTATCACAGGTAAATATAATTAATTATTTTCCACAACAACAATTAAGCATTAATCATAACTAACAAGCTATCGTCATCACATATATCAAGAAAACTCGTTCAAAAATAAGTTTGCTCACCTTATCAATGAAGAACAGAGGACAAATTTGAGCCTGAACTTTGATTTTTTTTGTTGAAGTTGAAAAGAATTGAGCTTTGTTGTTGTTATCGAGTTGATTAGCATGCTTGCTTAAGCTTCGAATTGGTTTTATTTGCAACTGTTTGATTCTAGAGCTTGACTGGTGCCAAGTTGCCATCTGCATGCTCTTTTGAACTTGATCTACTGTTTTTTTACAGATTTTATTTCCAGGCTTTTATACTTTTCCAGATTCTTGTTCTTGCATTTGCTTTGAATCCGGGTCTAGCTTCTAGGCTTTGATTCCTTATTTCAGTTGTGAAATGAAGCTCCTTTTTTTTCTTTTGGAATTGGATTTTCTTTTGCTTTGGTTTCATATTATTGAAGATGAGAGATTTTGTTTTACTTGTTTTAACTTTGGTTTCTTATTTCAGGCTTGAGAAGATGAAGGGCCTGATTAATTTTTTTTTCAAAAGTTGAATGCCATTTGCCCATTTTAATTTGCATATTGTACACTTGTTACATATAGGGAAAATTGAGTTTATTCCCTTCGACTCAAATTGTTTTGTAAATTTTTTTTTAATCCTTCATGCAATTATATTTTCATGTATACATATGCCTTAATTTTTAAAGTTTTCTATATTTTCATTTATATTTACATAATAAAATTTC
The DNA here is from genome assembly GCA_030765085.1 of Allium cepa. NCBI lineage: Eukaryota > Viridiplantae > Streptophyta > Magnoliopsida > Asparagales > Amaryllidaceae > Allium > Allium cepa. The sequence goes on along the minus strand of CM060939.1, from coordinate 861,569,762 downwards.
CTATTGTTTTTCACATTCAAACTTTAATTTAGCTCACTATTTTTATATACAACTAATTTATACATTTTATATTCATGCATTTTTTATCATTCATTTTTGTACAACCTTTTAGAAAGAAAAGAATGATTTAAATATGTTGGTTACATATTAACAATTAATCACTTTTATTCATATATGAAATTTAACTAAAAAATAATATTTTGAAAATGTGCATTAATTTTTTATTACAACTTCCAAATATTTTCAAAATTTTGGAAAACAAACAATCATTAACTTTTTAAAGATTTTAAATTCTACTTTATTTTTAATACATTTAACTTTTGAAATCCAATATTTGTTTATAGAATACTTATCCTTATATTTCAAATCAAATTGCTATTTATCTTTAAATCAATATTTATTTAAATCCAATTGTATTTATAAAGTTACTTATCCTTAACTCTTTAAACTAAATTCTACCATGTAATCTAGAAATTTTATTTATTCTAAAATAATTCTAATTAATTCATGAATAAATTCACAATTTAATTCAAAAATTAAATTAACTGTCAAATTAATATTGGTTGATTTTTCAGGAATGTTACAGCCGCCCTGCCCTGTCGCGGCCGCGACTCCAATCGTCGATCGCCGCCTTACTTTGCCTTATCAACGCGTCATCATGCCGCATGCCAATCCACGATTCGAATTTTTCCCAGTCGCGGAGTCTGCCTCCTCCTCCACCAAATCGCAGCCAAATCGACTTCATCCCTCGCGAGTAGCTCGCGACCTCGACACCCATCAATATTCAACCCTACACGGTGCCTCCACCTATCGAGTTTGCATCCGACTCTCGATTTAGATATGAGCTTGCTACCAAGTCGCGAAAACGTCGCGCCCTCTTTTTTTTCTTTCGATAATTTGATTTTGAAAACAAAAGGATGTGGACATTTTATTCATTTATTTTCACGAAGTCGATTGAACGAAAAGGGGCGGCCACTATCATTTGATTTGTGAACCGAGGAAGTAAGAAAGGGGGCTGTGTGATTTAAACGAGAAAAGGAGACAGAATCGATTACTAGGTTGGCTTATTTTAGAGGAGGTCAGCTGAATTACTAGGTTGGCTTATTTCCAAATCCGATCGTATGGAGAAGATAACTTTTTAAACCAGTTATTATATTGATTCGGTAAAATTTCCATCGCGTTTGCTTATCTTATGGACAACAGACAACTCCAAACATTACGAAAATCAAAATCCGATGACAAAACAATATTATGGATCCAATGGAACTGCTTTGTTGAATTCCGAGACTGTGCCTCGAAAGGCTATTTTTAAATATCGATTTAAACGATAAATTTCAAAATTAAACGAAACATTTCCAAATCAAAATCTGAAGTTTCCTTTATCTTCAGTATTATCAATATAAATTTTCTAAGCCATCAAATTATTTTTAACAAGCTTAAGATTGAAAATTCAAATTTTTACCCATCATAAATAGATCAAATTCAATAATTTAATTGCCAAATTCATATTTATATTCGAAATTCAAGTTAAACTAACCTCCAAATATTTAAAACCAATTAAATATTCCATTTCAAATGTTAAAAATTTACGGGCCATCACAAATTGCCCTCGCGAGTAGACAATTACGTCCGCGTGAGAAAAATTACCCAAACTCACGATCTCGACTTCTAGCTGTTATATTCGCTTTGAAAATCTGGCGACACTATCTTCTAGGTAAGAATCTCTTTTGGCTTTACTAAAATTTAAAAGTTTAATTTAATTTAATTTAATGTATATACTTAATAAATCCTTCTTGTTCTAGGTGAAAATTTTGAATTATTCACCATCACAAATCTCTGAAATATCTCTTCACCCAGAAGGATTTAAATTTGAGGCAACAACGATAGTTAGAATTTCTAGTGTCATATGATCTAGATATATTCTATATACCCCTGGAAAAGCCAATGTAGTTGCCGATGGCTAGAGTAGAAGTCATGCTATTCTTTCTCATCATGTTGTCACTCATATTCTTCGTGAGAAAATCGCCAGCAAGCAGAAAGAAGACAAATTTCTTCAGGAAATTTATGGATGGATTTGTCGAGGTGAAGATTCCAGTTTCGGAATCGATAATTATGGAGTTATAAGATTGAAAGGAAAAATGTGTGTTCCCGATATCCCGGATCTAAAGCATGAAGTTTTGGACGAATGTCACAAGTACAAACTTAGTATCCATCCAGAAGTTAATAAGATGTACAGAGATATCAAAAGGACTTTCTGGTGGAAAACAATGAAGAGGGACATATCTATATATGTGATTCGTTGTGCTACCTGTCAACAAATCCAAAGTGATCAGATGAAAATGGCGGGTTTACTCCAACCTTTAGAGATACCTTCGTGGAAATAGGATCAAGTATCGATGGATTTCATCGACGGGTTTCCATGCACTCGAAAGGGGAGTGAAGCAATCTGGGTTATAGTGGATCGTCTGACAAAAACCGCCCACTTCATCCCAGTGAAATCCACTCGGACAGCAGCAAGCTTAGTGGAGCTGTATATAAAAAAAATTGTTCGTCTCAATGGTATACCTAGCAGTATAGTGAGTGATCGTGACCCGATCTTCACCAGTAGATTTTGGGAGGCATTTCAAGCCGCATTGGGAACCAAACTGAACTTCAGCACTGCTTATCACCCACAGTCTAATGGGAAGACTGAAAGGATAGACAAAATTTTAGAAGACCTTCTGCGTGCTTATATTCCCGACTTTGTTTGCTCTTAGGAGGACCATTTGCATCTGGTCGAATTCTCATATAACAATAGCTATTAGGCCAGTATTGAAATGGCTCCTTTTGAAGCCTTATATGGTCGTCTGTGTCGATCACCTAAATGTTGGATCGAGTCAGATGATAGACTTGTTCTTGGACAAGATATGATTAAAGAAGTCATTGAAAAAGTGGATTTTATTCGAAATAAGTTAATAACTTCACAAAGTCGTCAGAAAAGTTATTACGATCGCAGAAGAAGAGCTTTAGAATTCCAGATTGGAGGTTCTGCATTTCTAAATGTATCTCCAACGCATGGTATGTTGAGATTTGGGAAGACTGGTAAGTTGGCACCGCGTTATATTAGTCCTTTTCCTATACTGGAAAGGATCGATCCTCTGGATACCAAGTGCAGCCACCTAGCTGGTTATCTAGCATACATAATGTGTTTCACGTTTCACATCTTCGAAAATATATGCACGATCCAGACAGTATTATCAAAGAGGCAGCGCAGTAGGATTTGGAAATCACACCAAATCTGGCAGTTAAAAGAGAGCAATTTAAAATCATTGATCATGATGAAAAGCAATTGAGGAATAAAGTTGTGAAACTAGTTATAGTGCAGTATAGCGGTGATTTAAAAGACTGTACTTGGGAAACAGAGGATAGAATGCAAAAGTCCTATCCCAATTGCGTAGTGGATATTCCGGGTTAATCTGGTAAGCCATTTCTCTTTCTTTTTATGTGTTCTAATATTCTTTGTTTGTTTTCTTTCTCTTACAAATTTCAAGGACGAAATTTTCTTTAGAAGGAAATCTATAACATCCCAAATTTTATCAATTTATATTAGTAATTTATTTGAATTTTTGGAATTTAATTTGAAATTAATGAGAAAATTTTCAAATCAAACAAAATAAGTGCAAATTTGTATGAATAAGATTTCAATTTCATTTGAGTCTAAGATTTGAAATAATAAATATATTTTTAAATCATTTGAATTTAAATTATATATATATGTATGTGTGTGTATGAGTAGATTTGAATTTGACTTTGAATTTAAATTTTAAATAAATTCTTTAGTAAAATATTTTGGATTTAAAAATATATATATGTAATTTATTTAATGTGTATTTAATTTCAAAACATTCTCTTTTAAATAGTATTTCTTAATATAAAGCAAATGTCTTTAAAAAATGGAAAGCGTAAAATTTAAATAATGTAAAAATATTATTGTAATGAAAATTTACAAATGTTAAGTAAGTAATATGTGTAAAAAAGCAGTCTTAAAAATTTAAATAAATGGATTAACAAGTGTAATCCATGTAGAAAAATATTAACAAGTGCCATCAAATTATTATTTTTGAGAAATTTATAAAAATAAAATAAAGTAATATAATATCTCTAATTCACTTCTTCTCATTCTTTTATCTTCATTACCAAGTCTGTACAAATTCAAATTAGAGAAAGAAAGGAAACTAAAAACAAACTTTCACAAGACAACCTCTTCGATAACATAAATCTAAAATTCCGTTTCAAACCTGAATTAAAGAAAGGAGACAAGTAGTTCAACATCAAAGCAAGTTGAAATATCTCACTTTTTCAAAATCAAGCCTTTAAGATCAGGCAACAATAGAAAATAATCATCTTAGACCTTTGAATTCCAGTCTTCAAGTTTTCTGACCAAAGTATTTCTTCTCTTTTTTCATAAAAAACTGTAAGTAGATACTTTAAGAATTTAAATTAGAATTTGTTGTTAAGAAATTAAGCAATTTAATCCATCAGAAGCTAAGCAATCTACATCAACTAGTTGCAGAAAAAATTCAAGATGAAATTGAAAACAGCCTTCCAAATTTCCATCTTTAAAAACAACATTCCAGACTCTCCTCTGTTCTCGGACATCAAGGTGAGTAAACCCTTTTGATTTGATCTAGAACATGTTGCTGTGAATAATATTGAAGTTTGAATTGTAAATGTGTGTTTGCATGTATATATATACATGAAAATGAAGATGCATGTCTGTACACATAAATACGAACTCTGCTCCAGGCCTACAGGTTCCAAAACCTGTTTCAAATTCAAAATCTCTATCTCAAATTATTTTTAGGCTTTGAAATCAAAAGATTACATGTTTTTTTGATCATACTCTATGTTCTAAAATTAAATTGAAGTAAACTAAACAAAAACTTTTTCTAGAAATATAAGAATACAGGCAAAACCAATGTAAACAGAAATTTCGTCAATCCTGATTTCTGATTTTAAATATATCAATTGAAATGTCTTCGAAGTTGATAATTTTTAAAAGTGAAATTAATTTTTTTATCACGTATTCTCTAAGAAAAATAGGGATGATCAGAGTCGTCTTTTTCACCAAATTCTAGCGATCATTTTAATGATAAATCTCATGATCATGTTTGGCGCTTGGTGGATGGTCAATGATCATCAGAAAATTATTGATCGAATTTATAGGTCATCATCGTGGTCGAAAATGGCTAAACTAGGGTTTAAACCTATAATTGGTCGAAGTCAAGAACTCGGGTTGTTGCAGCTTCGTCGTCACACCGGAGTTGATCGCACCGGTGGCGATCGAAGCATTGAAGTCAGTCGAAGCTTCGGTTGAAGTTACGTGGCCTATGGTGGCCTGAGATGGCAAGGCTAAGGGTTTTTCTGGTGATGCATGTTGTTCCAGTTTAGGTTCGATGTCAAAGTTTCGAATTCGTCAACGATTCGGGTTTCTGGCTGGTTGGAAGCTTAGGAGAGATTGTTGCCGATTTGTCAATGGCCATGACACCAACCGAAGGTGGTCGGTGCTGTTAAGTACATGCATAGCCTTTGGCTTGTGTTAGAGGATAAAAATTGAGGAGGAAGGGTGTGACGACCTGGATTTGAGCAATATCAATTTAATAATCTTTGGTAACAATTAAAGAAAGTTGATGATTTTACATTGTAAATTGACAAGTTAAAATTATTTTAAAGGCTGATAATAATAATTTTGATAATATCTATCTACATTTTTCCTAACAATATAAAATTGGCAAGCTTAATTCTTTTGAAAATTAATAATATTTTAATTTGGAAATATTTATTTTAGCAATTTAAAATTGGTAAGATTTATTTTTCAAAAGCTAATCAAAATATTTTTCTATTTATAGTGTATATATCGATATATCTTGTAAACAGGAAGTCTTTAAGTAATAAAAGCTATATATTCAAATTGTAATATATGTAATATATATTATGGTTTGTATTTATGTTTCAAAAATTTAATAATAACGTGCATATGTAAGTTAATTAAAACATGAAAGTGACAAATGTCATTCTCTTTGTTAATTTAATTCAAAATTAAATTGTAAAATAAATAGAAGAGTTTTATTTTTCAGCAAAATACTTTCTTCTTTTCAAAAAAATGAATACAAAACAATAAAAAGGAAAGACATTAAACTGTAGAAATCTAGAAAATAAGAAAAGAAGTAAATCTGGAAAATCAGAAACAAAGAAAAGAAAGGATGATCTGGAAAATTCAATCAACATGCAAGATCTTCAAGTACAATCAAGCAATTTAGAAAATTCATCAACATGCAAAAACTGGAATCAATCAAGCAATTCAACATGCAAAGTGAAATTCCCAAAGTCTGGAAAGCAAATAAGTTTCTATCCTCTGCAATTTTTGGTGAGTAAATTAAATTTTAAAAACAGTTTTAATCCTGGATTTTTTTTCTTGTTCTTGTGATGGAATCATGTTGAAGTGTCTGGATTCTTGGATTTAATTGATGCATGTTGGTGAATGATGATTTTGAGATGCCTGTAAACATAAAATATGCTCTATGTACTATAATAGGTTTTCTATTTCATAGTCAAATCAATAATTTAAAGTTGAATTTGCTTATATTTTGTGAATGAAAGATGTTTGATATCACGTAATCTTTCTTCTAAAAATAATTATAGGTTTTTAAAATGGATATTTAGCTCAAATTTTAAAATTTACAGTAAAAATGTAATTTGGGTCAAAAAAATTTTGAATTCAAATTTAAGTTTTGATTTTATAATTGAATTGCCAATAGGAAATCAAGATTTTTAAAGTTTGTATCACGAATTTCAGATTAGTAATTTGTGAGAATTCGTGGTTTGACTGTTTCGGGCATTTTGGCCAATTGGCGGCGATCAGCGGCATATTGGGCGTCGAGGTTGAGCATGATGGTCGAGGGGATGTTGTAGATCATCAGAAAATTGCCTTGGGTTTTTTTTTAGTGATCATGTTGGCCGAAAGTTATCAAATTAGCGTTTACTGGCCTGTGCTTGTCGATGATGTTCAGTTGGATTTTGCAGCGACGAGGGGCTACCGGAGTCGTGCGCGAGGGGTTTCGGAGGTGCTAGAGGTTGCGACGTGGCTTCGGGGAGGATTGCGTGGCGTCTCGTGTCAAGGATCAAAGGTGGCGGTCGATTGTTGACAAAGTGTGCTACAGGCAGTTTTTAGGTGTGGGTCGAACTTTTGTTTTTCGATGAACGCTCGAGTTTTGGGTTCCGTGTTTAGATGTAGTGGTCGAGGTTGACTTGTTGAAGCCACGGCGATGATCGTGGGTGGTCGGGTTGACGGTGCATGATGCACGCGTGCAAATGGGTATCAGGAGATGATGGGTTTTTGGGTAGGAGAAGAAAGGGGTTGGAGCTCGAAGCATTCTTCGGGTATCTGCTACTTTGTTTCGAAACAGGGTGAAGTTGTGGGGATACTCGGGGTTTTGTTTGATTTACTCAAGATCGACGCGGAATTTATGCAGTGGTTTGCTCGTGTTTTTGACTGAGCATGTTTTTTGGATCAGGAAGTTTTAAAGTTTAATAGCAATGTTTTTTAAAAAAGTTTTGATACACAGGAAATTTGATTTTGAAATGTTTATTAAAGTTTAAAAAGAAAGGTTAAATAAGTTTATTTATAAAACCAAATTTGTTAAAAATTAGGTTTTAAACAAGTTCTTATATTTTGAAATATAAAATTTTTAAAAATAAAATAAGTGAATTTTTGAATAAAGTTTGTATTAAATTTTATTTAATAACTTTGGAAAAATCTAAAAGTTTTTAATTTGAATGTTTAGATTACTTAAATTATAATTTATTTTTAATATATTTTATTTTAAATAAAGTGTAATGATTTAGAATTGGTAATCAATTTCAATTAAGATTATCTTAAGTAATTTAGAATTTTGTTTTAACTGAAGATAAATAAGTTTGTGAAGATAATTAAGATAATTAAATTATTAACAATTGAAAAGTTATTGGTCAATATAAATAATTTAACTAAGATAATAGGTTTTCTTAATTAAGAATCTTTTTAATATAGTAAATTAAAGAATCATTTAATTAATTTAAATGATTAATTAAATAGTTAATTAAGTGATTAATTAGTGATTAATTGAAGATAATCACTCGTGGATTAATTAAGTGTAATTACCCAGTGAAGTAATTAAGTAATTGATTACTGGAGGTAATTAAGTAAAGGGTAATTATTTAACAAGAAATTAGAAGTTGATTACTTTATGAAAGTAATTAAGTGGATGTGATAAGGGGTTATTCACTTGTGTAATTAATTAATACAATTAATTAAAGGTTTAAATTATTTAATTAATGGAATCAATTAATTATTTTTTAATTAATAATTAAAGGGTAATTAATCTATAATTAAGTTTTGATTACTAAATGTAAATAAAAAGTAATTATCCAAATGTGTTTAATTAGAAAGAAATTAATCAGGTATGATTAATTATAAGGAATTAATCAAGTATGATTAATTAAAAGGTGATTAATCAGGTATGATTAATTAAAGGATAATTAAGGAATAATTATCAGAATATCTAAAGAATAAATAATCAACTACGATTAATTTTAAATGGTAATTAAGAGATAATTATTTGATATAATTAGGAAGTGATTAATCAAGACGATTAATTAAATTTGTAATTAAGGAATAATTACTTAAAGTAATTAAGTAATAATTAATCAAGGGAGATTAATTAAAATGGATAATTAAGTGATGTTTAATTATTTAATTTGCAATTAATTAATGAATAATTAAGTTGGATCAATGATAATCCAAGTGTTTAAGTAAGGAATTAATTTACTTAAGGATTAATTAAATTAATTAAGTTTGGATCAAACTTGTTTTGGATGATTAATGATTGGATGATAAATATCATTGGATAAGTTAATGATATTGGATGATATTTTATGTCATTGGTTGATATGTAATGATTTGAATGTGATATATCTGAGATGTGATATATATGCTACTTTGTGATATGTGTGGTTGAATTTGATAACAATAGCGATTTATATATCTGTATAATTATGAATCATCCATTTATGTTAAGTGATATTCTAAATACCTACTGTTTAAAACCCTTAAGTACAACTTGGACATTAAAATGGCGTTTGGATTCGGTGAGACCGGGATTTGGGTTTTCATATTTCGATATCTGAAAACCACATCGATCTAAATCAAACGTTAGGTCGTGATTCCAAATAGAGTGCAAGTGAAGACTCAAGGTGTAAGAACTATTCGTCAGTATAACTCTATAGGTGATTCCGAGATGAGTTTGACGGAAATAGTACTTACAAGTTCAAGATGGTGATTCAGAGTGCAAGGGCTATGGTTGTTGACTCTGAGGGTGATTCCAAAATGAGTGCAACGAGATAGTGCCTTCGGTTTCATTCGAACCTGGAACGAACTTGTATGGATTGAATGCTTTTAGAACATCGTCACAATGAGCATTTTAAGATAGATGTGGCCTATAAAGGTAATCGCAGCCTCAAGCCTCATCAACCGAGAATGGCTAAAATAAGGGAGGTGCAGCAAGGTTAAGTGGGTCATGCCCAAGTAGGACGAGATTTACCCCTGTCTAGATGTCACATTTTATTTCGGCTTTGTGGGCGGTTGGATCTGCAGCCAACTACGGGGTGGTCTTGTTCGAGACTGTTCAGTAAGGAATGGTCCCGGCATTGTGTTGCAGGGGATCGGGAGTGGTCCTCGGTACGGTGATTTAGGCCACGTACTATGACGGGCGGTACCCCAGTAGCCCTAGCGTTGTTGGAAACCCATTCTTCCTACGAGACCCTACGGTTTTGTTTGTATTAACCATTTTTGTGGCTAGTAGCTGGAATTTAATGAAAGTAACCATTTCGGCTATTTCATATTTACTTGAAAACCCCAGACACTATTATAACATCACTGGATTTCCTATCAAATGTTTTGGTTAGCGTAAGGTAAAAACTTTTCCATGTTCATGTGTGGGAAGTCTTACGTGATACCTTTCTTTGCAAAGGATTTTCTAATGTTAAGCAATCTTAAGCCGTTTACTCACACCAGACCCCTGTCTGACCCGAGTGTTTATTTTTTGTTTTATTAATCTCTTGGGTACTCATATTATGTATGAGTAGTCAAGTGATTCAGGTTATCCTTGACGAATTTTGGAGGAGCTTTGGAGCAGGAGGCTTCAGCGTGTAGATATATAGATAGAGTTTCCGCTGTGTGTTATTCTATATTGTTGTTCTTATACTGTATATTAGACAGAAATGTTATAACTGTCTAAATTGAGATGTATAGTTGTGTACTCTGGTGTAAATGATACTATGTATATGTTATATATTATATTTCATTCGTTCCGTTGTGAGATTATGATGTGTTGTTATTCTTTCTTCTCTTTTTTTTCTTCTTCTATCTCTTTCTTTATTAAATAGTGATGCGTCTTTCGGGTGACAGAAAGTCGGGTCGCTACAGTTGGTATCAAAGCGTTAGGTTGAGTGAACACCTAGGCTCTGGAGTGGTGTCTATCTTGAGAGAGCGTACTTTTAATATATATATATATATATATATATATACCTAATCTGTTAGGTTATCTGTTCGGATTTTCCATCATAGGTTACAAAGTTAGATAAGGTAGGAGTGTGTGGAACACAAGTACCACTAATGGAAGAGGCTCATATGTTGTGGTTGGAGGTGTTTGTCGAGATTGTAGATCTAATACCGTCTCAATTAAGCTTTGTAGATTGGTGAAAGGATTTCGTTGATCTTAGAGAAAGTATTTTCAAGAATTAGAGTATATTCTAGAAGTGTGAGGTTGATTTGCTCTCGAATGAGCGGGATTTCCAAGAATTGAATCTGTCAGCTGAGTAGAAGCAGGTGATGGTATCTTGATAGCTTCAGGAAGGAATAGCTGTGTGGTGAGATGCAGTATCCATAGATGTTTCTGAAGATGTTCTTTGGAGCAAGATTTAGAGGGTATTGAAGGAACAGTGATGCCTACTGCAGGGAAGATTCAGATGTTTAGTGATTTTCTGGATTTTAAGTAAGGGAGTCTTATCTATATTGAAGTATGAGACTAAGGTCGATAAGTTACCTCATTTTGGGACATGGTCTCATTAATTTATTAAGAAGAACAATTGCTTGGTGTTTGGTTTGGAGCCGAGTTTCTTGAGAAGATGTCTACTCGTCTCAAGGATTTTTAGTGGAATTGGGTGATAGTTTTGAGTTTCAAGAAGCTTGTGGTTAAGGATGATCTTTTGGCTTAGCAGTATCATTGAAGTGAAGTTTGGAAGCAGCAGCGTGGATCCGTTTCTTCGATGATTCTGAAATCTTTGGGATTCTACTATCGGCATGCCAGGCAGATAGTAAAGGCTTATCCATTTCTTTGGGAGGCTCAGCAGAGCAGGATATTTGCTGGAAGTGCTCTATCAGTTTTCTGGTAGATAATCCATTCTTGAAGATTTATCTTGATTAGGAAAGTTGTTCTAGTTGGGGAGAATAGTTTCTTTGGAATCTGAACTGGGTAAGATCGAAAAAGTGACTTGCGATTAGTTTGTGAATTTATGGAATATTATTTGGCTTAGGAATTGAGGAATCTCATATGGAGGTAAAAGCTATGAAAGTAATCAGCGATATTCCAGATGTTTTAGAAGAAATCGGAAGTTTACCTGAATCGGAGATTGGATTTTCTTAACAACTTGGATTCTAGTAGCGATACCGATGATTCAACCATGTAGAGAGATGACTCTTGAAGCAAGAAGAGTTTGGTGAGGCAGCTCAGGATTCTTTGGAAAGGGATTGATCATCTAGTTTTTATCAAGATTCTGTTGGGATGTTTTGACCAAGTGGAATGGTCACTAAAATTTTATGAGTCGGAAGAATAGTGTATGGAGAAAGTTTGAGCTCGAGTTCTTCGATAACATTCTCATCTACTCCAGATCAGACTTATGCAGCGGAAGCAAGATAGTAGTTATTCTAGAATGGGAGCAACCGGGAGTTGCAGTTTTATTGGATTAAAGGATTTCTGTAGGAAATTTAAGTATGAAATTTTTTCTGTATTTGGAAGTAAGGTTGTCAGGTGAAAATTTTGGCTATTCCAAATAAGAGATGTAGGTCTGAAGTCCACTAATACTTGTGGAGTAGAAGTGTGATTTGGATTTCAGCAAATTTTTGAAAGAGTCATTTTGTTGAAGTAGGACCTGGAGATTTGGTTTGATTTTGGTCCAGTTTGTTCATGAAGCAATCAACAAGGGTTAAGCTGACCAAGAAAATTGAAGGTGATTCAGGAGCATCAGAAGAGTTATGCAATTAAGAATTGAGGACATTTGGAATGAAGAGTTGGAATTTGGATATTGTTTTAGTTTTATCCAATTAAAGGAGATATAAGACTGGGTGAAACTGGAGGGCTAGCTCCGGAAGTATTTTGAGATTTCCCTGTGTTCTCTGAAGATTAGGTTTTGAGCTACAGGATTGAATTGCCGAATCGGATAACTGGAATTCATTGTATTTCACATATCTCTGAGGAATATGTGTATGATTCATCGAATGATAGAATCAGCAGTTCAGAAGGATTTGGCAGTTGATCTGGTTTTGAGCTTAGTCTGATATCTTGTTCAGATTTGTAGGATCAGATGAGGGAGTTCTTGGTTATAGTAGCGTAGTTACTTAAGATTCTGTAGAGCGAGTATTCCAGTATAGGTACCTAGAAAACTCTAGATAATATTAGGAAATTCTATACAGAATTATGTTTGGATAATTAAAATTGTTGTTTGAATTGGTTACTATTATTGATTGTGTGATTGTTGATTGAAATTTAAATTCTTTTGCTGGGTTATTAAATTATCTTTGCTTTTAAATTTTAGGGACGAAATTCTTTTACGGGGGGAGGAATGTGACGACCCGGAATTTTGAGCAATATAAATTTAATAATCTTTGTTAATAATTAAAGAAATTTGATGATTTTACATTCTAAATTGACAAGTTAAAATTATTTTAGCGGCTGATAATAATAATTTGATAATATCTATCAACATTTTTCCTGACTATATAAAATTGGCAAGTTTAATTCTTTTGAAAATTAATAATATTTTAATTTGGAAATATTTATTTTAGCAATTTAAAATTGGTAAGATTTATTTTTCAAAAGCTAATCAAAATATTTTTCTATTTATAAAATATATATTGATATATCTTGTAAATAGGAAGTCTTTAAGTAATAAAAGCTATATATTCAAATTGTAATATATATAATATATATTATGGTTTGTATTTGTGTTTTAAAAATTTATTATTTTGAATTAATAAGTGTTTTCAAACTTTAATATATATAATTTGTAATTTGAAAATTTAAATTTTATTTAATACTTTTGAAATGATATTTAGGATTTAAATTTTTGTAACAAAGATAATTTCTTATATATATATATATATATATATATATATATATATATATTATGCTTTTGTTTTAAATAAGAATTAAATTTGAAACTCACTTTTAATTGTATTCAATATACTTTCATTTTAATTTTAACATAAGATAAGCTTGTTTTAAATCTTTTACATAAAGAGTTAAATTAAATTTCCCAAAGTTATAAACACGTGTTATATTGATTTGATCAAAATATAAGTTATTAGCTAAAAATGTTCACATGAATTTGCTTTCAAATATTTATTAAAATCTAAAACTTGTTTATTAAAAGATAAGTATACACATTTTATAATCACATAAATATTACATTCATAATTTAAATAGATTATTAAAAAGAGAAAATAACATTTTTAAATCTTTAATCAAACATTAAAAAACACTTGTAAGTATATTAATATATGCAAAGGACAATTGTAAATAAAAATGTACATGTGTAAGTTAATCAAATAATGAAAGTGACAAATGTCATTCTCTTTGTTAATTTAATTTAAAATTAAATGGTAAAATAAAAAGAAGAGTTCTATTTTTCAGCAAAATACTTTCTTCTTTTCAGAAAAAATGAATACAAAAAAAATAAAAAGGAAAGACATTAAACTGTAGAAATCTGGAAAATAAGAAAAGAAGTAAATCTGGAAATTCTGAAACAAAGAAAAGAAAAGATGATCTGGAAAATTCAATCAACATGCAGGACCTTCAAGTACAATCAAGCAATTCAGAAAATTCATCAACATGCAAAAACTAGAATCAATCAAGCAATTCAACAAGCAATGTGAAATTCCAAAAGCCTGGAAAGCAAATAAGTTTCCGTCCTCTACAATTTTTGGTGAGTAAATGAAATTTTAAAAACAGTTTTAATCCTCGATTTTTATCTTATTCTTGTGATGGAATCATGTTGATGTGCCTGCATTCTTGGATTTAATTGATGCATGTTGGTGAACGATGATTTTGAGATGCCTGTAAACATGAAATATGCTCTGTACTATAACAGGTTTTCAATTTCATAGTAAAATCAATAGTTCAAAGTTGAATTTGAATTTGCTTATATTTTGTGAATGAAAGATGTTTGATATCGCGCAAACCTTCTTTTTAAAATAATTATAGGTTTTTAAAATGGATATTTAGCTCAATTTTTAAAATTTACAATAAAAATGAAATTTGGGTCAAAAATTTTCTGAATTCAAATTTAAGCTTTGCTTTTATAATTGAATTGCAAATAGTAAATCATGATTTTTGGAGCTTGTATCATAAGTTTTAGATTAATAATTTGTGTGAATTTGTGGTTTGACTGTTTTGGGCATTTTGGTTAATTGGCGGCGATCGGCGGCATATTGGACGTCGAGGTTGAGCATGATGGTCGAGGGGATGTTGTAGATCATCATAAATTTGCTTAATGTTTTTTTAGTGATCGTGTTGGCCGGAGATTGTCAAATTAGGGTTTACGGCCTATGCTTGTCGACTATTTTCAGTCGGATTTTGCGACGACGAGGGGCTATCGGTGTCGTGTGCGAGGGGTTTCGGAGGTGCTGCAGGTTGCGACATGGCTTCGGGGAGGATCGCGTGGCGTCTCGTGTCAAGTATTAATGATGGTGGTCGATTGTTGACAAAGTGTGCTTCGGGAAGTTTTTAGGTGTGGGTCGAATTTTTGATTTTCGATTAACGCTCGAGTTTTGGGTTTCGTGTTTGGATGTAGTGGTCAAGGGTGACTTGTCGAAGCCATGGTGATGATCGTGGGTGGACGGGGTGACGGTGCATGATGCACGCGTGCAAATGGTTACAAGGAGATGATGGGTTTTTGGGTAGGAGAAGAAAGGGGTTGGAGCTCGAAGCATTCTTTGGGTATCTGCTACTTTGGTTCGAAGTAGTGTGAAGTTGTGGGGATACTCGGGGTTTTGTTTGATTTACTGGAGATCGACGTGGAATTTTTGCAGTGGCTTGCTCGTGTTTTTGACAGAGCAGGTTTTTGGATCTGGAAGTTTTAAAGTTTAACAACAATGTTTTTTTCAAAAAAATTTGGTACAAAGGAAATTTAATTTTGAAATGTTTATTAAAGTTTTAAAAACAAAGGTTAAATAAGTTTATTTATAAAACTAAATTTGTTTAAAGTTAAGTTTTAAGCAAGTTCTTATATTTTGAAATACAAAAGTTTTAAAAATAAAATAAGTGAATTTTTTAATAAAGTTTGTATTAAATTTTATTTAATAACTTCGGAAACTTTAAAGATTTTTAAAAGTTTGTAATTTGAATGTTTAGATTATTTTAATTATAATTGATTTTTAATATAGTTTATTTTACATAAAGTGTAGTGATTAAGAATTTGGTAATCAATTTTAATTAAGATTATCTTAGTAATTTAGAATTTTGTTTTAACTCAAGATAGATAAATTTCTGAAGATAATTAGGATAATTAAATTATTAACAATTGAAAAGTTATTGGTTAATATAAATAACTTAATTAAGATAATAGGTTTTCTTAATTAAGAATCGTTTTAATATAGTAAATTAAAGAATCATTCAATTAATTTAAATGATTAATTAAATAATTAATTAAGTAATTGATTAGTGATTAATAGAAGATAATCACTCGTGGGTTAATTAAGTGTAATTATTTGGTGAAGTAATTAAGTAATTGATTACCGAAGGTAATTTAGTAAAGAGTAATTATCTAACAAGAAATTAGAAGTTGATTACTTTATGAAAGTAATTAAGTGGATGTGATTAAGGGTTAATCACTTGTGTAATTAATTAATACAATTAATTAAAGGTTTAAATTATTTAATTAATGGAAATAATTAATTTATTTTTAATTAATAATTAAAGGATAATTAATCTATAAGTAAGTTTTGATTATTAAATGTAAATAAAAAGTAATTATCCAAATGTGGTTAATTAGAAAGAAATTAATCAAGTATGATTAATTATAAGGAATTAATCAAGTATGATTGATTAAAAGGTGATTAATCAGGTATGATTAATTAAAGGATAATTAAGGAATAATTATCAGAATAATTAAATAATAATTGATCAAGTGTGATTAATTTTAGAGCGTAATTAAGAGAAAATTATTTGGTATAATTAGGAAGTAATTAATCAAGATGATTAATTAAATTTGTAATTAAGGAATAATTACTTAAAGTAATTAAGTAATAATTAATTAAGGGAGATTAATTAAAGTGGATAATTAAGTGATGTTTAATTAATTAATTTGTAATTAATTAATGAATAAGTACGTTGGATCAATGATAGTCTAAGTGCTTAAGTAAGGAATTAATTTAATTAAGGATTGATTAAATTAATTAAGTTTGGATCAAACTTGTTATGGATGATTAATGATTGGATGTTATATATCATTGGATGAGTTAATGATATTGGATGATATTGTTTGTCATTGGTTGATATGTAATGATTTGAATGTGATATATCTGAGATGTGATATATATGCTACTTTGTGATATGTGTGGTTGAATTTGATAATAATAGTGATTTATCTATCTGTATAATTATGAATCATCCACCTATGTTAAGTGATATTCTGAATATCTACTATTTAAAACCCTTAAGTACAACTTGGACATTAAAATGGCATTTGGATTCGGTGATACCGGGATCGGGTTTCCATATTTGGATATCCAAAATCCACATCGATCCAAATTAAACGTTAGGTCGTGAATCCAAGTGGATTACAAGTGAAGACTCAAGGTGTAAGAACTATTCGTCAGTATAACTCTGGGGGTGATACCGAGATGACTTTGATGGAAATAGTACTTACAGGTTCGAGATGGTGATTCAGGCTGCAAGGACTATGGTCGTTGACTCTTAGGGTGATTCCAAAATGAGTGCAACGAGATAGTGCCTTCGGTTTCGTTCGAACTCGGAACGAACTTGTATGGATTGAATGCTTTCAGAACATTGTTAGGAGGACGATGAGCATTCTAAGGTAGATGTGTCCTACAAAGCTAATCGCAGCCTTAAGCCTCATCAACCAGTAATAGCTAAAACAGGGGAGGTGCAGCAAGGTTAGTAGGTCATGCCCAAGTAGGACGAGATTTACCCCTGTCTAGATGTCCCTTTTTATTTCGGCTTTGTGGGCAGTTGGATCTACAGCCAACTGCGGGGTGGCCCTGTTCGGGACTGTTCAGTAAGGAATGGTCCCGGTCTTGTGTTGTAGGGGATCGGGAGTGGTCCTCGGTATGGTGATCTAGGCTATATACTGTGACAGGCAGTACCCCAATAGCCCTGCAGTTGTTGGAAATCCATTCTTCCTACGAGACCCTACGGTTTTGTTTGTATTACCCACTTTTGTGGCTAGTAGCTGGAATTTAATGAATGTAACAATTTCGTCAATTTCATATTTACTTGAAACCCTTGACACTATTGTAATATCACTGGATTTCCTATCAAATATTTTGGTTAGCGTAAGGTAAAAACTATTCCATGTTTATGTGTGGGAAGTCTTATGTGATGCCTTTCTTTTCAATGGATTTTCTAAAGTTAAGCAATCTTAAACCGTTTACTCACACCAGACCCCTGTCTGATCGGAGTGTTTATCTTCTGTTTTATTAAACTCTTGGGTACTCATATTATGTATGAGTAGTCAAGTGATTCAGGTTATCCTTGACGAATTCTAGAGGAGCTTTTGAGCAGGAGGCTTCAGCGTGTAGATATATAGATAGAGTTTCCGCTGCATGTTATTCTATATTGTTGTTCTTGTACTGAATATTAGACAGAAATGTTATAACTCTCTATATTGAGATGTATAGTTGTGTACTCTGATGCAAATGATACTATGTATATGTTATATATTATATTTCATTTGTTCCGCTGTGAGATTCTAATGTGTTGTTATTCTTTCTTCTCTTTCTTTTTTTCTTCTATCTCTTTCTTTCTTAAATAGTGGTGCGTTTTTCTGGTGATAGAAAGTCGGGTCGCTACAAAGGGTTTTAACTCGAAGCAGAGGTCGGGGGAACGCAGGGATTGCTCGACTACTGCTTCGAGTAGTTTTAAATGGCATCGGTTTTAGTACTTAACAAAAAATTAAGTTGAATAAAAAATATACACGGGTAAGTTTTGAGGAAACTCAAAGCAATGATGTTTTAACTCGGGGAGCACCCGAAGTAGGCCTCGGTTTGACATACAAAACAATTTTTTACTTTAAAATATAATTCAAACTTTTAAACAATTTTAAATCCTTGTTTTCCAATAATGATTTTAATTTAAGTTTAAACTAATTAAGGTTTTAAGCAAGATATTTTTAAAGTAATTTAATTTAATTTATTTAACTTTGTTACATTATTTTATTAAGTCATTTATATTAAATAAATAATGTAATTAATAAAATAATTGAGGTAAAATGTTATTTAAACTAATCATAACCTTTTAAAGCAACTAATGTGATAATAATGATTATTAACAAGGTTTATAAGATAATCAAAGTAATTAATAAAAGATAAAATGATTTATCTTTTAATTTACAAAGTAATAAATGATTTGTTAATATAATTACTAAAAGAATAACTATTTAATTAATTACTTAATACTATAGATTAATTAGTTAAATAATTAAGGTTAATTGATTTGTAATTTATAATTAATTAATTAAGAAATAACTAATTAATAAAAGTAATTAAGATTTAATTAATTAACAGTTAAGGATTAATTAATTAAGGTAATAAATTAATTAAGAAATAATTAATTAATAAAAGTAATTGAGATTTAATTAATAAAAAGTTAATAATTAATTAATAAAGATAATTAATTAATTAGGAAATAATTAATTAATAAAATTTATTTAGATTTAATTAATTAACATTTAAGGATTAATTAGTAAGGAAATTAATTAATTATGGAATAAGTTATAATAAAAGTAATTAAGATTTAATTAATTAATAGTTAAGGATTAATTAATTAAGGTAATTAATTAATTAAGAAATAATTAATAAACAAAAGTAATTAAGATTTAGTTAACTAACAGTTAAGGATAACTAATCCTTGATTAAAGATAATTAATGGAAATAATTATGTGGTCAATAAATTTAAATCACATGATTAATTCATCTTAATTATAGATGACTGATTATTATTGAATGCCCTATTTTGGATTGATATCTCTAATATGTAATTGTGATGCTATGTGATATGAATTGCTTTATGCTAAGCTGTGATATCTGTGATTTATTTCTGTGAGTGTGAAAACCCATTGGTCCGTAAAATGACAGTTAAATTTCGATGCAATAGGGGGTCAGATTTCAGTTGGTTATCCGAAATCCACATCGAACCTGTGGATCTTTGTGAAAATATATCCACATGTTTTTAAATTGAGCACTCACTATTCGGTTTATCCCGGAGAGGACTTTATGTCATATAACCCATTTCGTATAGTGATACGACGAAATGGATAACATTTGAAGACGGTGGTGAAGACCAGGTGTCTTCGAGAATGATAGGATAACCTGTCGAATGACTCTACACTGAGTTGCTTCGGTATAGAGATCTCCATATATGATGGGGAGTTCGATCGGGATTGTTGATGCCCATATTGCAAGGGCTTCTTTGGAAGTGCCTTCGGTTCTGTTCGAACCCGGAACAGACTTGTATAGTTATATGTTTGACATTACACTTTGAGATATAAAGCTAATTTCTTTCAAACACATTAGTGTTGGTGGCGGGGAATTCATTCTCTTAGCTTAACATCCTTCTCCGAGATGTACGAGCTCAGAGGTTATGTAGTTAATGGTTATTAGTGATATACTCCTAACTTGGTAGTGTGGCATGTTGAGTTCTGCTGATAATTTGTTGATCAAAGCATGGCTTTTGTGAATAGCGTAGCTTTGTGGATGAGACTTCGTCGAACCTGACATCTTGGTAATGGTCGAAACAGGAAGGATGTAGCAAGGTTATTGGGGGTAGCACCCCTTAGGCTATGTGCATTTCCTTCTAGATAGAAGTGGTATCATGGCATGAAGCCCAGATACCTAACTTATATTGATATTGCAGATATGTTGCTTTATGTTTGTTGTTGTTAGGCCCCAGATAAAGGTCGGTTACGACTGGGGGATGACATACTCGTGACAGTTAGTTACCAAGTTACCGAGGTAAACCGGCCTTGTGTTGGCAGAGAGCTGGTTAAGTTCTCAAAGTGTCCCTCCAGAGGCGTAGCCATGTGGCCCAGGAAGTTCCTTAGCCTGACCATTGTTGGAAATCCAATCACCAATACGCACCCAGTACGGTTTTAGTTTTAGAATCTGCCATTTGACCTGGTAGCTATAGTAGGCATACTATAATCGTACATATGCTGGCTAAGATTAGTATTATACTTTCGAAAATGTTTTCTACAATATGCACTAATAATAATATCAAAGAGTTTTCACATATAAAGAAAATTTGACTATCATAAGAAGAAATATCCCCCAATTGTGCGATTGCATGTGTGTGTGCCGGGAGGCCTTATGGTAGTTTCATTTTCCAAAAGCATGAACGGTTTTGTAAAAACCCTAGATTTTTTTTGCATATAATTTAAATTTGACTTTATTTTATTTTGAAATTATTTTAAAGTTTTTTATTTAAAACATTTAAATATTAAATTTTAATTTTAATTATTATATGAATTATAATTTCAAACTTGTATAAATTGAATATTTCCTGAAAAATGGATTTGTGGTCAAAACTGGTCAAACATTGACTTTCAAATTTGAATTTAAATATTTGAATTCTTAAATTTTATCTTTTATTATGAAAATAGATTCAATATCATGAAAACTGCTTTTTGTTTCGTTGAAATTGGATATAAATTGTGAAAGTTATACCTTTTACAATATTGTGTGTATATAAGATTATTTAGCAATATTCTTTGTTTTAATTTATATAAATGATATTTTTACTTGATATATCTTATTCTAATTTGTATATTTATGTTATATTATGTATGTTTTGACTTTTAAATATTTTTAAAGTGATGTTTGAATTTTTCCAAAGCTTATTGAATTTATTTTCTATTTTTAAAGCCTAATTTCTATTTTCTTTGCTATTTTCTTCATTTAAATTATATTTAATTAAAATTTATTTATTTTTGTGAATGCATTTTTGTTTTATGTTCTTATCTTTATTTATAAATATTTTCCAAGTCCACAAAATTTTCCCAAAATTTATTCTGTTTATTTTCAAATTTTCTCGACTAGTTTTCATTTTGTGCTATTTTCTTATTTTTATCTTATATAATTAATAATTACTTATTTATATTTTACGTTTTTGTTGCATTTTCAAAATTTTGACTGAAATTAAAATTTGTTTTTCAGTTAATTTAACTTATACAAAAATAATAAAGAAATATGAAAAGGTTATGACTTTTGACTTTCCTATGGCTTTTTGTCTTCCACCTTTTCACATTTCAACCATATCTTTTCATTCAATTGGCCATATCTCCTCATTTCTTCAGCCGTCTATTTTTTTTCTCATTCACATAAAACATTTTTCTTCCCATCTGAGAAAAATTTTGGCCTCCATCATCTCGAAGAGTTTGGTGAATTTTATTTCTTTTTCCATTGTTTTTCTACTTGTTTATGTTGATTTTTACTTTCCTTCTCTTCTACTTCAGGTTCGGCCCCACCACTCCAGCCACCATGGCCACTCCCTCCACCATCTGAATCACCCATCACCTCCTCTCCAGCCCCAAGCCACTGGCCATGGACAATAGTTGATCAAACTCCACCTAAATCTACACAAACTTCACCTATATGCACCATAGCCAACACCTATGCCTTCATCACCTTCAACCTTCCTTTGGCCGCCACCAATTCCACCTCCATCACCCATGGATGACCTGAAACCCTCTACCACACCATCCTCCAGCCCACTACAGAGATGGTCATGCCTGGTCTTGCTTGGGTCGAGCCAATTGTTGCATTGAATCCACGTAGTTTGCCTTTGTATTTGAAATCTATGCACCTATCTCTTTGTATCACCTTTGCCCCATCACCATCCATGTTTGGCCGACCATATTGAACCCAAAACCAGATCTTAACACACACTTTGGCCATGATAACCTGGCATATGGCTAAAGCATTAGTGGTAGAAGGCAAGTGCAAGTGGTTTGGAGATGACTTGTGCATTCATCTCTAACATTGTTTGATAGTATTTTTTTAGTTGAAATCTTATGTTGTTTGTGTTGTCTTTTTTGAATGTGTTCAAGGAAAATTAATTTTTGGCTCTTGCAAACTCGAATCTACGTTGTGCTTTTGTGCCACTAAAGATCTCAGTTTGTGTGTTTTAGTTTTCGTCTCCAGCTTAAACCTGTGAGTTATTCTCACCAGACAATTTTGTACTTATATAACTTGTAAATCGATCACCCGTGAATCTGTAAAATGCATCACCTTATTATATCTCCTATATTATGATTATATGATGTTCTCCCATGCTTAAACACCTGTTATATCATATGTTACTGTTATATTATGTTGTTCTGTTGTTTATATCAGTTTATCACACTGCAAGTTCCCTTTAGATTAGAATCACTATGGGTTGAAATGATACATACCCGAACAGACTTTAGAATAAGGAAAAATCGTTATGGGCTGAAATGATAGGCCCGAGCGATTTTCAATTTATTTCATTTACTTGGGGCTGCAGGTTTGAAATGATAAAACCTAGGTTTTCTTTGTAAATTACGGGTTGAAATGATATATTACTCGTATCACTTTACCTAGCGTAGAAAATTATATACAGACCTGTAGTAAAAATATGTGTTTCTAAAATTTTTAAAATATTATAGAAATTCAAATATTACTATATTTTTATTTAAACTTAATTAAAAATGATTTTTGTAAAGTATTATTGATTTTCTAGAAATTTATAAGTTAAATAAATTATGGAAAAGTTAGAAAATTTGAACGTAAGTTATTTTGGAAATTTTGATTTAACTACAATTGGAAATTAAATTAAATATTAAATTATGATACTATGATAATTTGAATTTAAAATTAATTTAAAGTGATTTTATAATGTATTAATGATTTTTGAATAAAGTTAAAATTTGAAATGAATGATTATTTAAGTTGAAAATTTGAAATATAACCAAAATGGGAATTTTTGAATTTGGCTTAAAAGTGAATTTTAAGTTAAATAAATAAAATTGTAATTAAGTTATATTTTGAAATTTAAACTTAAGTGTTAAGTTTAAATTTAATTCAATGAATTTAAAATTGAATGTTCAAATTTAATAAGTGAATTATTATTAAATCTTGTTCTTTGAGTGGAAATTTAACTTATAAAATCATGAACTTAAGGAAAATTAAATGATGTTTGTAAATGTGAAAATGTATGATTTTAATAGTTTTTAAATAAAAATATAAGTGGTTGTGAAATTATATTGAATATTTGATGTTAATTAACTGCATTTTTGAAATGCTATTAATTGTAATGTAAATGATATTACAGCATTTGTAAATGCTGTATTTGATGATAATGAACAAAAAAGCTAAACTGAATTAAAGGCTATTATAGCATTTTTGCAAGTGCTATAATTGTTGAATTTAACTAAGTTCATTTGAAATTTAAGTAAATCTTATTACATCATTTTTAAAATGGTGTCTTTTCCTAAATTGAAATGTATTGAATGTAACTTTTCATAGCATTTTCTAAATCCCGCGAAAAGTAATTTTCACTGTTTTGATAAACTTATGTGAATTAGTGAAAATTGAAAGTTGAAAATTTTGGAAATTTAATAATTTAATTATTAAATGTAATAACTTCATTTTTGATTTGAATAAAGTAATTTGATTTGAAATATAAACCGCTTTGAAATGTGAAATGAAATGGCATTTTAAGTTAAATAAAATGAATATGGCTTTGAAATAAATTTTGAAAGATATGATATTTTGATATATTGAAATGGTTTGGAAATGATTAGATCTTTATATAGATATATTGATATTACAGCGCTTTGTAAGTGCCGTGGTTGATAAAAATTAACTCTGTATAAATTATAACTAAGTGGTATTGCAACACTTGGTAAGTGTTGTGATAACAGAAAGATAATTAAAATCTAAAACTAAATATGGGGCTACATTAGCACTTGATAAGTGTCGCGGTAGGCTGAAATGAATGTTTGAGGTTTTGATTTAAATAAATGAGCTCAGAATTTGTCTAAAATTTTGGGAACTAAATATTTGATTGTAAATATAATGACTTCACTTTTAAATGGTTAAAATGAATTGTTTTGATTTAAATATAAAACTATTTAAAAGGTGATTTGAAAGGGATAATAAATGAATGATATCTTTGACTTAAAAAGGATATTGAAATGTATATATTTTGATTTGAATTCAAATAATGATTTGAAATGAATTTTGAAAGATATGATATTTTGATATATCGAAATGCTTTGGAAATGATTAGATCTTTATTTTGATAAGGATTTGAACTTGAATGATACTTTATTTTGAAGTACAAACTACGAATTTTAAATTATAACTACGGGTTATAATAACGATTGGTTGTTAAAGAGACTGAGATTGGATATGGACATACCCTCTTTCGATACTGAAAACCACTTTAACAACCATGTACGCGGTGGAGTTTCCAGAATGAAGTAGGATGGTGGCGATGTTCTTAAGGTATATTTACGTGTACCCGACTCCCGTGATTTGGCTTAAGGTGGCTAAAACATGTACGATCTCAGGCCAAAAGGGGTAGCTCCTTTGATCGGACATAATACTTCGATACTATACTCTTACTTGTGATTGATTAGATGGCCATCCTTCGATTTTGATATGGGAGTGTGTTCCGAGGTGGGCGTATGTAGCTACTACGTTACCACCAGCCCGTGTGCGTAATTGGTATATCTACCTTGGCATTTCCTTGTGTGTCGTGTCACCTACCATACCGAGCCTTTAGTACGAGTTTGTTTTTCTCCCGTAGCCCCTGGAGTATTTAGGGTAGTCTCCCTATCTAGAGATATGCTGATACTGGATGGACTACTGGGACTATTTTGTATGAAGGGTGATATGGGTAGCCCAGAATGATATTTAAAAGTAAGTTTATTTTACTGTAGATATTATTATAATAGCGCAATATTACCATATAGTAAATAGTTTGACGGATCCTTAGAGGATGGGTGGTCCCAGGCATCCTTTAAGTTACTTGTAGCCTATTACAGTTCACTTGAGTTGGTTTACATTATATAAGTATACATTGTCCTGACTTGAGTGTTTGTATTTTTATTTACGCTCGGGTCAGCCTGAGTTATTCACAGATTTGGATTCCACTTTCTTCGCATTGGAATCGCTGGAGATTATCTGCTTATCTAGTTTTATCTATTTCATTTCTGCTATTCTATTCAGCTTGTACTTGGTTATCATCTTGAGACTTCTGTTGTACTTTATTTATTCTATTGTATTTTATTTAACTCTGATATATTTACATAGTAGCTTCATGAACTACTATCTCTTTTACTTCCGCTGCATTTCTTACTCTGTGTCTGTGTTCTGTGATTATTATTTACTGTATGTTATGAGATTTGGCAAATTTAATTTTCTACGCGTTATTTTGAGCAATTTGAGTCCGATATATGAGGATGCGAATGGTTGAAAATATCCGGTTGT
This sequence comes from Allium cepa, assembly GCA_030765085.1. Lineage (NCBI taxonomy): Eukaryota > Viridiplantae > Streptophyta > Magnoliopsida > Asparagales > Amaryllidaceae > Allium > Allium cepa. The sequence goes on along the minus strand of CM060939.1, from coordinate 861,543,718 downwards.
TACAGATAAATAATTAAATTGGAGAAAAATAGATAAAGAACTAAAGCAATTGTTTAAAAATTGAAAACAGGGCATGAAAATTACAAAGAAAAATACCATTGGCTCTAGAAAATTTCTATTTAACTTTAAAACAAATAGAATGTCAAATAAGTAAAATAAATGAGGAAAAAATAAAGTGGGAATGAAAATAAAATAAGTTCTTAAGAAAAGTATAAAGACAAATAAAGAATTACTTTAATTAATTGAAACTGGAAATTAGAAATTTTAAAACAAACATACAACTGACACTGGAAAATGCCAATTACACTTTCAAAATTTTTTCAAACCAAAATATATACAATACATGTTATTTACCCATATAAAAATAAATTAGAACATTACATGACCAAATAAAATATTATTTATATAATTTAAAATAAACAATTTTGTTGAATACAACTAATTTCACACAACAGTTAAAAACGCATAACTTTCACATTACAAATCAGATTTCAACGAAATGAAAAGCAATGTTCTTAAATTTTTATTTACTTTAAAAATAAAGGATAAAATTAAAAAAATTCAAACTCTCAAATTTAAAATTTAAAATTCAAAGTTTGACCATTTTGACCAAAATTCAGCTTTTTTTGGAAAATATTCAATTTATACATGTTTGAAATTAAAATTTACATTAAAATCAAGATTTATATTTAAAATAACAAAACTATTCATTTTAATAAATAAAAATAAATTTTTTAAATCAAGAATTCAATTATAATAATTAAAATACACAATTAAAACAATCAGAAAATACAGGGTTGTTACACTATCTTAGATATTGTTAATTTAAGATGATTAGAAGATAAGATAATAAAATTTGAGATAGTTAAGATTTATTTAACTTTTGTAAAAAATTAATTATCCATTTAATTTGAAATTTCAATGGTTTCTAACCTATTATCTTATTTTTTTTTTCAAACTATCTTTTGGTTGTCCTTATTTTTCATTATCTTGCTTCAAGCTGGTGTAGGCATTTTTCTACAATTTTTCTGTTTAGAAATCATTCTACAATCTTTGATAATCTCCACCTTGTTAAACTTACCTATAATAATAGTTATCAGGTATAATCTCAATCTCCTTGTCAACTTGTCTTAATCTTATTTCACTTTGTATTTTTTCTGTGCTTTCGCGTACCTCATTCCTTTTCGGGGACGAAAAGTTTTGAGTGGGGGAGAGTGTAACAACCATAGATTTTTAGCATATAATTTAAAATTGAACTTATTTTATTTTGGAATTATTTTAAACTTTTTTGTTTCAAACATTTAAAAATTAAATTTAAATTTTGATTATTTGTGAATTATAATTTCAAACTGGTATAAATTGAATATTTTCCTGAAAAATGGATTTGTGGTCAAAACTGGTCAAACTTTGACTTTTAAATTTAAATTTAAATATTAGAATTCTATAATTTTATCTTTTATTATGAAAATAGATTTAATATCATGAATACTGCTTTTCGTTTCGTTGAAATTGGATTTAAATTATGAAAGCTATACTCTTTACAAAATTGTGTGTATATAGGGTTATTTAGCAATATTCTTTGTTTTAATTTATTTAAACGATATTTTTACTTGATATAACTTATTATAATTTGTATATTTATGTTATATTATGTATATTTTGAGTTTTAAATATTTTTAAAGTGATGTTTGAATTTTTCCAAAGCTTATTGAATTTATTTTCTATTTTTAAAGCCTAGTTTCTATTTTCTTTGCTTTTTTCTTCCTTTGAATTATATTTAATTAAAATTTATTTATTTATTTTTGTGAATGCATTTTTATTTTATGTTATTATCTTTATTTATAAATATTTTCCAAGTCCATAAGAGTTTTCCAAAATTTATTCTGTTTATTTTCAAATTTACTAGACTAGTTTTCATTTTGTGCTATTTTCTTATTTTTATCTTATATAATTAATAATTACCTATTTATATTTTATATTTTTGTTGCGTTTTCGAAATTTGAACTGTAATTATAATTTTTTCAGTTATTTAAACTTATATGAAAATAATAAAAGAAATTTGAAAAGGTTATGACTTTTGACTTTCCTATGGCTTTTTATCTTCCACCTTTTCACATTTCAACCATATCTTTTCATTCAATTGGCCATATCTCCTCATTTCTTCAGCCACCTTTTTTTTTTCTCATTCACGTAAAATATTTTTCTTCCCCTCTGAAAAAAATTTCAGCCTCCATCAAGTCCAATGGTTCGGTAAATTTTACTTCTTTTTCCATTGTTTTTCTACTTGTTTATGTTGATTTTTACTTGCCTTCTTTTCAACTTCAGGTTAGGCCCCATCACTCTAGCCACCATGGCCGCCTCCTCCACCACTTGAACCACCCACCACCTCCTTTCAAGCCCCAAGCCACTAGCCAAGCCCAATAGTTGATCAAACTCCACCTAAATCTACACAAAGTTCACCTATATGCACCATAGCCAACACCTATGCCTTCATCACCTTCAACCTTCCTTTGGCCGCCACCAACTCCACTTCCACCACCCATGGATGACCTGAAACCCTCTGCCACACCATCCTCCAGCCGAATACAGAGAGGGTTGTGCCTGGTCTTTCTTGGGCCAAGCCAAATGTTGCATTGAATCCATGTTGTTTGCCTTTGTAGTTGAAATCTATGCACCTATCTCTTTGTATCACCTTTGCCCCATCACCATCCATGTTTGGCCGACCCTACTGAACCCAAACAAGACCTTAACACACACTTTGGCCATGCTAACCTGACCTATGGCTGAAGCATTAGTGGTAGAAAGCAAGTGCAAGTGGTTTGGAGATGATTTATGGATTCATCTCTAACATTGTTTAATCGTATTTTTTTAGTTGAAACCTTATGTTGTTTGTGTTGTCTTGTTCGAATGCGTTCAAGGAAATTTATTTTTGGCTCTCATAAACTCGAATTTGTGTCATGCTTTCATGCCTTTGAAGATCTCAGTTTGTGTGTTTCAGTTGTCGTTTCCATCTTATACCTGTGAGTTATTCTCACCAGACATATTTGTACTTATATAACTAGTAAATCGATCACCCGTGAATTTGTAAAATGCATCACCATATTATATCAGCCATATTATGATTATATGACGTTCACCATGCTTAAACACCTATTATATCATATGTTACTGTTATATTATGCTGTTCTGTTGTTTATATCAGTTTATCACATTGCAAGTTCCCTTTAGATTAGAATCACTATATGTTGAAACGATACATACGCGAACGGACTTTAGAATAAGGGAAAAACATTATGGGCTGAAATGATAGGCTTGAGTGATTTTCAATGTATTTTATTTTCTTGGGACTGTGGGTTTGAAATGATAAAACCGGGGTTTACTTTATAAATTATGGTTGAAATAATATATTACCCATATCACTTTACCTAGCGTAGAAAATTATATACAGACCCGTAGTTAAATATGTTTGTTTTTCTAAAAAATTTAAATTATTTTAGAAATGTAAATATTACTGTATTTTAATTTAAAATTAATTAAAAATGATCATTGTAAAGTATTATTGATTTTATGGAAATTTATAAGTTAAATAAATTATGGAAAAGTTAGAAAATTTGAATGTAAGTTATTTTAGAAATTTTGATTTAATTACAATTGGAAATTAAATTAAATATTAAATTATGATAAATCTATGATAATTTGAATTTAAAACGAATTTAAAGTGATTTTATAATGTATAATGATTTTTGAATAAAGTTAAAATGTGAAATGAATGATTATTTAAGTTGAAATTTTGAAATATAACCAAAATGGGAATTTTTGAATTTGGCTTAAAAGTGAATTTTAAGTTAAATAAATAAAATTGAAACTATGTTATATTTTGAAATTTAAACTTAAGTGTTAAGTTGAAATTTAATTCAATGAATTTAAAATTGAATGTTGAAATTTAATAAGTGAATTATTATTAAATCTTGATCTTTGAATGGAAATTTAACTTATAAAATCATGAACTTAAGGAAAATTAAATGATGTTTGTAAATGTGAAAATGTATGATTTGATAAGTTTTTAAATAAAAATACAATTGGTTGTGAAATGATATTGGATATTTGATGTTGATTAACTGCATTTTTGAAATGCCATTAATTATAATTTTGATGATATTACAGCATTTGTAAATGCTGTAGTTGATGATAACGAACTAAAAAGCTAAATTGAATTAAAGGCTATTATAACATTTTTGCAAGTGCTATAATTGTTGAATTTAACTAAGTTCGTTTGAAATTTAAGTAAACCCTATTACATTATTTTTAAAATGCTGTCTTTTATTATATTGAACTGTTTTGAATGTAACTTTCCGTAGCATATTCTAAATACTGCGAAAAGTGAATTTTCACTGTTTTGATAAACTTAAGTGAATAAATAAACATTGAAAGTTGAAAATTTTGGAAATTTAATAATTTAATTATTAAATGTAATAATTTCATTTTTGACTTGAATGAACTAATTTGATTTGAAATATAAACCGCTTTGAAATGTGAATTGAAATGATATTTCAAATTGAATAAAATGAATATGGTTTTGAAATGAATTTTGAAAGATATGATATTTTGATATATTGAAATGGTATGGAAATGATTAGATATTTATTTTGATATATTGATATTACAACGCTTTGTAAGTGTTGTGGTTGATAAAAATTAACTATGTATAAATTATAACTAAGTGGTATTACAACACTTGGTAAGTGCTGTGATAACAGAAAGATAATTACCTGAAACTAAATAAAGGGCTACATTAGCACTTGATAAGTGTTGCGGTAGGCTGAAATGAACGTTTGAGTTTTTGATTTAAAAAAATGAGCTCGGAATTTGTCTAACATCTTGGAAACTAAATATTTGATTGTAAATATAATGACTTCACTTTTAAATGGTTTAAATGAATTGTTTGATTTAAATATAAAACTATTTAAAAGGTGATTTGAAAGGGATAATAAATGAATGATATCTTTGACTTAAAAAGAATATTTAAATGTATATATTTGGATTTGAATTCAAATAATGATTCGAAATGAATTTTGAAAGATATGATATTTTGATAAATTGAAATGGTTTGGAAATGATTAGATCTTTATTTTGATAAAGATTTGAGTTTGAAATGATACTTTATTTTGAAGTATGAACTATGACTTTTAAATTATAACTATGGGCCATAATAACGATTGGTTGTTAAAGAGACCGGGATCGGACATGGACATACTCTCTGTCGATACCGAAAACCACTTTAACAACCGTGTATGCGGTGGAGTTTCCAGAATGAAGTAGGATGGTGGCGACGTTCTTGAGGTAAATTTACGTGGACCTGACTCCCGTGAGTTGGCGTAAGGTGGCTAAAACATGAGCGATCTTGGGCCAAAAGGGGTAGCTCCTCTGATCGGACACATTGCTTCCATACTATACTCTTATTTGTGATTGATTAGACAGCCAACCTCCGATTTTGATATGGAAGTGTGTTCCGAGGTGGGCGTATGTGGCTGCTGCGTTACCACCAGCCCGTGTGCGTAATTGGTATATCTACCCTGGCATTGCCTTGTGTGCCGTGTCAATTACCATAGCGAGCCTTTAGTATGAGTTTGTTTTTCTTCCGTAACCAATGAAGTATTTAGCGTAGTCTCCCGATCTGGAGATATGCTGATACTGGATGGACTACTGGGACTATTATGTGTGAAGGGTGCTATAGGTAACCTGTAACGCTATTTAAATGTAAGTTTATTTTACTGTAGAAATTATTATAATAGCGCAATATTACTATATATTAAATAGTTTGACGGATCCTTAGAGGATGGGCGGTCCCAGGCATCCTTTAAGTTACTTGTACCTTATTACAGTTCACTTGAGTTGGTTTACATTATATAAGTATATATTTTCCTGACTCGAGTGTTTGTATTTTTATTTCTGCTCGGGTCAGCTTGAGTTATTCACTGATTTGGATTACACTTTCTAGAGATTGGAATCGCTGGAGATCATCTGCTTAACAAGTTTTATCTATTTCAGTATTGTTGTTCTATTCAGCTTGTTCTTGGTTATCATCTTGAGACTTCTATTGTACTTTATTTATTCTATTGTATTTTATTTAACTCTGATATATTTACATAGTAGCTTCATGAACTACTATCTCTTTTACTTCCACTGCATTTCTTACTCTATGTATGTGTTCTGTGATTATTATTACTGTATGTTATGAGATTTGCCAAATTTAACTTACAACGCGGTATTTTGAGCAATTCGTGTCCGATATGTGCGGATGCGAATGGTTGAAAATATCGGGTTGTTACATATTTTCTTTTATAAATTATTTTTTTCTCTAAACCACTATTTTTGTTTACTCATACCAGTCCCATGACTGACCTGGAGTTTACTGTTCCTTTCCTAAGCTCTGGGTGCCCATAATTTCCACATGGGTAGCCTAGAAACAGGTTATCCATGTTTTGGAGCTAGCCTAGATTTTGAAGTCTTTTGGAAGTTATCGGATTTTGGAAAGCTTTGGTTGGGATATCCTTTGATATGTTTTGATCTTTAAAGACCTTATTGAAGTAGAAGTATATTGGAACCTTTTGAAGACTCTGTTGTTGCTCCGTTGTGAAGTTGTTATTATTCTTTTGTTATGTCATGTGTAGCACTCTGATGTAGGTAATAATTGTTGTAATCAAATATTGTGATGATGTTGTATCTGTGTTGGTAAATGATATTTCATTTCGTTCCACTGTTGATTTTCATCTAATATTTTTATAAGCTCCATCGGAAATGGAGTTCGATGTTTGAATCCCCGGCAGTCGAATACAAGTGAGGTATTTGATGTCGATTTTCAATCACTATATTTTGGGTCGTGCTATATCTTGTAAGACAACAACACACATAAAATTGGATGGGTAATAACTGACGAGAACTAAAAAAATTTATATCAGAATCCAATGATATTATCATAGTGTCTCGGTTTAAAGTAAATAGACAAAATAGATCAAACGCTTGCATCTCACATTCCAACATACTATGCTCTACAATTGAAAACATAAGGCACATATTGGAGATTGGATTCCAACTAATGACCGGGCTACTGCGGTACCGCTCGCTATAGTACACTCAAGAAAAATGTACCGTGGTCGTATCTAACGACCACAACCAACAAAGGACTGGCCTAGCCCTTGCTAGATAGTACTGAATATAACATCACCCTAGTTGCTTTGCAACCTTTAATCGAGCGCTACCACATACACGATTTCATTGATGGCTGTATATAAATCTAGAAGGGTGATGACATAACCTAATGAGTGCGACCTGCATAGCCCTCCCGCATATTCTTAGTTTTATTCATTCCCGGTTGATGAGGCTTAAGGCTACATTTTACCTTCTAAATGACAACCCATCTTGTAATGCTAACAAAGCCCTCTAGGCGTTAATGTAATGCCAGCATTCATCCATACAAGTTTATTCTTGGTTTGAACGAAACCAATGGCACTAACTCTTAGACATCCATTTTGGAATCACCTCAAAATTAGTAGCAGTAGCGCTTGCACTTCAAAGAGATCGGTCTTCTATCATCTTCAGGATGTCTTCCACTCGAATGCACATGTTTGTTCGGAGTGGTTTTCGGATATAAATCTAATCCTGGTGTCTCCGTATCAACAACCTATAATTTTCGGTTAACTTATTCCTCGTTCATATGGAAGTAAATTTTCAAGTCTTCATCGAGGAACTCGATTTTATATTCATACTCCCTAAGTCAAATTGGTTCAAATTTGATAGTAGGTTATTTAACTCTCAAATCAAAAAACAACAACCAATTCCATTTGAGATTTATTTATCCACAACAACCACTAAGCCTCAAAACATATCTTTGTTTAGTGAATCTCTTTCGAAAACATTCGTACACTTGTCTTGCTGACATAGTATATTCAACAAATTTTTTGTAAGATTTCCCATTACCTACTGTCTAAAAAGGATTTAAATACATTATTTAAACCGAAGAAAAGGATATTTCTAAGCAGCATTCCTTTGGTATAAAGCGTCGAACGGATGTACCATACCATGATTTTTTTAAAAGGCCAACCTTGGGAAACCCAAACCTCGATTTTCTGTTGTAATTATGTTCAATAAATCCTCTTATAAATTTCTCTTACCCATGAAATCCTTTTTACTTTAACCTAAACCCGTTTACAAAACATTTGTCAACCTCCATACTCATTTATGAAACTCTTTATAAGTATTCAAACCTAGTTGCATAAAATCTTTATAAACTTTCAAACCTTGTATAAACCTTCCCTTTATAGACATCCAAACCCATTTATAAAATCTTTTTACAAAAATTCAGAACTATTTCCAATACTCCTTTTATGAATATCCCAATACTATTCATAAAATTCTTTATATAATATTCAAAATAATTGTCAATCATTCTTCAAATATCTTGTTAAAAATAGAATAACCTTACAAATCGTTTTAAAAGAAATGAAATATTAACTTTCCAAAACTAAACAGAGGCTTAATGACTATAGTGGATGACTAAATTTGGATTAGCTTATCCAAGTTATATCATGGGTATTGCCTAACGTCAAATATGTAAGGGATTCACACACAACTTATAATCAATTATAGGTAGATGTCAACATTAAAAATATAGATACAGCAATTATCGTGTGTATTTTTTTACATATAGAAGTATATTCCATACGCTTAAGTTATCATGACCCACATATTGAAAGTAATTTCCTTTTGTCTATCAAGTTACCGATATTTGGCATTTGTGCTAAACACAAGTCTCTTTATAACGACCTGATTTTTCGATGCCCGAAAAATTGAACCATTAGGGTTAAAAGAAGAAGGAAGTAGAAGAAGAGAAAACAACACAATAAAATCTTACCATCGCAGCGGAATAAAATATAATAGTTATAACTAATCTTTACACAAAAGAAACTATATCTGTTTATACATACATCATCAGAATGCAACATCAGAGTTCAACAACATCTTTAACACACATCTGGACAGTTATATTAACTTGTCCTTACCAAACTGACAATACAATTTACAACACAGCAGAATTATACATCAAATACGTATGCTACATCTCGCCATCCAGCCCGTCTCCTAAGCTTCACAGCATCCTTTCCTTTACTCTATAATACTCGGTCTGATCGGAGCATTATAGTTAAATAACAGTCGAGTCGGTCTGGAAAACCAGCATGAGAAATACACTGAATTGGATTATCAATGTTTTCAAAAAAAATTTGTAATCAAAGTTATCTCGTAAGACCATGCCACAAATAAACATGTCGGGTTTTTACCTTACGATAACCGAAACATTTTCATTAAAATCTGTCTGATATTATAATAGTGTCTATAGAAAGTAAAATAGAATCTAGCTGAAATGCTTACATCTCACGTTTCAGCAATAGTTGGGCACAATCAAAACCGTACAGGCGCTTATTGGAGATTGGATTCCATACAATGGCAGGGATATTGGGGTACCGCTATCATAGTACGTGGTCTGGATCACCACAACGAGGATCCAACCTAAATCCCCTGCAATACAAGACCGGAGCTATACCATGATAGTCCGAATAAGTTCACCTGGCGGTTGGGATCAACAACCACCACACAACCGAAATATAAAGGGACATCTAGACAGGGGTGACCTTACCCTAATTGGTTGGTAGCCACTTAGCCTCGTGTGCACTTCCCCTGTATTAGCCATTCTCGGTTGATGAGGCTCGAGGATATGCGTTACCTTTTGGCATACATACACTTTGAATGCTCATCGTCCACCTGACGATGTTCTGAAAGCATTCGTCCAAACAAGTCCGTTACGGGTTCGAACGAATCCAAAGGTACTACTTCTACAACATCCATTTTAGAATCACCCTTAGGATGAGTAGCGACTTGCCCTTGCACTTCACCATATTCGACTCTAACTCTTGTCTTCTTCAAGAAAAAGTTCAAACCCGATCGAAGTGGTTTTCGGAAAATTAATCCCGGTCTCTTCGAAACGACCGGCGCATTGGCCAATACTTATAGTCGGTTATTTAACTATCAAATAGCATTCATAATCTATCTTCAGATCAACTAATTTCCCCAAATAATTTATTAACCTTAAAATATCTACGTAAGATATTTCCTACATTTTAATCCTTTGAAAATAGTTTTCATATCACTTTTCTCTCTCTGGTGGAAATAAATTACCACCCAATTGTTTTATTTCCACTGAAAACTGCCAAGTCCTAAATACTTAAGATTTTAAAAATAATTTAAATCATTTTATTCTAAGCATACTTTAAAAGATTTAAATTAAAATTACTTAAACACTTTATTCTAAAATATATACTTTAAAAATATTTAAAATAAAACTACTTTATAAAATATAAAACTAATTTTTAACATAAAAGTTAAGCCAAACTAAATTTTAAAATAAGAGTTACAAAATTCTATAAAATTTTAACCAAACTATTTAAAATAAAACCATTTTATAAAATATAAATATTACAAATTTTCTTTTTTAAACATAATACCAATTACCTTTAAAATAATTACTACTATAATAAATTCAGATATATGTTAAACAACTTAAATAATAATTTCATAAAAACATTCCTCTAAACAAACATTAAAACTTTTAACTTATATTTAAAAATCTGCTTTGAAAACGTGCTTGGCTTTTCAGGGAAATACACTTCTCTCTCATACCTTTAAAAATAAATCCGTATTTATTTTAAAACGAATTCCCATTCCTTTATAAATTCACACCGAAATTTATACTTTCAAATATCCACTGTTATCCGTTTCACTTTATAAACCCAGTTTATAAATCCTATAGTCTCGTATCTCTTTTTAACAAAAAATTTAAATATTAAATCAATTTCCAAAATTTACACCATTTTAAATAAATTCCTTTACTTATCCAAATTTATTTTCAGAACCCAAATATCTATTCACCTTTGTTTATGATTTGAATTCTTACTTAAATCTGAAATACCAATTTTATACTATTATTTCCCCTTTTATTTTTTTCAACTCAATTCAAATCATAGATTTTAAAAATTAAATATATTTCTTCATACTTACAAAACAATATTGCTTAAGTCATTAGTTCATATTAATATATTTTTTTCTTAGAAAAACCCTTTTTCCATTTATTCAAAAGTTCCATTTCCCCATTTTAAATTTATTATATAGGATTTTAAAATCAACCCCTTATTTCTTTCCCAAATTCATTTCTTTGATTTATTTGAATTCACTATATTATTTACTTAAAATTTTCCATTTATTTCTTTTTAAAAAAATTCCAAACTTATATTTTTCCCATTTTCTCAAATACCCGTATATTAAATCCAAACCACTGCATTTCATAATTCAATTCCAAATATGATCAATATGATCATCACAGATTATAACATAATTCACATCGTTGAATATATAAAAAAAAATCAACGCTTTGAGGAATCCAGTTGGATCCATCCAACCTGTTACCCTGCATCCACAGATGTTAGCACAAAATAAAATACCTATTCCACTTCGAGTTGGAATATCGTGGTATATGAGGTTATATTTATATCATCCGCTATTATGCAGCGCACAGCGTTTCATCCGCTACATAATGCGGGAATCAATCACTCTAATATATATATATATCATATACCACATCCAATCAATTCAATCATTCAACCAAATATTTAAATTTAAGTGTTTAAATTTAAATAACAATCCAGATGATTGAGATTAATTCACCGTTGACTATGCATGCAACTCATTTCCGATCCGGCTTGCCCCCCAGGATTTTTGACCTTTTTAAACATTTACAGTATATAATTATTTGAATTGATCGAATAAATTAATTTCCGTTCAATAGATTTAATTCACTAATAATTTTCTTTTAGGAATCCTTTAGTAACTAAAATAATTAAATAAATTAGTTAAACCATCTTTTTCACTAAATCCATTATTTAAAATAAACTAGTTGATTAAAATAGGTATATTTATATTTATTTTTCTTCTTAAACCGCATATATATATACACACACACACACACACCCACACACACACTTATAAAATAACTTATATAGATTATAAATCCAATCTTTAAATGAACTCTTCAACATTTTATAAATCCTCATATTTTTTCCAAAATCGTATCTTTGAAACTACACTTATAAAAATAAATTATATTACCATTTAAAATTTCTATTTTCTTAAATCTTATCTTCATACATACTTTACTGTATATGAATACGAATATATAAATCCTAGAAAAAAGAAAGAAAATACAAACCTAATAGAAGTCTCCTCACATCGTGCTAGCATTGCCGAGCACGCACGCGTGTTTCCCTAGATCTTGCCAGTGCCTTCGAGTGTGAGTTCGTACTCATCAATCGTGTGCCTTCCCCTCCTCTAGTTGACCATCTCCGAGACAAGCCCAAGCCCCTTTACTTATCGCGACCCACGTCTCTACGAAGCCGCCACCACTCGAGTCTACTCCCAAAGATGAACTTAATCCCCCTTCGTGATCAATTCAAGTCCCCTCCTTCCGATTTTGAATATTAATTTTCGAATTTTCTCTGACATTGTAGGGAGGATTACGGACGAAATTGGTTTTGAACAAAAGAGGATGAGGCGAATTTTAATTTGGGTTTTAGGTTGATTTACTATATTAATTTTTTCGTGAATAGATTTTCAGGAGAGAGCTCGGCCATTTGTTTTTTTCTTTGAATTGATAACTAGGTTATAAAATGAAAAGGAAATAAAGCTTGGAAATTCTACGGCCTTGCATTTACAAAGAAGACACGTGCAAGAAGATGTATGAAACGTGTCCTCAAAGATCTGCAATAGTCCAATGCAATTTATAATATCTATATAAATTTAAATTTCAAATTCAAATCAACTCGATTCCCGCAACTCACAATATCGATCTCCAATCAAGGCATGCCGCTAGGCGTTTATAATATTAAACCCTTATTCCGAACGCAGTGGAAAAGGTTTTGAGTCCTAACTCGATCGCATGGAGAAGATAGCATTTTGGATTCAGTTAATAAATTAAATTTTTCGATAAAAATTTCATTGTGTTTATCTATCGTACGATCTCACAACAACTCCAAATACTACGAAAATTGAAATCCGATAATAATACAATATTACAGATCCAATGGAACTAGTTTCATCGAAATCCGAGACCGTTCCTCAGAAGGCTATTTTAAAATATTGATTTAAACGATATATTTTTGAAACTGAACAGATAACTTTAAAATCTAACTTCAAAGGATCTGATATCTTCAATATTAACAATAAAATTTTTATAAGCCTATGAAATACTTTTAACAAGCTTAGAACTCCAGATTCAACATTTTTCCCAAACCAATTATTAAATTTAATATTTAAATTATCAAACTAATAGCGATATTTGAAATTCAAGTTAACAATTAACTTTTAAATATTTAAAATAAATTAAATATCCAATTTCAAATATCAAAAAAATTTGAGTCGTTACATTCCTCTCCCCTTAAGAGAATTTAATCCCCGAAATTACTTGTTAAGAGGAAGGATCCTTAACCCGTTGACTAATTTCCCAATCCTAATAGTTTTTAAAACCTTCTCAAAACCAAACAGTTCAACAACATCTCCAAACAATCTTTTTAATAACAACACTATTACCCTTACCAACCTTTCAAACCTATCCAAAATTTCCAAACAACATTGCTAATTCAACCATTCAAATTTAAAGTTAAAATCAAATTTAAATTATCAAAATTTTCTCAAGAATTTTCTAACTTCCTAAATTTTCGAAAAATTTCGCCAGCGTCTACTTTGCAAGGCTAGCTCAATACAACTACAAAATGCCTCTACGGCCCCCAAATTTCAAATGAAAACAAAACGCCAAGTGGCTTGACAAAAAAATCATCAAATTTCATATAGAAATTTAAAAACTTTTGTTGTAAATCCGTTTATCTTTTGAAATCAAAAACTCCAATTTTCCTTTTGCTTGTTAAATACATGTATATCGTACTAGGCTATAATATTCAATTACAACATTCAATATTGCTTTATACAATTCTTTATAAAAAATTTTAGATCCTTTTCATTTACATTCGTACGATGCACACATATCATTCTTATGCAATATCAAATCCAATCGCTCACTCGGGAACACAAATTTCACTTTCGAACTAGTATCATCCACCCGACTTCCTAGTGCGGACTCAGATCTGGTTTCTTGATTAGAAACTGTCATTCTCCTTGTATATCCACAAACTATGATAGAGAATTTCCAGAATCAATCAGAAATCCATATCCACAGTTCGCCGTTGAAAATCGAGCGAAAAATCCTAACTCGGATCGGTATAACTAGCTCGAAATTTTGTGCTCGAATCTGGATCAAATCACTATGCAAATAAAATAATATACATGCATCCTACATGTTTATATCCATTTATTATTAACAATATCAATTCTCTTTTATTCACATTATTTTGATTTCTATTCACTTATTTACAATCATCCCATTTCCCAACTTCCAGTTTAAATTTCACCTAATTATTGACTTAGTATAATTCCAATACCAAATTTTCCTAAGAATTCCACTATTCATTTCTTAAGTTTAATATAAGCATTTTTTATACCCTTATATTATTACTCTGCCACTTTAGCCTTTATATCCACCTATTTTTAAATTGGATCTCCAATTCCATATGAATTCAGTTTACCTTCATTTTAGATATTAAATTCTATATCTCAAACCATATTCAATTAATTATTTCTTTAATTAGTCTCACTACTAAATATTTAAATCCCAATGGATTTATTTCCAAACTTTAAATTATTTTTACCTACTACAAATAAACTTTCAACTTCACTTTATCACTTAGTTTTTATCTATATTTTCATTTTTGATTCTACTTGAATTCAATTCATCTTCAAACTCTGAATATTGAATTTTTATCAACTATCTTCCTTTCATAACTGGTTCATATCATTATTTAAATTAGTTCCACTTAGTAATTTATTTCAAATCTCAAACAATTTCTTATTTCCAAACTTTTATAATTTTAGTTCTCTTCGAATCAATTTATAACTTCACTTTACTTTAGACATTTAAAATTAAATATCACCTCAACATACAATTCCAATTTATCACCATTTTCCCCCAAAATCTTTGAAAATCATTTTCAACTCAAAAGGAATCAAATTTCCAAATTTTCAAGCTTCAAAACTTTCCAATCTATATTCAAATATTACTTTGGAATTTTATTTCATTATAATTCACATTTAAAATTCACATTTCAAACTTCATTTTATTAATGAATTTATTTCTTAATCTTTGATTATAACTTCAATTTCTATTCAATTTCCACTCAATGATGATAATAATTTAATATTATCATTCTCTAACATCCAAGCAACCATATACACTTGTAATAATTTATAGAAAAATTATTTTTTTCATATATAAGAATAATTTGGGTGAAATTATTTCATTTATCCTAATTAAAACAATACTCTGTCGGTTTATCTTGTTTAAGAGTATAGAAATCCGTACCGATGACGTCGCGTCCCACATATCCACCAGAATCAATAAACACTTAACCGATAACACAACACAATATAAAAGCAATTTTTATATTCACCATCAAATACTTGCTTATATTTACTAATACACTCAAACTCATTGTAGAGTACTACAGACTCTATTTTAATGAGCAATCCCCACCAGAGCCAATGTTCTCGCTCACCCTTTAGCTCCGATACAAATGTAACGACCCGATTTTTCGACGCCCCAAAAATCGAATCATTAGGGTTAAAAGAACAAGGAGGTAGAAGAAGAGAAAACAACACAATAGAATCTTACCATTGCAACGGAATAAAATATAATAGATAAGAACCGATCTTTATATAAAAGAAACTATATCTGTTTATACATACATCATCAGAATACAACGTCAGAGTTCTAAAACATCTATAACACACAACTAGACAGTTATATTAACTTGTCCTTACCACACTGACAATACAACTTACAACACAGCGAATTTATACATTAAATACATATGCTACGTCTCACCAACGAGCCCGTCTCCTGAGCTTCATGTCATCCTTTCTTGTACTCTATAATATTCTGTCTGACCCAAGCATTATAGTCAAATAACACCCGAATCAGTCTGGAAAACCAGCGTGAGAAAATACACTCAGTTGGATTATTAAATTTTTCAAAAAAACATTGAAATCTTAGGTATCTCGTAAGTCCACGCTACAAATAAACATGTCGGGTTTTTACCTTACGGTAACCAAAACATTTTTATTAATCCTTCTGATATTATTATAGTGTTTGTAGAAAGTAAAAAGAATCTAGCTGATATGCTAACATCTCACGTTTCAGCAATAGTTAGGCACAATCGAAACCATATAGGCGCTTATTGGAGATTGGATTCCATATAATAGCAGGGCTATTAGGTTACCGTCCGTCACAGTACGTGGTCTAGATCATCGTACCGAGGATCCACCCTAAATCCCCTGCAACACAAGACCGGAGCAACCCCTTACTAGATAATCCAAATAAGTTCACCCCACGGTAGGGATCAGCAACAGCCACACTTTCGAAATACAAAGGGACATCTAGACAGGAGTGACCTTACCCTAATTGGTTGCTAGCCACTTAGCCTTGTGTGCTCCTCCCCTATTTTAGCCATACCTGGTTGATGAGGCTCGAGGCTAAGCATTACCTTTTAGCACATATACAGTTTGAATGCTCATGGTCCCCTTGACGATGTTCTGAAAGCATTCTTCCATACAAGTCCGTTCCAGGTTCGAACGAAACCGAAGGCACTACTCCGACTACATCCATTTTGGAATTACCCTCAGGATTAGTAGCGGTTAGCCCTTGCACTTCACCATCTTTGACTCCAACTCTTGTCTTCTTCACGAAAATATTCAAACCAGATCAAAGTGGTTTTCGAGAAATATAATCCCGATCCCGATCTCTTCGAAATGATCAGCGCATTGGCTAATACTGATAGTCCGTTATTTAACTATCAAATAGCATTCACAATCAATCGTCAGATCAAATAATTTTCCCAAATAATTTATTAACCTCAAAATATCTTCATAAGATATTTCCTACACTTTAATCCTATGAAAATAGATTTCAAATCACTTTTCTCTCTCTTGTGGAAATAAATTACCACCCAATTGTTTTATTTCCACTGAAAACTACCAAGTCCTAAATACTTAAGATTTTAAAAATAATTTAAATCATTTTATTCTAAACATACTTTAACAAATTAAAATTAAAATACTTGAACACTTTATTCTAAAATATACACTTTAAATATATTTAAAATAAAATTACTTTATAAAATGTAAAACTATTTTTTAACATAAAAGTTAAGCCATACTAAATTTTAAAATAAGTTTACAAAATTTTATAAAATTTTAACCAAATTATTTAAAATAAAACCATTTTACAAAATATAAATTTTAAAAAATGTTTTTTAAACATAATACCAATTAACCTTTAAAATAATTACTACTATAATAAATTCAGATATTTGTTTAATAACTTAAATAATAATTTCTTAAAAATATTCCTTTAAACAAACGTTCAAACTTTTAACTGACACTTAAAAATCTTCTTTGAAAACGTGCTTGGCTTTTCAGAGAAATACACTTCTCTTTCATACCTTTAAAAATAAATCCCTATTTTTTAAAACAAATTCCCATTGCTTTATAAATTCCCACCGAAATTTATACTATCAAATATCCACTGATATCCATTTCACTTTATAAACCCAGTTTATAAATCCTATAGTGCCATATCTCTTTTTAACAATAGTTTTAAATACTAATTCAATTTCGAAAATTTACTCCATTTAAAATAAATTCCTTTACTTATCCAAATTTATTTTCAAAACCCAAATATCTATATTCACCTTTGTTTATGATTTAAATTCTTACTTAAACTGAAAATGCCAATTTTATACTTAATTTCAAATTCCCCTTTTATTTTTTTCAACTAAATTCAAATCTTAAATTTTAAAAATTAAATATGATTCTTCATTCTTACAAAAAAATATTGCTTTAGTCCTCAATTCATACTATTCTCCATTTATTCAAAAGCTATATTTTCCCATTTTAAATTTATTATATAGGATTTTAAAATCAACCCTTTATTTTTTCCCAAATTCATTTCTTTCATTTATTCGAATTCACTGTATTATTTACTTAAAATTTTCCTTTTATTTCTTTTAAAAAAGATCCAAACTTATATTTTTCCCATTTTCTCAAATACCCATATATTCAATCCAGACTATAGCATTTCATAATTTAATTCCAAATACGATCATCATAGATTATAACATAGTTCACATCACTGAATATATAAAAAAATCAACGTTTTGAGGAATCCAGTTGGATCCCTCCAGCCTGTTTCCCTACATCCACGGATGTTAGTACAAAATAAAATACCAATTCCACTTCGAGGTGGAATATTGTAACAACCCGCATATTTATCAATTGTATATTTAAATATTTTATCATTCGTCGGATTTTGGTCCGAAAAGCTACTTTTTGCAAACAGTCGAATTAGGACTCGAGACCCCTCCGATTGAGTTCAAAATGTCGTTTGCAACCTTTTTGAGTATAAACATTGATATGTTTGGAGCTAGCTAAAAATATGATCTTTTTCACTTTGGATTTGGGTTTGGGTTCAGCCCACTAGCCAAATTAATACCCAAATTTGAACTACTTCTCCCCATTCACTCTCACTTCCTCCTCTTTTCAGTTCTAAAGAAAAAATGGTGAAAGAGAATGGGAAATAGAAATCCAAAACCCTAGTTCATTTGCAAAATCCAAGATCATGCTCCAAATTCTAAGAGAACCCATTGGTAAGCATCCTCTTCATCTTCTCCAACTCATTCTCGCTTTGATTTCAGAAAATTCCTAAACCTAATTTGGGAAATGTTTCTCTTTTAAGCTTGGAATCAAGCTTATTGACTTAGGATTGAAGTGTGGTTGATCTTCCTTTGCTTTCAAGCTTCTTCTTCATTAATTTGGGTTCAATGGTGAGATTTTTATCTCACATCGATGACTATAATTATCTTTGGTTGTTGGGTATGAATTCCTAACACTTCTTCATGTGCATTTGATTTTGATTTTGATTGGTTTTGTGAATTTTCCAATTTTTGGGTTTTTAAGTCAAATTTGTGTGAAAATCCTTTTATGGATGTTTGATCACGCTTTTGGTGATGCATCGAGGAGCATATAGGGCCGGGTTGCCGATTGGCATAAACCCTTAGAGCCAATGTTCATCAGATTGCATTTTGGAAGAGTTTTCTCTTCATTTGGATAGGCTGAAAAACAGCCCAGGCAAGATTCAGTCGACTGAATCCTCTGTTCAGTCAACTGAACCTGGAACCCGAAAGTTTCCAAGCATGATTCAGTCGACTGAATCCTCTGTTCAATCGACTGAACCTGTAAACAGAAAGTTTCCTGAACCTAGAGAATTTCCAGGTGCAGGGTTAGTCGACTGAAAACTCTGTTCAGTCGATTGAACCTTCTGTTTCAGTCTAGTTTGCCATTTTGGATTGAATTTCCAATTTAAATCGATTCGTGATGATCCTATTTGTTGTTTTCATTTATTATCGAGGTTGCTCGATCCTATCCTCCCTTAGGTCTTCACTAGGTCGTACCGTTTTGGACGGGGCGCTGCCCCGCACCCTGCACCCTGCCGGAGGCGCTGCCCCCTGGACCACCGCGACCTGACCGGGAAGGTCAAACCCCATAGCGGGGGTGTTGCCCCCGCACCCCCACTGTTAACTCCACTCTCACACAGTTCAGCGACTTAAAAAGATCGGATGGACCAGCGACCTATGACTCAATGGGTTAGCGACTTATGTGAAGGCGCGACCTAACTACCTAAGGGAGTAAGGGACCTAACACATAAAGTAAATCGGCAAGATGAGCGACCTAGCGGTCCAACGACCTATGGACTAAGGTGACCTAGTGACTTAAAGGTATACACGACCTAGTAGCTAAGTGGATCTAACAACCTAACCAGTGAAGCTACCTCGCGACCTAACTACTGAAGCAAAGTCCTGACCTAATGACACAAGCGACCTAAGGATGGAGCGGTCTTAACGACCTAAGGAGCTTACGACTTTAAGGCTCCTACAACCTAGCTACCCCTCTAAGTCGCCCACGACCTAAAGGTGTACGCGACCTTGCGAGTTAATAAGGGAAGCGACCTAACGGGGATAAAGTTCTCTAGCGACCTACGACTTATACCTAAGTCGCTCATGACCTAAGCTTACCAGAGGGGCCTCCTATGCCGCTTTATACTTAGGTCGGCCACGACCTATGACTTGCCATTTTCTCCAGGGCGATCAGGTGTTCCTTATGTAAACCGTAGAAAACTCCCATTAGGTCGCGTACGACCTACGACCTACCCAAGGTCGCTCACGACCTATGACTTAAAGCCGAGCTCCCCTATAAATACGGCGCTAGCTTCAACATTCAGGGGATCTTTTTGGCTCATTCTTAGAACATTTACACTCTGCTGAATTCTCGACTCATTCGACACTTCAAAGACGAAAGACATCTCAACAAACTTCAAGAGGAAATCTAACACAATCAACATGGATTCAAAGAATTCTTCTACATCGGAGTTATAGTTGTTTGTCTCATCAGTATTGAAACTGAAGATTGTTGTAAAGTTGTAACTGATTCAGTAATAAAGAGGTTTAAAGTGGACGTAGGCTCAACCTGAAGCCGAACCACTATAAAACTGTTGTCTTTTCCTGCTTTCTCTGTGACTTTTCTACTTATTTTTAATTCCTGTGTTCACGGGTGGTGCTTTCATTTAATCTTAACATACAACGGGGTGTTAGCGTTCAATTTTTAGCGTTAACATTTTTGGTGCTTTCACTGAGAATCCAACTCAGGAAATCTTCATCATCGCTTCGCAAAAGTTTGTTGAAAAAGTCTCTCTTAAAACCAGAAGTTTATCAGAAATAATGGCTTCTGGAAGAAAACGTGGATATACAAGACCTAGTAATGTCCATGAAAAGACTACCACTTCTCCTTCGTCAAGTCAAGCAGCACCAAGTGCCGGAATTACATGGGCAGAGTTAGATGCTGCAGTATCTGGGTTATACCAGCAGATGGAAACCCAGAATGTTTTAATGCTGGAAAGGATAAATGCGTTGCTCGGAGCAAACCGTCAACCGGTGAATAACGAAGAAAACCCTGCAAATGATATTCGTGATCCTGAGGAAAGGAATGTTCCTCAAAGACCAGCTAGCCCCGCCAAAGAAACCCCTCCTCAACCTGTAGGATCGAGACCACAGCCAACTCTCCGTGAACGTTTGTCCCGACAAACTTCGAGAAAATGGCCGAAGTCTGTCCTGCGGATCCTGTAAATGATGAGGAATATCTTTCGGGAATGATGCGATAAATCACAAAATAAAGTATGCAGAAAGATGAAGATGAGAAGGAATGGGGATTCGCTCCTAGCAAAACTCCGTTCACTGAGAAGATTCTAAAGGCAGATTTCCCAAGGAAGTTCGTTCCTCGGACCATCCCGGCTTATAAGGGAACAAGTCATCCCAATCAATTCCTGTATAAGTATGATTGGCACATGATTGTTGCAAGAGGGTCTGATGAGATCAAATGTCGGTACTTTTCGGTATACTTGGAAGAAGTGGCTCTGCTCTGGTTCACAAAACTTCTGGTCCGATCCATAGATCAGTTCGCCGATTTGACTCGGAAGTTTAAAGAGCAATTCAGGCTGTATGCTTCAAAAGAAAAGGATATTATGTCGCTATCAAGCCTGGAATAGAACCCTAGGGAATCTATCAGGTCTTTCTTAAACCGCATCAACATAGCTTTGGCTGAAGTGGACAATGCGGAGCCACGAATGGTCTTGACATACCTGATGAGGGCAATCGATAAATCAAGCGAATTTGGAAAGTTGTTTAAGATGAAAGAACTGAATTGACTTGAGAAATTCTATAAGAAAGTTGATGAATTCATGCGCTTGGAAAGCCTTTGGGCACTAGTTAAAGTGGCATTGACAGAGGTTAAGGACAACACTACTGCTCCTACCAAAAGAGAATCCGGAAGTCAGAAAAGGGAGAACAATGGTGGGAAGAAACAGAAAGATATGAAGAAACCTCGCTTCTTAAAATCTTCAAATTTCACACCTTTAACTGACACCCCGGAGAATATCTTCTTTGCTACCAAAGATGTGGTAGAATATCCTAAACCGCCCAAGATGAGAGTTAGCAAAAAGCCTGCTCAAAGTGGGAGATTCTGTCGGTTTCATAATCAACCCGGTCATGATACCAACGAATGTCGCAATCTGAAAATTTTAATTGAAGAACTATTGAGAGAGAACAAGTTGCAGCAATATGTTAAGAGAAGTAGAAATGACCCAACTTCGTCTACTAAGGGTCAGCAACTTCCTGCTCATCCATCTGGCTCGGGTGAGAGGAACACTGTTCATGAATCAGAAAGGCTTGTT
The DNA here is from genome assembly GCA_030765085.1 of Allium cepa. Classification (NCBI taxonomy): domain Eukaryota; kingdom Viridiplantae; phylum Streptophyta; class Magnoliopsida; order Asparagales; family Amaryllidaceae; genus Allium; species Allium cepa. Next base: position 861,521,172 of record CM060939.1, on the reverse strand, counting down.
ATTAATGTGATTACAGGAGGGCCTCACCCAGCAGGTAGAAGTTGGGGCAAGATGGAAAGATATTCCCGTGCCTTGAAATATGCACCAATAGAAGAAAGTGTTTTTGTGCTAGAAGACGCTGCACCTTCGACGCAGCAGAAAACTTTTAATGATGATATTGTTTTCAGGACCAGGGACTCCATGGGCGCTGAAGCTTCGACCATGGATCCCTTGGTCATCTCTACAGGCATTGGGCCGGCTATTGTGAGAAGAGTGCTTGTAGATTGCGGCGCTTCTTGCAATATTCTCTTTAAAAAGACGTTCGACCAAATGAAGATTCCAATGGTTGATGTTCAAGCCTCGTCTCAGAAGATTATTGGGTTCACTGGGGAACCGAAACAGCCCATTGGAACTATCGACTTGTTCGTCGAGCTTGGAGAGGGGCAGAAAAAGGTAGTTCGGAAACAGACTTTTGTAATTGTTGATGAATTTTCTGCCTACAACGCCTTCTTGGGCCGACCAACTCTTGCGGCTTTTAAGGCAATTCTCGCCCTGTGGTGCCTTACTTTGAAATTTCCCACAGATAATGGTGTTGGAGTTATTAAAGGGGATCAGAATGCTGGGCGAGAATGTTATCTGATAGAGTTGCGAGAAGCAAGGAAGAGAGAGATGGGAAAAAGATGCGGCAGCCCCAGCCCGCATCAAAGAACCAACCTTGTAGCAATTACAGGGTGGACCCTGCACTGGCGAGCATAGAAGGGCACGAAGAGAAATGGATCCCAGAAAAGCTAGTGTGGGGGAAAATAGAGTGGTGCCAATTGAAGTAACGGTGCCGGTACCTGTTGACCCGAAAGATCCGAACAATGTTGTGAATGTGGGTTCACAACTTAGTGTGACAGTTCAAAATTCCTTGGTAACATTCTTGAAAGCAAATCTGGACGTATTCGCTTGGACTCATGCTGATATGTGTGGAATATCCCCAGAGATTGCAGTGCATACTTTGAATATTGGTCCAAAGTTTACACCGGTAAAACAGAAAAGAAGAACCCAGGGTCCTAAAAGGTCAGCAGCGTTGAAGGAAGAGGTAGACCGGCTTACGGAGAAGGGTTTCATCAGGGAGTCTACTTATCCGAATTGGGTTTCAAATCCAGTACTAGTTAAGAAAGCTAATGGGAAATGGAGAGTTTGCACTAACTTCTCAGATTTAAACAAAGTCTGCCCTAAAGACTGCTTCCCGTTACCCAGAATAGATCAGTTGGTGGATGGAACGGCGGGACACGAATTGTTATCTTTCATGGATGCTTACTCCGGATACAACCAGATTATGATGCATGAGCCGGATCAGGAGGACACAAGCTTCATCACCGATGTTGGTCTCTACTGCTATAAAGTAATGCCCTACGGACTTCTGAATGCAGGGGCAACTTACCAAAGACTCGTCAATGCTATGTTTAAACCGCAGATTGGCAAAACTATGGAAGTTTATGTTGACAATATGTTAGTGAAATCAAAGAAAGCGGAAGACCATATGGATCACTTGGCGGAGATGTTTGCAATCCTCCAGTAGTACAGAATGAAGCTTAATCCTTTGAAATGTTCGTTTGGGGTGGAGTCCGGAAAGTTCTTGGGTTTCATTGTGAGTGCTAGGGGGCATTGAAGCTAACCCTACTCAAATTGTTGCCTTAAGATAAGTCAAAGCCCCTAGGACAAAGAAGGAACTACAGAGTCTTAATGGGAAAGTCGCTGCTTTGAGTCGATTCATTTCCAAAGCTACTAATAAATACATTCCATTCTTTGATGCACTGAAGAAAGGAAGGAAGAATTTTGATTGGACTCCTGAATGCCAGAAAGCTTTCGATGAGTTGATCCGTCATATGGAAACGCCTCCAATACTTTCTAAGCCGGACAATGGTGAAGATCTTTTTGTATAATTGGCAATCTTGTCTCATGCTCTCAGTGCAGCCTTGGTACAGGAAGACGCAAAAATTTAGCGCCCGGTCAATTATATCAGCAAAAGATTCACTGGGACAGAGATGAATTATTCGAAGCTGGAAAAGCTCGCCTATTGTCTACTGATTGCATCAAGAAAATTGAGGCCGTATTTTCAAGCTCATCCAATCAAAGTCCACACTGATCAGCCTCTGAAGCAAATCCTCTTTCGCCCTAAGACTTCGGGTCGCCTTTTGAAGTGGAATATTGAACTCAGCCAATATGACATCACTTATCATCCCCGGAGAGCAATCAATGGACAAGCTTTGGCAGATTTCATCGCAGAATGTACAGAAAAAGGTGACAGTGAGGAAGTAGTGAATGATAATCCCCCAATTCGATGGAAATTGTATGTTGATGGCGCAAGAAACGATTACTGTTCCGGAGCTGGGGTTGTGCTTGAAACTCCCGAAGGGCGGTCGTTGTGCTATGCATTAAGGTTGGAATTCCCTTCGACAAACAATGAAGCAGAATATGAAGCTCTCATTGCCGGCTTGAGAATTCTAAAGAGTTGAATGTCAAAGTGTTGCAGATTTTCAGTGATTCACAGCTTATTGTATGTCAAGTCAAGAAAGAGTTTCAGACCAAAGGAGGAAATCTGCCTGCTTATTTGTCAAAAGCTTGGGAACTTCCCAGTGATCTTGGCCACTATACGATAAGTCATATACCCCGAGAAGAGAACATGAAGGCAGATTCTCTCGCAAATTATGCAAGCACTGGTGAAGCTCAATTGTTGGGATTAGTTCCTGTGGAAGTCCTGTCGTCCCCAAGCATTAATGAAATGGATATTGACTGGATCATGACTATATCTCAAGAACAATAATCATGGATGACTCCAATAATGGAATATCCGCTCAACGGTTCTCTACTAGAAAATTCAAAAGAATGACAAAAGTTGCTATGAAAAGCCTCCAGTTACATGATTCAAGATGGCCGATTGTACAGGCGGCGATTCTCAATGCCATTACTCTGATTTATGACCAAGGAAGAAGCTAAAACAATCCTAGTTGAAGTACACGGAGGAGAGTGTGGAGACCATTCCGGTGGCAAACTTTAGCGAAGAAAATCCTCCGATATGGGTATTTTTGGCCAGATATTAATCATGATGCTGCAAGCTATGCCCGAAAATGTGACCGATGCCAGAGATTTGCAAAAATCCCAACAGCACCTTCCACAGAGATAACACAGATGGTCAGTCCGTGGCCATTTGCTATTTGGGGAGTAGATCTCATCGGGCCTCTGCCAACCGCCAAATCAGGAATCAGATATGCTATTGTCGTTGCTGAATATTTTACTAAATGGGCTGAATCTGAACCATTAGCTACTATTACCTCTAAGAAGATGATAAACTTTGTAACTAAGAATATCATTTGCAAGTATGGTGTGCCTCAAAAGATAATCACAGACAATGAAACCAAATTCGAAAGTGAAGAGTTCCAAGATTTTTGCAAGCGATTTAGGATCCAGAAAAGCTTCTCAGCTGTGGCTCATCTGCAGGCAAACTTGCAAGTGGAAGCACTAAACAAAATTATCAAATCGACCATCAAAAAACAGCTGAAAAAAGCGAAATGTGGTTGGGTCGATAAGCTTCCACTAGCACTATGGGCATATAGAACTACACATAAAACTACGACGGGGCACACTCATTTTCATTGGCATATGGATTAGAGGCAATGATTCCAATAGAAATAGAAGTCCCTTCACATAGAAGAATTCATTTCAACCAGGATGAAAACGAAGAGTTACAACTTGAAGCACTTGACTTCCTTGATGAAAAAGGGAAGAGGCTCAGCTCAGAATTGCACCCCATTAGCAAAGAATTGCCAGGCACTTCAATTCTAAAGTTCGCCAACGCAGCTTTGAGTTTGGAGATTTAGTCCTGAAGAGGATCATGGCAGCAACAGGAGTGTTTGCGCCAAACTGGGAAGGACCGTATGTCATAGGCAAAAAACTTCTTGATGGCACTTTCAAACTAACAACCGTCGAAGGAGATCCAATTCCAAGAGCTTGGAATAGCAATCATTTGTGGCCATATTTTACTTAAAGGCTTTAATGAAATATTGTAAAAGAATGATGAATGTATGACTCTTGTATTGAAAGCCATTGTAAAGCTAGTGTAAGTGAATAGTAAGAACTATAAAGTGGATGCAGGCCCAGTTCTTGGCCGAACCACTATAAATCTTGTGTTCTTTACTATTATAAACTGCTTGTTTTATTTCGATATATAAAGTACGTCAATTGTATTGCTAAAATATTGATTTAATACTGTAGGCCATTAAAACAAAGCTTACCCATCATAAGACCAATCAATCCCTGACATCACTCAACAAATGAATATCTAGCCACAAAAATTCCAGATTCGAATCGTATATAAGAAGTGCTTCAAGCAAACAGTTAGTGGTTCCGCCAGAAGTAGACTCTTCCTAACTAGTTGTGATTGTTTGTGCAAATAAACATTAGATTAATCAGCCTATGTCTACCCCTGCGAACTCATTTAACAATGAAGTACACTTCTTTGGATAGAATAAGCTACTTGCAAAAGAAAGGAATGTGCGCTTGGAAATGATAACAGGAAGCCGCTGATATGAGCAAATGGCAAAAAGACATGGACGAGCAGGCATCAAACAGCAAAAGTCCTCCTCGGAGGCACAAGCCCTCTTCGGAGGCATAACTCTTCGGAGGATAAAGACCTTTAATGGGCCTCGCCAGAAAAAGAGAGCTCTTTCTCGATAGAAAGTTGTGGACTGATCAGTGGAGCAGGACTCTCATTAATTTATGTCAGCCCCGTGAATCCATCAACCGAGAGAAGGGGACTCCAAACGTCCAGGCAGAAGCCCTACTTAGAGGCGCACATTTCATCGAGATCTGAAATAAAACTTCACAAGTGTTGGAATGTAAAAACCCCTCTTCGGAGGCACAACTCTTCGAAGGACAAAGACCTCTAATGGGCATCGCCAGAAAAAGAGAGCTCTTTCTCGATAGAAAGTTGTGGACTGATCGGTGGCACGGGATACTCATTAATTTGTGTCCGCCCCATGAATCCATGCAACCAAGAGAAGGAAAATCCAAACTTCCAGGAAAAAGCCCAACTCAGAGGCACACATTTCACCGTGATCTGAAATAAAACTTCACATGAGTCGAAATGTTAAAAGCCCTCTTCGGAAGCCCGCTTTCCAGCTGATAGGGAAAAGATAAAGGCCTCTCCCCAGAGGCAGAAACAAAAAAGCCCTCTCCCCGGAGGCACAACCAAAAAGCCCTCTCCCCGGAGGCATAATCAAACAAAAAGCCCACTTCCTAGAGGAACAATCGAACAAAATCCCTCTTCGGAGGCACAAGCAGGTTGAAGCCCTTTTTCGAAGGCCCACTTTACCACGAAAGAAAATTCACTTGCCAAAATAAAAGTAACTTTCTCCAAAAGTGAAGTGTAAAAACTTCGCGATTGAAAAAGAGGAAACTATTCCAATACGAGTTGCATTATACTAAATTAGAAAAATATTTCCTTAAAACGAAAATATTATATTATAAAGTACAGATGCAAACCTCTTTCAAATGAAAAAGTTGTTCTCAAAAGAAGGAGCACAAGTCTTCTCGAAACAGAAGAGCTGTTCTCCAAAATTCTGCCAATGTGAAAGAGATTGCTATAAACCATGGTATGGGGGCGATATAATGTAGTCACAAAAATAAAAAACAATGCTCAAGCAACATACTATAGGTTTACTGCAACATCACGCAGAGAAAATAAAGAAACTTGTATATATAAAAAAAGGAAAGAATAAATGCGTTCTCAAATACAGACAGGAGTTTGTACAGGTGTAAGAATCATTTTATTCCATACTATAAAAATTTTTATATACATATGCAGGTTTCGAAACAAATGAAGGCGGGGACCGGTACCCGCACAATCACCGGTCGACATAAGTCTTTCTATATACAAGCTTACAAGCAAAAAGCAAGGTGAAAAGAATAAGTCCTAAACCGATCACTTCTTCTTCCTACCACCTTTTGAGCCTTCGCCTGGCCGGATAATTAACTTTTTGGGCCGGCTTGTGGGGGTAGGGGAAGAAAGAGGATGGGACGCAATCGGACTTTCTTCTATTTTCGCTTCACCAGCAGAAGCTTCCCTCCTTCTCTTTGAAACTACACGCTTCCCCTTCTTCCTTGAGGAAGGATCACTGCCTGGAGAGAAAAGAGTGGACAATGTTATGTCATTAGAAGCAGTCTGCTCCGGAGTTCTCTCCCCCTCTTCGGGTTCTTCAACCTTTTGTTCTTGAGGAGCAACAGGATCGTCCAAGTCACGGAGAGCTTCAATCTGCTCTTCTTGCGACCCCGGTTGAGAGATAGAAGGGGGAGTAATCTGAAGAGGTGGAGAAGAAATAGCCGGAGGAGTGGAAGTCTGAACAATACTTGGTGCTTTCTCTACAGGAGAAGAAAAGTTAAAGTCAGTATTCCTCATAAAAAGAGGGGATAATGGCTCATCGACACTTAAGAAATAAGCAAGAAGCTCATCGAACTCAGTCGAAGCGAACAAGTAGTCCGCTTGAGCGAGATCAACATTGAGGTTACCTGGAGAAGTAGATTTCACTATGTCAATTTCGAAGTCCTGCCCTTTGGCGCTTCCTTGTGCCTCATCTCCAGTGTGGGCGGTGGTGCTTTCAGTAACGGCTTTAGTAGGAGGAGGAGAACGGAAACTGGAGCTAGCAATATCGATATCGGCGGAAACTGAATGAAGAACTAGGTCGGCTGAAACTATCTTTCCTAAATGTTCTCCTTCTGTCGTTTCAGCTCTCTCTTTGGTAAGCTGCTCCTTTCCCCTCGCAAGAGCGGCACATGCATCATTATCTAGATAATGCACCATTAAATCCACTTCGGCATATCCGGCTCCGCCAAACATATCAAGTATGGCCTCACAAACTTTGGCCAAAGTGATTTCATATGCCGGCCCCAGAAACTTAAGGCTGCCACGCCCCAGAACGCTATGGATGTAAAACTCGAATAGAGTGGAGCTGACTTCAGCTTTAGTTGCTATATGAGACTCTTCGGCTATAGCTTTGCCGGCAACAGCTTCGTCACGCTCCTTCTCAACTTCAGAAAGTTGAGTTTTGAGAAGTTCAATCTCCATGTTTTAGGCATTGGTTTTCTCTTGAAGTTGAGCAACATCAGCCCGATAGTTTTCTACAACTTGTTGTTGTTCCTCGAATTTATCTTCGGCATCTCTCTGTGCCGCGTGAGCATCTCTCGCTTGGTTTGGAAGCACTTCTTCTCTCTGAGAATAAGAAGTGGAAGAAGTGGCAAGTTCTTTCTTAAGTTTTTCAACCTCTGCTTCAAGCTTTTCATTATAAGTGGCTATGCTCCTCATTTCCACATCATGCTGTTCAAGAGTTTTCTGCCATTAAGATTTGTCGTTTTCCATTGTTAGCATGGCCTTAAGATTCGCGCGATTTACTCTGTGAAGCTCGTCAACAAGCTTCTGCCAGCTAGACATTCTCTCGATATCTAGTTTCACAGCATCAAGATTGCGCAGCATAGCCTGCTTGTCAATCGGGACCAAATCAAGGTCAAAGCGTACTCCCTTCAAGCACCAATGCGGAAATCGACATTGAAGGGTGGCCGGGCCTTGTCCTACCTGATATGAGGGCCTGCCAATAATTGTTTGAATATCAGCACGAGCAAGGGCAGGAGATTGAGAAGGTGCAAGAGCAGGAGGCTTTTCAGGAAGTTTAGACACCGGCTTTTCGCCATGTTTGGCTCTTTTACTTGCATCTTCAGGGATGTGGCTTTTCCCTTTATCATCACGGAATTTCCGTTTATGAGAATCATCTTCCCTCTGGGAAGAGTCGTGTCGCTCATCTCGTCTTTCGTGGCATTCTTCATAGGCGTGCCTTTCACGAGCTTTCCTTGCATCTCTTTCTTTATCAGTTTCCCAAGAGGCAGGAAGATACCTCCTGGGGTCATAAGCACCGCGCTTCCCATAACGCTGGAAATCGTCGTATTAAGAGCCACTTCTTCCCATTGGAGAATCTAAAAATGAAGAAAAGATAAACTCAGAAATTTTGAAAGCAAGAGAATTGAATGCTTATAAGTGCTGAAAAGTCCTAAGTGTGTGTAACGTGTAAACTACGTGCGTCGAATCACGAACCACTCCTGGGTTGAGAGGTGACGACGGATTTAACAGCTAATGTCAATTCTTGAGCTGATGGAATCTGTTGTAGAACGGATGTCGTTTCGACTACTGAAGAAGTAACCTTAGCAGTGATAGGGTCATCTTTAAAAAGCTCCTACGAAGTAATCATCAGGTCGCTCAACCCCTCAAAAGTATCATCACCGCTGTGCCTAGCGGGACTTGTTCTCTCAACTCCTTCGCCACCAGATCTCCCGGATTGTTGAGAAGGCTCCTCTTCTTCGATGACCGCGGGAAGTGCATGTTTGACGGATGACCCCGCAACATCAATCGAAGTAGAACACTTTACCAGGGAAGCCTCAACAGCATGTTCTTTTGGTGTGAGTTCTCCATCGGGGACTGGGGCATCCGATGTTTTTACTGGAGAGTCGGGGACTTCATGAGTTTGGGTAGAGCGAGAAGGGTGCAAAAGCCCGTACTGGTGCAGAAATTCATCTTTCAGCAAAAACTTAATACTTCTTTCTTCAACCGGCAAGACACTTAATCTATCAAAAGTCGTTTTGTGACTGGGATTTCTAGAGGGAGGAGGAAGTGCTGTAAAGGAAAAGAATGAAGTTAGCACTTGACAATTCTGATCTTGAAAAGCTGAAACGGAAGAAAACGGGGATGAGCAATCTTAGTTCCTTTTCTCCAGATGGCATAAAACCTTAGAGGACAGCGAACGAAGAAGAATTGATTTAGAAAGCCGTGAGCACTTTCGGAAAGATCAGTAATAAGTTTACGATTTCTGGCACTTCCCATGAGTGTAAAGGAGGGATCCGAAACCGCCTTCTGAAGACTAGACAACCTCAGTACCTTCTGCTCCCATGAAACATTCCAAACTTTCTCAGGATGAACCTCTAAAGCAAGCTTCGACGTCTCCTACGAAGCCTAGCTTTTCCCAAAAAGAATAAACGGGAGATGATAATAAAAAGCTTCTCTAAAGGAATCATAGATTCTGGAATTTTTGAATTTTAGCTCTTGTATTATTGAAAAAAATCTATTAATGTAATCAACTTCGAATTATTAATGAAATTCTCTTTTGTGTGTTATCTTTAACGATTGGCTCAAATTTTATAATTATTTTTGATAACGCCAAAGGGGGAGAAATATAACTATAATTATAAAAGATTACAAATAATCACATATTCAGGGGGAGATTTATAAATTATATAAGTACGTTGTATAGTTGTCATCATCAAAAAGGGGGAGATTGTTAGGAAATCAAATCTTCGGTTTCGATGACAACAACTATACAATGGAAATCAAATATGCATATATATTTCTATTTGCAGGTAATTGTTAAAGTAACATCACTAGAGAGAAAAGAACAAGGCTCTAAGAAAGTTACAAGATACTGCAAGTCAATAGGATCAATAGAGCAATGACACAGAAGCACAAAAAACATGCACAGCGATCAGATGTCTGGGTGCACTAGCCAGATGTCTGAAGAAATCCTCTGGATTATAAATCAGACAGGATCAGACGACTAGTTAATGTATTCAGACGTATGAAAGGCTACTGTATACAAAAAATAGAGCCATGCGTCTGAAACATATATCAGACGTCTGGAACTGAACTCGGATTTTGAAATTCAAATGACAACTGCCGCACTCGAAAAGACATCATCGCTTCTCTTCGCTGCAACTCTTCACCACCATCAGAAGCGACCATAGAACACTTTTTAATGGATGCAACTACTCAAGGAATCTCTTTACCGCTTTAAATGACATCAAGAACAATAGAGAAGACCTGACCTTACTCACCTGCGCTCTTTACTCTGATACTCTGATATATCCTTGATCTCTAGCAATCATGTACTTATATTTCACTCTTCCATTGCTCAAGAACTCCTCAATCAACATTCTCTAGATATATCTATTGGAAGCATTTGTACTGAACAGTCAATATCCACGTTATAGAACATACACTTAACAAGAACAAGCTATTATAACCAAGCCTATTCCTCCGGGTGAAGTGAGGGTGTTTGATAGTTGATTTTCGAAGAGGAGCTTTGGAATTGGACGCAGGACCGGAGGTCTGAACCACTATAAAATCCTGGTGTGCTTTGTCTATATTTTACTTGATTAATTTTATATTAGTTGCATCATATAGTTAGTTACATATATTTACATATACACTACACGATCCAACATACTGACTTTCACATGTCATAAATGATTTAGTCTAAAAAGAATCCGAGGAAGATTCATGCTTTGTATGAAGAAAAATATAGGTCTAATGATGAGAAAAGAATTTTCCAATGATTTTAGCATATTCAAGAAAAATAGAATTATTTTATAGTTGTACCACTAAGGTCTTACTCATGTGAAATCTGTTTTGTAATGATGATGATGAAAACATAAACCTTTTGTAGAGGTTTTCTTCTGAATAAAGTGTAGTGGGAAATTAGGAAACATAAGCCATGGATTGCAATGAGAGCATACTTGAACATAATTTATTGAATAGAAGGGAGATATTTAATTTTATAAAAGCGTTGATTTTTCCTATTAGTAGAAGATGCATTCAAAGGAAGGATAACTGTTGTAGAGTCGAGAGTTACGGAGTTTATAAATCAAGTGACAATAGTACCTATATTTACTTACTTTTGGTTACTTTAAAGGATAGGGTGCTTTTGGTTGTATTAAAAGAGGCTTCGCTTTGATGGATTTGCCCAGATATATGCTTAATATATCATATTTCTATGCCTATTGGTCATAAAGAGGGTTTGGTGCATATAAAAGAAATGGAAGGAGTTATATATGAGATATATTTACCAATATGTTACTAACACCCTCAAGGTGTTTTTCTTTCTGAAAAATGCTGCATTATTTACTCAAGCGAAGATATTACAAGTAAAAGTATGAATGAAACAAATAGTGGTAGGAGTTTAAATGTAAGCTACTTACTCATACCATCCGTTAATACACCAAAGTGCCAAACAATGTAAAAGAAATACAAAACGAGTTAAAAAGGAAATATATAAATATACACTCCTCGTACTCCACTGCATGATCACTTAATGACAAAACATTCTTTAGGACTTTGAATCGTTTCATTATCTCTTCATTAACTATTTTACACTTGAAAAGTAAAACCTCAAAGGCGGTAGAATAAAAAGAAATTGCAATGACTCGGTAGTTTAAACACACCATATTTAAATATTTGATTATTAAAATATTTTAATCTTGGATTTAATGCGAGTAAAGTGGTTTTATGAACCCCTTCTTAATTAGTAACCAACGATAATTTTTTTTCAAAATTTGTTAGAAAAATAAATATTTCAAAGAAATATTGATAATGTAACCAAAAATCATATTATCAATAAACAACTTTTTAATAAAATGACTGTTCTTATCTACTCGAGTTTTGGTAAATTTGAAAATCTATTAAAAGAAGATGTTTTGAAAACATGTAAGGACATTATTGGAAATCAAGAAAAAATGTTTTAAGGGCTAGCAAGGCATGCTTTAAAGAAAAATGGTTCGGTGAAAAAGTAAATAAATTTTTGGTAGAGAAAAACATAGTAAACAATTAAATTCAAAATCTAAATTTTTATTATGGATAGTTGTAAAGGTCTTTAAAAGGAAAAGAGGAATATGTTTTGAACATAGGATTTGTAAGTTTAGCCTTCTAGGTTTGGGGAATAATTTAAATTCCAAGAGCTATAATGATGCAAGTCTAGAAAGATAATATATTAAAAAAAAGGTACCTTTGAATTTAATAGAAACTTCAAAGTAACACTTTGAAAGGCAAGAATTTTGGGATTGGATGTTTAAAAAATTTAGAAGCTTTAATTTTTGAAATGAAATGATAAATACCAAACCAAAATTTTAAATATGGAGTAGATAGGAATCATTTCCTAGGTGTGATGGGAAAAGTGTAAGGATATGTTGGAGATAGCAGTGATTACTTTTCATAGTAATCATAAAAGTTCCCATAAAGTGTGTAGGACACTAGTGAGAACCTATGAATGTTGCTTTCATGTGTGTAGACTATACATGAATAGTGAAGTGATATCAGTAAAATAGTAAGACACGCGTGATTGGGATAGGTAGACCTTAGTTGGGGAAAAAAATGTAAGGTAAAGGTAAAGAGAAAATTTTCCAAGCTTTGTTACCTTTTTGGATAGAGACTGCGTAGATTGAAATCCTTATTCTTTGTAGTAAATGAGAATTAGTTATTTCATTTTGAGTATGGAATGGAAGAGGTGAATAGACTTTATTCATCGTAAGTAATGCAACATGAGTTCGTAATGAGTAATAGCCGGTAGGAAGAGCATATAAGTTACTTGGATACATAGAGTAGGACCTTTATGTGTTAGGGTTGACATGGCCCTAGGCCTCCAAGCCCTAGATGATAGTTATGTTTAACTTCTATAGTTACCAATCTAGTATCTCTTTGTGGTAGAACTTGTTTTCTCCTTTTGTTATGAGATTGTACTCCCATGTAAGCATTTAGCTACTATTGTAGTAAATCAGCGATAATTAGTATAATGCTTTTTTTCTATGATGTTCGCAAGAAGAAATTAAGAACATATGACATAAATAATAAAAAGTAAAAATAGATAAAACTAACAAAAAGAAAAACTGTAAAAATCAAAAGAAAGCGACAGAAACGTCAATTAAAAAATTTGAAAAGAAAAATTTTCTTATGTGAACTCTGCTTGGGAAAGAAAAAGAATGTTTTTATAAAATAGTAGCACGAGTTCCTAGTACGGAAAAAGAGGTGTGCAAAAGTGAAATAGGAAAATGTGATGTTTTTTCCATTTTCTACCTTCATTCTGACATAAGAAATCGAGTTCGTAAAATTATATTTTTCTGAAATTCGAATATTAAAAATTGTGTGGTAGCATTTGGATGTTGCATTCGTTGAATTACACCCTTACTCCTTAGGAGTGTAGGAGAAATTGGATGAAAAATGTTCTGAGTTTTCAAACGATGTCATTCATATAAAAATTGCAAGTATATTTCGGATGTGTGCACATATTTTAAAAAGGAGTTTTTAAAGAAGAAAATCGTTTATATATGAGGTACCACTTAGAAATTCATATACATGCATACATTTTATGTTTAATGACACATTGCGCAAGGACACAGATGGTCGCAAAATTGGGTGTACAAAAAATGGAATTGATTGAGGGGAGGATTGCATAGTTTTACTCTTGTTGAATTTCAAGGACGAAATTTTCTAAAGGGTGGGAGAATGTAACAACACCTTGCATTTTTAGATAATTAAATGATCAAATAATAATGAACAGTGAAAATAAGTATTTACGGAAGTATCAGATATGGCATTGAAACTTATACCATTGTGTTCGTTGCGATTTTCTGATCAATTTCTATATATAACTTTTCGAAATTCGAGTTAATATGAAGAAGTTGCAAGAAGAATAAGAAGTCAAAAAAAGAACCACATGAGTCGACCCATAGGCCGACCAACAAAGTGCATAGGTCGACCTTCAATGTGCATAGGTCGACTCACATTTTTCCCCGGACGTGAAATATTCCAAGGACGTGCCGAAGTCATATAATTCAATTTTTATGCGATCTAAAGCATTGTTTTTCGGATCCAACGATTCACAGCGAGCCTATGACATGGTCGCACTAGATTCAATCCCAAAATCTAATAATCTGAGATCCCCATGCTCTATAATAAATAGAACCCTAAGGCTAGCTATATTCTCACAATTTGGTTTTCTCCCAATTGGGCTCATTGCCTGGGACTGAACCCTAAATAGAAAATATTTCTAGGGATTTAATAAAAATATCACAAAGAAAGTGTAACAACCCTCATATTTAACGATTATATATTTAAATATTTTATTTAAATATAGCGTCGTAGTCGGATTTAGGTCCGAAATGTTACTTTTTACAAACTATCGATTTGGGACTCAGAACTACTTCCATTGAGTTCAAAATGGCGTTTGCGATCTTTTTGAGTATAATCTTTGGTATGTTTGGAGTAAGTAGAATTTTGCTACTTTTTCTATTTTTGTTTTGGGTTTGGGTTCAGCCCATTAGCTTAGCTTAATGCCCTTAACTCAGTCCCCTCTCTTCTCCATTCACTCATTTTCAATTCTTTAACTCTAGCTCAACTGAAAATGGGGGAAGGGAAGAAGAATTAGAAATTCAAGCCCTAGTTTCTTCTTGCAAACTCAAATTCCTGCTCTATAATCAAGGAGAAGCTATTGGTAAGCCTCCTCTTCATCTTCTCCAACTCTTTTCCTCTTCAATTTGAGAAAGTTTCCTAAACCTAACTTAGGAAATACTTGTTTTGGTCTTAGATTGAAGCTTGTAGAGTTGAAGTGGAGAGTGGTTGGTCTTTTCTTTGCATTTGAGCTTCTCATCCTTGTTTTTGAGTTAAAACATGAGATTTTTATCTCACATCTATGTTTACAACTATGTTGAATTGTTAGGAATGAGTTCCTAACATATTTACATGTTCGTTTGCTTTCGATTTGGATTGATTTGATGAAATTGCCAATTTATGATTCTTGAAGCCAAATCTATGAAGTCCTTATAAGATCGATGTTTATGTCGTTCGGAGTGTTTGGGTGAGTCGTTAAGGTTGGGCATTCGTTGACGTAAGACCGTAATCATCACTCATCCGATTGCTTTCGATTTGTTTTGGCCATTTATGGCCTAGGTTCAGGAAATGCCTGAACAACAGGATTCAGACGTCTGAATCCTTATTTTCAGACATCTGAATATTACATTGGGAAATTTTATTCCCAAGTATTCAGACGTCTGAATTAAAGCCTAGACGTCAGAATTGGCTCGATTTCAAACAGAAAGGAAATAGGCTAAAAACGCCTATTTCAGACGTCTGAAACATTTGGTTTAGACGTCTGAATTACGTTCTGGAAAACATCTAATTTTCCAGATTCAAACGTCTGAGCCACCTATTTCAGACGTCTGAATCTGCTGTCTTTTGCCAACTTGCCTATTTTTCTTGGTTTTCCAAATTTAATCGACGCGTTTTGATTCCAATTAGCTATGCATATTTGACTTTGATGATTCCTTTTTGATTTCATACACGGGTTTTTATAAAATGATCTCTTAAAATCGTATTAAAAGCTAACTTCTCTAATTTATAAATTCTATTTAAAACACACACGCAATTTCACACTTCGAGCGGAGTGAAAAAGGAGATTAAATGGTTAAGTAAAGCACGGACCATGAATCCGTGCGTTTATCTATCCGATTAATCCCCGACCTATTCGATTGACTGTTTTGAACTTTTGGTCTGGTTTACCGATGAGATGAGGTAAGCTTTCTACTGCTTTAGTGTGAAATTGACTATCGGATAGTAACCGTTTAGTGCGAACGGGTGGTTATGGGACTCACGTTAATACTATTCTGTTCCTTTTCAAGAGTTGTGACACATTCTGCCAGTTAGTAGTGTCCAGTACTGGGCCTCCGGACCTTCACCACTATGGTTTGTTGCCTTTGGGATAGTTTCTTCGGACTATCTCCTTCAGGTTTGTTGCCTTCACGTATGTTACCTTCGGGTACGTTGCCTTCGGGTTTGTACCTTCGGGTTTGTGCCATCGGGTTTGTTGCCCTATTGTATCGCTTTTGGAGTTGGTCATTCGTCACCGCTCGAGTGATATTGGGTTTGGAGACTTTGGCTCATAGATCCTTGTTTATACAGTACTGAGCACTTGCAAATTTTCTGATGTTTCATTGACATGTATATTCCCTAGGTATCGTCCTTCGGTGTTGGTCTTTTTGAGCCACATGTTGTATAGCGGTTACCTTGTGGAACTTGTGTTACCTTCATTGGTACTTATTATTTGCCTTTTTGGCTTGTTTTGGGATATTCATATCCTTTGTTTATTTGAGTTTCCGATGATATGAGGCTTGTCTTGCTATGATTCATCTTTTGTTAGATGATTGTGTTATCTCTTTTAGAGATATTTGTTATACTTTATGACCTTGCAGGTTATTGTTGTTCAGTTTATCTAACTATTTTGTTTAGCTAGACTGACCCGTGTATTCCATATTCGGGTCAGACCGAGATGTTTCAGGTTAGGTGCTTTTGGACTTAGCCTATTTTGCTTCCGCATGGACTACTCCGCTAGCTCCTTTTTGTTATAGCTTTTGTGTAGTCCTTTTTGTTGTAACTCTGATATGTATTCTTTTGGATTCGTCTGTATATTGTAGTTTGCTATACCACTTGACATGTATCAGTTTGTATACTCTATTATGTATCAGTATATGTGTATATGATGATCTGTTGTTCTATGATGTATATTACATTTGAGTTGTTATATTCTTTTCTGATAGATCCTCCAACCACCTATGGTTTTGTTTTAAGTATTCATTGGATACGTCGATCTGCATGGCATGCCTTTTGTCGATGTATTCAATAAATAGTTAGAGCAAGGCTATAGATGGTCGCTCCTAACCAGCCTTATTCTCCACTTTAGCTGACGACATTACCCCGTAGTGTCCTTGGCTAGCGTGGGTATAGAGGTGGGGCGTCACAGCTTGGTATCCAAGATGAGTTCAGAACAAAATATGATAGATACAGAATAGAAGTACATATTCCGGTACATCAAAGTGTATAAGTGTTACAAATCTTTGAACCATTGTGCCTCTATATTCCTTCTGTGCCTTGGTGGTAGATAGAATGTGGGAATACATCTAGGAATGCATTTTATTCCGTAGTATTCCACATTTGAATTAATGACATCTACCTTGTGAATAATCTTGTTCTTATCTAACTTTCGGCATATGGATGGAAGAGGCAGGGGACGACGTTCAGATGCTGGGCAATCCAATTGCTCACATCCAGATGGCGTTTATATGTTTGCCGATCAGTTTTTGGAGTTGTTTAGGAGCACTCAGCCTCAAGTTCCTCCTCGAGTATCTCCACCTCGTAAGTCTGCAGTGATTTTTCTCATCTTAGGGGAAAGCCGTTTAAAGGCTCTAAGTCTGTTCTTGAAGTCCAAGCTTGGCTTCGCACGTACGAGCGTATCTTCTCTCGCATGGATCTTTCTGATCATGATAGAGTTCTTGTAACTTCTAGTTTACTACCAGAGCATGCTCTTGATTGGTACGAGCTTCTTATTACCGAAATTGATGAGTCTACTCTTTCTTGGTCTCAGTTTCGAGGACGATTCGAACTCAAGTTCGTTCCTGAATCTGAGAAATTTTTATTGACCCGTCGCTTCCTTGAGTTGAAGCAAGGGAAATCTTCTATTTCTGAGTATGTTGCATCATTCGAGGCTTTATCTAAGTATGGTCTTCAATTCATTAGCACTTCTTATAAGAAGAATATGAAGTTTGTCTCTGGCCTTAGGAAGTATCTTAAGAAGTCTTTGTTGCTCCAGCTGAAACTTTCTTTTGAGGAGTTAGTAGATTTTGCACTTCATCTTGAAGCCATCGAGAAAGAGTGTGATAGTGGTGAGGATGTTGAGGTTTCCAAGAACCCCAACAACAAGCAATTTCCATTTCAGATGTCCAGGTCTTTTCCTTCTAAGAAGAAGAAGACTGGTGGTTCTAACTCTCAGCCTCAGTCTGTAGGAACACCTTTCATTCAGAAGTGTTTCAATTGTGGTTCTCCTGATCATATGATTCGAGCTTTTCCTTAGCCTCTCTTCTGCCGTTATTGCAAGAAGGAAGGTCATCATGTTTCCACCTGCCCTACTGTTCCTGCTGGTGCCAAGTCTAGCATGCTTTATACTGCTAAGGCTTCTGAAGGTTCTATTCTAATTCATGGTCATAGTATACGAGTTCTTTTCGATACGGGTGCTTCACATTCTTTCCTATCGAAAAATCTCGTTGATGATTTATCTTTGGATGTTTCTTGTTTGGTTACTTCTTTAAGGATTGCGAATCCTATTGGGGGATCCGCGACCTTAGCATGCTTTGTGATGATGTTGAGATTGTTTTATGTGGCTTTTCTTTTCATGTGAATCTGCACGTTATTTCTTGTCTGGGATTTGATATGATTTTGGGAATGGATTGGCTAGCGAGATACGATGCCAGGATTATTTGTTCTGAGAGGATTTTATATCTTCGACATCCAGATTCTTCTACTCAGCTATCACTTGTTCTTTGGGATGTGGATAATTCCAAAATGGCTTTACATTCTCTTAACTCGTGAGATGATGATGATATATCTCGTATTCCTATTGGTTGTGACTTTCTTGATGTTTTTGAGCCTGTTTCGGGTTTGCCACCCAAGCGGGCAATTGAGTTCCGCATTGATCTCATTCCAGGTACGCAGCCAGTTAGTCATCATCCCATGATGATGTCTACAAAGGAAAATGAGGAACTCAAGAAGCAGCTTTTAGAGCTTGAGTCCAAGCAGTTGATTCAGTCCAGTTTTTCTCCGTAGGGATCCACGGTCGTTTTCGTGAAGAAATCTGATGGAACTCTTAGGATTTGCATTGACTATCGCAAGCTAAAAGAGTTAACCATCAGGAATAGGTATCCATCGCCAAGGATCGATGATATTTTTGATCTATTGAGTGGTGCTTAGGTCTTTTCTCAGCTCGACCTTGCCATAGGTTTTCATCAGTTACGAGTCGCAGAGGATAGCATACCTCTTACAGCTTTCCGCACTCGATATGGTTCTTTTAAGTGGCTTGTTATGCCATTCGGTTTGACGAACGCTCCTGCTTTCTTTGTTGATCTCATGAATCGAGTATTCATGGAAGATCTCGATAAGTTCGTCGTTGTGGTCATCGACGACATCCTTGTTTATTCTAAGTCTGAAGCTGAGCACGCTAATCACTTGAGAATTGTCTTGAGTACCCTCCGTCATCATTAGCTTAGAGCCAAATTCTCCAAGTGCTATTTTTGGGAGAATAAAGTTAAGTTCTTAGGCCATGTTGTATCTTCCGACGGCATTTCAGTCGATCCCTTAATGATCGAAGCCATCCAGAATTGTAAGAGGCCTGAGAATGTGCATGAGATTCGTAGTTTCCTTGGATTGACGGGGTATTACCGTCGGTTAATTAAGGATTTTTCCCATGTGGTGCTTCCTCTCATCAGCCTTACTCAGAAAGGCATTCGCTATACTTGGTTCGACCAGTGTGAAGCTTCCTTTCTGACATTAAAGGAACTTATCACTAATGCTCCTATTCTAGTGGTTCCCGAAGAGAATCATGATCTTGTTGTATACACCGATGCTTGTGGTAGTGGTCTCAGTGCTGTTCCAATGTAGAAGGATCGGGTAGTTGCTTATGCTTCTAGGCAACTGCGTCCGAATGAAGTTCGCTATGCCACTCATGATCTTGAGTTAGCCGTCATTGTCTTCGCTATGCCACTCATGAAGTATTTGACCAATCAGAAGGAACTCAATATGAGGCAACAACGTTGGCTCGAGTTTCTTTCCTCCTATGACTTTGATATCCAGTATACCTCGGGTAAGGGTAATCGTGTTGTCGATGTGCATAGTCCCAAACATTCGGCTGTTGTTTTTATGATGCTTGCCGAATGGGATATCCTTGAGACTCTATCTTTTGGTGAAATTCGTGATCGAGCTTCATTTTCTGATTCTCGTATTCTATTATTTAGTTTGGGAGCTCGACCCATTTTATTGGATCATATTGCCGATGCTCAACGGCGTGATGCTGATTTGTTGCATCTTATTCAGCTTTGTGAGTCTGGATCCTGTGATGAGGCGTTGCGCGATTTCAGCATTGATTCTGATGGGTGTCTTCGCAAGAAGAACCATTATTTTGTGCCTTCTGATTTGCACTTAGACATGACATTTTTGATGACTGTCACCATTCTAAGTATACTATTCATCCCGGTAGTAGTAAGACGTATGCCGATATGCGTCGTCTTTATTATTAGGAAGGCATAAAGCGCGATGTGGCGAGTTATGTGAGTAATTGCATAACCTGTCAGCGTATTAAGGCCAAACATCAACGCCCTTCAGGTCATCTTCAGCCTCTAGAGTTCCATTGTGGAAATGGGATCAGATTTCCATGGATTTCATTGACGGCCTACCTCATTCGAGGTCTGGCCATTCTAGCATCTAGGTTATTATTGATCGCCTCACCAAGTCTGCTCATTTTATTCCTATTAAGTCTAATAGGACTGCTTCGCGTTTGGCTAAGTTTTATGTCAAGGAAATCGTGAGACTTCACGGTGTTCCTAGTTCTATTGTGAGTGACCGTGATCCTTTATTCATGAGTCATTTTTGGCAGAGTCTTCAGCAAGCTTTGGGAACAAAGCTTAATTTAAGCACAGCTTATCATCCACAGTCTGACGGACAGACTGAACGGGTGAATCGTACCTTGGAAGATCTCCTCCGTATTTGTATTTTTATTTCGGTGGTTGTTGGGAGGATCATCTACCTCTGTAGAGTTCTCCTACAACCATAATTTTCAGTCTAGTATCAGTATGGCTCCTTTTGAATCCTTGTAGGGAAGGCCATGTCGATCACCTTCTTGTTGGTTGGAATCTGGGGAGAAGCTTATTCTTGGCCTAGATTTTGTTCATGACTCTTCTGAGAAGATTGATTTGATTCGTTTGAGAATGAAAGAGGCACGGAGCCACTAGAAATCCTACGCGGGCAACCGTAGGAAGCCTCTCGAGTTCTCGATTGGTGATCTTGTCTTTATTCGCGTTTCTCCTTTGAAGGTGGTTATGCGCTTCAGTACGACTGGGAAATTGGCTCCTCGTTTTATAGGACCATTTTCTATTATTGAACGTATTGGCCCTGTAGGTTATAGAGTTTCATTTCCTGCTCATTTATCCGGCATTCACGTCCCCCAACTTCGGAAGTATCTTCGAGAGTCCGATTATGTTATCGATTCTCATGATTTGCAAGAGCTTGAGATCTCACCGGACTTGTCTATTGTCAGCAACCTATTCGCGTGCTTTCCACGGAGGTGCGACACCTTCGAAACAAGGACGTGCCACTCATTAAAGTTGAATGGTCCTCTAATTCCAATGACTGTACTTGGGAAACCAAAAAGTTTATCGAGCGATCATATTCGGGTTTTCTATGTTTGTGTGGCAACGGTGAGAATATCTCTTTAACTTAGGCTTATTTTCTTTTCCTTTTGGAAGAAGTATGTATGTAGTTGTTGAAAATATCGTCTCTAGGAATTGCGTGGACGCAATTTTGTTAGGAGGGGAGATTTGTAACAACCCAGATATTTAATGATTATATATTTAAATGTTTTATTTAAATATAACGTCATTAGTCGGATTTAGGTCCGAAATGTTATTTTTTGCAAACTGTCGATTTGGGACTCGTAACTACTTCCATTGAGTTCAAAATGGCGTTTGCGATCTTTTTGAGTATAAGCTTTGGTATGTTTGGAGTAAGTAGAATTTTTCTACTTTTTCTATTTTGGTTTTTGGTTCGGGTTCAGCCCATTAGCTCAGCTTAATACCCTTAACTTAGTCCCCTCTCTTCTCTGTTCACTCATTTTCCATTCTTTAACTCTAGCTTAATTGAACACGGGGGAAAGGAAGAAGAATTAGAAATTCCAAGCCTTAGTTTCTTCCTCCAAACTCAAATTCTTGCTCTATAATCAAAGAGAAGCTAATGGTAAGCCTCCTCTTCATCTTCTCCAACTCTTTTCCTCTTCAATTTTAGAAAGTTTCCTAAACCTAACTTAGGAAATACTTGTTTTGGTCTTAGATTGAAGCTTATGGAGTTGAAATGGAGAGTGGTTGGTCTTTTCTTTGCATTTGAGCTTTTCAACCTTGTTTATAAGTTAAAAGGTGAGATTTTTATCTCACATCTATGTTTACAACTATGTTGGATTGTTAGGAATGAGTTCCTAACATATTTACATGTTCGTTTGCTTTCGATTTGGATTGATTTGATGAAATTGCCAATTTATGATTTTTGAAGTCAAATCTTTGAAGTTCTTATATGATCGATGTTTATGTTGTTCGGGGTGGTTGGGTGAGTTGTCAAGGTTGGGCGTTCGTTGACATAAGCCCGTAATCATCGCTCATCCGATTGCTTTCGATTTGTTTTGGCCATCTATGGCCTAGGTTCAGGAAATGCCTAAACCATAGGATTCAGACGTCTGAATCCTCATTTTCAAACGTCTGAATGTTACACTAAGAAATTTTATTCCCCAGTATTCATACGTCTGAATTAAAGCCCCTAGACGTCTGAATTATCTCGATTTCAAACAAAAAGGAAATAGGCTAAAAACGCCTATTTAAGACGTCTGAAACATTTGGTTCAGACGTATGAATTACGTTCTGGAAAGCTTCTAATTTTCTAGATCCATACATCTGAACCACCTATTTCAGACGTCGGAATCTGCTGTCTTTTGCCAATTTGCCTATTTTGCTTGGTTTTCCAAATTTAATCGACGCATGTTGATTCCAATTAGCTATTTATGCATATTTGACTTTGATGATTCCTTTTTGATTTCATACGTGGGTTTTTATAAAATGATCTCTTCAAATCGTATTAAAAGCTTACTTCTCTAGTTTATAAATTCCATTTAAAACACACACGCAATTTCACACTTCGAGCATAGTGGAAAGGAGATTAAATGGTTAAGTAAAACACGGACCATGAATCCGTGTGTTTATCTTTCTGATTAATCCCCGACCTATTCGATTCACTCTTTTGATCTTTTGGTCTGGTTTACCGATGAGATGAGGTAAACTTTGTGCTGCTTTGAGTGTGAAATTGACTATCGGATAGTAAACCGTTTAGTGCAAACGGGTGGTTATGAGACTCACGTTAATACTTTTCGGGTTCATTTTCGAGAGTTGTGACACATTATGCCGATTAGTGGTGTCCAGTACTGGGTCTTCGGACCTTCACCACTATGTTTTGTTGCCTTTAGGATAGTGTCTTCGGACTGTCTCCTTCATGTTTGTTGCCTTCGGGTATGTTGCCTTCAGGTATGTTGCCTTCGGGTTCGTGCTTCGGGTTTGTTGCCCTATTGTATCGCTTTTAGGGTTGGTCATTCGTCACCGCTCGAGTGATATTGGGTTTGGAGTCTTCAAGCTCATGGATCCTTATTTATACAGTACTGAGCACGTGCAAATTTTCTGATGTTTCATTGATATGTATACTCCCTAAGTATCACCCTTTGGTGTTGGTCTTTTTGAGCCATGCGTTGTATAGCGGTTACCTTATGGAACTTGTGTTACCTTCATTGGTACTTGTTATTTGCCTTTTTGGCTTGTTTTGGGATATTCATATCCTTTGTTTATTTGAGTTGCCAATGATATGAGGCTTGTCTTGCTATGATTCATCTTTTGTTAGATGATCGTGTTATCTCTTTTTGAGATATTTGTTATACTTTATGACCATGTAGGTTATTGTTGTTCAGTTTATCTAACTGATTTTTTTAGCTAGACCGATCCGTGTATTTCATACTTGGGTCAGACCGAGATATTTCAGGTTAGGTGCTTTTGGACTTAGCCTATTTTGCTTCCGCATGGACTACTCCGCTAGCTCCTTTTTTTTATAGTTTTTGTGTAGTCCTTTTTGTTGTAACTCTGATATGTATTCTTTTGAATTCGTCAGTATATTTTAGTTTGCTATACAACTTGACATGTATCAGTTTGTATACTCTGTTATGTATCTGAATATGTGTATATGATGATATACTGTTCTGTGATGTATATTACATTTGAGTTGTTATATTCTGCTCTGATAGATCCTCCGATAACCTATGGTTTTGTTTTAAGTATTCATTGGCTATGTCGATGTGCTTGGCATGCCTTTTGTCGATGTATTCAATAAATAGTTACAGCAAGGCTGTTGATGGTCGCTCCTAACCAGCCTTATTCTCTGCGTTAGTTGACGGCATTACCCCGTAGTGTCCTTGGCTAGTGTGGGTACAGAGGTGGGGCGTCACATAAGGTGATCTAGGAAGGCCATGAAGTAAAGAAAAGGAAGACAGGTGAGTGGATTTAAATTATATTTCTTTTATGTTTATGATATATATTATCGGTAGATTCCTGTTAAATATTTAATTTAGCATTTATTGCATTAATTATTTATGCTACTTAGTTATATTGGAACTGTAAATTTTATAAGAGAAGTGTACTTATATTCAAATATTATTTAAATAGAAAAACAAAGGAATCCAATTAAATATAAGTAATATTAGGCGTAAAAGGCTGTAAAGAAGGGCATAAGACTAAAAGTGAAAGATTTACAGTAAATTGTGTTATAACGGGAGAAATGAATTAAAAAGGGAAAATTTAATAACTTGATTTGGATATCAGTGATTGATTGGTTGGTTGGATTAGAAAAGGAAATACATCTCCATAGTCTAATATTGTAAGAATAACCATAAACGTAATTGCAATAATAAGAGCAACAAAAGTGGAATTAGTGTAAAATAGATTCATTACTTTATTTTGCGTTACCTAACAATTAAAGAAACTATTAAAGAAATATCTTGTTGTTACAAGTTGTTTATTGCATTATTTATTATTAAAATATGAAAGTGGATATTTTGCATGGTTTTTGTAATAAACCAAATTGAATATAACTACTTCCGAGATTGAAGGAGAACAACACGAAGAGTTAAAGAAATTGAAGAAGAAGAAAAAATCGGTTAATCATTCGACAAGGAACGAAACAATAAACATAAATTGTGACTAGATCTGCACTTATTGCACAGATAGTAGAGTAAAAAAGTAAAGCAATTATTATAATTTGTAATTTATGATAGTTGGACGTAGTCCCAAGCTAAGACTGTCATATAATATAAGAGAACCAAAGAGAATTTAGTATTATAATACAAGAAGATGGACTAGAATAGAAAAGAGACACTTGCAATTACATTTATGGCATATAGGCTATAAAAGAAAGAAAAGAGTACAGAAGTGACAATTGTAAGTATAATTGTAACACGAAGGTCATAATTAAAAGAAAGAAATAGAAGCGGCTCATTTTATAAAACTTAGATCGTGGATTAAGTAAATAAGAAAGAATAATAGTAGTGGCGTGTACCGGCAACATTCCTTTTAAGGTCTAGGACTGAAGGTCTCACACGTGGGTTAGACTGGACATGTTGATTAGGGTAAATAAGTAGCCAATAGTATAAGAAAAGTAAACCAAATGCATAGTAAAAGATTAGATGTTGGGTATAATAAAACGGTAAGGTGCGTTTGGAGTAGCCCAAAGAGAATCTGGACAAAGAGCCTAACGAAGTCGTTCTTCACAGATTTTTAGTACAAAAAGAGCACGTCCAACGTAGTTATTTTGGGCTAGAAGGAAGTATGAGACTTCAACGGGATGTGAGGATACTCTTAGATGGCCTTTTGGGGTAGGCCTAATGAAGCTACACCCTCGGAGGCAGGTCTATAGGATATCCATCAAGAGAGCATGCCTTGGATATTTTTCATTGTAGGCCTAACGAAGCGGACCATTGTAGGCAGTCAAATGGTTGATGGTGGATTAGAATATTCGTATGACACCATACTCTTTTTTGCGAGTAGGTTACGGTAGGAAGGACCCAAAATGATAGTCGCATGTGGAGATCAAGCCATCATCAGTCGGAGCGAGTTAGGAATAGACTAGAGTTAAACCAACAGGTCAATCATTCTTTCACTTTCAAGACATTTGATGAAGGGCATAGCCAATTGGATGTTTAGATTTTTTGTTGTAGGGTACAACCACTTAGCTCTTGAAAGTTCTTTCGTTTTGTAGAAGGGGACCGCGTGGGGCCATAACCACGATGAGAAAAGAGAGGGACCAAGTAGAATATCTGTATTATAGGCCTGACAAAGCGGACCTTTATAGAAATAGAAAATCACCGATCGAGTTCCATACAAGGTAGACCTTATTGGCGGAATTCAAGGAGTAGACAAAACGAATATATGTAGTCCTCAAGGTATGCACAACATTGTTGATGTCCAAGCACTAGTATAAGCTAGTTTGGATGTAGTTTCACGTTTTCATAGTAGACGAAGAAACATCTATATTGTAGGCCTCACGAAGCTATCCTTTATAGATGTCCTTACAGTAAGCTATATTAGCTAGACGATGGAGTCCTTTTCGAGGAGGATACGGAAGGTACTATCGGTAGTACCTAGGACCGATTCATTTTTTAGGCATTTGGCTATGTGTATATATATGTTTATATATATGTTATTAGGTCTTAATCTACTAGGTAGTAGATGTGTATGATTCACGCATAGAGGTGAAATATTCTAAACCCAGTAAACCAAATATAATAGAAAATGGAAATAGGACGGCATGTGCAGAATTATGCTTAGAATTGTATAATTTGTCCATTCAACAGAACTTTAGTCCTGACCCCCTCCACATATCATCCCATGGGTTAGGTAGATAGCAGAGACTTTCTAGCTTTATGACACTTGTTTAGAAAGTGTTATTATCTTGGTAAGTATTTATTTACTACTATTTTTAGTCAGTTCTGCTGTGGGACATTTATTTGAGCTCTAATATATTTGAAGGATACCATATACCCAACTTGGGCTTCAGTGGGCTTGGATTTTAGTAATTTTGTGAAAAATCCAGACCCACTGGGATTCAGATTGTTACAGCCTCCCGAACAAAGCTTCTTAAGGCGTCATTTCTATACTAGTCTGATAACTATTATTATAAGAAAAGTCAACTAAATGTAGATTATTTTCCTAAGATCCACCAAAGTTTAGCACACATGCTCTTAACAAATCCTCGATTACCTTATTGACTCTATCTATCTTCCTATCCATCTAATGGTGATACGCATACTCATCTTGAGCTTTGTACCTAACACATCCTGTAGACTCTACCAGAATTCACTAATAAACAAAGTATAGTTACGATATATGTAAAGCATGAAATGAATATGTGCTTACGTTGTTTTGTTTAGTCCAACAGTGTGGAATAAGTTAAACCCTTTGCTCTGAAGCCTTTAATAAAGGAGGCAATGTAATGTACATATATGTCTATTTTCACGAATGGATAATATATCTTTTGCTTCTCTCTCTAATGACTTCTACTTTCTTCATTTTATAACACGTTATCAGAATGATCTCTAAAAAAATATAGATTTGAATTGTGATAATATAGTGGACCAGATCTACTTTGGTTTTCTGATCTAATTATAGATCTCAATATGGTAAGCAATTTTTTATATTTAATTATATTGATCTTATCTTTTTCAGATCTAATTCTATTAATTTTATCTTCTTAGATCTCATTCAATCATAGATCTAATTTTTTAATCTCATTCTATTGTTGATCTTATGTTCTAATATTTTTAGATCTTTTGTAGATCTTGATATCATGCTCAAATAATATATCTTTGAGATATATATATATATATATATATATATATTAGTCATCAGATCTATTCTTTTTAGTGTTTATTCATCCTTTTCTCTTACTTATTTATTGAAATCAAGTATGACTTCTGAGATTACTTATTATTACATATCTTTTAGTTGAAAGCAATCTTATTTATTCTTACAGAATTTGTACTTGATAAATATTCAGTTTGAATTGATTCAAAATTTCTAACAAGTGTTATTAGATCCACTCATCTTTGATTTCATTATGAATTTTTGATTTTTTTTGAGCAAGTTTTGAATCGACTTTATTTATAAGTCATTGAATTCTTATAATATCTTACTTAAATTTCAGATCTATTTGATCTAATATGAAAGATTTTTTTGTTGATAATTTTGGATTTTGTTTGGAGTTAAGTTGTTTTTCGTAGACCAAAAGGTAGCTTATGATGCAGAAAGCAAGATCTGAATGATCTGTATATAGTTTGTGTGATTAAATAAAATTAGAAAATGTTTTTATTTTTTGGAAATAATCTTAACTCCCTTAATTTATGAGATAACATTTGAATATTTACATGTTAGTTTTGCTATATTTGGTCAAGAATTATGAAGTTAATTTTCTTATGAGGGAATTTATTTGGATTTGAGATGTATAGTTATTTATGATTATGAATGATATGAATAGATCTAAGATGATAATGTTGTTTATTTAAGAGATTTTAATCATTGAGAATAAACTTTCTCTTTAAGATATCAATTTTAATTTTATTATCGAGTAATTTTGAAACTAGACCGGAGATGAAATTATATTACTTTAACTTTTGTCTGCACAATTGATTCATATATATTTGTAATGAAATCATTTTGTTTTGATAGTAGTTATATCTCAGATCACATAAAGGTTAAATGCATTATTTTTATCATAAATGTATTAAATGCATTAGTTATTTTAAATTAAATAATATTTTATGTTTGTTTTTGGAAGAAGAATTGACATATGATGTACTATTTGATGTATTTATTTTGAAAAGTAATGTCTGGCGTAAAGGAAGAATTAGGTTTAACAATAACTTGAATTTTTGCAAAGAAATTATTTTAATAGAAGTTGTATAACTCAAAATCCATGACCTGGATTCTTGAATTGTGAAACAAATTTCTGATAAAGTACAAGCTTGAATTCTTAACAGTATCTTTTTTTAATTTGACAAAATGCACAAGCTTCGAAAAAAGAAGTTTACACAAAATTTGAGAACCTAAAGTTCATAATAAATTAATGAACTTGAAGTTCATGAATTAGAAGCTCGAAACTCTATTGAAATTGTGTAAAATGATAAGGTTGCACTCCTTGAAGAAGTTAAAGGAAATTAATAAATTATCCCAAAAGAGATGTTTTAGAGATTTATTTATATTTATATTGCAAAATCCAACATCACAGAAGAGATCATATAAGATTTTTATTTTTGTTACATTGCAATTCCTTAAAAGGAAATACAATATTCCTTGAAGGAATAATGATATAAATTATTTGAAGTAATAACAATAATTTATCCAAAAAATGATACTGTATACCAATGTTACACTCTAGAAGTAGTGGTTTATCTCTTGCATCTTACTTTCAGTTGGTGAATCTAATTTTGTCACTGTATTTAAAGTTTGATATGCCATTTTAAAAGCAGTTACAACAAAAATCTCCAGCATGGATATTTTATGCTACTGTAAAAGTAGTAATTATGTAACTTATGTGAAATAAGTATTTTATATTGATATGGCATTCCAATAGTGCATATATACATATATATCTATGTGTGTGTATTTATATATATAGAGAAGAGAAAGTTCACTCCAGAAGTGGTGATACTAAAATATCTCTAGAAGAGATTTATAAATTTGAAAATGATAAAATATCTTTAGAAGAGATCTATTTATATATTTGGTAACTTTATTAAACCAAATAAGTGTACATAAATATGATTATGAAGGATCCTAATTTAGTTTTGATTAGATCCAAAAGGTTTAAGATTATCTCAAGAATACATTGTTCTATGTTCATATGTCTACTTATACCATAAAGGTCATATTCCTAGTTATTATTTCATAAGAAATATTATATGCACAATCATTTCATGAAGAAATATCTTTAAATATTCTTCCGAAGAGATGGTTTATATTTCATACCATAATTTTCATGCAAGTTATGCACAATCTTTGATTATAATTCATCTCTTCTCCACCAATCAATCCACATAAAGGCCTTTCCATATTTTCAAGGGTAGTTTTGCATTTTCAAGGAACTAATGAAATTATTGAGATTGGATCTGGAGCTATCAAGAGGATGTAAATAAGAAATTATAGTCGCTTTTATATATTATATTTGGGTGTCTTTTACTATTTTGAAGTAATTTTTTATATTCTTTCACTGTAACAACTATCAGATATGACTTCTTGTTTTATGAAATGCATTAATTATATACCCATGAACAACATTTTGATGCTTATGAATTTTTATTTCCACTGATAGTTGGTAATACGATTAATATAGTAAAGCTTGAATTTAAAACTTTAGACTTATTAGGAGATAACTATTTTTATGGATATTGGATGCTAACATTAAATTACAATCTCAATGCTTAGAATATGCCATTAAAAATGAGAATAATATGTTCGAGTAGGATGAAATGAAGGCTCTTATATGTTTAAGGTGTCATATCCACAGTAATATTAAAATAAGAAATTTAACTGGAAAAAATCATTTTTAATTATGGAACTCCCTGAAGGAGCGTTATAACCACTAGAAGATGGTCACACTTCCAAGCACTAAACAAGAGTGGTTGACCCTGAAGTTTCAACCAGTTGAAAGTTGGTGCTTGTATGTTTTTCTTTTCAAAACTAATTGAAATAACATACCGATGAATGTTGTGTTTTAATCAGTAGCCCATTTTATTTTGTTTTGGAAAGTATTAGCATTTTATTAATGCTTACAAATTTTAATAGAAGACTAACTATATTGTCTTTAATTCTTAAGATATGGACCATCAATATTTGAGTGGTAGTATATGCCTACTAGATAGTGTAATGACTCATATGATTTTGAAAAACCAGAAGTTTTTTTCTTCGAACTATCTGAAAATATTTTAGCTAAAAATTTCAACCATAGCAAATTTGCTATATAATTGAAGGGTCCGGAAGAGCCCATATAGTATTACCAAATGGTACATATATCTTAATTCAATATACATTATACTCAAGCAAATTTAAAACAAATTTGTTGTGTTTTAAGGATATATAAATGAATGGCTACCATATTGGAGCTATAATGAAAACGTCCAAGAATATCGTTATGTTATCTCTATAAATTGAAAGCAGGAAGCTTATTTTAGAAAAATTTGATACAATTTCAAATGGATTATATTTCACGAAATTTGGCATAATTGAATCCCATATTTAAACATGAGCCTGACACTCACAAATATCACTTGAATGCATCTTGTCAATTGATAAAGTGATTATCCTCCTATTATTAATATATGTATGGTGTATTTGATAGTAGCAATATGATAATGGACCAAAATGAGAATCCAAAGACGATTATTATTTAATGTGACAATGTTTGTCAACATTAAGGGGGGGATAAAGGGACACAAGTTCATTTTGATCATCAGTGTCAAATATTTGTTAACACGTATAATGATGCAAAATATTAAGTAACTTTAATAAATTATTAATAATATCCCTAGTAGACTTTCTCCAATATAGATTTGAATCCCTGAAAGATCAAAATGTGTAAACCACATCTGAAATATGGTAGAAAAGTCAGTTCGAAATACTTTTGGAGTAAGTAACAAAGAAGCCAAATAAAAGATGTGAGTGTTCTTGAAGAAACACTTAAGGGTTCACTTGAAGCGACTAACGACATGATTGTCAAATTACCCTAGAAATGGTTTGGGTACCTAAAACATGATAATCAAGGAGATCTCAATAAATCATGTCTAGAACTGACAAGAAATAATTATTGATGGAAAATTTATAAATAATAAAGCACTTATGTTTACAAATAGATTAAGAATCTTGAATTAGGGGAAAACAAGACTGACCATCATGATACCTTTAATAGTAGAGAAATATGGACATGTAGTCCGCAAAGTACCGAAAGTACTTGAAATGCTTAATATAGCCCGAAGGTATAAATGTGGTTTAAATCATATTAAATAAAGTAAGTATACAAATTCCTAAGGTATATAAATAATTTTCATTGTTACAAAGAATGCAAAGAACAAGGAGTGTACATTTCAATCTACTTTTATGTATTGTTGTAATGAAGATCTTGATATAATTCATGATTAGTAGATTACTTCCTGTTTTTTAAGTATCGTTGTAATGAAACTCTTAATATCCATTGAAGTGATAGTTGCGATATGCAAAAACTTATTAAAGTATACAGATTTCTAAAGAATATATATAACTTTTGTAGTTATAAAGAATGCAAAAGACATGAAGTGTAGTTTAAAAATTTCTTCTAAGTATTGTTGTAATGAAAATCTTGATATACTACAAGATAAGTAGATTACTTCCTGCTTTCTAGTAATGTTGTAATGAAATTTTTAATATTCATGAAAGATGTATAATTGCAATGCGTAAAACTAATTTGAAGCTCAAAAATGAAAGCACATGAAGTGTCTTTCATAAAAATAGCATACAAAATGCATAAAATGCAAACCATATTTAGAAGAAACAATCTTAGAAAATTTGATTGTACCGAAGGAAACCATTAATAAATTGTATTATTAATGAGATTCACTTTTACAGATCTAGAAGTATCTATAATCAATTTGAGTTATCGAAACACGAATATGAATTCATAGGAAAATTTTAAGCCAGGCGGATCATCCATAAGTATTTTATAATGCACTCTTTTTCCTTAACTAAGATTTTTCCCACTGGGATTTTATTAGCAAGGTTTTAATGAGGCATTATTTTGATTCATAAGTATCAACTTCCCAGTAACATTTGAAAATAAGTTACAATGTACTCTTTTCCCTTATTTAAGATTTTTCCCACTGGGTTTTTCTTACTAAGGTTTTAACGAGGCATTGTATTGATCTAGAAGAATCAAACGTCCTTTCAAGAAATAACATCTCAAATATGTTATTTAAGTTAAATTGAATTTTTACCCATGACTAAGGTTTTTCCTATCGGGTTTTCCTTTGTAAGGTTTTTAATGAAGTATTATATTGATCCAGAAATATCAAACTCTATTTGATTCTGTAAATGACTAAAGTATCTCATACTATATTGTACTCTTTTTCCTTCACTAAGTTTTTTCCCATTGGTATTTCTTAGTAAAGTTTTAATGAGGCATTAGTTTGATCCATAAGTATCAAACTTCATTTGAAGAATTGAGAAATTAAGATATGTCATTGTACTATTTTTTTCCCTCATTAAGATTTTTCCCATTGGGTTTTTTTAGTAAGTGTTTTAATGAGGCATTATATTGATCCCGAAGTACCAAACTCTTAGAAGGAATATCATTAAATGACATCTATGATTTCAAGTTGCACTCTTTTCCTCGTTCAAGTTTTTCCATTAGGTTTTCCTAATAGAGGTTTTTAATGAGGCAACAGACAATATCTATATCGATTGAATCGATAAATGCAAGCAATATAATAATGAGGGGGAGCAATCATCATACAAGTTTCAAAAGGGAAAATTTCAAGTTATCAGAGCTTCAAGATTTCGGAGACGCATATTCAAGGAGAAGTGTTACAATATATGTAAATCATGAAACGAATAAGCTTTTACGTTGTTTTGTTTAGTCCCACATCGTGGAATAAGTTCAACCCTTTTCTATGAAGCCTTTATATAAAGGAGACCATGTAATGCAAATATATGTCTATTATCAAGAATGGATAATATATCTTCCACTTCTCTCTCTAATGACTTCTACTTTCTTCATTTTATAACAAGTGTCTATATAACTTATTGTTCTACTAGGAACTACGTGCAACTATGTCCTTCATAAAGAATTTAGCCAAAACATGTGCCACCCTGGTTGATTTAAACGGATGAAATGAGCACTCTTGGTTAACATGTCCACTATAAGCTATATACTTCCATTTCCTCGATTCGACCTTGGAAACCCTCTATAAAATCCATGGACATTGAATCCAATTTTCGAATTTGTATCTCCAAAGGATGAAGTAACCCACTCGTCTTTTGATGTTCGGCTTCACTTGTTGACAATTCACACACAACCTTACCCATAAGCCAACATTCTTCTTCATACCTTCCTAGTAGAAACTCCTCTTCGTATCCGGATACATCTTGGTTCCCTCATGATGAATAGTAAATTTATTCAATTACATTCCCTAAAAATTTCTTTCCTTAAGTCTACAATATTCAGAACACAAAACCGTCCCATTTTTTCTAAACCATCCCCTTTGGTCCAGATTAAAATTGTTTAGATCATCAGTCTCGTATCCAACCTCAAGCCTTTTAATTTTCTTCGCTAATAATGGATATTCTTTCTATTTAGAAGCAATCCATTCGATTAGTACAGGTCGAACTTCTATGCAAGTTACCATGGCAGTTCTCTAACTAGAACTAGCAGTCGATCTTAACTGCACACTACAAGTAGTCAAAGCCTCACGGTCCTTTCATTCCGCCAATATGGCTAACACCGCATTCTGATGTTTTCTGCTAAGAGCATCCCCTACTTTATTTCCACTTCCAGATGCATATTCTATACAAAAATAATAAGCTGCTGAAAAATTCCAGTCATCTTTGTTGTCTCATATTCAACTCCTTCTGAGAGAATAAATACCTTAAAGACTTATGATCTGTGTATAAATCAAACCTCTCCACAAAAGTGTAATGCCTCTATACTTTTAGTGTGATGATCACCGCTGCCAACTCTAAATCATAAGTATGATATCTCACTTCATGTGGTCTAAGCTATCGTGATGCATAGACAATAACTTTACCTTTCTACATCAACATAGCCCTAAACATAGTCCCATATACATCGGTATACACTACTAACCCTTGGTTTCTATCTAGAACTAATAAAGCATGTGCATTGGTTAACAAGTTCTTTAACTTAAGGAATGTTTCCTTACCTTTGTCAAACCAAATAAACTACACATCCTTCCTAGTTAGCTTATTCAAAGGTGCTTATATCTACGAGAAATCCTTAATGAACCTCTGATTATAGCCCGCGAGTCCAAAAAACTTTGATCTCTTTCACCTTCTCGGGCCTCTTCCAATTGTTAACAGCTTCGATCTTATCTGCATCGACTGACTAACCCTTTTCTGTAACCACGTGATCGCGAAACTTAACTTCTTCCAAAAATGACACTTTTAAAACTTCACTTTCAGTTAATGCTGCCTCGGCATCTCAAGCACTATTCTAAGATGGAATTCATCATCTTTCTCATCTGTAGATTATATTAAAAATGTAATCTATGAAAACCAATATGAAACTATCCAAGTGTTCTTGAAATATATGATTCAATAAATCTATATGGAAAGCTGACACATTTGTTAACCGAATGGAATTACTAACCACTCATACAAACCATACCTAGTTTGAAATCCCGTCAATGGAATACTATCCTCTACCACTCTTAGCTGATGGAAACCTGCCGTCAAATCCAACTAGGAAAATACGCTAGCTCTACACAACTAATCAAACAAACAATTCATTCTTACTTATTCTTGATCATCTTCTTGTTCAACTTATGATAGTGTATGCACATCCTTAACAACACATCCAGTTTCCTTACTTACATCATTGCCGCTCCATAAGTCGAAATGCTTTGTCTAACAAAATTTTTCCTTCTACATCCACTAGTCGTACATTCAATTCCTTCATCTAGGCCGGTGTCATCCTGCTAGGTGGTCTACTTACAGGTTTGGCTCCTGGCACAAAATCTACCCTGAACACAACAGATCGTTTCGATTGTAGTCCTATAACTGGGTTGAAAACATCTGCAAACTCTCTTGCTACCCGAACCTGACTCAAATATTCTTATACTTCCATATAACAACACAAGGCATAAGTAACTCGGTTAAATTCTCCGTGGAGAATATAATTCGATTAGGACATTAAGGTGTCTTAAGGATATTTCCACATATTGGTAAAATATCCTAACATCATATTTATTTAGCCAATCCATACAAAAAATGATTGCAAGGTCTACGAAACAAAAAAATACAAACTGCATGCAAACTTATGAACTAACAAATCAAGTTCTAATTAGTTACATCTCATTTTGGATTGCCATCTCCATAACAACTGTACTTGGATAATGTAGATGTGGCATTAACGCCCTAGCAATCTCGGGTCTTAAACCTTGAATAAACTTCTTGTTTCTTTTAATGATGGTGTCAATGGTAACATATCCAATCTGGGCTGCTCATCAAATTCCATAGCATGCTCAATCATCGACATCTCACCCTAAACTAGATCCATGAGCTTTCTCGGCAATAATGACTAGGAAATTTCATAAGAAAAAAAATTTTGAATCTCCTACGAAAGTCTACCTAAATCAACTCTTCCTTGGGAATTCCAGTAGTAACAGTCTTCTATCAGTTAAGCGCTACTCCCTAGAACCGTCTATAGGCAAGTCACCTTTTCTAATCATCATTTAATCCCATGTTGGCAAAGATCCTTCCATAATGCGAAAGCCAATTCTATACTTTATATCACCCTAAGTTCCCAAAAACGACTTCCCAAAAAGATTGATATAATTCATGCTCAGCTTAGCATAGTTGTTGCCAACTAGGGCCATGGTATTAGCTCCTCCATAGCATTACACCGTGCTACTCCTATAGCTACACTAGCATCCATCGAGTTGACGAAGAAATGATGCATCATCCCTATATGTATCGACAGATTTCCATTACTTTCGTTGGCATTTGCATTTGGATTAGCATTTTCCTATCGACCCTGGTTTATCCTGTTAGGTCGAACATTTCCATTGGTTGTAGTGCTTCCTCTGCCTAGACTTCCACTTTCGTTTCCTACCTTCATATCTTCCCTTCTCATAAATCACTATAGAAGCCTTAGTAAGATACAGAAGAACGGTATAAGAGAGAGGGGGTTTACGTACTTATATACACACACACATACAGAAACACATCAAATACAAGTACGTTGCTATAGGGTTAACCCAAACCCTGATCTTATTTTCTAATTCATTGTATTATACTTTGAAAAATCTTTTAAAAACACCATTTGGATCAAAATGGTTATATACGAAAGTATCTCTTTTGAAACCGACAAAAATTTGTTTGGGGAAAACTTGATGGTGTCGGAACTGTCTTAATCGAATGATTAAAACAAAACTTTGGAGGACGAAGTCGAAACCCCTTCCGACTCCTTAAAAAAAACATTGGAGGACAAAGTCGAAAACATTTTCGACTCCTTAAAACAAAACTTTGGAGGATAGAGGCGAAACCCCTTCCGGCTCCATCACCTTCAAAACCATCAACCCTTTCGAAAGCAATTAAGAAAAGGGCATAGTTTTGGGTAAAATAAGGGTAACCTTTCAAAAGCAATACTAGTCAATATAGTTGAAAGGTAAAGCAGTGGCTAGATCGCAACTACGTTGGAATCTGCCCCTTTGAAAGCAATTATTTAAAGGAAAAAGGCACTCCTTCGACAGCAAATACTTTAACACAACAAGACAACCTTCTTTGAAAGCTAATTATAAAACCTTTTCGAAAGCATAAGTTTCACCTGTGTCGAAAGCTTTTGGTAAAACTAGGCAAGAATGTTAACTTATGAAATAAAAGCAGGGTTTCGACCCCAACGTAAGCTACCCATCCACCACCAAGGCTTCCGCCTTCCTTCCCATGTACTACATACCATCTAAGTGATATCATGTGTATTTGTTTTGAATATGGTAGTTTTGACTTTATGGGTTTCAACTAGGATATGGAGGGGTCATTTGAGTCTAATGGTATATAGTAATAGAGGCGTAACACCTTTTTCTGGTAAAATGCTGAATTATAGCAACTTTTAGTAATTAATTTCTATGACTTGCCTATTTGTAAACTATTGATTGCTTGCCATAAAAACCCTTCAAATTATTCACCTTTAAGCTGCCGCATTTATTTTGATCCATATCAAAGGATTTTTAACGTTAAAACCTTTCCATATAACGAGACAAACAATTCTAAAAACACTTCTTTTAAAATCATTTATTTCCCCAAGTAAATCAATTGGGAAAAATAACCAAAAATTACAAAAGATGAAACTCATCATATAATCAAACATATTAAAAATTTAGATCCAAATTCTTTAACGAATATTTGAAATAAATTCTTAACCAAAATACTTCAGATTTACCTTAAAAATTTCCTAACAAAATTTCCATAACTTAGAAAATTCCAAAAATTAAAATCAATTTCAAAATCATGTTTTACTTAAGATAAAAAACTTCATGGCATTTTAAAATTTATAAACCACGATTTTGACCTTAAAACTGTACGCAGCACATGTATAAATAATTTATCTAACTCAACCAATCCATAAATTAGGCATATCATCATCCAATTTGTCGTAGAAACAACATAAATATTACAATAAAAATCACATGATTGTAAAACAAAAAAGAGACGGAATGAATTATTATTCATCTTAAACTTCATAAGGAATTTGAGGTTTGTTGTTGATTAATCCTTCCTAGCTTTGATCCTTAGCATTAGATTAAAATTTCTTCCTTTCTTCCATGGTAATGACCGGCTTTAGTTTGGGTTTTTGATTTATATCTGTAACCATGAGATATGAAACATGAATGGACAATAATGAGAAGTAAAAGCGGTGTGCAATAAATTGGCCCACTTACTAATATGCCCATGCGTAGTCTAATTAAGCAATAAACTATTTTCAAGCCCATTTATCTAGTTAACAAGCACGACCCTATATATATAATATTTATTCAAATCTAAATCTCCTTATGATCATTCTTCTATTAGTTTATCCTATTAAATTTTCTGAATATTGTTATCAAAAATTAGGTACGCAATAGTTAAGTCCTAATTAACTTCTTAATCCATCTTAGTTAAGGTTTAAACAATTCATCATTAGTTAAACCCTAATCAATTAAAAATTAATTTAATACTTGCTTAATGAAATAATAATTAATTAACCTACTTAACTTAATTAAAATAATAATTAACCATCCAATTACTTCTCGTCTTCATTAATCTCTAACTAAAACCTTGTTAATCACTACTTAATCATTAACCTTCCATAAGTGTTACTTGATCCTAATCATTTAATTGATTACTAATTAACTGCTAATTACCTTTAATTATTTTATTAAATAAATAAATTATTAAATAATCTAAATTTAATGTCTTTTATGTTACTAATTAAATTAGGAAAAGTTTTGCAAAACAATTCGAAAATGAATCACCTAAAGATGGAAATCATGAACGGTTGTCAAACTACATCCATAGCGACAATCTTATGAGCGCGGTTCGCTCTATCTTATTTTATGTGAAAAACTTCACTT
This sequence comes from Allium cepa, assembly GCA_030765085.1. Taxonomy (NCBI): domain Eukaryota; kingdom Viridiplantae; phylum Streptophyta; class Magnoliopsida; order Asparagales; family Amaryllidaceae; genus Allium; species Allium cepa. Next base: position 861,482,314 of record CM060939.1, on the reverse strand, counting down.
AATTTCTTGCTCCTACGTGTTTTGAAGTAATATTTAGAAGGTTTTTGAAACCTTAAACCAAAATAAAACTTGAAACCATTTTCAAACTTTAAAACTAGAAGTTATAATTTTGATTTCAGATTGGATCTCACGTCCATCGCAACACACAAAGTTGTTAATTTGTTACAACACAAAATACTTTGGTTCTTAGATCACAACCAGACATCCATACTACCATACTTTTAACGTCACAATGAAGCACATATATAATCATAATGTAAGATTATATGCTTACTAACATAACAACATCACATTCAAATCACAAATTCAACCCCAAACTCAAACATCCATCAAATTACTATCAACTAACATAATAAGCATTCAATTTTCTCACCATATTAACACCACAGTAACAAATCATGTTAAAGTTCAAAACTTTTCCAAAACAAAGTACTTTTACTCACAGAAAATCTTTAAAACCTGAAATGCATTAAGTGCACAAAAAATACACTAAAATATATTAATTTCCACTTGATTTTTGGACATATTACTCTTGGATTTTGAAAATGTGATGAGAATAAAAGTTATGGAAAATTCTTTTCTCTATAATTTAAAACAACAAATCACTCAAAAAAGAATATTTTTGAGGTAGATATGGTTAAAAGAAGGGGAGCTATTTTCGAACCTGAATTTATGAATTTGAAATTTAAAAAGTGTTAAAAAATAAAGTTGAGGTTATTAAAATTATATACGATTTGAAAAAAAGAAAATCTTTATTTGGTGCAAAATTGATGAAGTTATGGCCGAAAAAAGTGAACGAAAAATGATGAAGAAAGAGTTGCAAAACAAGTTTGCATCTTTAAAACAATTTAAATCATTTGCTTTCAAAAAAACCTTAAAACTGACATTAGAAGCCATGAAATTGTAAGGATATATTTAGGGAAATAGAAATGGAGAAGTAAATGAAAATATGCTGAAGGGATATGCATTTATATTTTTAAAATATCCTAACTTGTCATTATTTTAACAAGTCACATCACCAACTTCCACCCGCTCATACGTTACATCCCCCCTCTATAGTCACATTCTCTAGGTCATGATGAATAATGATGATAAGCCTTAGATATGAAAAGAGATAATGTTATATACTAATATATATAAATAATTATTATTAAAACCTGGACTTGCCACAATGGAGTTATTAAACATAATTAATATAAGACAATATACTATTAGTTTATTATTATTATTTTGTTAATTTCCTCTTTTATACGTGTATTTATAGTGCACAAAGACGAACAATGTTCCCGACAACTTTCCGGTGTTGAAAAGTCAAAATTCTGGAAATCATTTTCAGTCATATTTTCTATTTTTCTACGAACTATCTATTTCGGTAAATTAATTTTTAAAACTTTTTTACCATTATTATTAAATAATTGAAATAGGTTTATTTGTAAATGAAAATCCATTTATTTATTAATTAAACTTAACTTGAACTCCCGAAGAAATATATAAAACCGATGATATCAATGGTCGATGTAGTAAATACATTTTATTTTCCAAAAATAAAATAAACTATTTTTATTTCATAATCTTGTTTGAATACGTATTTTAGTGTATGAATCTAGAATGATCCACTATCCTTACTTTTGAAAAGTAGTTTTATTGGTAAAATAATTTTCGGCTATTTTATCGATATTTAACTAGGGTGATACTTATAAATTATCAATAATTTACCTTGGTAATTTTTCCACAAATATTTTTTACAAACAAAATAACTATTAATATTTACTAATTAAAACATTATTATTTCTTACTTTTAAACTCATATCTTAATATGTTTAAAATAAATATAATTTATCCGAGCGATTAACCTGCAGGTCCATACATTCTTCCACCCTTAAAAGATTTCGTCCCCCAAATCATACCACAATCCTATTCCAAAAAATACATAAAACTATTCATCAATTTGTAAGATGTGTGTAGATCATTCCAATGTAATGTCTTATTCGATTACACACTTAAATACATAACTCAGTTTCCGAGCTTGTGTCGCTCACTTGACTTCGCAGTATGGATTTTGATCAGGCTTCTTAATTATAAACCTCAATTCTACGTGCATAGCTATAAACTATGATATACAACCTTTAGTTCCACCCAAGAATCCTCATTAGCGCTCGCCGTCAAAAATCGGGTGATAAATCCTTATTCGTAATAGCGTGAAACACCTCGAGTCATGTACCCAAACCTTGGATGGACAACTATGTATAGAGGAGAAATGATCTACGTACAACCTACGTGATAATCCCACTGGTTCCTACTTCTTAAAATTATAATTACCCTTTTTAAAGAATCGCCATTTTACTGAAGAACATTACTTAAGTTGATTAACATTTTATTAGTCAAATTCATTTTAGTATGATACTCTTCTATATCTAAAAGAGTATATATAATTTTAAACCTCTAATTGGTTTTACTTAACCCAGGATGTTAAAAATTTTGAACTTTATTTATTAACCCGCTCTTAATCAAGACATCCATTTATTTTTAAAACTCTATTCTTTAAAGGGATTCAAGAACACAATATCTGAGTTTTATTTCAAAAAAAGCCTTTCGAAATGAAACTTCATATTTAACTCTTTTGAAAGCATAACATATAGCCTGAGTAGCTCTAAAATGATATCAAGGAACTAGGCGCTACCAAATAGTATTATACATTCCTTTTACTAAGTGAGAAAATAATAGAGTAAAGTGTTTACCATCTAAACACATCTCTTACCCATTTTTAGTGATTTCCAAGACACTCAAACTAGTTAATCAAAAAATTATTTCTTTCTTCACAAATACCCTTTTGTAACAATATTATTTTTAGATAAATAGTTGTTTAATAAAATCACCACTATCTTTGGATTCATTCGGATTCAAACTCTTTTCGGTTGTACAATGACAAAGAAGTTGATTTACTAAGTGCACTATCATATTTTCCTAAGCAAACATTTGGTTGTCACTTGGAAGATTATTCCAATTATCAAAAAATAGATAAAAGACTCCTTCTCGAACCGACGAAAGAAAACATTTGGTTGTCACTTAGAAAATCTCTTTAAGTACAATTACAATAACTTTTCCAAAATCAATTAAATTTTATCATAGCCACCGGGATTTAATACTCTCATAATACTTTTCATTTTGATAAGATCATCCAAAGATTTTATTTTAACTAAATAAATTCCATTTTAAATCCAATTTTAACCCTACATCTCATCGATAACTATATAGACTTTTGAAAATCAGTCCTTTATATATAAAATATATCCTAGGTAAAATTATTTCATTTACCAATTTTAAAACAATACTATGTCAAATTGGACTTGTTCAAGTGTCTAGGAAACCCATAACGATAACGTTCGCCAAACGCATCGACTTGAATTGTTAAGCCACTTAATAGATCAATAGCACAATATAAAACATTTCTACTCACTAACGCATATTTACTCATATTTATAATACACTCATGCTCATTCTAGGATTTAAGCGACCATATGTCTATAGCCCATTAGGCCCAATGTTCTCGCTTAACCTTTAGTTTCGATATCAAATGTAATAACCACATTTTCGACCCTAAAAAAACAACACTAATACGTCCACTTTATCACATGCCGAACATTTAAGTGCCGGAAATACTGATTTGTAATGGTGAAAGAGGAAGGTAGAGGATAGAAGAAAACTAAACAAATACAGAATCTTACAACGCAACAAATAATATATAATACAACAATGATCTTTATAAAAAGGAATATCCTTCTTCATATATACCACAACATAGTACACTAGACAAATCCTAAATTGGACAGTTATATAAAACTTGTCATTACATTGGCAACATACAGACTCTACAATATAGTGAAAGAAAAAATTACATGAATATGTATTGACCATCTAACTCCTCTCCAAATCCAAAGTATCCGCCAAACCTACGAAATCATGCTCAATCTGACTCGAGCATTACATGCAACAACGCCCGAGTCAGTCTGGTAAACTAGCATGAGAAAACTCGAGAACAAGTAACAAGTAAACTAATTGCTACATTTGAAAACTTTAAAAAAAATGGGTATCTTGTAACACCCCAAATTTTATCAATTTAAATTAGAATTTATTTGAATTTTTGGAATTTAATTTGAAATTAATTTGATAATTTTCAAATCAAATAAAATAAGTGTTAATTTGTATGAATAAGATTTCAATTTCATTTTAGTCCAAAATTTTAAATAATAAATATTTTTTAAATCATTTGAATTTAAATTATATATATACATATATGTGTATATGCGTGCGTATATGAGTAGATTTTAATTTGACTTTGAATTTAAATTTAAATTTTAAATAAATCCTTTAGTAAAATATTTTGGATTTAAAAATATATATACACGTAATTTATTTAATGTGTATTTAATTTCAAAACATTATCTGTTAAATTGTATTTATTAATATAAAGCAAATGTTATTAGAAAATGAAAAGTGTAAAATTTAAATACATTTCAAATAATGTAAAAATATTACTCTAATGAAAATTTACAAATTTTAAGCAATATGTACAAAAGACAAGTGTTAAAAATTTAAGTAAATGGATTAACAAGTGTACTCCTTGTAGAAAAAAATTAACAAGTGTCATCACATTATTTTTATTTTTTTGAGAAATTTATAAAAAAAAATAAAGTTATATAATATCTCTAATTCACTTCTTTTCATTCTTTTATCTTCATTACCAAGTCTGTACAAATTCAAATTAGAGAAAGAAACGAAATTAAAGACAAACCTTTACAAGACAACCTCTTCAATACCACAAATATAAACTTCCTTTTCAAACCTGAATTGAAGAAAGGAGACAAGCAGTTCATCATCAAAGCAAGTTCAAGCATCTCACGTTTTCAAAATCAAGCCTTTAAGATCAGGCAACAGTAGATCAAAATCATTCAAACCTTTGAATTCCAGTCTTTAAGTATTCAAACCAGAGTTTTTCTTCTCCATTTCCATAAAAAAGGTAAGTAGAGCCATTAAGAATGTAAACTAGAATTTTTTGTTAAGAAATTAGTGAATTTAATCCATCAGAAACTAAGCTTTACATCAGCTAGTTGCGGACAAAAAAATTCAAGATCAAATTGAAACGACCTTCTAGATTTCCAACATTAAAAACAACATTCCAGGCTCTCCTCTATTCTCAGACTTCAAGGTGAGTAAACCCTTTTGATTTGAACTTGAACATGTTGTTGTGAATAATACTGAAGTTTGAATTTTAAATGTGTGATTGCATGTATATATACATGAAAATGAAGGTGCATGTGTAAAGTCCCACAAATCCGTACCCTTTTGTGCTGGCAAAATTCCACAGCAATCCAGCCCAAAGAGGAACAAACTTATGATTCTTTAGGGTTTAAAGAAAAAGAGGTAGAAGAAGAAACAGAAACTGTGACGCCCCACCTCTATACGCACGCTAGCCAAGAGTATTAGTAGATAATACCATCTGCTAACACGGAGAATAAGGCTATTTAGGAGCGACCATCTATAGCCTTGCTTTAATTATCTATTGAATACATCGACAATTGCCTAACCAAGCAGATCGACATATCCAATGAATACTTAAAACAAAACCATAGGTGGCTAGAGGATCTATCAGAACTGAATATAACAACTCAAATGCAATATACATCACAGAACAGTAAACCATCATATACACATACACTGATACATAGCAGAGTATACAAAATAATACATGTCAAGTGGTATAGCAAACCACAATATACAGACGAGTTCACAAGAATACATATCAGAGTTACAACAAAATAGGAATACACAAAAAGCTATGACAAAAAGAAGCTAGCGGAGTAGTCCATGCGGAAGCAAAATAGGCTAAGTCCAAAGGCACCTAACCTGAAACATCTCGGTCTGACCCGAGTAATTAATACGCGGGTCAGTCTAGCTAAACAAATCAGTTAGATAAACTGAACAACAATAAACCTGCAAAGTTACAAAGCATAAAAATATATCTAAAAGAGATAACATAATCATCTAACAAAAGATGAACATATCAAGACAAGCCTCATATCATTGGCAACACAGATAAACAAAGGATACAAATATCCCAAAGCAAGCCAAAAAGACAAATAACAAATACCGATAAGGTATACAAGTTCCACAAGGTAATCGTTACACATCATGCGACTCAAAAAGACCAACACCGATGGGCGATACCAAGGGAATATAATATCAATGAAACATATGATTGCTCGAACTCAATACTGTATAAACAAGGATCCATGAGCCCAAAGACTCAAAACCCAATATCGCCCATGCGGCTAATAACGACCAACATAGAAAGCGATACTTTAGGGTGACAAACCCGAAGGCACAAACCCAATATCACCCATGCGGCTCATAAAGACCAACATCGGAAGCTGTTGAATATGCGCTTTGCGCTATATGATTTTTTGTTTGATGATAATAAACGTATATACATTCATATAAATGTATTTGGTAATGTACTATTTTGTTTTTCATAGTTTAAATAAATATTTGTTGAATAAAATTAAATTACACAGAATACAAATTTGAATTCAAACAGAACAAGTTAAACAGATTTTGAATTCAAACAAATTTTTTTTATTCAAACAAATATTTATTACAAATTGTAAATAGTACAATTTCATGCTCTCACTATACATGTACACTTTAGATTACAATCACATCACATTTACATCACGACCTTACTACATATCGCTCACACTCATATTTTTGTCTTCAACTATAATCCGGTTTGAATCAAGCATCTGAGTAATCTGCAAAAATATTCAAACGCAGTAAAATTGAAAGAGAAATATTTTTGAAATTTGAAAGAAACGATGATTTTGAAAACATTGTTTGCCTCAGTTATTTGGGTTGTTCATCATCATTTTTGACTGTGCAATATCTGTGCATATCGATATTTTTTATCAGGGACAGGTAATTACAAGTGGCTGCAGTACACACGTGTACATTCGTATACGTGTGCACTGCCTCGCCAACTCGTGTGCAAAAATCAAACAAAAGCCGGGTTCAACTCACGTGCAATAACATAAAAGTCACAACTCTCAGCACAAGGTCAAACCCGAGTTTTAAAACTGGATTCAACTCAGCAAACAGAAGTGCACCAGTACAAACCAAAGTCAAGGCAACATGAACTGCATAGGACTGTAACAACCAGAATGAAGACAAGTACACTTGAACAAAATGAACAAGTGGAGCATCTGTGTAAACTGGGAAAGTATGGACAGAGTTCGAGCACAGTTGAAGCTCAAGACATCAAGTGATATAAGTCAGAGCAACAAAATCATCACAATGGAGACCACTATGCAGTGTACAGTAATACAACAGAGAAATGCACAAGCATGATACAGAGAATACAGTATGAAGACCAAGGCTGCAAATGTGCAAATGCTCAAACTCAGTGACAACATACTACAATGACCAAGTACAAGTGCACCAATGAACCATCAAAGAATGCAACAGGTTATGCTGCAGGGATGAATACAACATGAAGCACTGCAACTCAAGGAGATAGGGTCGACCAAAAATCCAAATGCACAAAAGCATGATGCAAACTGAACAACTTACAAATATGCAACCATACAGCAGTCATGTATGCAACAGGTTCAAGGCCAGAATGTCCAGTTACAACTACAAGAGTGACGCAGTGAACAATGCAACATAAAGCAACAGACCAATAATGGAACAGCAGTTCATATAAACAAGTGTGCAAAGGCAATATGAACAAGTGACTCAGGTAACAACCAAATTAAGAATCAAGTGGAAATGAATCGATGTCCAATATGCAACATGGTCGAGCATTGATACAAGACACAAATGAGTGACAATGAATGTAGCAGTGAAGCAAAATATGGCAGTAAAGATATAATGGCCGTGAACAGCAAGATGATCAGCCACTAGAATTTCAAATGAAGCAAATCCAAGTTTACATACAAAATTCAAATGCAGTGATATGCAGCAGGGTAAAACAACACATTACAACAATATCGAGCAGCCAATTTTCAAAAAGGAGCACAGAGTAACCACAGTCAAAATCAAGTGACCGAAGTCAAAAAGCAAACCACTGTCGTGATAACCAAGTAAACAAAATAGGTCAAAGCCAAGAAATCACAACTTCAAAACCGTGAGTATCAAATTATACGAAATTTATCAAGTCAGAGAAAGTCACGGAACCAAAATCAAATTCAAGCCGAGAATTCTCTACCGTGTCAACCAAGGAATCAAGTGCATACGAATTTGATTAAGTCAAAGAAATCTCAAGCATCAATACATAATCGAACGACCAAAGCAATTTTTTGAAATAATCAGTCGAACGCAAAAATAGGAAATCAAATCCTATTAAAACCCTAATCATCATCGGCATTTCAATTCGATCAAGTTCAAGTATCAAATTAGAAAAGCAAAAGGAGACAGCACATACCGAATTCACAAGCATCAAAACTCGATCGAGCAACTGCAAGCAAGCTAGGGCAACCAATCACAGATCAATTGAAGAAACTAGAGCCCTAATTGCAACGAAGAGCCGAAGCCCTAACTGGATCAAAAGGGAACGAAGCCCTAACTGGAACGAAGCCGCCATTATTTCTCACGAACGAAGATAAAAAGAGGATCGGGTGAAATAAGGAAGTGGGCCGGTGTTCAAAAACAAAAGGGGGTTTTTGTTCTTAATTAATATTGTTAATAAACTTATATTAATAATGTTAATTAGTTTAGGGCTATTTTGTTCTTAATTATTGTTTTTTTTTATTCTACGAATCAAAGAGTTTAGGTAAATCACCACCTAGGTTTTAGGTTGTGTCTGATTGTCAATTTAGAGTTAGTTCAGTAAGCAGGGGTTGCGAGTTTGCAAAACTCTATAGGCGGTAGCAAGGTTTGCAAGTCTGTTAGAGTGTTTGTAAGCGTGATACTGTTTAATTCTAATAGAAATCTGGGAATGCAGCAGTAGGCAGGGGTTGCCGAAGCTGGGTAAATCTTGTGTGTGATTTACTTTTCAGTATATTTATTTCTGCAGTTTATTTTTGTGTTTAAATCAAGAAAATCTGCTATAACCCTATTCACCCCCCCCCCTCTAGGGTTAATTTAGATCCTACAAGTGGTATCGGAGCCCGGTATATTTTTTTTAACTCTAGAGTCATGAGTCTACAAAATAATGCTTTTTCTGAGGGGCAATCTATTGCTAGGCCACCCATGTTTAACGGGAACGATTATGCTTATTGGAAAGTTAGGATGGGTATCTATCTCAGTTCTGTTGATTATGAAGTTTGGGATATTATTGAAACTGGCTATAAACCCCCCACTATAATTGTTGGTGATACTGAGATTCCTAAACCTAAGGATAGGTGGGATGCTAACGATAAGAAATTGAAAACAACAAATACTAAAGCCATGAATGCTTTGATATGTGCTCTTGATAAAAATGAATTTAATAGAATTTCTCATTGTACAACAGTACAGGAAATATGGCATACTTTGGAGGTGACACACGAAGGAACTTCTCAAGTCAAGGAGTCTCGGCTAGCCCTGTTCAGCAATGAATACGAAAACTTTGTGATGGACAAAGGCGAGAGCATAAAGGATATGTTTGGACGTTTTTCAACCTTGGTATACAATGCTAGAGCGCTTGGGAAGGTATTCACTGAGGTAGAGCTTGTGCGAAAGATACTACGAGTTTTACCAATGAACTTTGAGGCAAAAGTCACGGCAATCCAAGAATCGAAAGATCTGAGCAAACTAAGCATGGAGGAGTTGATTGGAAACTTGATGACATATGAACTTGAGCTAAAAGCAAAGGAAGAACGCAATAACTCCGAACCAAAGAAGAAGACGATTGCCTTAAAGAGCAAAGAAGAAAGCGATGAAGAAGAAGAAGATCCAATTGAAGAGCTTGCAATGGCTGTCAATAATCTTAAAAAATGGTCAAGATTCAAGTCATGAAAGAAGAAAATAAGTGGTAATAAGTCAAAGAATTCTGACGATTCCGATAATGAATTGACATGCTATAACTGCAAGAAGCCTGGCCACTTCAAACAAAAATGTCCACTTCTCAAAAACAACAAAGGAAAGAAAAAGAAAAAGAAGGCCTTTGCAGCAACTTGGGATGATGAAGAAGGAGAGGAAGTTTCAAATAATAGCTCAGAGGAGGCTAACTTGTATCTTATGTCAAAATCAGATTCAGAAGCAAGCTTAGAGGAATCTGGTGAGGTAAGTAACTATTCTTATAAAGAACTTGTTTCAATGTGTTGTGATTTTACTAAAATGATTGATACTCTTGAATCTAAAATTGAAAAACTAAAATCTGATAAGAGAGAACTTGTCCATGAAAATTCTAGGTTAGAAACTGAAATTGAAAATATTCAAAACCTAGAATGTAAAAAATGTAAGATTTTAGATTCAGAATTATCAAAACTGAGGAATAACTTTGAAAGTCTTGAAAATGAAAACTTGAATCTTAAGGAAACCATCGACACTAGGAGAAAGGATTTTATTAATCGATGCACCTCACTTGTTACTGAAAACTTAACATTAAAAACCAAAGTCCAAAGTCTTGAGAAATCTTTGAATAACTTTTCAAGAGGCGAAAAATCTTTCAACATGCTATTGGGAAATCAAATTTTTGCTAACAACGGGAAAGGACTAGGTTTTGGGAAAACACAAGTTGATGATAATGCAAAATATAAGAATGTCTTTGATAGATGTGAAATATATAGATGTCGTGATGAAAATGATAGTCATAGGAACAAGAACACAAAATTTATACAAGTTTGGGTTCCTAAGAATTCTAAAAACAAATTTCATGTTTATTGGAATAAAAATAAAAGGACTAAACAAGTATGGATTCCAAAGGGATTGTTTATTCACAATGCTTCTATCACTAATAACATTGGACCTAAGAGTTTCTCTAGGTCATCTTCCTCTCTTCTTATGTAGGTCTGTTGGCGGGCTAAGGAACAACAAGAATGGTTTCTAGATTCAGGTTGTTCTAGACATATGACAGGTGACAAATCGAAGTTCCTTAGCTTAGAGAATTATAAAGGTGGAAATGTGATCATGGGAGACAATAGCAAGTGTAAGATTATTGGCAAAGGTGAAGTTGGTAACGGTATTTTTTCTTTGACTAATGTTTTATACGTTGAAAATCTGCATCACAATCTCATTTCTATTAGCCAACTATGTGACAAAGGTATGAACGTGATTTTTGATAGTGATACTTGCAAAATTAATGATAAATCTTCTAGTAACATTGTTTTTATGGGCAAAAGAAAAGGGAATGTTTACTCACTTTCATTTGATAATCTAAAACTTTCTAGATGTTTGGTAGCCACTGACGAAGAGGCATATTTATGGCATAAGAGACTTGGACATGCTAGCATGAGTCTCTTAGAAAAACTCGAATCAAAAGAATTAGTCAGAGGGTTACCACATCAGAAATTTAAAAATAATAAAGTGTGTAAAGCATGTTCCTTGAGCAAGCTTAGTCGATCATCATTTCGTCCTAAAAACATTGTTAGCACATCAAGGGTCCTTGAACTAGTTCACATGGATTTATTTGGACCAAATGAAATTTCAAGCTTGAATGGAAAACGTTATTGTTATGTATTGGTTGATGATTATTCTAGATTTACATGGGTTTACTTTTTAGCCAAAAAGTCTGAATCTTTCGAATATTTTTCAAAATTTGCAAAACTTGTTCAAAATGAAAAAGGAGTTACAATTAAAACCTTGAGAAGTGATCATGGAGGCGAATTTGAAAATTTTGAATTTGAAAATTTTTGTGAAGAAAACGGTTTAAAACATGAATTTTCTGCTCCACGAACACCTCAACAAAATGGGGTGGTTGAAAGGAAAAATCGTACATTACAGTAATTGGCTAGATCCATGTTAAGTGAGTATAAGCTACCTCTAATCTTTTGGGCAGAGGCAGTGAATACTTCGTGCTATGTAATGAATAGAGTAATGATTAGACCAATACTTGGCAAAACGTCTTATGAACTGTGGCATGAAAGGAAACCTAACATTTCTTATTTTCGTATATTTGGGTGTCCTTGTTTCATTCTTAACACAGGTGATCAACTTGGACAATTTGAATCAAAGGATGATGATGGAATTTTCATGGGCTATTCAACAAGGAGTAAGGCTTACAGGATATATAACAAACGAACAAAGACAATTGTTGAGTCAATCAATGCGAAATTTGATGAATCTGATCTGGAAAAAAACGACTGAAAGGATGGTTGACGATGGAGTAGATCCTGAAGGCACTGAAGAAGGGACATTTAGTGAGAAAACTGAAAGGAGGACTGTTGATGCTGATAAATTAAGGTTCAAACCTAATCATCCTCCTGAATTAATTATTGGTGATCCTACGGAAGGTATACGTACTCGTTCCTCATTTGATGAAAATTTGTGTGCGTTTTGTTGTCATAGTGGTTTTATTTCTGAAATTGAACCTGATTCTGTTGAAATGGCTCTTAATGATGAAAATTGGTTTTTAGCAATGCAAAATGAACTTAATCAATTTGAGAGAAACAAAGTCTGGAATTTAGTTCCTAGGCCTAATGACTATCCAATTGTAGGGACTAAATGGGTGTTTAAAAATAAATTTGATGAATCAGGAAATGTAATTAGAAACAAGGCTAGGTTGGTTGCAAAAGGTTATAACCAAATAGAAGGCATAGACTTTGATGAAACATTTGCTCCAGTTGCTAGGTTAGAAGCCATTAGAATCTTACTAAGTTTTGCATGCTACAAGGGTTTCAAACTTAAACAAATGGATGTAAAAAGTGCCTTTTTGAATGGTGATTTAAAAGAAGAAGTTTTTGTTGAACAACCACCCGGTTTTGAAAATCATGAATTTCCAAATCATGTGTATAAGCTAGAAAAAGCATTATATGGTCTTAAGCAAGCACCAAGAGCTTGGTATGACTGCCTCTGTACATATCTTTTGGAAAATGGTTTTAAAAAGGGAAGTGCTGACACGACTCTGTTTCTATTACATAAAGAACATGATTTTTTAATTGTTCAGATTTATGTGGATGATATTATTTATGGTGCTACTAATGAGCTTTTGTGTGAGAATTTTGAACAAGTCATGCAGGCTAAATTTGAGATGAGTTTGGTTGGTGAATTGAAATACTTTCTTGGATTTCAAATTAAGCAAAGCAGTGATGGTATCTTCATTTCACAATCCAAATATGTGTTGGAGCTATTGAAGAAATTTGGAGTCGAAAATTCCAAACCATTGAGAACTCCTATGAGCCCATCAACAAAGTTGGACAAAGATGAGAAAGGAATTGCAATTGATCAAAAGAAATATCGAGGGATAATCGGTTCACTTCTCTATCTTACTGCTTCTAGACCTGATATTATGTTTTATGTGTGCTTGTGTGCACGTTTTCAAGCTAATCCCAAAGAATCTCATTTAAAAGCTACTAAACGAATTTTGAGATATCTTTCACACACACACAAATTTGGACTATGGTACCCCTCTTGTGAAAATTTTGATTTAGTAGGTTATTCTGATGCTGATTATGCTGGTTCATTAGTTGACAGAAAAAGCACTAGTGGGACATGTTTCATGCTAGGACATTCATTAGTCTCATGGTCAAGTCGGAAACAGAATTGTGTTGCATTATCCACCACTGAAGTAGAATATATTGCTTTGGGAAGTTGTTGTGCTCAAATTCTATGGATGATGCAAACTCTTTCTGATTTTGGCTTAGTCTATAAACAAGTCCCATTAAAATGTGATAGTAGGAGTGCTATAGATTTGTCAAATAATCCTGTTCATCACTCTCGCACAAAACACATTGATGTGAGACACCATTTTCTTCGAGATCACATTGCTAAAGAAGACATTTGCATTGAATATATTTCAACAGAAAATCAACTTGCTGATATTTTCACAAAACCTCTCCCCGAAGACAGATTTTCCAAATTACGCTTAGATTTGGGAATTATAGAGGTTGACTAATCATTTTTTTTTAAAAAAAAAATTTGATTTTTGAATTTGATTCTAAATGACAATTTTTTAACTAATCTAACTCCCTAATGATTATCGAAAAGATGAATAGTGATTGAAAAAGTGATGAGTGTTGGTATTTATCATATATTAAAACTCGAGAAAATATAATTAGGAAATTTCTTTAGAATTTCATAACAAGAGTTATAAAAACTTTTTGTTGGGTAATAATTCCATGACCATTTCTAATTCTATCATCTTTCTATCAAACATTACTCATCAAGATCATATTTAGTATGTAAATTTGTGGTAGTTTACAAAGGAAATCATTTGTTCTTCAATATCTTTAAATCAGTGAAGGAAATTATTTGTGCTTAAATTTATTATATTCAGCAATTAAAAATAAATATCCAAAGTATTCACTCTCATTTAAAAGTCCTCACGGTCATGCATGGGTGAATTACTTGGATTTTTTGATTATGTGCTTCCATGCTCATTTAAAAGTCCTCACGGTTATGCATGTATGGAACTCATATTAAAAATAATTGATTTAATAGACAAGTTGATTCTAATCCCATTTAAAAGTCCTCACGGTCATGCGTGGTTAGAAGATACTTGATTTCATTTTTTAAAATTAAATTGGAATACTACTAATCTCATTTAAAAGTCCTAACGGTTATGCATGGTTAGTAGATATTAAAATTTCCAGAAATAAATATACCACAAATAGACATAACTATATGAATTTTTGATGATTCTATCTTCATCACTTCTGAAAGTGGAATATGCGCTTGACAAGGGTAATTATGATTTTTGTTTGAATTTTATTGAAATTTGATATTTATATTTAATTGAGTTAAAAGTTTGATTCATGTCGATCATTTCATCCCTATTTTATAACACTATTATTCTTTTGCTGATAACAAAAGGGGGAGAGAAAAGTTAAGATTTTTGTCGAATAGAATCAAGCAAAGGTCAAATAATTTTCATTGTGCATATAGGCTCTCTTATATATTTCTATGCATATATGTAGGGGGAGCATTGTGTGGAGAGGGAGCATTCAAATAGGGGGAGCAAATGAAATTATCAAATACATTTAATATATTCAAAATCTTAAATATATGTTTGTTATCATCAAAAGGGGGAGATTGTTGAATATGCGCTTTGCGCTATATGATTTTTTTGTTTGATGATAATAAACATATATACATTCATATAAATGTATTTGGTAATGTACTATTTTGTTTTTCATGGTTTAAATAAATATTTGTTGAATAAAATTAAATTACACAGAATTCAAATTTGAATTCAAACAGAACAAGTTAAACAGATTTTGAATTCAAACAGAAATTTTTTATTCAAACAAATATTTATTACAAATTGTAAATAGTACAATTTCATGCTCTCACTATACATGTACACTTTTGATTACAATCACATCACATTTACATCACGACCTTACTACATATCGCTCACACTCATATTTTTGTCTTCAACTATAATCCGGTTTGAATCCAGCATCTGAGTAATCTGCAAAAATATTCAAACGCAGTAAAATTGAAAGAGAAATATTTTTGAAATTTGAAAGAAACGATGATTTTGAAAACATTGTTTGCCTCAGTTATTTGGGTTGTTCGTCATCATTTTTGACTGTGCAATATCTGTGCATATCGATATTTTTTATCAGGGACAGGTAATTACAAGTGGCTGCAGTACACACGTGTACATTCGTATACGTGTGCACTGCCTCGCCAACTCGTGTGCAAAAATCAAACAAAAGCCGGGTTCAACTCACGTGCAATAACATAAAAGTCACAACTCTCAGCACAAGGTCAAACCCGAGTTTTAAAACTGGATTCAACTCAGCAAACAGAAGTGCACCAGTACAAACCAAAGTCAAGGCAACATGAACTGCATAGGACTGTAACAACCAGAATGAAGACAAGTACACTTGAACAAAATGAACAGGTGGAGCATCTGTGTAAACTGGGCAAGTATGGACAGAGTTCGAGCACAGTTGAAGCTCAAGACATCAAGTGATATAAGTCAGAGCAACAAAATCATCACAATGGAGACCACTATGCAGTGTACAGTAATACAACAGAGAAATGCACAAGCATGATACAGAGAATACAGTATGAAGACCAAGGCTGCAAATGTGCAAATGCTCAAACTCAGTGACAACATACTACAATGACCAAGTACAAGTGCACCAATGAACCATCAAAGAATGCAACAGGTTATGCTGCAGGGATGAATACAACATGAAGCACTGCAACTCAAGGAGATAGGGTCGACCAAAAATCCAAATGCACAAAAGCATGATGCAAACTGAACAACTTACAAATATGCAACCATACAGCAGTCATGTATGCAACAGGTTCAAGGCCAGAATGTCCAGTTACAACTACAAGAGTGACGCAGTGAACAATGCAACATAAAGCAACAGACCAACAATGGAACAGCAGTTCATATAAACAAGTGTGCAAAGGCAATATGAACAAGTGACTCAGGTAACAACCAAATTAAGAATCAAGTGGAAATGAATCGATGTCCAATATGCAACATGGTCGAGCATTGATACAAGACACAAATGAATGACAATGAATGCAACAGTGAAGCAAAATATGGCAGTAAAGATATAATGGCCGTGAACAGCAAGATGATCAGCCACTAGAATTTCAAATGAAGCAAATCCAAGTTTACATACAAAATTCAAATGCAGTGATATGCAGCAGGGTAAAACAACACATTACAACAATATCGAGCAGCCAATTTTCAAAAAGGAGCACAGAGTAACCACAGTCAAAATCAAGTGACCGAAGTCAAAAAGCAAACCACTGTCGTGATAACCAAGTAAACAAAATAGGTCAAAGCCAAGAAATCACAACTTCAAAACCGTGAGTATCAAATTATACGAAATTTATCAAGTCAGAGAAAGTCACGGAACCAAAATCAAATTCAAGCCGAGAATTCTCTACTGTGTCAACCAAGGAATCAAGTGCATACGAATTTGATTAAGTCAAAGAAATCTCAAGCATCAATACATAATCGAACGACCAAAGCAATTTTTTGAAATAATCAGTCGAACGCAAAAATAGGAAATCAAATCCTATTAAAACCCTAATCATCATCGGCATTTCAATTCGATCGAGTTCAAGTATCAAATTAGAAAAGCAAAAGGAGACAGCACATACCGAATTCACAAGCATCAAAACTCGATCGAGCAACTGCAAGCAAGCTAGGGCAACCAATCACAGATCAATTGAAGAAACCAGAGCCCTAATTGCAACGAAGAGCCGAAGCCCTAACTGGATCAAAAGGGAACGAAGCCCTAACTGGAACGAAGCCGCCATTATTTCTCACGAACGAAGATAAAAAGAGGATCGGGTGAAATAAGGAAGTGGGCCGGTGTTCAAAAACAAAAGGGGGTTTTTGTTCTTAATTAATATTGTTAATAAACTTATATTAATAATGTTAATTAGTTAGGGCTATTTTGTTCTTAATTATTGTTTTTTTTTATTCTACGAATCAAAGAGTTTAGGTAAATCACCACCTAGGTTTTAGGTTGTGTCTGATTGTCAATTTAGAGTTAGTTCAGTAAGCAGGGGTTGCGAGTTTGCAAAACTCTATAGGCGGTATCAGGGTTTGCAAGTCTGTTAGAGTGTTTGTAAGCGTGATACTGTTTAATTCTAATAGAAATCTGGGAATGCAGCAGTAAGCAGGGGTTGCCGAAGCTGGGTAAATCTTGTGTGTGATTTACTTTTCAGTATATTTATTTCTGCAGTTTATTTTTGTGTTTAAATCAAGAAAATCTGCTATAACCCTATTCACCCCCCCCCCACTCTAGGGTTAATTTAGACCCTACAGAAGCAATACTATAGGGCGACAAGCCATAGTGGTGAAGGTCAAAAACCCAGTACTGGACACCACTAACTGGCGGAATGTGTCACAACTCTCGAAAAGGAATCCGAAAAGTGTTAACGTGCGTCCCATAACCACTCGATCGCAGTAAACGGTTTACTATCCGTCAGTCACTTTCACACTCAAAGCAGTGCAAAGCTTACCTCATATCATCAATAAACCAAACCCGAAGGTCAAAACGATCAATTGAATAGGTCGGGGATTAATCGGAAAGATAAACGCACAGATTCATGGTCCGTGTTTTGCCCAACCATTTAATCACCCTTCCACTTCGCTCGAAGTGCGAAATTATGCGTGTGTTTAAATAGAATTTATAAATTGGAGAAACGAGCTTTTAATATGACTAGAAAGATTATTTCATAAAAACCCGTGGATGAAGTCAAAAATAAGTTATCAAAGTCAAAGAGGCAATAACAACCACTAAGAACCAACATGAATCGATAAAATCCGGAAAACCAATCAAAACGAGCATAAACAGGCAAAATAGGGAAACAGGAGCAGGTCAGTCGACTAAAATCCCTGTTCAGTCGACTGAAAATTGTCCAGAAAAATTTTGGGCTTCAGCTCAGTCGACTGAACAGAGAATCCAGTCGACTGAACCCAATTTCCTGCATTTCCTACTTATAACAAATGAAGTGCAAACTCTCCCAACTTTCAACCGGACGAGCACGAACGCTAGGGGTTTACGCCTAGCGGCTACCCGGCCCTATTAGCACTTCGATTCATCACCAAAACATGATCAAAATATCAAAGTTAGGATCTCTAAAGAATTGAACCCAAAACACTAAAAATTTGGGTATTCACTAATTCAATCCAAACTAAAAGCAAGTGCATATGAACAAGTGCTAGGAATTCATACCCAACATCAATGAAATCAAGAGAAGTAGATGTGAGTTCAAAACTCGCCTTTTCCCAAAGACAAAGAAGAAGAAGAAGAAGAAGCTCAATAACAAGGAGATGACCAACTAATCTCTACTTCAACTCAACTAGCTTCATTCAAAGGATAAAACACATATTTCCCAAATTAGGTTTTAGGGAACTTTCTGAAATTGAAGAGAGAAAGAGATAGAGAAGATGAAGAAGAAGCTTAGCAATGGCTTCCCTTTGATTTTGGAGCAAGATTATGAGCAAGCAAGAAGAACTAGGGTTTGGGGTTTCTAATTCCCTTTCCTTTCCACCATTTTCAGTTTTAGGTAGAGCTTTAGAAATAAGAATGAGAGAATGGAGAGGAGAGGGCTGAGTTAGAGGGTTTAGTTATCTAGTGGGCTAAACTCAAACCTAAAACCCAACTAGAAAAAGTAGCCAATTTCAACTTACTCCAAACATATCGAAGCTTATACTCAAAAAGATCGCAAACGACGTTTTGAACTCAATGGAAGTGGTCTTGAGACCCAATTCGACCGTTTGCAAAAAGTAATATTTCGGACCCAAAATTCGACTAACGACGCTATACTTAAATAAATCATTTAAATATAAAATCGTTAAATATGCGGGTTGTTACAGATCTCCCCTCCTTACAAAATTGCGTCCCCGCAATTTCTAGAGACCATATTTGTAACAACTACATAGATACAACATTCAAAAGAAAAGGAAATAAGCTTGAGATGAAAAGATATTCACATCGTTTCAAAGCAAAGATAGAAAACCCGGATAGGATCGCTCGATAAACTCTCTGGTTTCCCAAGTATAGTCATTGGTATTAGCGGACCATTGAACTTTAACGAGCGGCACGTCCTTGTTTCGAAGGTGTCGCACCTCCGTGTCAAGTACGCGCATAGGCTGCTGTACAATAGATAAGTCCGGTGAGACCTCAAGCTCTTGCAAATCAGGAGAAGAAATAACAGAATCCAAATCCCGAAGACACTTCCGAAGTTGAGAGACGTGAAACACGTCATGAATACCAGATAAATGAGCAGGAAGTGAAACTCTATAAGCCATAGGAGCAATACGTTCAGTAATAGAAAATGGTCCTATATAACGAGGAGCCAATTTCCCAGTCATACAGAAGCGCATAACCCCATTCAAAGGAGAAACACGAACAAAAACAAGATCGCCGATCGAGAACTCGATAGGCTTCCTACGGTTGTCCGCGTAGGATTTCTGGCGACTCTGTGCCTCTTTCATTCTCAATCGAATAAGATCAATCTTCTCGGAAGAATCAAGAACAAAATCTGAACCAAGAATGAGCTTCTCCCCAGATTCCAACCAACAAGAAGGTGATCGACATGGCCTTTCGTCTAAGGCTTCGAAAGGAGCCATACGAATACAAGACTGAAAACTATTATTGTAGGAGAACTCTACAAGAGGTAGGTGATTCTCCTAACTACCATAAACATGTCAACACAAAAGAATAACAGAATAAGAAGTTCACCATAAGGAGCATGAGAGGATAAGTCCGAACTTGCTTTCTCAGAGAATTCTATGCATTCCTAAGCTCAAAATAATTTGGAACACCGACGTGGTACAAACAATACGTCAAATGAACCAAAGCTCAACAAAAATAAAGTACAACAAAACGTCCGATGAACTTGGTAAAAAGACCATTCCATTCGGACATCAACAAAGAAACAATCACTTGCTGCTTACAACTAAATGCATTGGCAACACGATCCCCTTTTCGGGAATTAAAATATCAAGATCATAAGATGCTAGGAACTCGAATCAACACTAAGTTCCCCATGAGAAAATAAACATTTCAAAATTATGATTGGTAAGGAGAGCAAAATCCCTCACCCAAAAGTAATGATGCCAAATACAAAAAGCGAAAACAATAGCCGCGAGCACTAGATCATAGGTGGCATATCTAGTCTCGGTAAGCTTTAATGGTTTAGAAACATAAGTGATGGAGCGTTCTCTTTTGCAAGGAAACGACATCCAAACCAATACGATTAGCTTTGGAACAAAAGATAATGTCTTGGTTCCCTTCGGGAATCCCAAGAATAAGAGCATCGAAAAAGAGTTCTTTCGAATAATATTCTTCCCCGAAAAACTAAAACTTTCAAAATCACAATTATCTTTATGTAAGTATTTTTCTAGAAAAATTTTCTTATTTCAAATCAATTTATTGTGTCAAATTGTCTCATCAAAGTGTTTAGGAGATTCCTATCGAAAACGTTGATCAAGCGCATCGACCAGAATTCTTAAAGCACTCAATGGGCAATACAATCACAAAACCATCTTCTATATGATAAACATGTTTCTAAAAACTTTTGAAAATTCTCTTTGTTCGTTTTAAAAACAAAAATCCCATTTATACTTATAAATAACTCTTATGAAAAAGATTTGCAAAAATTTTAGATTCCTAATTCCATCCAAAATCAACAAATACAAAAATGGAATCATCGAGATATTCGTAGAATACTCGATTCATAAAATGGATGAAATGAGCTGGACAAACTGAATGACACAACAAATCATTCATAAGAATTACAATGAGTGCGGAGAGCGGTAAGTGGAATGCTAACTTCCGCAACTCGTAGTCAAATGAAAACCGGTGGTAAGATCGAGCTAAAAACACCTTAACACTACAACAAAAGATTGCTTGGGTGATAATCCTAAGGCAAGACCAGAAATACCAGAAAATTCTCAAACTACGAGAATGAGAGAAATAACACTTTCCTCATCATGAGGGCTTGAAGAATAAAATGATGAGATCAAATTGGAATCGAAATCACAAAGAAAATAGAAATCTGTTTAACAGATTGAAAATGTTGAAGATGAATAGTCCACTCGGGATATAGGATATGACTTCATAATAATTAAGTCAATCCTTTAAAAAATTATCAATTCCGAAGCCTAAGTAACGCATAACATGCAAATTGGCTCGGAAAGAAAAATCACATAAAATAATCTCGACACTAATACAAGCAAATTGAGCATTGCAGATCCACCAATTCGGATTCGCAATTTTCAAAGAAGTAACCATACAAGAAACATCCAAAGATAAATCATCGGAGAGCTTCTTCGATATGGAAAAAAATGCGAAGCCCCCGTATCGAAGAGAACTCGAATACAATAGTCAAGAAATAAAATAGAACCTTCCTAAACAGATGGAGATGTACCTTTTCTCCGAGAAGAACCTCTAGAAGCATCTGTTATCTTTAGCTTACCAGATAGAGGATTATTTGGAACAAAAGGACAAGTGAAAATACGATGGTCTTCCTTCTTGCAATAGTGGCAGAAGAGAGGCATAGGGCAAGCTCAAATCATATGATCAAGGGAACCACAATTGAAACACTTCCGATTGGAAGGTGTTCCAGCAGACTGAGACTGAGAATTAGATTCAACGGGCTTTTTCTTCTTGGAAGGGAAAAATTCCCTCTTATCCAATGGAAACTTCTTCTTGTTAGGGTTCTTGCGAATCTCAACACCATCCCCACAATCACACTCCTTCTCGAAGGCTTCGAGATGAAGTGCCGAATCAACCAACTCCTCAAAAGAAAGCTTAAGCTGGAGCATTAAAGACTTCTTAAGTCATTTCTTAAGACCAGATACAAACTTCAGATTCTTCCTATTCAAGGTGCTAATGAATTCAAGACCATACTTAGATATGGCCTCGAATGATGCAACATACTCAAAAACGGAAGACTCCCCTTGCTTCAACTCAAGGAAGCGACGGGTCAATTAAACTTTCTCAGATTCAGGAACGAACTTGAGTTCGAATCGTTCCCGAAACTGAGTCGAAGAAAGAGAAGACTCATCAAATTCAGCTAAAAAAAGCTCATACCAGTCAAGGGCACGCTTTTGCAATAAGCTAGAAGTTACAAAAACCCTATCATGATCAGAAAGATCCATGCGAGAGAGAACATGCTCGTACATGCGAACCCAAGCTTGGACCTCAAGAATAATCTCGGAGCCTTTAAATGGCTTCCCTCCAAGATGAGAAAAATCACTGCACAAACGTGCGAAGGTGGACTTGCATGGAGGAGATGTTCGAGTAGGAGCTGGAGGCTGTGTGCTCCTAAACCACTCTAAAAACAGTTCGGCAGATATATAAACGCCGTCCGGATGTGAGCCACTGGATTGCCCAACATCCGAGCGTCGTCCTCCATCTCTTCCAGCCATAAGCTGAAAGTTAAGATAAGGTAAAGATTATTCTTAAGGTAGATAATTCAATATGGAATACTACGGAATTTAAATGCATTCCTAGGCATATTCCCAAATCCTATCTAACATTTGATGGTAGAAGCAGTAGAGAGACACGATGATTCAAAGATTTGTATCACTTATCACACTCTGATGTATTGTAATATGTGCTCTATTCTGTGTTTATCATATTTTATTCTGAACTCAGCTCTGATACCAAGCTGTGACGCCCCACCACTATACCCACGCTAGCCAAGAGTATTATTAGATAATACCGTCTGCTAACACGGAGAATAAGGCTGTTTAGGAGCGACCATCTATAGCCTTGCTTTAATTATCTATTGAATACATCGACAATTGCCTTACCAAGCAGATCGACATATCCAATGAATACTTAAAACAAAACCATAGGATGCTAGAGGATCTATCAGAAAAGAATATAACAACTCAAATGCAATATACATCACAGAACAGTAAACCATCATATACACATACACTGATACATAGTAGAGTATACAAAATAATACATGTCAAGTGGTATAACAAACCAATGTTAACATGAAATTCTGACGCTAACACCTCGGTGTGTGTAGAAACAGTGTGAAAGCACCACCCGTGAATGCGGGAATCAAGAAATAGCAGTAAGTAACAGAAAATGTAGTAAATGAACACAAAGTTTATAGTGGTTCGTCTTATGAACAAGCCTACGTCCACTTCAATCCTTTTATTGCTGATTGGATTACAACTTATTACAATCTCTTCCAATTACAATTCAATTCCGTTCAAAAGACAAGTAGCTAGAGAAAACTTCGATGCAACAAAGTTCTTCGAATCCATGATTGAATGCGTTGAATCTTTGTATGATGTTTTATCTAAGTGTCTTGCGTGAACTCGAATGGAGTGTAGCTTGCTTAGAAGATAGTAAAGTTCCACTGCCTTGAAGAAGAATGATTTCCCCCTCCAAAAGTCCCCCGAATGTTGGAGGTGGTCGTGTATTTATAGGCGTGATTCTGGACATGATTTATCTTCCAAGTCCTAGGTCGTGGACGACCTAAGTTAGGTCGTAGGTTGTAGGTCGGTGACGACCTAAGGAACCTTCCATATCTGTTGCATTTTAAACTTGTCTTCGCCTGCTTAGGTCGCGAGCGACCTAACATAGGTCGTAGGTCGCGAGCAGTTTTAGAATTTTAGTAGGACAAGGTTGCACTCTAGTCTGGAACGGGTTAGCAAGTTATAGGTCGTAGACGAACTATGAGAGTGGCTGGCGATCTTGTAGTGCTGAGGCATCCAATGTAGAGACCTAAGCTAAGTCGTTCACTCGTTAGGTCGCTAAGTCTTCTTATCTCGGTAGGTCGCTGAGTTTTCATAGCTTGGTAGGTCGTAGGTCATTGGACCTTCTAATCCTTTAGGCCACTAGGTCTTCTTGTGATAGTTAGGTCGCTAGGTTGTTGAGTTCACTAGGTCGCTAGGTCGCTTATTATTTAGGTCGTTAGGTCGCTCAAAAGAGGAGTTAACACTTTCCCCTTGAAGTACACGCCTAGGTCGTAGGTCGTGTGCTTCGACCTAATGCCGTTAGGTCGTGAGCGACCTAAGAAATTTGATAACTCGCGTGGCCATTCGCCTCCTTCTATACCTTGCCCTATATAAAGTGCTAACTCGCTCCTTCCTCCTTATCTAACTGCTTCAATAAACCTTTCTGCCATTAACGATCATCTAAGCTTCTCAAAGGTGAATTTGAGCTAATCAGTCGACGATCCATTCTTGCTATCACATTGCGTAAGTGAATTCACCTTAGATCCAACTACGGTCTCCTTCTAACCACAATTCCCATCTCCTGACCCAGTCCAACTTCGTATGTCTCGATTCACTTTCAAGTTGAGTTGCAATCGATTTCGATCGCGATTAGCTATGCTGCTGTTGCGATTCACGAGAGCAAAGCAGTGTGATGGATTTGAGATGATTCGAATTGAGGTTGGGTGAGTCGGTGGTATAAATTGGTGACAGATTTAGCCGAGAGGATGATGGATTTTCGTTACTTAGGTAATATCGGGTGATCGGGTTGTAGGTTGATGAGTTAATGGGCTTCTGAGTGGAGAGGGAGGCAACTGGTGAAGGGAAGCGAGGTATTAGCTTGAGCAGAAGTTAGCTCGAGTTTCCATTAGAGACGACCAAACGAATCTGAGCGACCCATGAACCTTCGCGACCTAGAACACTTGACTGACCTAACAGCTTGCAACTTGGACCGCGTATGATTTAACTCCTTAGGTCGCTTCTTTATTCATACGACCTAGGACTTAACCGAATGCACACTGCCTTGCACTGTTGGCTTGGATTGCGACCTATCGAATTAGCGGCTTAATCATTTGCGGCATAAGCTTTAGGTCGCGGTCGAGTAAGTACTTGGATAAATCTGCATTGCCTTTAACCTTCTAATCTTACACAGTGTGACCTAAAGAAGCTCCGACCTACACTAGGTCGCTGGATGACCAAGGACTTGAGAAATTCTGAGGGTATTTGACTGAATTGCTTAGACTTGAATTTTGCTGTACTTCTTTGCAGACTATTTTAACCTTTAAAGCTGTCAACCTATTAAATACAACATTTGCAGAAAAATGGGACGAATATACTGTCATTGACCGCCCACATTGAATGACAGATTAGTCGATAAAGAATAATCAACATAAATGAACTGTGTGAATGAAATGTTGCGAACCAATGAATTCAAGTGAAGTATTAAAGCAAAACTAAAATATCCAATTAAAGCCGATTCGTTTGCATTAACACTACACTTGAGTTTTGTATTAACAAGTTCTGAAACCACATAGTCAACTAATTGTCAACTAGTTTAATTTCAGTTATGTTTGCTTTCTGTTTTTGTTAGTTCTGCACAACACTTCACACTTGTTAGGAAACGTGCACCTTCTTATTTGAATGTCTAGTTCCTTGTATAGAATGACTTCTCAACAAGGAGAAACAGAACCGGTTGAAGAGACTTTCCCAATTGCTACTCCATTGGTTAATCCTCCAGAGAGAGTTTCAACCACACTAACATACAAAGTTTTTCGCCAACTGTGCGCTCTGTTTGGCATTGCTGAGGCAGATGCCATTCTTCCTGAGAGAAACGATACTGCCGATATACCACCTTCTGGTTTTGTAGCAGTTAATCGTCAAATGTGCACGAGTGGAGCTATCCCTCCTTTTAACGACTTTCTTCAATGGCTTCTTCTCCGACTAGCTATCTCCCCCTTCCAGCTGCACCCCAATGGCTATGCTATTCTGATGGGGTTATGTGTGCTATTCGGAACGACACTGGATCGCCTTCCGAGTTTTGATGAAGTTTGCAATTTGTGCACATTTGCCAAAAATAAAGATCATCCTTCTATCATTCTTGTGAGAAGCGCTAGGAACCGTAAATTAATAATTGGCCTTCCCGAAAGTGCTCACGGTTTTCTAAGCCAATTTTTCTTTGTTCGCTGTCCTCCGGGATTCTATGCTACCTGGAGAGTAGGAAGTAAGAGCATTTATCTTTGTTCCTGATGTTTTTTCTCTGAGCTTTTCATAGCCTGAATTGTCAAATGTTAACTTCGCCTTTTACTTTTCAGCGCTTCCTCCTCCTTCTAGGGATTCTAGTCATAAACCAACTTTTGAGAGGCTTATGGCCGTGCCAGTTGAAGAGAGAAGCATTCGATTTCTGTTGAAAGACGAATTTTTGCATCAATACGGACTTTTTCATACCTCTCGTTCTACACACCCTCATGAAGTCCCAGACTCCCCAACCCAAGCACTGGATGCCCCAGTTTTAACCGATGCACCCATACCGAAAGAACCTGCTTCTGAGGCTTCTCTAGTGAAGTGCTCTACTTCTGTTGATGTTGCGGGGTCATCTGGCAAACTTGCCCCGGTCACTGAAGAAAAAGAGCTTTAGGAATCTCCTCCTCATTCAAAGAAGTCTGGTGACGAAGAGGCTGGGAAAACTAGCCCTGTTAAGCAGAACAGGGACGACACTTTCGAAGGATTGAGCGACCTCTTTGCTACCTCACAAGAGATCTTTAAAGATGATCCTATCACTACCGGGGTTTCTTCTTCAGTGGTCGAGGCGACTTCTACTCTGCAACAAACTCTGTCGACTCAAGAGTTGACGCTAATTACTACACCCACAACTACTCCACAATTAAAGAGTGGTTCGTAGTTTACTGCGCGTAGCTTGCTCATCACACACATTTAGAATCTTTCGGCACTTTTATGCTTTTTGCTCTTTATACTTTGAAGATTTCTAAAGTTGTGTTTTTTCCAATTTCAGGTTCTTCAATGAAGCGAGGTGGCTCGTATTATGATGACTTCCAGCGATACGGGAGACGCGGTCAGTATGACTATAAGCGCTATCTTCCTGTTCACAGAGAGACTGATGAAGAGAGGGCCGCTCGGAAGGCTCGGGAGAGACGTGCCCATGAAGAACGTTATGGAAGACCGGATGACCGATACGATTCTTCCCACAAAGAGGGTGACTCCCACAAACGCAAATCTTACGATGACAGAGGGAAGAGTCACATAACTGATGACCCAAGTAAACGGGCTAAAGTCAGTGAGCAACCAATGCCTGCAACTTCTGAAAAGATTATCGCTCTTATTCCTTCTCAGTCTCCTGCCCCTTCCCGTACTGATATCCAGGCGATTATTAACAGGACTTCTTACCAAGTTGGACCAGGTCCAGCCACTCTCCAAAGTCTATTTCCAAATTGGTGTTTAAAAGGAGTTCGCTTTGACCTTGACCTGGTTCCCATAGATAAAAATGCCATGTTACGGAACCTTGATGCCGTTAGAATTGACATCGAGAGGATGTCAAATTGGCAAAAACTTGTTGATGAGCTCCAAAGGGTGAATTGGGCCAATCTCGAAGCTATGCTGACCATGGAGAATGACAAAACCGAATGCCAAAAGACCCTTAAGCAGCATGATGCAGAAATGAGGAGCATTGCCGATTATAATGAGAAACTTGAAGCGGAAGTTGGGAAACTCAAAGAGGAGCTTGCCACTTCCTCCACTTCTTATTCTCAAAGGGAGAGTGTGATCCAACAGCAAGTGCGGGATGCTCATGCTACGCAAAGGGATGCCGAGGCCAAGGCTGATGGGCTGGAGCAAATTGTAGAGGGCTACCGTACTGATATTACTCAGTTACGAGGGAAAACTAACTTTCAGGTTGCGGAAATTGAAAAATTGAAAGCTCAACTATCTAAAGTCGAAAGAGAGCGAGATGAGGCTATTGCTGGTAAAATTGCAGCTGAAGAAGCTCATGAAGCTACCAAAGCTGACATCGGCTCGACATTATTTGAATTCTATTTGCAAAGTGTGTTAGGGCGTGGCAGTCTCGCATTTCTGGGTCCTAAATATGAGGTTACCCTAGCTGAAGTATGGGAAGACGCACTTGATATGTTTAAAGGCACCGGGTACACTGAAGAGGAGCTAGAGGCGCACTATTTATACTTCGAAGCTCGTACAGCTCTTGCTAGAGGGAAGGAGCAACTTGCTAGATCGCGAGTTGAAATGATGGGGGAAGAGCATCAAGAAAAAGAAACAACTTTGACTGCCCCCGTCCCTCCTTCAACTTCAGTCGATGTTGACATTGCTGGTTCTAGCTCTCATACACCGATTCCTACTAAAGCTGATACAGGAGCCATAATTACACAAGCCGTAGATGAGCCACAAGAGAGTGCTGAAGCTCTAGACTATGATGTTGAAGCGATACCACCAACTTCTCCAGGTAACCCTAATAATGCTCAGGGGGACAACTTGCTAGTTTCTTACGGATTTGACGAGCTTCTTGATTATTTCGTGAATCTCGACGAGCCGTTGTCTCCTCTTTTTGCGGGAATTACTGACACTTTTAACTTTTCCTTTATAGAGAAAGCACCGAGCGTCATTCAAACTTATTCACCTCCAGTTACTGTTCCTCTGCCTCCCCCAATCACTCCTACTCCTCATCTGGGATCACAGGAAGAAATAATAGGTGCCCTTCTGGGCTTGGATGACCCAGCTGCTTCGCAAGAGCAAAAGGACGAAGTACTTGAGGGAGGTGAGATATCTCCGGAGCGGACTCCTTCTGATGACATAACTTTGTCTAAACTTGTTACTCAAGGAAGTGAATCTTCTTCAAAGAGGAAAAAGAAGCGCGGAATATCAAAGAAGAGGAGGAAGAGCATCATTGCTACTGAAGAGGAACCGGAAGTTGAACCAGTTGTACCTCCCTCTCCTCCTTCCCTCATGCCTAAAGATCGATCCAAAAAGCTAACCATCCGGCCGGGTGAAGGGTCCAAAGGTGGCAAGAAGAAATGAAGATTCCAGTTTTTAGCTTTTTGTTTTCTGCACGTACTGGTCGTGGATTGTGCGGGTACCGGCCCCCGCTATCTTTATTTCGAAACTTGTATCTGTAAGAAATTGTAATAGAACTGAATAAAATGATCCTTTATTTGTACAAACTTCTTTTTTGTATTTGAGAATGCATTTATTTTTTTATTTTTGTACAAGTTTCTTTATATAATATTGCAGTGGGCTTATGGTATGTGGTTTGAGCATTACTTTTGCCAATGTAGCTATACCATGTTTTGTTGCCCCCATACCATAAGCTCGTTGCAATACTTACAATTTGGAGGGGACTTGTACTCTTTTCTCTTTTTGGAGAATACTTATTCCGTTCTTGGAGGAATACTATTCTACTTGAAATAGAGTTCTCCTCGTTTCATATGAGTTCTCACGCCCTACCCTTCGGAAATATCACTTTTTTCTTTGCATATATATATATATATATATATATATATATATATATATATTTACAAAGTGAATTCTCCTATGTAGTAGAGCGGGCCTCTGAAGAACACTCTAGTCTTTGTAGGAAGGGTCACGCTCTCTTTTTTTTTTTTAAATATAGATGAATCGATCTTCCTTCAAGAGCTAAAGTGTAGCTTTAAAGAGGACTTTTTTTTCCCATTTCTGATGAAATGCTTCTTTAGAAAGTTGCACCTCTGAGGAGGGATTTTTCACGTTTCAACACTTGGAAGTTTTATTTCAATCTTGGTGAAACGTGTACCTCCAAAGAGTTGTGCCTCTGAAGAGAGCCTTTTCACGTTTCAACACTTGGAGGTTTTATTTCAATCTCGGTGAAACGTGGGCTTCCGAAGAGGTCTTTTTATCATTTCAGCTCCTGGTGAAGTGGACCTCCGAAAAGCGACTCTTACACTTTAGCTCCTGGTGAAATGGGCCTCCGAAGAGGGCTTTTTCACGCTTCAACACTTGGAAGTTTTATTTCAATCTCGGTGAAACGTGTGCCTCCGAAGAGGTCTTTTTATCATTTCAGCTCCTGGTGAAGTGGACCTCCGAAGAGCGACTCTTACACTTCAGCTCCTGGTGAAATGGGCCTCCGAAGAGGGCTTTTTCACGCTTCAACACTTGGAAGTTTTATTTCAATCTCAGTGAAACGTGTGCCTCTGAGTAGGGCTACTGCCTGGGAGTTACTCTCTCATGGTTGGATGGATTTACGGGGCGGTCACAAGTTACTTGGACGTTCGTTGTGCAAACTGTCTCAACTAGTGAACAAGTGCCTTGCCTCCCCGCGGGAAAGAAGGTGCCTCTGGTCGTCTTATGGACTCCCAGGGCGAACACAAGTTACTTGGACGTTCGTTGCACAAACTGTCTCAGCTAGTAAACAAGCGCCTCGCCTTCCCATAGGGAAAGTGCCTCCGATCGTCTCACCCATAGAGGAAGAAAACTCTCATTTTGCGGCTTGAGCCGTCAGAGGTCTTTATCCTCCGAAGAGTTGTGCCGCCGAAGAGGGCTTTTACACATTTCAACACTTGGAAGTTTTATTTCAATCTTGGTGAAACGTGGGCCTCCGAAGATGTCTTTTGTTGGTGTTGGTCAGCTTGCCCATTTCTTTTTGCTGGTTGTCCATATTGGTAATCTCTTGGTACCATCTTTAAGCATGCGTCATGTTATTATTGGGTTGCTTTATCCAAAGGAATGTATTCCAGCGGAACAATGGTTTGCTTAAAGTACTTTCTCAAAGGAATGTACTCCAGCGGAACCATTGTTTGCTTAACGTACTTCCTATATAGGACTTCGGCCCTAGAGTCTTTTACTGCTTAAAGCTTGCTTGCTTTTGAGTGATGCCAAGGATTGCAATTGCTTGATACTACGATGGGTATGTCTGCCCTCTTTTTTTAGAATTGGCTGCGAATTTAAATCGATATTTCAGCAATATATTCGAAGTACTTTACCTATCGAAATAAAATAAGCGACTTGTAACAGTAAAAAACACAAGATTTATAGTGGTTCGGCCAAAAGTCGGGCCTACATCCACTTTATAGTTCTCATTTTTCACTCGCACTGGTTTTACATGAGCTTTCAATACAAGAATCATACATTCATAATTCTTTTACAACATTTCAGTAAAGCTTTTAAGTAAAATATGGACGCAAGTGATTGCTGTTCCAGGCTCTCGGGATTGAATCTCCTTCAGCAGTTATGAGTTTGAATGTGCCATCAAGAAGTTTGCTGCCTATGACATATGGCCCTTCCCAGTTTGGCCCGAACACTCCTGTTGCTGTCATAATTCTTTTCAAGACTAAATCCCCAATTTCAAAGCTGCGATGGCGGACTTTGGAGTTGAAATGCCTGGCTAGTTTTTGCTCATGAGACGCAACTCTGAGCTTAACCTCTTCTCTTTTTTCATCAAGGAGGTCAAGTGCCTCAAGTTGAAGTTTTTCATTTTCAGCTTGATCGAAGTGAATTCTTCTATGTGAAGGGACTTTCGTCTCTACTGGAATCATTGCTTCTGATCCATATGCCAATGAGAATGGAGTGTGCCCAGTTGCAGTTTTATGAGTAGTTCTGTATGCCCATAGTGCCAGTGGTAGCTTATCGACCCAACCACCTTTTG
The DNA here is from genome assembly GCA_030765085.1 of Allium cepa. Lineage (NCBI taxonomy): Eukaryota > Viridiplantae > Streptophyta > Magnoliopsida > Asparagales > Amaryllidaceae > Allium > Allium cepa. The sequence continues at coordinate 861,450,362 of CM060939.1, read as the reverse complement.
CTTTTTCCAATTGCTTTTTGATGGTTGACTTGATGATTTTGTTTACTGCTTCCACTTGCCCGTTTGCCTGCGGATGGGCCACTGCTGAAAAACTCTTTTGGATTTTGAATCGTTTGTAGAAGTCCTGGAATTCCTCGCTTCCAAATTGAGTACCATTGTCTGTGATTATTTTCTGCGGCATACCATACCTGCAAATGATATTTTTACTCACAAAAATTATCATTTTCTTAGAGGTAATAGTAGCCAAAGGTTCAGCTTCAACCCATTTAGTAAAATAATCAACTGCAACAGTAGCATATCTAATCCCTGATTTGGAAGTCGGTAATGGCCCAATGAGATCCATTCCCCAAATGGCAAATGGCCACGGACTTACCATATTTGTTAGCTCAGTGGAAGGTGCTCTAGGAATTTTGGCGAATCTCTGGCACTTGTCACATTTCCGAGAATATGCAGCAGCATCTCGATTAATTTCTGTCCAAAAATATCCATAATGGAGAATTTTCTTTGCTAATGTCTGACCACCCGTGTGATCTCCACATTCCCCTCCGTGTACTTCAGCTAGAATTGTCTTGGCTTCATCTTTAGTTACACATTGGAGTAATGGCATTGAAAAACCCCGCCTGTACAATCAGCCGTCTTGGACTATATATCTGGAGGCTTTCCTTAGAAGCTTCTGTCTTTCTCTCGAATTTTCTGGCAAAGAAACTCTGAGTAGATAGTCCAGTATTGGAGTCATCCATGATTCTTGTTCCTGAGATACATTCATAATCCAGTCAACATCCATCTCGTCTGTACTTGGTGCTGACAGGACTTCTGCGGGGACTAATCCCAATAGTTGAGCTTCGCCGGTACTTGAATACTTTGCGAGGGAATCTGCCTTCATATTCTCTTCCTGGGGAATATGGCTTATTGAATAATGATCGAAATCCTCAAGAAGCTCCCAGGCCTTTGACAAATAAGCGGGTAAATTTCCTCCTTTAGCTTGGAATTCCTTCTTGACTTGGCATACGATAAGCTGAGAGTCACTGAAGATCTGTAATATTCTGATATTTAGCTCTTTAGCGATTCTCAAACCTGCAATGAGAGCTTCATATTCCGCCTCATTATTCGTCGAAGGAAATTCCAGCCTTAGTGCATAACACAATAATCGTCCTTCAGGGGTTTCAAGAACAACCCCTGCTCCAGAACAGTAGTCATTCCTTGCGCCATCAACGTATAATTTCCATCTCACCGGGACGTCATTAGCTTCCTCTTCCTCACTATCACCTTTATCTGTGCATTCTGCAATGAAGTCTGCTAAAGCTTGTCCGTTGATAGCTCTTCGGGGATGGTAAGTGATGTCATATTGACCGAGTTCAATATTCCACTTTAAAAGAGGGCCCGAAGTTTCAGGGCGAAACAGGACTTGCTTCAGAGGTTGATCATTGAGGACTTTGATGGGATGAGCTTGAAAATACGGCCTCAATTTTCGTGATGCAATCAACAGGCAATAGGCGAGCTTCTCCAGCTTCGAGTAATTCATCTCTGCCCTCGTGAATCTTTTACTAATGTAATAGACCGGTCTCTAGATTCTTGTATCTTCTCGAACCAATGCTGCACTCAGAGCGTGAGATGATATTGCCAGATATATGTAGAGATCTTCACCATTGTCGGGCTTTGAGAGTATTGGAGGCACTTCCATATGACGAACCAGCTCATCAAATGCGTTCTGGCACTCGGGAGTCCAATCAAAGTTTTTTCTTCCTTTCTTTAGAGCGTCAAAGAATGGAATGCATTTATCAGTAGCTTTAGAAATGAATCGGCTCAAAGCAGCAACTTTTCCGTTAAGACTCTGCAGTTCCTTCTTTGTTCTAGGAGCTTTGACCTCCTTCAAGGCAGTGATTTGAGCAGGATTAGACTCAATGCCCCTAGCGCTCACAATAAATCCCAAAATCCTTCCGGATTCCACTCCGAATGAACATTTCAACGGGTTAAGCTTCATTCCATATCTCCGGAGGACCGCGAACATTTCCGCCAAGTGATCCATGTGGTCCACTGCTTTCTATGAGTTTACCAACATATCATCGACATAGACTTCCATTGTCTTTCCGATCTGCGGTTTAAACATGGTGTTAACAAGCCTTTGGTAAGTTTCCCCCGCATTCTTAAGTCCGAAGGGCATGACTTTGTAGCAGTAAAGACCAACATCCGTTATGAAGCTCGTGTCCTCCTGATCTGGCTCATGCATCATGATCTGATTGTACCCGGAGTAAGCATCCATAAAAGACAACAATTCATGTCCCGCCATTCCGTCCACCAACTGATCAATTCTAGGCAACGGGAAACAGTCTTTGTGGCAAGCTTTATTCAGATCTGAGAAGTCAATGCATACTCTCCACTTCCCATTAGCCTTTTTAACCAGGACAGGATTTGAGACCCAATCCGGGTAAACAGATTCTCTAATGAAACCATTCTCCATGAGTCGATCGACTCCTTCTTTCAGCTCTGCTGACCTCTCTGGACCTTGAGTTCTTCTTTTCTGTTTTACTGGCGTGAACTTTGGATCAATGTTGAGAGCGTGTACCGCAATCTCTGTTGATATTCCGCACATGTCAGCATGAGTCCATGCGAATACATCTAAATTTGCCTTCAAGAACGAGATCAGAATATTCTGAGCTGTAGTGTTGAGTTGTCAACCTACATTCAGCACCTTGTTTGGGTCATTTAAGTCAACAGGTACCGGCACTGTCACCTCTACCGGCACTACTCTATTCTCCCATGCACTAGCTTTTCTTGGATCCATCTCTCTCCGAGCACCGCTATGTTCGCCAGTGCAGGGACCAACCTGTAGTTGCTACAAGGTTCGTTCTTTGATACGGACTGAAGGCGCCGCATCTTTTCCCATTTCCCTCTTCTTTGTTTCACGTATCTCTGCAAGATAGCACTCCCGTCCCACGTTCTGATCCCCTTTAATTATCCCAATTCCGTTATCAGTGGGAAATTTTATAGTTAGACACCAATGGGCGAGAACAGCTTTGAATGCAGCCAGGGTCGGTCGGCCCAAGAAAGCATTATAAGCAGAAAATTCTTCAACAATTATAAAGGTATGCATTCGAGCTACCTTTCTCGGCCCCTTTTCGAGCTCTACAATCAAGTCTATAGTCCCAATCGGCTGCTTTGGGTCCCCAGCGAAGCCAGCAATTTTCAATGACGAAGCCTGAACGTCAGCCATTGGTATCTACATCTGGTCAAAGTTTTCTTGAAGAGAATATTACACGAAGCCCCACAATCGACCAGAATTCTTCTCATAGTGGCCGGGCCAATACCGGCAGAAATGACCAGAGGATCTATCGTAGGGGCTTCAATACCCATAGAGTCCCTGGCGCTAAATACGATGTCATCAGGGAAAGCTTTCTGTTGTTTCAATAGCGCAACATCCTCTAACACAAAAACACTTTCCTCTGAGGTCGCATGCTTCAGTGCACGAGCATACCTTTCCATCTCACCCCAGCTTCGGCCTGCCGGTTGAGGACCTCCCGTTATCACATTAATGACAGGCCTGTCTGACTCATGCTCTACGGCCTTCTCACTCGAGCTTGGATGGTGAGCGGGGTCTTGTTGCCATTGGACTGATGAGGTTGTTGTGTCCCTACCCCTTTTAACATACTGTTGGAGCTTGTTCTCTTTCAACAGTTGCTCAATTACATCCTTCAAGTGTCGGCATTCGTTAGTGTCATGACCAGGCTGATTGTGAAACTGACAGAATCTTCCACTTTTCTCCATTTTACCTCCAACCCTCATCTTAGGTGGCGTAGGATAACTGATATTATCTTTGGTTGCAAAGAAGATATTTTCAGGGGTATCAGTCAAGGGTGTGAAGTTGAAAGCTCGACCCTTCTTTGCATCCCCTTGCTTCTTTCCGTCATCATTCCCCCCTTTCTGAGCATTGGATTCCTTTTTGTCTGGAGCGTTACTATCATTCTTTGTTTCTGCTGACGCCACCTTAGCCGGTGCTTGAAGGCTTTCCAAGCGCATGAACTCATCAACTTTTTTATAGAATTTATCGAGTGAATTTGGTTCTTTCATTTTCAACCATTCTCCAAACTTGCTCGATTTGTCAATTGCCCTCATCAAGTATGTTAAAACCATGCGTGGCTCAGCATTATAACCCTCGGCCAAAGCTATGTTGAATCGATTCAGAAACGATTTGATGGATTCCTCTGGGTTTTGCTCCAGATTTGACAATGACATTATATCCTTTGCTTTAGAGGCGTACAACCGAAACTGCTCCTTGAACTTCTTAGTTAAGTCCGAGAACTGATCAATGGATCTAACTGCCAACTTGGTGAACCATAATAAAGCTACTCCTTCCAAGTACAGCGGGAAGTACCGGCACTTAATCTCATCGGATGCCCTGGCGCCAGTCATATGCCAGTCATACTTATACAGAAATTCATTAGGATCACTCGTTCCTTTGTAAGCTGGAATAGTGGGCGGAACAAATTTTCTCGGGAATTCAGCTTTCAGAATCCTCTCGGTGAATGGAGTTTTGCTTGGAGCAAATCCCCACTCTTTCTCATCCTCATTCTTTCGCATACTTTTTTTCATGATTTGACGGACCATCCATGAAAAATATTCTTCATCATCCACAGGCCCTGCGGGGAAAATGTCAGCCATTCTTTCAGAATTCTGCCTTGACAGTCGTTCACGAAGGGTCGGTTGAGGTCCCGATCCTCCATCCTGAGGGAGTGGCCTTTCAACGGGGCTTACCGCCCTTTGAGAAGTATTCTCTCTAACATCCTGAGCTCTATCAGCAGAGTTTCCTTCTTTATTTGTTGGCTGACGATTAGCCTCGAGAAAATATTTAGCTTATTCAATATCAAGGTATTCTGAGCATTCTGAGCCTCTAATTGTGCATTCTGAGCATTTAACTGTTGATTCAATCCCAAAACCACAACGTCCAATTCCGCTCGTGTAACTCCCACAGTTGGAGTTGTCTGACTCAGAGGAGGAGAAGTGGCGGTGTTCTCTTGAATATCATCAGATCTGGCAGATCTACGTTTCCTTCCGGGAGCCATAATTTCTGTTAGACTTCTGGTCTTAACGGATATTCTTTCCTCAAAGTTTGGTGAAGCAATGATGTAAATACCCCGAGATCGATGTTCTCAGTGAAAGTACCAAAAATGTTAACGTGAAATTCTGACGCTAACACCTCGGTGTGTGTAGAAACAGTGTGAAAGCACCACCCGTGAATGCGGGAATCAAGAAATAGCAGTAAGTAACAGAAAATGCAGTAAATGAACACGGAGTTTATAGTGGTTCGGCTTATGATCAAGCCTACGTCCACTTCAATCCTTTTATTGCTGATTGGATTACAACTTATTACAATCTCTTCCAATTACAATTCAATTCTGTTCAAAAGACAAGTAGCTAGAGAAAACTTCGATGCAACAAAGTTCTTCGAATCCATGATGGAATGTGTTGAATCTTTGTATGAAGTTTTATCTAAGTGTCTTGCATGAACTCGAAGTGATGGAGTGTAGCTTGCTTAGAAGATAGTAAAGTTCCAATGCCTTGAAGAACAATGATTTCCCCCTCCAAAAGTCCCCCGAATGTTGGAGGTGGTCGTGTATTTATAGGCGTGATTCTGGACATGATTTATCTTCCAAGTCCTAGGTCGTGGACGACCTAAGTTAGGTCGTAGGTTGTAGGTCAGTGACGACCTAAGGAACCTTCCATATCTGTTGCATTTTAAACTTGTCTTCGCCTGCTTAGGTCGCGAGCGACCTATCATAGGTCGTAGGTCGCGAGCAGTGTCAGAATTTTAGTAAGACAAGGTTGCACTCTAGTCTGGAACGGGTTAGCAAGTTATAGGTCGTAGACGACCTATGAGAGTGGCTGGCGATCTTGTAGTGCTGAGGCATCCAATGTAGCGACCTAAGCTAAGTCGTTCACTCGTTAGGTCGCTAAGTCTTCTTATCTCGGTAGGTCGCTGAGTCTTCTTAGCTTGGTAGGTCGTAGGTCATTTGACCTTCTAATCCTTTAGGCCGCTAGGTCTTCTTGTGATAGTTAGGTCGCTAGGTTGTTGAGTTCACTAGGTCGCTAGGTCGCTAGGTCGCTTATTATTTAGGTCGTTAGGTCGCTCAAAAGAGGAGTTAACACCATAATATATAGACGAGTTCACAAGAATACATATCCGAGTTACAACAAAATAGGACTACACAAAAAGCTATGACAAAAAGAAGCTAGCGGAGTATTCTATGCGGAAGCAAAATAGGCTAAGTCCAAAGGCACCTAACCTGAAACATCTCGGTCTGACCCGAGTAATTAATACACGGGTCAGTCTAGCTAAACAAATCAGTTAGATAAACTGAACAACAATAAACCTGCAAAGTTATAAAGCATAACAAATATCTCTAAAAGAGATAACATAATCATCTATCAAAAGATGAACATATCAAGACAAGCCTCATATCATTGGCAACATAGATAAACAAAGGATACAAATATCCCAAAGCAAGCCAAAAAGAAAAATAACAAATACCCATAAGGTATACAAGTTCCACAAGGTAATCGTTACACATCATGCGACTCAAAAAGACCAACACCGATGGGCGATACCAAGGGAATATAATATCAATGAAACATATGATTGCTCGAGCTCAGTACTGTATAAACAAGGATCCATGAGCCCAAAGACTCCAAACCCAATATCACCCATGCGGCTCATAACGACCAACATAGAAAGCGATACTTTAGGGTGACAAACCCGAAGGCACAAACCCAATATCACCCATGCGGCTCATAAAGACCAACATCGGAAGCGATACTATAGGGCGACAAGCCAAAGTGGCGAAGGTTGAAGACCCAGTACCGGACACCACTAACTGGCGGAATGTGTCACAACTCTCGAAAAGGAATCTGAAAAGTGTTAACGTGCGTCCCATAACCACTCGTTCGCAATACACGGTTTACTATCCATCAGTCACTTTCACACTCAAAGCAGTACAAAGTTTACCTCATATCATCAATAAACCAAACCCGAAGGTCAAAACGATAAATTGAATAGGTCGGGGATTAATCGGAAAGATAAACGCACAGATTCATGGTCCGTCTTTTGCCCAACCATTTAATCGCCCTTCCACTTCGCTCGAAGTGCGAAATTGTGCGTGTGTTTAAATAGAATTTATAAATTGGAGAAACGAGCTTTTAATATGATTAGAAAGATTATTTCATAAAAACCCGTGGATGAAGTCAAAAATAAGTTATCAAAGTCAAAGAGGCAATAACAACCATTAAGAACCAACATGAATCGATAAAATCCGGAAAAACAATCAAAACGAGCATAAATAGGAAAAACAGGGAAACAGGAGCAGGTCAATCGACTGCAATCCCTGTTCAGTCGACTGAAAATTGTCCAGAAAAATTTCGGGCTTCAGCTCAGTCGACTGAACAGAGAATCCAGTCGATTGAACCCAATTTCCTGCATTTCCTACTTATAACAAATGAAGTGCAAACTCTCCCAACTTTCAACCGAACGAGCACGGACGCTAGGGGTTTACGCCTAGCGGCTACCCGGCCCTATAAGCACTTCGATTCATCACCAAAACATGATCAAAACATCAAAGTTAGGATCTCTAAAGAATTGAACCCAAAACACTAAAAATTTGGGTATTCACTAAGTCAATCCAAACTAAAAGCAAGTGCATATGAACAAGTGCTAGGAATTCATACCCAACATCAATGAAATCAAGAGAAGTAGATGTGATTTCAAAACTCACCTTTTCCCAAAGACAAAGAAGAAGAAGAAGAAGCTCAATAACAAGGAGATGACCAACTAATCTCTACTTCAACTCAACTAGCTTCAATAAAAGGATAAAACACATATTTCCCAAATTAGGTTTTAGGGAACTTTCTGAAATTGAAGAGAGAAAGAGATAGAGAAGATGAAGAAGAAGCTTACCAATGGCTTCCCTTGGATTTTGGAGCAAGATTATGAGCTAGCAAGAAGAAATAGGGTTTGGAGTTTCTAATTCCCTTTCCTTTCCACCATTTTCAGTTTTAGGTAGAGCTTTAGAAATAAGAATGAGAGAATGGAGAGGAGAGGGCGGAGTTAGAGGGTTTAGTTTGCTAGTGGGCTGAACTCAAACCCAAAACCCAACTAGAAAACGTAGCCAATTTCAACTTACTCCAAACATATCGAAGCTTATACTCAAAAAGATCGCAAACGACGTTTTGAACTCAATGGAAGTGGTCTTGAGACCCAATTCGACTGTTTGCAAAAAGTAACATTTCGGACCCAAAATTCGACTAACGACGCTATACTTAAATAAATCATTTAAATATAAAATCGTTAAATATGCGGGTTGTTACAGATACAATAACAGAATCTCACATATCGCACCGGAACAAATATAATAGATAAATAAATATCTTTAAACAGAGTTACTATATCAATTATTACATCACATCACATTACATTATCAGAGTGTACAACAACAAACAGTGGAAAGAAATATCACATATATAATGACACGCCTCGCCATCTAGCTTGCTCATGGTCTCCACAGCATCTCTTTTTCGATTATTGCTCCCGAATAATGCTAACCTGACTCTAGGCTGCCCGTGTGGAAAATTGTGGGCACTAAGAGTTTAGAAAGGTAACAATAAACTCCAGGTCAGTCATGGGACTGTTGTGAGATATCAAAAAAAGTTTTTTCACAAAGAAAATAAAATGAAAAGAAATCCGCTATGCTTTTTGAAAATGAAACTGCCATAAGGCCTCCCACCACACACACAATGCAAGCGCAAACTTGGAGGAGATTTCTCCTCATGACAGTCAAAAATGCTTAATACGAGCAAACTCTTTTAAATATTATGATTAGTGCATAGTGAAGAAAACCTTTCGAAAATATAATATTAATCTTAGCCAGCATAGATACCATTATATTATGCCAGCTATAACTGCCATTTTAAATGACAGATTCTACAATTTAAATCGTAAAGGGCTCGCATTGTTTGGATTGGATTTCCAACAAATGGTTGGGCAAAGGAACTTCCCAAATAAAATGGAATGCCTCTAGAGGGACGTCCTCGAGAACATGACCGGATCTCTTCTACATAAGGCCGGATTACTCCTTAACTAAGTAACAACTGACACGAGCATGCCATCCCTCGGTCGTTACCGACCTTTAGCCGAGGGCCCACAATTCGACAACCACACAGTAAAGTATATGGGCTCCATACCATGATACCAACTTTATAAAAATCAACATAAGTAAATATCTAGGATTGGTACCATGATATCACTTTTTATATCCCGAAGGAAATGGTCACAACCTCAGGAGGAGTTACCTCCAAATAACCTTACTGCCATGATTCCTGTTTCGACCATTACCGGGTTGTGAGGCTCGACGAAGTCTCGTCCACAAAGCTACGCTTTTTAACTAAGGTATGCTGGGATCACAAATGATCAACAAATGATCATCCGCACACAGAAGCACTCAGCATGCCATACTACCAAATTGGGAATATATCACTGATAACCTTCAACTGCATAACCTCTGAGCTCGTACGTCTCAGAGAAGGGTGTTAAGCTATGAGAATAAACCTCCGCCACCAACAGATATGTATTTGAAAGAAATCTGCTTTATATATCAAAGTGTAGTGTCAGACATACAACCATACAAGTCTGTTCTGGGTTCGAACAGAACCGAAGGCACTTCTGAAGAAGTCCATGCAAATCTGGGTATTCATAATCCCGATCGGATTTCCCATCACTTAGGAAATCTCTATACCAGTGCGACTCAGTGCAGAGATAATCGATAGGTTACCCTATCGTTCTCGCAAATACCCGGTTTTCACCACCGGCCTTCCAATGCTATCCATATCGACGTATCATTATTCGGAATGGGGCATTTGACACAAAGGTCCTCTCTCGGCTAAACCAAATAATGAGCGTGATATTTAAAAATATATGGATATGGAATTTCAATTAAGTCACTCCAAAACTTTCCTTTCAATGGTTTAAATTACCATTTTAAATCTTTTAAATGAAAGATTTATTTTACAAAGTTCACCCAGTTTCACAAAATTTCAATTTGTAGTTTTCGAAACAGTTCCTTTTCAAATTGGATTAACTATCCAATCTTTCAATTTAAAAATTAATTCGTAACTCTCAAACCCTTTCCAATTCAAGTCTTGTATTTAAAGGATTCACCATTTAAAATCCTCCTTGATTTCAAAACAAGATACAGTTGTGTTCACCAAGGTTAATTTATATTTTTTTCCAAACTATTTACAATTTCATTTCAAATTGAAATCTTTCGATACAAATTTGAAATCTTTTCTTTTTATGAAAGCTATAACTATTTGCAAATAGTTTTCATTTTGGGAAAACTGATTACAATTTACACAGTTAAAGCCTTCTAAGTATAAAACTTGGGTTTACATTTAAATTTCCAAAACCATATTTTTTTTAAATGGTTAAAACCCATATAAACACCTTTATCACTTGTAAAATCTTTTTGGCCATAATTTCCAAATTATTCCCAACTTGGAAAACCATTTCCAATTCAACTTGAACTTCCTTTAATACAATTGGAAATTCATTTTTTATATGAAAGCTTATATCGTTCGAAAACGAATAGCTTTTATTTTGGAAAAATCCGATCTGATTTATACAAGTTAGAATCTTTGGGTTAATTTAAATTCCCAAAACAACACTTTTTAAAAAATTTCAAGTTTATGTAAGCCTATATAATCCTTTTGAAATCATAAGCTTACAACATAGAAGTTAATTTCAAATTTTTATTCAAATTTAAAACAAATTTCAAAGCCAAATTAATTTATTCAAAAATAACTTTTTATTTCAAAATTCCTTTTCAAAAGTTTTTCCACTTTAAATCCGATTTATTTCCAAAACCATTTGTGAGACGACCCGACATTATACTCCTAGAAAATCGCATCATCTTGAAGAAAGAAAGGTATAGAAAAGAGAAAAGGAAGAAGAGAAAGAAGAAACAACACTAGAATCTCAACAGGAGAATGAATAAATTATATTAATAACATAAGTATTACATAGTACACAACAAATATCAGAGTTACACAGACATATACAACGCATACTAGATAGTTATAAACACCTGTCTAGTTATTACAACTCAATATATAATACAGCAATACTCAGAGATACCAACATAGCGGAAAACTATATATCTACACGCAGAAGCCTCCTGCTCCATTGCTCCTCTACAATTCGTCAAAGCTAACCTGAATCCCTTGGCTACTCGTAAAAATTTGAGTACCCAAGAGTTAAAGAAAAATAGAAATAACTCCGGGTAAGACATGGGTCTAGTGTGAGTAACAGGTTAAAGTTGCTTAACTTTGAAAAACCTTTGGAAAGAAAGGTATCACGTAAGACTTCCCACACATAAACATGGATAATTTTTTACCTTACGCTAACCAAAACATTTGATAGGAAATCCAGTGATATTATAATAGTGTCTAGGGTTTTCAAGTAAATATGAAATAGCCGAAATTGTTACATCTATTAAATTCCAGCTACTAGCTACAAAAGTGGGTAATACAATCAGAACCGTTGGCACTTATTGGATTTTGGATTCCATCAATGGCTGGGCTACTGGAGTACTGCCCGTTACAGTACGTGGCCTAGATCACCGTACCGAGGAGTACGCCCGCTCCCCTGCAACACAAAGCCGGAATCATTCCTTACCGAAAAGTTTCGAACAAGACCACCCCGCAGTTGCGATCAGCAACCGCACCACTAAACCAAAATAAAGGGGCATCTAAACAGGGGTAAATCTCACTCTCAAGTGGGGGCTACCCACGAAGCTTTGCTGCACCCCCCATATTTTAGCCATTCCCGGTTGATGAGGTTTGAAGCTACGATTACCTTTATAGGACATATAACTTAGAATGCTCATCATCCACCTGACGATGTTCTGATACCATTCAATCCATACAAGTTCGGTCCGGGTTCGAACGAAACCGAAGGCATTATCTCGTTACACTCATTTTGGAATCACCCTCAGAGTTAACGACGATAACCCTTGCACTCTGAACCTTCATCTTTTCTTCAGATTCACATCCTAACGTTAATTTAGATCGATGTTGTTTTCGGAAGTCCAAATATGGAAACACGATCCCGGTCTCATCGAAATCCAAAACGTGTCTTTTAAGGCAAAGTTGTTTTAGAGTTTAAAACAATTCAATTCATTTTCTATGTACACACAGATAGATAATTCGCAACACAATAGATAATCTACATTATCATTACCAACAGATAATTCATAACATAATCAGATAAACCATATTATCATCCAAATGCAACCAATGCATCCATATCATACAACATTACTCATCTCATTGCTAAGATTACAAACCATACATGGCAACCAATACCAATCATCAACATAAGCAATGATCTAATGATCATACTTTCTATAATTAATTTAATATGAATTAAATTTATTACCTTACCTTTAATTAATTTAAAATGAATTAATTAATTACTTCATCATTAAAATCCTGCTTATCTTAATCATAAATTTATTACAAATCAATTAATAAATCATCATCTCATTACTCATCTTAATCAATCATTCCAGAATAACAATTCCCTAATTACAATAAGTAATTAGCTTATAAATTAATCACACAAGTTAATTATACTTAATAATTAACCTTTAATTACTTAATCAATCAATTAACTAAAGTTAATTATGATAATCCTTTATTAACTAATTACTTCATTTATTGATTATTTCTTAATTAATCAATTCTAAATTACATCATTAATTTAATTAATTAATAATTTATAATCACCATTTAATTAATCTCTTTATTTAAAATTACATTAAGTAATTGATCTGAAATTAAACCACATATGTATATTAATCACCATTGATTAATAAGACCCAGTAATTAACTACCCTTAATTACTCATTCCATAAATTAATTACTCTTAATTAATTACCTCAATTAATCCTTTGATTAATTTAAAAGTAATTTATGTCCAAATTACTTCCAACTTTAAACATCTTTAATTACATTCGGTAATTATTAATTAATTACTTCCTTAAGTAATTACAAACCCATTTATTACATAAAGTAATTATCAAATCATTAAATGTTTAAATTAATTAAACTTAATTAATTAATATAAACTAATCACATTAAACTAATTAATTACATTAAGTAATTAACAGATTAATTACTTCCATAAAGTAATTAACCTTAAACAATTTCAAAAATGATTATTATTAATTAATTAATCTAATTAATTATTAAAATTAATCGCATTAATTAATTGTTAAATAATCTTAAGTTAATTTTCTTCATTTACATTCCTTAATTACTTAATTAAGAAATTACTTATTTTAATTATTATTAATTACAAATTAATTAATATTTAACTACAACTTAATTAATATCTAATTACAAATTAATTTAGTGTTAATTACAATTTTAATTAATCATGAATCACTTGATTAATAAATCTTAATCATTAATTAACATTTAATTAAAAATCCTTAATTGTAGATTAATTAACCTTAATTAATTAATCTCAAATCTAATTAATAATTAAAAATTCTTAATTATTTAATTTACCATTCCATATTATTAATTAATTAAATAATTAATTATTCATCTTAAATTAACTTAATTATTTAATTAATTCAATTCATCAAATTTCATTTATCCTTTACATAACATTTCTTACTTAATTAAGTGTTTGAAAACAAATTTATTTTTAAATTTACTTTAAATATTATTTAAACTTCAATTTAAAATTTAATATTTTAAAATGAATACAAATTCTAAACTCAAACAAGATTTTAAAAACAATTCAAAACCTTTATTTCATATGTTAGAAACATACACTTTATAAAATAAGTTTAAACGAATTTAAATATCAATCCAATTTAAATTCAAATCAATTTAAAAACATTCCTAAACATTCCAAATTACTTTAAAACAAACAATTTAAAATTTTCCTTTTTTATTTTAAAATTGAAATACGGTTTGAATCTTTTATTACAGATTTAAACTTAAATCTTTAAAAACTTATTTACATATTAAACTCCATTTCAAATCATTTAACCTTTCGAAAGTAATTAACAATTCAAATTTAAGCTTATTTTATTTTAAACACTGAAGTTTAAAATTTAAATCCAGATTTGAAACACAGATTTAAATTCTTCTTGAATTCCTAATTTAAAATTTAAACTTCCAATTCAAATTCAAACATACACATGCTTTTACACCTAAGAGTTTTAAAATCAAATTAAAATTTTAAAAACATAAATGATTTTTCAATCACAGACTATATAGTTTGAATCCATTTTCAAATTTCAGATTTTAAAAACCCAGTTTAAATTTCCACTTGCAATTTAAACTTTACCTTTAATTTTAAAAAAACAATACATTTCTGTTTTTATTTTAAAACCAAACTTAAATTTTTCTAAATTTAAATAATTTCTAAAAACCAGAATTCAAACTTATTTGAATTCATATTTAAATTCAGGCTTTAAAAATCTAAGTTCAAATTTGTGTTTACATTTTAAACTTTAACTTTTAGAATAAAAAAACTTTAAACAGATTTTCCTAATTATGCTTAAGACCAAACTAAAGTTTCAAAATTTAAATTATTTCAAAACCTAAGATTTAAACTGATTTGAATTCAAAATTTAAATTCAGTTTTTAAATCTTAGTCAAAATTTTAGTTTGCATCTAAACCTTTGCTTTTAATTTTTTTAAAAACCGGAAACAGGTTCTACTGTCACTGTAAAACCTGTAACAAAGCAAAATGCACGAGCAACCCCTACCAAAACTTCGAGTCAAAAACAACATTGCTTCGAGTTACTCCTCAAATTACCCGAGACCATCTCGAGCAACCAAAACCAAAAACCACCAACAAGTTCACCTATGACCATGCACCTGTACATCAACTCCGACCATCACTGATCATCACCGCGACCTTCCCTCAGTCACCGTATGTCCCCTCAGACCAACCAAACCATCAATCGATCGACATATAGACTAATTCAAAATTTCAACCCAATTTCCAAACCTAAAAACAGTCAGTACCCAAAACCACTGACTTGTCATCACCTCCCATTAACACCACCGGCCACCATAAACTCTGCGCTTCCGGTGATAACTTCAACATCCCATCCCCTTTCAGAAACCAAAACCCTAGCCACTCGATCAATTAAAGATGCCGTGGTATTCAATTTTCTTAAACCTAGCAAAACTAGGGTTCACAACCTTAAATCCCAAATTACAACATTGAAAATGAATTTCAATTCAAACCAATAATTTTCGCAACATCCCGGTAATCTCCTCCCTCTCCAGAGGAAATGCCAACACATGCAACCCTAAAGATCATCATAACTTCCCCAATTTCCATTTCCAGTGCTATATAAACTGCACTTCCAATTCTTTTTTAAAAATTGAGATGTTGATCTTAAAAATCATGTTTTAGTATAGGGTTTTAATTCATATTACTGTTTTGTTTAATCTTCATACTTGAATTTTTCATAAATTCAATTCATCCTGTCTTCTTTCCTGTTTTTCAGTACATTTCTTTTTAATTTTAACTTAAATAAAATTCTAAGTCTTAATCTTTTAAGTCAACAAGATGTCTTGCTTAAATCCTTCATTCTAACAGAAACTAGTTAAAGAAATAAGGATTTTAATTAAAACTTGTACTAGGGAAACAAAAAAAAAAACAGAACATAGCTAATTTTTAACAGCATGCATATAAACATAATCACACATCAGACAGTAAATTTAGAACACATGAAACATTTATTTATTTTAGTATACTAGCATGCAACAAATTTTTATCCTTTAATAAAAAAAAATTAGAAAAGTTACTCACCTGTTTAAATGCTGATGAGCAGAGCATAACTTCAGGCTTCTGAATTTTTTTTTTACTTTCTTTTAAATCCTGCTTGAACTTCTTTTTACAAACTTATTTCCTGACTACAGATTTTTACATGCAGGCTTCTTATTTGTTGCATGCAGGTAAACTTCTCAGATTGTTTTGAATAAAGAATGCAGGCTTTTCTTTATTACAGCTAGCTTGCCCTTTCCAGATTCTAATTACCCAGATTTTGAATGAAATGCAGATGCTTGCTTGAATGGAATGCAGATTTGTTTTTGGAAAAGGGGAATGCAGATTTTTAGGATGAAAAGTTTGATTAAGATTTGATTTGCAGATTGAATATGATTTGAGGATTGTAAATTTGTTTACAGGGAATTAAATATAATTTTTTTTAAGGTGGAATGTCGCAACTGAAAATAATTTCTTTGATTATGAAATGAAAACGAAGAAAGGAAAAATATGAAAGATGCAAGTTTTTAAATAACCATGCTTATGATTTAATTTTTTATATTTTTAAAAACAAAGATAAACATGACGCATGGTTTAAATGTTAACACTTGTTAACGTTCCCATTTAATTACTCAACACATGTTAACTCACGTTTTAATATACTTACACATGTCAATTCAAGTAATTAGTATTTTAATTATGTGTAAATGAAGTCTCAAACCTAATTAATTATTTCTTTAATACTTAGTTAAATATATGAATAATTTCTAAAGAATAAACCAAGTATTATTATAAATAAAAAACATATAGAAATTAATCATTTGAAAATTATATTATTTAAATCATTTTAAATAAATTTATAAAAAGATTATAACTTATTTGTAATTTAAATGGATACATGATTCATAATTAAATTATATTTGAAATTCTCATATTTATTCTACAAATCATATTTATTTACCAATATTTTAAAAAGAATAAAAAACATTTTAATAACTTTTTTTAATATACAAACTTAAGTCATAAATACATTTTAACCAATAAAACATTTGATTTATATATAAAAAAAATCATTTAGTTATTTTATTAAATAGTTTTGAAAAGCTTATTTCAAAAATAAATCAAATTTCCAAATTCAAAATATTAGAAAATATGCTATACTAAGTTAATTAAAAACAACTTATCTATTTAAAATATATATAAATATACATATACATATAATAAATAGAAAACAGTTTATTAACTTATTAAAAACAAATTCACTAATTAAATATTTAATAAAAGAAGATTATTGAATCAATTCAAATTTATTTACAGAAACTGTCAAGTTAATTTAAATTTAAACACATATTATTAAATTTATATTGCCATAAATTCTGGGATATTACAATCCTCTCCCCTTAAAGAATTTCGTCCCCGAAATTTAAAACAAAGGTAATTTAATAATCTATTTACAAATTTTATTTTAAAATACAGCATATGTTAATCATATGCTAACAACCAAAGCAACCAATTCACACAATCAGAACAAATCTAATTGTCCAAAAGAATTTTGGATAAAACTTTCACGAGTTTCCTCGGTATAAATATCGGGATACTCGCTCTATAGAATCCAAACAATCAATGCTACTAAGCTATAGAGCTCCTATTCATATATATCTACAATTCTAAACGAAATATCAGACTACAAACGAGCCTGACTCAACAACCAAAACAAATCTCCGACTCCAGAATCCAAATTTCTCTGTCTCTTAACCACAAAATCTCTTTGGACAATCCTGGGCTACCAACATCCTTTCTGATCTGCTCAACATTAGCTGATGTCACCAGAAACAGATTGGATCAAAACAATCCAACACAATGATTTCCTCAAGATCAATCCAAAACCGAAAACAATCTCTACTCCACAAACAACAGAAGATAGAACTAACTTCTCCTTATCCAAAAAAAACAAAACAGAAGCACTCTCAACAGCTTCCGCTGCACAACTTTGATCCGAAGTTGAAGAAAATGCCGACGAAGAGCGCATGCACAGACTAGACAACCCAGCACAGAAATATGGTTCCACAGATCCATAAGAAAACTCAGACGTTTCTCCAAAACCTGAGTTACTTCACCCACTTCTATCTCAAGGAAGCCTTCATCTACTAAACTGAACCACCGGTATCAATCCTGGAAAGGAAACTCAATCTCCAAATGCGGACAACCCTTGACTTTCTAGAAGACATCCAGACAATCTCCAACAACACATGATCACACTCAACTATCGCAAGTCACTTTTGCGATCAACTCAGCCTAAATCCAAAGAAACCGCTCTCTCTCAACCAAACAGAATAGCTTATGCTGGCCTGGCCAATTCACCGAAGATAAGGATTCACTCTTGCTGCTTCTGAACTCCACTTCAGAAAAACTACCCAGCCAGAAGAACTTCGTACCAACACAGAACACTCTGAGTTGCATCGCTAACACCAATGCCAAAAAAATTCTCAATCCAAACTCTTCGAGTAACTCGGACCTCAAAGCAAACAGAACACCCTGCTGGACTCAGCCACAACACCAAGCATACTCACTTCCTTACTCTTGTTCCAAAGAAACATCTTCGGAAACATCCATAGTCACTGCATCTCATCACACAGCTACTACTTCTTGAGATATCAAGATACCATTACTCGCTTGCTTCTGTCCTACTGACAGATCCAACTTCAACTCTGCACTCCAAAGATGAATCTCCAAACCATTAGAAGGTTTCCTTCAGAGATCGATGAATCCTTACACCAAGAAAAACTCACTCGAGATAGTATTAGGTCTACAGTCTCGACGAATACACTTCCAACCTCATACATTCAAATTCCAACCATCGGTAGTTGTGTTACACACACCACTACCTCATCTACCTTTATAACTTATATTGGAGAACCTGAACAGGTATCCCAATTAGATAGATAAATATATATATATTAAAAATACAAATACGCTCTCTCAAGATAGACACCACTCCAGAACCTTGGTATTCACTCAACCTATTGCTCTGATACCAAATGAGACGACCCGACTTTCTACTCCTAGAAAATCGCATCATCTTCAAGAAAGAAAGGGATAGAAAAGAGAAAAGGAAGAAGAGAAATAAGAAACAATGCTAGAATCTCAACAGCGGAACGAATAAATTATATTAATAACATAAGTATTACATAGTACACAACAAATATCAGAGTTATAAAGACATATACAATGCATACTGATGCAACGCAAGCTATCATTGATGATGCAGCGCAAGCTAACATGGTTTTAGGTCGCTCGGGAATTTTAGGTCGCTCACGACCTAGTGAAGGCCGTTCACGACCTAACATGATGATGAGTCGGCCAAGCGACCTAACAAGGCAGAAAGACCAACCTCGCGAGTTACAGGAACCGGGACAACATGTCTTAGGTCGGCTACGAACTAGTGGGGATTCGCGACCTAGCGAAGAACGCTCACGAGTCAACTTGATGGGTCGCTCAGGTGATAGGTCGTGAAGTTTATAGGTCGAAGGTGATAGGTCGTGTGAAGAAGATTGTGAAGAATTCCTGATTGCCGCTTCTTTAGGTCACGAACGACCTAACTCATAAGTCGCGTGAAGTATCCCTGTTGCTGATAGGTCGAGTGTGTGTAGGTCGTTGGTTGATAGGTCGTCAATGTTGTAAATATGTGTGTGTTGTAACGTTTTTTCTTATGCCGTTGAGTCATAGGTCATTGATTCGTAGGTCGTGACCTTGTTTAGGTCGTTAAGTCGTATGTTGTGTATGTTGTTAGGTCGCGTGCTGCCTGGGTCGTGTTAAGTTGTGTTATTTTTAAGTCGTAGGTCGCGTGGCGACTTATGTTGAGTCGTTCGATGATAGGTCGTTGCCGACCTATGCTAAGTCGTGTATGCGAGTCTTTTACATATTGTAAGCCTATAAATAGGCATGGTGTGTGTCATTTTGTAACTCGGTTATTGTTGAATAAAATTCTTGTTCGTTAGCTTTGTGCTTTCATTAAATCGGTAGTTGAGTGCGATCTCCTATCTCCACCTACGGTATTCGAGTGCGCTCGAATCAACGTTCGTTGAAGCAAATTCGCGGAATCAAGTGTGCTTGATCAACGCTCGAAGAATTGTAGATCTCTTTCCACGGTATCGTGCGCGATCAACGTGTTAGAGATAGCTAGAATTCGGTATCTTCGGATCAACGAATTTGGGCCTTTCAGTATTTCTCAATCCACCGATTGCTACTTTCACAGTTTCATTTTTTTTCGAATATCTACTGCGTCAGTTTGGTATCAGAGCCTGACTTAGCCAATCATAGCTAAGCCGAGTCTTGGAGCCAAGGAGTTTGAAGTTGAAGTTCATCTTGTTGAAGTGTTTGAGCCGAGAATTGAAGCATCATTTTGCTATCACTTGTTAAAGTGAAGGTCGAGCATAACTTTGTATTGAAGTTTGAATTGTTGAAATATTTGTGTTTGATTCAACCATGCCGCCGAGAAGAGCTAACCGCCATCAGAATGTTGAAGCGTTGTATAGAAGAGAAGAAGCCGAGCAAATGGAACAACGTATCAATGAAAATTTTGATGAATGCATTGGAAAGTCAGAGAAACTGATGATTGACATGAATGAAGGTCAAAGAAGAAGGTCGCCAATCTCGAACCATGGAGGAAATAGAGTTTCGCCATCGGTTACGGAAGCGAGGAGGGTGTCGCCACCATATTTTAGAGAAAGAAGAGAAACATCAATTTCATCGAGAAAAGATCACCATGAATATAGACATGAAGAGAGAAGAACTCCACGTGAGTTTGAAGATGAGCCATATCGAGATGAAGAGAGACATAGTAGAAGAGACATGCGGGATCGAAGTGATGTTGATGGACGAGATCGATATAGACATACATTTGATTTTAATGAAGAGGGTATAGAGCTAGCATCCGTTATCAAGATCGAGACCAAGTTCGAAACTCCTATCGGGATGTTGAGGATGACCGAAGATAGGAGTCGGGTATGAAGATGGAAATTCTAGAATTCAAGGCAGGAATGGTTGCATAAGAATTTTTGGATTGGTTGTCTAATGTTGAAGAGATCTTTGATTTCAAGGAGGTTCCCGAGAATCGAAGAGTGAAGTTGGTTGCTACTCGTTTGAGAGGTAGAGCTATGGCGTGGTGGCAGCAAACCAAACTTACACGAGAACGGATGGGGAAGTCAAAGATTGAATCATGGGAGAAGATGAAGAAGTTGATGAGAGCTATGTTCTTGCCATATAATTATCAATCACTCATGTATCAGAGGTTGCAGAATCTGAGGCAAGGAACGAAGACTGTTAATGATTATGCCGATGAATTTTATCAACTGATTGATCGAAATGACATTATGGAGACGGAGGAACAATTGACTGCTAGGTTTGTTGGAGGGTTGACGTAGCAGATTCAAGATATGGTGAATATGTTTGATCCTAGATCTATAGCAGATGCACAACAGAAAGCGTTGGCTTGGGAGAAGCAGGGAAGACGAGGTGGTGGTGTGTTTACAAGTTCCAATATTCTGAACAAAGGTGTTAGTGGGAGTACCAATGTTTCTAAAGCTGTCAATAAACCAGTTGTGAATGAAGTTGCAATGGCGAAGGTCAACAACAACTTCAAGTGTTATAATTGCCAGGAAGTGGGTCACAAGAGTAATGAATGTCCGAGGCCAAAGAAACGAACTATGATTGCTGAAGTTGAAGGTGAGGATGTTGGTGAAGGTTATTCTAGTCCAATTGAGAAGGATGAACAGGATATTGCTTCAGGAGATGTAGGATGTAATCTAATGATGAGGAGGTCTTGCTTAACACTGAAGCAGGAAGAAGGAGCTAGTTGGTTGAGGAGTAATATCTTTCAGTCGACATGCACTATATTGGGAAAGGTTTGTAAATTTGTGATTGACGCAGGAAGTTGTGACAATATTCTTTCTACGGAAGCTGTGAGAAAGTTGAAGTTGAAAACGGAGAAACATCCTAATCCTTACAAGTTAGCATGGCTGAGAAAAGGAGGAGAAGTAAAGGTGAACAGACGATTACATGTTCCATTTTCTATTGGAAAGAAATATAAAGACGAGATCTGGTGTGATGTAGTTGAGATGGATGTTTGTCATTTGCTTTTGGGAAGACCATGGAAGTATGATCGAGCAGTGCAACATGACGGTCGAACCAATAGTTACAGTTTTATGTTTGAAGGCGTTAAGATTATTTTAGTTCCAAAGAAGAGGCAGCAGGAAGAGAGCAAGTCAGAAGAGATTGAGGAGCTTAAAACTTTGCTGGCTTTGAAGGAATTTGTTGAAGAAGAAGAGGACAGTCCAGAGGTGTTTTTATTGATTGGACATGAAGCTACTGAATCCGTTGAAGTTCCAGAGGAAGTAAAACCGATATTGGGAGAATTCAGTGATGTGTTTCCATAAGAGTTACCAAAGAAGCTACCGCCTTTGAGGGATATTCAACTTTAGATTGATCTTGTGCCAGGGTCAATTTTACCTCACAGACCACATTACAGGATGAGTCCTAAAGAGCATGAAGAACTGAGAAGATAGGTGGAGGAGTTGTTAGAACAGGGGCGTGTTCAGGAAAGCTTGAGTCCTTGTGCAGTGCCAGCTTTATTGGTGCCGAAGAAGGATGGTTCGTGGAGGATGTGTACGGACAGTCGGGCTTTAAACAAGATCACTGTGAGATACAGATTTCCTACGCCGAGGTTCGATGATTTGATTGATCAGTTGAGTGGGGCTGTTGTGTTTTCGAATATTGACTTGAAGAGTGGATACCATCAGATTCGTATTAGAGCGGGTGATGAGTGGAAGACTTCTTTTAAAACCAGGGAGGGTTTATACAATGGTTGGTTATGCCATTTGGCTTGTCAAACGCTCCTAGTACTTTTATGAGAGTGATGAACCATATTTTCAGACCATTTGTTGGGAAGTTTGTAGTTGTTTACTTTGATGATATTTTGATTTATAGTAGGAGTACGGAAGAGCACATCCAACATTTGCGAGAAGTACTTCTGATTCTACGACAGGAGCTGTTCTATGCAGCAGCAAAGAAGTGCGTATTTATTACGGACAGTGTTTTGTTTTTGGGATATGTTCTGTCGAAGGAAGGCATTCAAGTGGATGAGAGCAAAGTAGAAGCTGTCAGAAGTTGGCCACAACCAAAGACAATTACTGAAGTGAGGAGTTTTCATGGATTAGTATCTTTCTATCGAAGATTCATTCCACACTTTAGCAGTGTGATGGCACCTGTAACCAATTGCATGAGAGGAAAGAAGTTTGCATGGTCAGAGGAAGCGGGGGTTGCTTTTGAGAAGATCAAGACACTATTGACGTCGGCGCTAATTCTAGTTTTACCAGATTTTCATTTGTTGTTTGAATTACATACTGACGCATCGAAAGTTGGGATTGGTGGAGTTTTGAGTCAGAAAGGGAGACCAGTTGCTTATTGCAGTGAGAAGTTGTCTAGAGCTAAGTTGAGATATAGCACTTATGATGTTGAATTTTACGCAATTGTTCAAGCTGTGAAGCACTAGAGACATTATCCGTTTCAGAAGGAATTTGTGTTATATACTGACCATGAGGCGTTGAAACATCTACAAGGTCAGGACAAGATTTCAGCGAGACATGCATCATGGATTGCGTATCTACAACAGTTTACTTTCATCGTGAAGCACAAATCAGGGGTGTCGAATCGCGTGGCTGATGCTTTGAGCAGGAGGAATCACTTGTTGACAACGTTGAAAGTTGAAGTAACAGGATTTGAACTATTGCCTGAGTTGGTTGAAGAGGATCCTTACTTTGCAAAATTTGTTGAGAAAGTTAAGGATGGGAGTACTGATGAATTTGTGTTGGTTGATGGATTCTTGTTCAAGGGGAATTGATTATGCACACCAAATTGCAGGTTGAGAATGAAAATTGTTAAAGAGTTGCATGAAGAAGGACATGTTGGACGGGATCGCACATTGCAGTTGATTTTTCAGTCTTACTATTGGCCATCGATGAGGCGGGAAGTTGAAAAGTTTGTGCGTAGATGTCATGTTTGTCATGTTTCGAAAGGAACAACTACAAATGCGGGGTTGTATATGCCTTTACCTGTTCCTATAAAACCGTGGGTTGATATTAGCATGGATTTCATATTGGGTTTGCCAAGGACATAACGGGGAAATGGCTCGATATATGTTGTGGTGGATCGGTTTTCAAAAATGGCACATTTTATTGCTTGTAAGAAGACGGCGGATGCTGTTCATGTTGCTCAGTTATATTTCAAAGAGATCTATCGACTTCATGGGTTGCCAGAGTCTATTGTTTCGGATAGAGATACTCGCTTTTTGAGTCATTTTTGGCTAAGTTTGTGGAAGATGGTCGGAACGAAGCTGAATTTTAGTAGCGCCTACCATCCGCAAACTGATGGACAAACGAAGGTGGTTAACAGATCGTTGGGAAACTTATTAAGATGTCTTGTGAAGGACAATTTGAAGAGCTGGGATTCGAAATTGTGTCAAGCAGAGTTTGCTCACAACCATGCGGTTAATCGAAGCACAGGATTCAGTCAATTTCAGGGTGTTTGTTCGACAATTCCAAAGGGACCGTTGGATCTAACAACAGTGCCATATCAGAAGGGAGTTGTTAAGCGAGCTAGTGACTTCGTTAATGAGTTACAGGAGTGCCACCGAACTGTTCATGAACGATTGCTTGCGTCTAATGAAAAGTATAAACAACTGGCGGATAAGAAGCAGAGAAGTGTGAATCTCGAGGAAGGTGATTTGGTTTACGCAGTGTTGACAAAAGATCGTTTTCCGATGGGAACGTACAATAAATTGAAGGCGCGGAAAATTGGTCCAGTTGAAATTTTGAAGAAAATCAATGAGAATGCGTATCGATTGAAGTTACCAGATAATGTTCATACTTCTGATGTTTTTAACGTCAAATACTTAATTCCGTATCATGGATGTGAACTTGTGGTGGAAGAAGATAGTGAAAATTCAAGGTCGAATTTCTGTCAACCAGGGGAGGATGATGTAGCGCAAGCTAACATTAATGATGCAGCGCAAGCTAACATGGTTTTAGGTCGCTCGGGAATTTTAGGTCGCTCACGACCTAGTGAAGGCCGTTCACGACCTAACGTGACGATGAGTCGGCCAAGTGACCTAACAAGGCAGAAAGACCAACCTCGCGAGTTACAGGAACCGGGACTGCATGTCTTAGGTCGGCTACGACCTAGTGGGGATTCGCGACCTAGCGAAGAACGCTCACGAGTCAACTTGATGGGTTGCTCAGGTGATAGGTCGTGAGGTTGATAGGTCGAAGGTGATAGGTCGTGTGAAGAAGATTGTAAAGAATTCCTGATTGCCGCTTCTTTAGGTCGCGAACGACCTAACTCATAAGTCGCGTGAAGCATCCCTGTTGCTGATAGGTCGCGTGTGTGTAGGTCATTGATTGATAAGTCGTCAATGTTGTAAATATGTGTGTGTTGTAACATTTTTTCTTATGCCTTTGAGTCATAGGTCGTTGAGTCGTAGGTCGCAGCCTTGTTTAGGTCGTTAAGTCGTATGTTGTGTATGTTGTTAGGTCGCGTGCGACCTGGGTCATGTTAAGTCGTGTTATTTTTAAGCTGTAGGTCGCGTGGCGACTTATGTTGAGTCGCTCGATGATAGGTCGCTGCCGACCTATGCTAAGTCGTGTATGCGAGTCTTGTACATATTGTAAGCCTATAAATAGGCATGGTGTGGGTCATTTTGTAACTCGGTTGTTATTGAATAAAATTCTTGTTTGTTAGCTTTGTGCTTTCATTAAATCGGTAGTTGAGTGTGATCTCCTATCTCCATCTACGTTATTCGAGTGCGCTCGAATCAAGGTTCGTTGAAGCCAATTCGCGGAAACAAGTGTGCTTGATCAACGCTCGAAGAATTGTAGATCTCTTTCCACGGTATCGTGCGCGATCAATGTGTCAGAGATAGCTAGAATTCGGTATCTTCGGATCGACGAATTTGGGCCTTTCATTATTTCTCAATCCACCGATTGCTACTTTCACAGTTTCAATTGTTTTTCGAATATCCACTGCGTCACATACTAGACAGTTATAAATACCTATCTAGTTATTACAACTCAATAGATAATACAGAAACACTCAGAGATACCAACACAGCGGAAAACTATATATCTACATGCAGAAGCCTCCTGCTCCATTGCTCCTCCACAATTCGTCAAAGCTAACCTGAATCACTTGGCTACTCGTAAAAATTTGAGTACCCAAGAGTTAAAGAAAAACATAAATAACTCCGGGTCAGACATGGGTCTAGTGTGAGTAAGAGGTTAAAGTTGCTTAACTTTGAAAAACCTTTGGAAAGAAAGGTATCACGCAAGACTTCCCACACATAAACATGGAAAAGTTTTTACCTTACGCTAACCAAAACATTTGATAGGAAGTCCAGTGATATTATAATTTTTCTAGGGTTTTCAAGTAAATATGAAATAGCCGAAATTGTTACATTTATTAAATTCCAGCTACTAGGCACAAAAGTGGGCAATACAATCAAAACCGTTGCCACTTATTGGATTTTGGATTCCATCAATGGCTGGGCTACTGGAGTACTGCTCGTCACAGTACGTGGCCTAGATCACCATACCGAGGAGTACGCCCGCTCCCCTACAACACAAAGCCAGAACCATTCCTTACCGAACAGTTACGAACAAGACCACCCCGCTGTTGTGATCGGCAACCGCACCACTAAGCCGAAATAAAGGGACATCTAGACAGGGGTAAATCTCACTCTCAAGTGGGGGCTACCCACGAAGCTTTGCTGCATCTCCCCTGTTTTATCCATTCACGGTCTATGAGGTTTGAAGCTACGATTACCTTTATAGGACATATCACTTAGAATGCTCATCGTCAACCTGACGAAGTTCTGAAAGCATTCAATCCCACTACAACAAAAGTTAGTTTAGACAGCATTCGTTCTCAGCGTTTAAATGTTGAAAGCTGTAGAAATGTCTTCGTAGTATTTTTTTTAGGGTTTAACGCTGACAAAAAAATTTTGGTTTTCCGCCTTAACGCGCTCTTCATTTCCCTCTTTTCCAATATATTCGCACGGTATGCCTTTCCCTCTTTCTCAATTTCAATTTCCCCCAAAGTCATTTTGATTTCAATCCATCATTCCCCAACGTCGATTTCCCTATCGCTAGCTATACTCAGTGGTTTCCCTTTCCTCTTCGATTTCCTTACCAGCTGTTACACTGAACTTGGCAGTGATTTCCCTACCTGCGGTTGCCCAACAGCGGTGGAAAATAGAAAATTTGGTGAGAATTTTTTTACCCTATTTTTTAGTTCGATTTCAAATGATTGCTTATTAATTATCAGATCTCTGGTAGCCACGGGTAAAATGTTTCTATTTTTTTGTTGCATAGGAATCGATGATACCCATGTTTTGGGTTTGTAATGTAGTATTAAACCGATATTTTTTCATTGTTTTCATTATTTATGATGTTTTGGTAGTTTTGAATAGCATATATCTTCATATCTCCATCCCAATAATTATATAGGAATACAAAGATGATAGCTTAAGATAAAACTCATGTGATAACTCCTACTACTAGCCACTGGTATTATTCGTGGTATGGCTAAAGTTAAATAGGTTGCTGGACACAAATCTGGCAAAGAAGATATTTGTTTTGCACTGTCTACACAAATCTGGCAAAGAAGATTTAGTCTATATTTTTATTATCTGTTGTTAATATAGGCACTTTTTTGTGAGGAGTTGTTTATATGATACAAACTTACGCACACACTGCATATGCATAGGATGCTAACTCAATAAAATTCCATATCCCATACATATATGCTACATATAAAAAACCATAAAACAAGAAGCCTTCCAGTTTATACTCCTGTTGTATTTGTTACAGGCTATTTTCATAAACAGTTATTTATACGTGACTACAGATATACATTTTTATATATTTATATCTATCTCTGTGAGTATGTATTACTAATTCGCAAATAGTTCCAGACATACAGCTGTGATATATGATTTTGTATTTACAATCAATATTAGTTTTGGCTGCACTACTTAGTCTACCTTCCTAATTTTAGTTTAAAGAGGTGATATTATGAATAATATTGGTATATATTAATTTACAAACTACTTGCTTCTTCACTCTGCCGTGTTATACTATAAAATACAACAGACTATGATTAATTAAGTTTTCAAAAGTTTACCGATTCTTTTCTACGAGTTTCTGGTAGACCACATTTGATCATACTCTTTTTACAGTCTTTAATAATAACATACTGTCCCTGGAAACATTGTTTTACTACATACAACTTCTATAAAAGACATGCGATATTTTTTAGCTGTCCCTGTAATAACATGTTGTCCCAGTCATTCACGTGGAATACATTGCATGTTATAAGAGGTGGTTTGATGCAGAATGATATGTAGCAAGTGAGGATGTCAAGGGGTTGTTGAATGATGTAGGTGGGTTGTTGATCAGGTTGAGGGAGTAATAGATGTGGTAATGGCAAGTCAGTGGAGTAGAGGAGAAAGAGATGGATGTGGGAAAATTGCTTGCAGGCAGAGGCAGTTGATATGGTAGGGAACTGGTGTTGTGAGAATGGTGATGTAACTGTTATGATGATGGAGAGATTTGGTTATGGTGACAGTCTTGTATGAGGATGATGTTTGTACTGTGATGTGTTGGATGGTTAAAGTGGTAAATGGGTGATGTTGGAGAGGAAGTAGGGTATGGTTAGTGAGGTGAGTTTGAGTCATTGTGTGCACTGTTTTGATGCACAGAAGTGCACAGAATGTATGTTGGCAATGCAAGTTTGTTGTGATTTAGATGAATGAGGGTAGCAGTTGTGTGGTATGACAGGGTGATGAAGTTATGACTGTTGTTAGGTGATAACAGTGGAATGTTTGGAGTTTAAAGAGGTAATGACAGGCAGTAAGGAATTTATATTGGGAGGTGGCAGAGGGTAGCTGCTATATGAGCCAGCAGAGATAGTGCGCTGTGATGGTGCATTGGTGTGCAGGGGCAAGAGTAAGGATGTGAACAGAAATGTGCACAGTTTATGTTTTTTTGTAACAAAAAGAAATTTGTAAAACCAAGATAGAAATTGTAAATGTAAGCCATTAGACTATGAGAGGATGGCTGAAGGTGCAAGGGCAAACATTCCAAGCAAGTGAATTGCCTGATGTAAATGGAAGCAAATGATCGGACTCTTTACTGACATCAAGTATCAGGAACCAAATTTATTGTTAATGGCGCAAGCCAAGTATCAGGAGAGGGGTAATGCATAGACATTACTCCGGTGCTACAAAATAGCGCCGTCGTAATGGCAAATTTTTTGGAAACAGTTTGGCTTACAGAATTAATAGCAGTATTAATGGACCAATGGATCGGTATGATTGCAAATCTTTGAAATAAAACTTCCTAGATTCTACAGGTAACTAAATTCACTTGAAAACAGTAGCAATATATGTTCCAATACCAGTGAATATGGTTTCCTTTTTATTAAAAAGTTATAAGTTACGTTAATTATTGAATTGTTTTCATTTTAGTTTACTGTTTACTATGTATGAAGTGGAAATTTTTTGTTTGCTCCTCCGACTGCTAAACATTTTGTATCGAACCATCAACTGATGAATTTGCTACTGGTTCCCGTATTTTTAATGTACTTGGTCAAAATAATGCCCATCAAGATAAATATGGTGCGTTACTTAAAAATACGAATAACACCATCATGGAAGCAGACACTTATAATCAAAGCATACATCTAAACCAAACCAACCCTAATATACAATGGTTTGTTTTTTATTTATTTTTCAATTTCTTTGTGTTACGAGAAGGCAAAGTGTTCATATTATGAACGCGCATAATACAGCCCTCTTTGTAGCATTGCTTGTCAGGGAACCTAATTCTTACTCATATTAAACCTTCAGTTTGCAAGTATGCCAAATTGATGACCTGATGTTAGATGAATAGATTAGTTGATTAATGTAGGTCTCAAGAAGAAACTCGTAATGAGTATAAAGTCACAAGTTAAATGTTGGAATTCTAACTACCAATTTCCATTAATTATTTGCATGTTGTCTCTTCCTATTTTTTGTTTTGATTTGGCCAAGGGCTTGAGTTGGATTAATGTTTCAAATTTTGGCAGTTCTGATGTCCACTAGTCCGTTTGATTCATTATTGATTTATTCGTCATGTGAAGGTGCTACCTAAGCACAACACGTGTCTCGTTCCTTTTCTTAACCTGAGAAACATGGAATGCATGGTGTATTATAGCATAATTAACTAGCAGTCACATATAAGCCATAATGCCAAATTTCTCTAATTAGTTTATTTTTAGTCAACAATTAATTTAGATCTGATTGATTTATTTTTAGTCAATAGTTAATTTAGTATTTGCTTAGTTGCAGATGTATGTATGTTTACTGGTTATGTTAACACAGGTTCTTAATGCTACTTTAGATAATTATAAAAAAGCATTTTCAATGTTGCTGTTTTGTTTAAGCTCGTCAATTTAGTGAAGTATGTGGCAATTGATCAATTGAGATGTCTCTGCCTTAATTTTGTCTTCTTTTTCGTTGTTATTATGTTCTAAAAGGCGTGCATTATATTTTTAATGTTCTCATTTTATTTTTTAATGCTTATATATGTTTTAATAAAAATATATTAACATAATAACCAGATCATAAATGCTACAAATAATGATTAAATAGTTTGAATTTGTATCCATTTAATATTCTTTCAATTATTTTGCTCTTTTAAAGATATTTATATTCCATGTAAAATAATGGAGGAACCTATTATCGAACAGGAGTCAATATCCTTCATAAATGCATCATTATGTAAAGAGGCTAAACAAAAAAACACAATCCAATAATAAAGGTGACTTTTTCTTAACTATAATTATATTTTAAATACTTATTGTATTTTTCTGTGCATCAAACGTGCAGCTATCACGCATAATTTGATTTGAATGCATTATCGACTAACAGTGATGTGGAATTATTTCAAGGTTGTAGTACTCATATCGATATCCTCAACAAAAGCTTCATTGTTTAAAGTTGTTCAATCATAAGAAAAAGATCAAGGTAATTGCTTCAATAATGTTTATTATAAATATTCCATGCATTGAGTAATGAGTATAAAGGCCCAGAAACTCTTCTAGCATTCATTACTTGTTTAAATAGTCTAATTTCCAATTACTATTTTGAATTTTAGATACTTGATTGCTTCCATATTATATATGATGGAGAAAGACTGGTTGCGTCTACACAGGTAATCATATACAAGTAAATTTACACATAACTTTAGACTTAACATGTTTTGAAAATGAAAGCTAACATTCTTGTTGCTTTCAATTTTAAACATAGAACCAGTAAAGAGTATGGAAAAGGAGCTCAAAATTTTGTACGTGTTGCGAAGAAAAAGTTAGGGGATGTAGAGAAAATTTTGTGTCCTTGTTTAGATTGTCGAAATCTTAGTCATCATTATGGTGAAACCGTCATTGAGCATTTAATTATAAAGGGAATGGATCCTAAGTACAAAGATGGTAGGTGGTATAATCATGGCGAGCAAGTAGATGTTGAAAATAATAATAAAAAGAGTGAGGCGTACGACTTACTCAAAGCAATTCACTATGAAGATGAAGACTACTTTAATCATAATTTTTTTGATGATGATAAAGATATGGATGATGCACAGAGACGACACGATGATTTACTTAAGAACTTGGAAGATGCAGAAACCCCATTATATCCTGGTTGCATAGATCATACAAAGTTATCTGCCATCACTATTTTGTATAACCTTAAATGCGAAACTGGATTATCCGATTCTGGTTTTGATAAGCTTCTTAATGTGCAACAACTGTTTTTGCCAAAGAATAATGTACTTCCTAAGACTTTATATGAAGTAAAGAAATTCCTCAAACTATTTGATATGGGGTTTGAAAAGATTCATGCATGTGAGAATGATTGTTGTCTTTTTCGTAAAGAGTATAAAAATTTGAATGACTGTCCGAAATGTGGTTCCTCAAGATGGAAAATGAATCAGGATACAAATGAGATTATGCAGGGTATCCCGGTTAAGGTGTTGAGATATTTTCCAATAATTCCAAGATTCAGAAGAATGTTCAGATCTGAAAAGATGGCAGAAGCATTAAGGTGGCATTTCAATAATAAAAGCAGTGATGGAAAGATGCGACATCCCGTAGATTCTGTAACATGGAGCACAATTGATGAAAATTGGGAATCATTTTCAGCCGATCCACGTAGTCTCAGACTTGGTCTTGCTACAGATGGGTTTAATCCATTTTCCATGTTGAGTTCCAAATATAGTTGTTGGCCAGTAATGCTTGTGACATATAATTTGTCGCCTATGTTGTGCATGAAGAAGGAAAATATTATGCTAACACTTCTAATTCCAGGTCCAAAGCAACCGGGGAATGATATTGATGTATATATGGCGCCATTAGTAGAGGATTTGCATTACTTGTGGAGTAGTGGAGTTGAGACGTACGATGCATTTAGTAAGACACTTTTTAATATGAGAGCTATTTTATTATGGACGATAAATGATTTTCCAGCTTATGGTAATCTTGCTGGATGTTGTGTAAAGGGTAAAAAGGCTTGTCCATTATGTGGTGTCAATACTCATCGTCGATGGTTGAAATATAGTCGAAAGAATGTTTATATGGGTCATAGAAGATTTTTGTCTATTTCACATCCGTTGAGGAAAAAAAAAGCTTGGTTTGATAACACTGTAGCATGGCCAGCCGATAAAGTTGTTATACACAAAAATGAGGACTCCAGAAAACAAAACAATGTAAGTTTAACACTAATTAGCATTTTTTTTAATATGTAGGGCCATCGTAGATAATAATCTCTATCCATAAATTTAGCATTTTATGGTAGTATGGTAGTATGGTTTAGCATTTTTTTGTATATTTCTATTGCTACAACGCTTTAAAGATGTGTTACTGAAATTTGTGCAATGTTTTTGTATATTTCTATGTTCAACTTAAACAAATGTATTTTTTTAATAGAGTAAAACTAATAGCATGGAAACCAATTGCAAGCTGTATGATTGGGGTGGGAGCAAAGAACTGGTTGCTGAAGGACGAGTGTACTCGAGTGATCCAAATCAGATAATTAATGGTATTCCTCTCGGACCAGATGCCAAGATAGTTTGGGTGGACAATCCGAAAAAAGAAGATGCATTTTTGTGGAGGCCTATAGTTGGCATGACATGTATTGGAGAAGCTATTGGTAAGAAAATAGCATGGCCAGAATCAACAGTGGTTGTTGAAACGGTTAACGCTAGCACATGTCCTGTTCCTATGATCAATGCTCCAACATCTCTTACGGTAACATGTTCATATTGCTAATATTCCTCTCAAAGAATTGTTGATATCGTATTATCATTTTTTTTGTTATGTGATAGAGTGCAAATTTTTCTGCAAATACCAAATGCAAGTTGATTGATTTAGAGGGTACGGGAAAAATAGTAGCAGAAGGAACCGTGTCTTCAACAGATCCAACTGCTTTGGTACATTCTGTTCCACTGGGACCAAATGCGATAAGAGTTTGGGTGGATGTTGTAAAAGTCCCAAATGCACCCATATGGCGGCCTACATCCTTCATGGAATGCTTATCAGATGCTATTGGCTCGACTGTAGCATGGCCTGTCGCGAATGTTAGAATTGGCTCAACTTCCATGTAAGTTTCACATCTTGTTTATATGCAATAGACAAGATAAAAAACTACTATAGTTTCATATCCTTTAAGTTTAACATGTAAGTTTCACATCTTGTTTATAAGAGTTTGGTGACTGTTTGGTGACTGTTGATGACTGTTTGAGTCCCTTGTTTCTTAAATCAACGGTTTCTTCAAATCTATTGACTTCAGAGCAGTTTGGTGACTGTTGGTGAAGGAACTGTTGTATGATGACGTTAGTGGCAGCTTTATAGTTGTAGATGGATGAAGGAAGGATGGTGGTAGATGAGTGGTTGTTGTTCAAGGTTGATGTTGTTCAGGGGTGATGTTGTGAATGGTGGAGATAACTATATTTGATGACTGTTGGTGTTACTGGTGGAGAAGGAGTGTGCATAGAAACTGGATGTTGTAACAGGTTGATGGATGTTTATTGTATGTGAAGTGTTGGTTTTTTGTACGGAAATATTTGTATGTTTGTGAAGGTTTTTGTAATATGAGTGCTGTAAGTTCTCAGGTAGTAGATGACGTGATGGTGCAGTGGAAGGTGGTCAGGTGTAAATGGTAAAGGGGATGTATTGGTAGGTTGTTCAAAGTTTGTGTGATTGAACTGGGTTGAAGTTGCTTGCAACAGTAACAGTTTTATGCATAGGGATTTAGAACAGGTTGTTTGTTTGATGACAGAGGGGCAAGGGAAGAACTGCAATGTTGCTGTAGTTGGTTGGTTGTTGGAGTTCAGGTAGTTGTTGATGTAATAGTGGTTGAAGTTGAACAGTTGAGGTATGTGCAGGGGATATGCGGTGGTGAATGATGAAGCAGTTGCAGTGTAGGTGATGAAGTTGTGTTGTTTGGGTATGTTAACAGAGGTGAGTAAGGGAAATGAAGCAATGAGGCAAACCCAAACCCGGCCCAACAATTAGTTTAGCAAACCCAAACCATTCTTCTTCTTTCTTTTTTTAATCTTGTTTATTAAGCAATGAAATCTTGTTTCAATTGCAGTGGTTGTGGGTATTAGAGGTTTGGTATGAAGATGATATAGTATGTTCGGTTTGATCTAGTTCAGTGAAGTCGTAGGCTGTTGTATTGTTTGTGGAAGGTCGAGGTGGAGTGTTGATGGAATAATAGCAGAAGGCGTTTGTTTTGACAGAGGAGGTAGATGCAATGATGGTCAGAGAAGGCTGGTGAGAAGTGCAAAGTGATGTGCAGGTTAAGGGAAAATGTATCAGTGTAGTGGGTTGTTGAAGATTGTATGAATAGCTGTTGATGTTGTGTAGTGTTAATGTCATCTTGTAAATGGCAGAGAAGTGGGAAGTACCTTATGGCTGAAGTGAATGAAGGTGAAGTGTCAAGATAGAGAACTGGATGTGGTAACTATGATGGTCAGTGATAGTCTTGTTGTGTTAAGGAATGTAATAGTGACAATGGCAGAGTTCATATTAACAAACTCTGTCATTTGTTTATTTTAAGTTGGTTGGTTGTTGATTTAAAGGTTGTTGTTGGAGTTCATATTAATAAATAAGTTGCATTTCTACTTTTTTTTAGTATATATTGCTTAAATTTGTGTAGTTTTCACCATACGTTTACATCTTTATTGCCTTGTAGCTTTGTTTGTATGCTTATTATTCCTATTAACTCTAACTTTTCCTTTTATTGCTACTGTGCAGGGTAGAGACATGAGCAGGAGATTCTCTTTGCCAGTTTTGGAATGTTTGTTCTTCTTTATCCAATCTATTCTCTCACATATAAATATGAATATCTAGAGGAGGAGCATATCTGCAAATATATTTGTTGTTATGTTAATTATGCAGAATAGAAAGCACGTTGTATTTAGAATGAAATTTCTGTTAGTGGTGGTTATGATTATTATCTGGGAAGACGAGTCTTGAAACAGTCAATCCAAAATATAGCATGATTAATTGTCATTTTGCTTTTGCTGTATATCTTAATTAATTGTTCATGTTTTCATGCTAATTTGATAAACTTATATTAATTCTCCGTATATTCAAGAATTGACTGTAGATGAAAATGGGAAAAAGGGAAAAAAAATAAAAGGGAAGACAGCGGTTGGTTAATGCTGTCAATGAAGAAACAACAGCGTTTATTTTGTGCTGTAATTATCTTGAAATTGTCAATAACAGCGTTTTTTACATGCTGTCGAAATAGTTGATGATTCAATCACAGCGTTTTTAACATGCTGTCGAAATTGTTGATGATTCAATAACAGCGTTTAGAAAAAGCTGTTGTAAACAGTCAAAGTAGAATTTGAACATCTTCGACAACTAAATTATAAACGCTGTTGAAACATAATACAGCACGTCTGAAACGCTGTAAAAAATATTATTGACAGCTCCTAATAAACGCTGTCACAGAGATGTTTCAACAGCGTTTATATAAACGCTGTTGTAAGTTATGTATATACGACAGCATGTCGTTATACAGCGTTTCTAATAACGCTGTTGTATCATATTACAGCGTTTATCAAACGCTGTTAAAAGCCTTTTGTGGTGTAGTGTCCATACATGTTCATTCCGGGTTCGAACGAAACCGAAGGCATTATCTCGTTACACTCATTTTGGAATCACCCTCATAGTTAATGACGATAACCCTTGCACTCTGAATCTTCATCTTTACTTCAGATTCACGTCCTAATGTTAATTTGGATCGATGTGGTTTTCGGATATCCAAATATGGAAACCCGATACCGGTCTCATCGAAATCCAAAACGTGTCTTTTAAGGCCAAGTTGTTTTAGAGTTTAGAACAATTCAATTCATTATCTATATACACACAAATAGATAATTCACAACACAATAGATAGTCAACGTTATCATTACCAACAGATAATTCATAACATAATCAGATAATCTATGTTATCATCCAAATGCAACCAATGCATCTATATCATACAACATTACTTACCTCATTGCTGAGATTACAAACCATAAATGGCAACCAATACCAATCATCAACATAAGCACTGACCTAATGATCACACTTTCTATAATTAATTTAAAATGAATTAAATTAATTACCTTATCTTTAATGAATTTAAAATTAATTAATTAATTACTTCATCATTAAAATCCTGCTTATCTTAATCATCAATTTATTACAAATCAATTAATAAATCATCATCTCATTACTCATCTTAATCAATCATTCCAGAATAACAATTCTCTAATTACAATAAGTATTTAGCTTATAAATAAATTACACAAGTTAATTATACTTAATAATTAACCTTTAATTGCTTAATCAATCAATTAACTAAAGTTAATGATAATAATCCTTTAGTAACTAATTACTTCATTTATTGATTATTTCTTATTTAATCAATTCTAAATTACATCATTATTTAAATTAATTAATTAATTATAATTACCATTTAATTAATCTCTCTATTTAAAATTACATTAAGTAATTAATCTGAAATTAAAGACATATGTATATTAATCACCCTTAATTAATAAGATCCAGTAATTAACTACCCTTAATTACTCATTCCATAAATTAATTACTCTTAATTAATTATCTCAATTAATCCTCTGATTAATTTCAAAGTAATTTAAGTCCAAATTACTTCCATCTTTTAACATCTTTAATTACATTCAGTAATTATTAATTAATTACTTCCTTAAGTAATTACAAACCCATTAATTACATAAAGTAATCATCAAATCATTAAATGTTTAAATTAATTAAACTTAATTAATTAATATAAACTAATCACATTAAACTAATTAATTACATTAAGTAATTAACTCATTAATTACTTCCATAAAGTAATTAACCTTAAACAATTTCAAAATTGATTATTATTAATTAGTTAATATAATTAGTTATTAAAATTAATCACATTAATTAATTGTTAAATAATCTTAAGTTAATTTTCTTCATTAACATTCCTTAATTACTTAATTAAGAAATTACTTATTTTAATTATTATTAATTACAAATTAATTAATATTTAATTACAACTTAATTAATCTCAAGTTATAAATTAATTTAGTGTTAATTACAATCTTAATTAATCATGAATCACTTGATTAATAAATCTTAATCATTAATTAGAATTTAATTAAAAATCCTTAATTATAGATTAATTAACCTTAATTAATTAATCTCAAATCTAATTAATAATTAAAAATTCTTAATTATTTAATTTACCATTCCATATTATTAATTAATTAAATAATTAATTATTCATCTTAAATTAACTTAATTATTTAGTTAATTCAATTCATCAAATTTCGTTTATCCTTTAGATAACATTTCTTACTTAATTAAGTGTTTAAAAACAATTTTTTTTTAAATTTACTTTAAATATTATTTAAACTTCAATTTAAAATTTAAGATTTTAAAATGAATACAAATTTTAAACTCAAACAAGATTTTAAAAAACAATTAAAACCTTTATTTCATATGTTAAAGGAAACATACACTTTATAAAATAAGTTTAAAAGAATTTAAATATCAATCCAATTATATTCAAATCAATTTTAAAACATTCCTAAACATTCCAAATTATTTTAAAACAAATTCAATTTAAAATTTTCCTTTTTTATTTCAAAATTGAAATACAGTTCGAATCTTTTATTACAGATTTAAACTTAAATCTTTAAAAACTTATTTACATATTAAACTCCATTTCAAATCATTTAACCTTTCGAAAGTAATTAACAACTCAAATTTAAACTTATTTTATTTTAAACACTGAAGTTTAAAATTTAAGTCCAGATTTAAAACCCAGATTTAAATTCCTAATTTAAAATTTAAACTTCCAATTCGGATTCAAACATACATATGCTTTTAAACCTATTAGTTTTAAAATCAAATTTAAATTTTAAAAACATAAATGATATTTAAATCACAGACAATCTAATTTGAACCATATTCAAATTTCAGATTTTAAAAACCCAGTTTAAATTCCACTTGCAATTTAAACTTTACCTTTAAATTTAGAAACAGAAAACAGTTTCTGTTTTTATTTAAAAACCAAACTTAAATATTTCTAAATTTAAATTATTTCTAAAAACCAGAATCAAACTTATTTGAATTCATATTTAAATTCAGGT
Source organism: Allium cepa (assembly GCA_030765085.1). NCBI lineage: Eukaryota > Viridiplantae > Streptophyta > Magnoliopsida > Asparagales > Amaryllidaceae > Allium > Allium cepa. The sequence continues at coordinate 861,411,710 of CM060939.1, read as the reverse complement.
TTTAAAAACCTAAGTTCAAATTTAAGTTTAAATTTTAAACTTTAACTTTTAAAATAAAAAAACTGTAAACAAATTTTCCTGATTATGCTTAAGACCGAATTTTAAAATTTAAATTATTTCAAAACCTATGATTTAAGATGATTCGAATTCAAAATTTAAATTCAATTTTTAAATCTTAGTTTAAATTTTGGTTTGCATCTAAACCTTTGCTTTTAATTTAAAAAAAAACTGGAAACAGGTTCTGTTGTCACTGTAAAACCTGTAAAAAAGCAAAATGCACGAGCAACCCCTACAAAAACTTCGAGTCAAAAACAACATTGCTTCGAGTTACTCCTCAAATTACCCAAGACCATCTCGAGCAACCAAAACCAGAAACCACCAACATGTTCACCTATCACCGTGCACATGTACATCAACTCCGGCCATCACTAACCACCACCGCGACCTTCCCTAAGTCACCGTACATCCTCTCAGACCAACCTAAACATCAATCGATCGACATACACACTAATTCAAGATTTCGACCCAATTTCCAAACCTAGAAACAGTTAGTACCCAAAACCACCAACCTGTTATCACCTCCCCTTAACTCCACTGGCCACCGTAGACTCTGCGATTCCGGTGATAACTTCGACATCCCATCCCCTTCCAGAAACCAAAACCCCTAGCCACTCGATCAATTAAAGATGTCGTGGTATTCAATTTTCTAAAACCCAGTAAAACTAGGGTTCACAACCTTAAATCCCAAATTACAACATCAAAAATGAATTTCAATTCAAACTAATAATTTTCACAACATCCCAGTAATCTCCACCCTCTCCAGAAGAAATGCCAACACATACAACCCCAAAGATCATCATAACTTCCCCACTTTCCATTTCCAGTGCATATATAAACTACACTTCAAATTCTCTTTTAAAAATTGAGAATTTGATCTTAAAATCATGTTTTAGTATAGGGTTTTAATTTATATTACTGTTTTGTTGAATCTTCATACTTGAATTTTTCATAAATTCAATCCATCCTATCTTCTTTCCTGTTTTTCAGTACATTTCTTTTTAATTTTAACTTAAATAAAATTCTAAGTCTTAATCTTTTAAGTCAACAAAGATATCTTGCTTAAATCCTTCATTCAAACAGAAACTAGTTAAAGAAATAAGGATTTTAATTAAAACTTGTACCAGGAAAAAAACCAGAACATAGCTAATTTTTAACAGCATGCATATAAATACAATCACACATCAGACAGTAAATATAGAACATATGAAACATTTATTTATTTTAGTATACTAGCATGCAACAAATTTTTAACCTTTAATAAAAATAAATTTTAGAAAAGTTACTCACCTGTTTAAATACTGATGAGCATAGCATAACTTCAGGCATCTGAATTTTCTTTTTTTTTACTTTCTTTTGAATCCTGCTTGAACTTCTTTTTACAAACTTGTTTCCTAACTACAGATTTTTACATGCAGGCTTCTTGATTTTTTTGTTGCATGCGGGTAAACTTCTTAGATTGTTTTGAAAAAAAATGCAGGCTTTTCTTGATTACAGGTAGCTTTCCCTTTCCAGATTCTAATTACCCAGATTTTGAATGAAATGCAGATGCTTGCTTGAATGTAATGCAGATTTGGTTTTGGAATAGGGTAATGCAGATTTTTAGGATGAAAATTTTAATCAAGATTTGCTTTGCCGATTGAATATGATTTGAGGATTGTAAATTTGTTAACAGGGAATTGAATATAATTTTTTTTTAAGGTGGAATGTCTCAGCTGAAAACAATTTCTTTGAGTATGAAATGAAAATGAAGAAAGGAAAAATATGAAAGATGCAAGTTTTTAAATAACCATGCTTATGATTTATTTTTTTATATTTTTAAAATCAAAGAAAAATAAAATTAAACATGACACATGGCTTAAATGTTAACACTTGTTAACATTCACATTTAATTACTCAACACATGTTAACTCATGTTTTAATATATTTACACATGTCAATTTAAGTAATTAGTATGTTAATTACGTGTAAATGAAGTCTCAAACCTAATTAATTATTTCTTTAGTACTTAGTTAAATATATGAATTATTTCTAATGCAATGATGATAATAATTTAATATTATCGCTTCCTAACAACCAATCAACCATATATTGTAATAATTTACTGAAAATCATTTCTTTTATATACGAAAATAGTTTTGGGTAAATTATTTCATTTACCTAGTTTTAAAATAATATCGTGCTGAATTGTTCTGTACGAGTGTTTAGAGATTCCTAACGATAGAGTTGTACAGACTATATCGAGCAGAATCCATATACCACTCAACAACCCAATCATCACAATATAAAACAATTTTATATTGGCTAACAAATACGCGCTCATATTTATTATTACACTCAAACTCATTCTAGAGTCCTACTGATTCTACTTTTAATGAGTAGCACCCAACAGAGCCAAGGTTGTCACTTAACCAAATGCTCTGATACCACATGTAAAGTCCTGCAAATCCATACCCTTTTGTGCTGGAAAAATTCCACAACAATCTAGCCCAAAGAGGAACAAACTTACGAATCTTTAGGGTTTAAAGAAGAAGAGGTAGAAGAAGAAACAGAAACAATAACAGAATCTGACTGTCCTGGCTTGCGCCTAACCAATCTTATAAAGAGGACATGTGGGGGTAAGAGTCTCCTGCTCGCCACCAAACAAAAAGCGAGAACCCCCCATCACATTTCACTATGACAAGCAAGTCTTATCCACGAAGCTACGCATTTTCACAAAGCCATGCTTCGATCACAAATGATCAACAAATATCATCCACACACAGCAGCACTCAGCATGCCACACTACCAAATTGGGAATATATCACTGATAACCTTTAACTACATAACCTCTGAGCTCGTACGTCTTAGAGAAGGGTTTTAAGCTAAAAGAATAAATCTCCGCCACAACATATATGTATTTGGAAGAAATCTGCTTTATATCTCAAAGTGTTGTGTCAGACATACAACCATACTAGTCTGTTCCGGGTTCGAACAGAACCGAAGGCACTTCCGAAGAAGTCCTTGCAAATCTAGGTATTCACAATCCCGATCAGATTTCCCATCACTTAGGAAATCTCTATAACGACGCGACTCAGTGCAGAGACAATCGACAGGTTATCCTATCGTTCTCGCAAATACGCGGTCCTCACCACCGGTCTTCAAATGTTATCCATATCGACATATCATTATTCGAAATGAGATATTTGACACAAAGGTCCTCTCCCGGCTAAACCGAATAATGAGCGTAGTATTTAAAAATATATGGATATGGAATTTCAATTAAGTCACCACTTAATATCCAAAACTTTCCTTTCCATGGTTTAAATTACCATTTCAAATTTTTGAAATAGAAGATTTATTTTACAAAGTACACCCAGTTTCACAAAGACTTAATTTATAGCTTTCGAAACAGTTCCTTTTCAAATTGGATTAACTATCCAATCTTTCAATTTAAGAATTATTTCGTAACTCTCGAACCCTTTCCAATTCAAATCTTGTATTTAAAGGATTCACCATTTAAAAATCCTCCTTGATTTCAAAACAAGATTTAGTCGTCCTCACCAAGGTTAATTTATAGTTTTTCTAAACTATTTACAATTTCATTTCGAATTGAAATCTTTCGACACAAATTGGAAATCTTTTCTTTTTACAAAAGCTACAACTATTTGAAACAAATAATTTTCGTTTTGGGAAAACTGATTACAATTTACACAGTTAAAGCCTTCCAAGTATAAAACTTGGGTTTACATTTAAATTTCCAAAGCCATATTTTTTTTAATGGTTAAAACCCATATAAACACATTTTCACTCGTAAAATCTTTTAGGACATAATTTCCAAATTATTCCTAACTAGGAAAACCATTTCCAATTCAACTTGAACTTCACTTAATACCAATTGGAAATTCATTTCTTATATGAAAGCTTATATCGTTCGAAAATGAATAGTTTTTATTTTGGAAAAATCCGATCTCATTTTTACAAGTTAGAATCTTTGGGTTAATTTAAATTCCCAAAACAACACTTTATAAAATGGTTCAAGTTCATGTAAGCCTATATAATCTTTTTGAAATCATAAGCTTATAGCATAGAATTTATTTTTAATTTTTGTTCAAAATTAAAACAAATTTCAAAGCCAAATTAATTTATTCAAAAATAACTTTTTATTTCAAAATTCCTTTTCAAAAGTTTTTCCACTTTAAATCCGATTTATTTCCGAAGCCATTTGGATTCAAAAATTTAATTTAAAAATTATTTCAAAAACTATGACTTAACCAATTTCCACGTGCAATCCATATTTGTGTGTGTGTGTAGTATAGTCCAGGGGTTCAACACAATAGTGCACAACATCAACCATCACAGATTCAATCATATTAACATTGATAAGCGGTATAACCCATAACGCTTATCTATATACACAGATTCATAGATAAAACAAATTTATCAATGAGGTGTATCACAGAATATAAATAAATTACTATTTGTGTGGAATCCAGTTGGATACCTCCAACCCGTTTCCCTGCATCCACAGACGTTAGCACAACAATTAAATACCAATTCCACTTCGAGGTGAAATATCGCGGTATATGGGATTTAATGTAATAAACTCCGCTATTATGCGGCGCATATGGTCTATTTCAAAGCAAATAATAACAACCATCATCCAAACACGCAATCAACAATTTTAAATTTAACTATTTAAATTAAACAAAACCCTTTGTTTGAGTGAGAAGATCTCGCCTTTGCTTACGCATGAAACCGTTAACAATCCAGACTTGTTTTCTCCATTTTAGACCTTGTATAAATAGTTATACAATTCATTAATATTCAAAATAATTGAATAATATATTTTCCATTTTATAATTTCGTTAATCAATGAATTTTATTTTAAACAAATAAATGTGATTTTCTCTTCTTTGTCTTTTTATTTAAAACTTCGTATATATTTGTAAAAATAATCAATATAGATTCAAAAATCTAATAATTTTTTTTTACATCAACTCTACACATTTTTAAATTCCTATATTTTTGTTCCAAAATCATATATAATTATATTTTCTGTTTATTACACATTTTATAAAATAATTTTTTCCCAAAATCTTACCTTTATAAAATAATTCTCTGTTTCTTGTTTTTTCACTAATGACAACAGCAGTTTATTATACCTTATATACATACATCACTGCCTACTGCAATTTTATTATATAAAAATTTTCTCTGCATATACTTAGAAATCAAAAATCTAATTTACATATATTTTTAATAAATAATCTACAAGTTCCTCACTGTTGACCCTTTTTTCCCTTTTTGTATATGTTATAGTTTTTTCTTTACAGTTATATTTTTTTTATAAAATTAACAATACACATAACAGTAATTAAGCAAGACAAAAGTAGCATAATACCTTCAACAATTCGATCGACTCCACCACTATCCTTAACTCGCCGACCCCATCACATCCCGATGCTCGCCACCTTAGCACTGCACACCGCTACGTCCAGGCTTCCACCACCTCGCTGTTGCTACCCAGGCAAACGCCATCCCAACAACTTCCCATTGCTCGAGATCAAACTATTTGCACCTCCAAATCAACATCGCCGGCTGTAACCGCCACGCTCGCCAGCAACGCGAACTCCAAAGACACCGCATCGCCGAAGTCGAGTTGCACGCCTCGACATAGAAGCGTCGTTCCCCACCTCACCGTGTGCGACTCGAAATCGAGATCGATCGATTCGAACTTCGTATTGATAAGGGAGCGGCCATTAATGTTTTAATTTGGAAGAGGGGTGAATAAATTTTAGTTCGGCCATTTTTATTTCTTCTGAATGAATTTTTTTTTGTTTTTAGAAAGAAGAGGGGATTCAATTGTTTTTAATAGGCTCGGCTATGATTTATAGAAGAAAGGAGAAACACGATAATGTTGGCTTGTACGAGTGGAGACAGCGATTTGAAGGAAAGGCAACTGAATGTTGGGTTGTCGGATAAATATATCCTTTTTAATTTAAATTCAAATTCAAAACGTCCGATAAATGCAACTTAAAAACTTGGCCTCCTAATGAGGCATGCCGCTAGGCGTTTATAATGTTATACATCTATTCCGAACACAATGGAAAAGGTTTCGAGTCCTAATTCGATCATATGGAGAAGCTAACTTTTCGAATCCAGTTATTAAATTAGATATCGATATAAATTCAGCGCGTTAATCAACAGTACGGCCAAAGGATTACTCCAAATGTTACGAAAATTGAAATCCGATAACAATACAATATTACATATCCAATGGAACTGGTTTCGTCGAAATCCGAGACCGTGCCTCGAAAGGCTATTTCTAAATATTGATTTAAACAATATAAATTCTAAACTGAACAAATTATTCCCAAATTCAATTCTGAACCTTCTATTATCTTCAATATTATCAATATGGATTTTCTAAGCCTTTAAAATATTTTTAACAAGCTCAAAACTGAAGATTTAAATTTTCTATCCAACTTTTAATAAATCAAATCCAAAAATTTAATCGCCAAATACATAGTTAATTTTGAAATTCAAGTTAAATCATCACTCAAATATTTAAAATTAATTAAATATTCCATTTCAAATGTTAAAAATTTCCGGATCGTCACATCCTTCTCCCCTTAAAAGAATTTCGTCTCGAAATTTCTGGTTAGGAAGAATGATCCTCAACCCGTTTGATATTTTCCAAATCAAAAAGTTTTTATCAACCTACCAAAACAAATCCTTTTATGCAAGATCCATTATCATTTCAACTAGCTTTCTAACTTCAATTATAATTTCCCAACAACATTGTTTTCTTTAACAATTCAAATATAAATTTGAATTCAAATTTCAAACTTTCAAAATTTTCTAAAATTTTTTCTAACATTCTAAATTTTCGAAAAGTTTCGCCAGCGTCTCCTTGGCGCGGCTAGCTCGGTAAGACTACAAAATGGCACCACAGGCCCTCAAATTCCAAAAGAAAACAAAAGGCCAAGTGGCTAGACAAGAAAATAACCAAATTTCATATAGAAATTTAAATACATACCTTTTTATCGAGCAATTCAATTTTATCTTTGAAATCAAAATCCCAATTCCATTTCCCTGTACACATCTGTATATACTGTTATCCATAATATCCAGTTACAACATTCAAATATCATTTTGCACATTCCTTTACGGAATTCCAATATATACTTCTTATACCATTTTTACTTCACTATTGAACTTATATCCATTATCATTCATTCTTGCATTTTCAAATTTATTTGAATTTAATTCACAATTTCAACTCTATTTGGATTCAATTTATCTTTTAGTCTGAATATTGAATTTTATCTTCTATTTATAGCTGATTCATATTATTACTTTAAATTAGTTTCATTCACTAATTTACTTTAATTTCAAATTTGAAATCGTTTGTCGCTAACAAAACTTTTCAAAAAATTTCTAACTCCTAAAATTTTCGAATTTTTTTGGCAGTCTCCTTTGTACGGAGGAGCTTTCGCAATTTGACAAAAGATATAAATATATATACATCGACCCACCACGTAGGAAAAAAACAAAAACAGTTCATATTTCCTATTTTTATTGCGTAGGCGTACCTTATTTAGCATTTTTAAGCAAGCGGCTTATCTAATTAGCATTTTAGCGCGACCAAATCCAGCCAAACGGCCCTCATGTACTTGTATTTACTCAATTTAAACACATAAGTGACATATATAGGAAATTTATTCACATTTCACTTATTTCCAATAGTAATCAAATAGTTTTCATAAGCAATGGACTCAAAATAATTTCCATAAAACTTGACAACAACCCTTTCACAATTTTTTTCAAGTCGTGCTTTTATCCAATATTTACTTAACTTATTTATTTTCATCAAGTTATTTCAATTCATTACTCAAATTTATTTTTTCCTTGTTAACAATTCCAAACTAAATCCTTGATTTGATTTTCATTTATCAAATCCATTCCATCAACCAATTTAATTAAATTAGTTTTACTCACTTATCCATTTTAAATTTCAACTTTCCATCCTCAATTCATCTCGAATTTATTTTATCAATAACAAGGAAATTTTCAATTTATTTCTACTTACTTGAATTTATCTGCAAATTTAACTCAGATTGAATTTTAATTTAACTAATTCAACTTTCCTATTTCGTGAATTAATTAATTATCATATTAGTTTACTTGGATTCAATCCATTTTATTTTATTTTCCTATGTTTGGATTTTTTTTGTTCAACTTGATCCCAATTAAATCTCATCCCATTTTTCAATCTAATTCATTTACTTACAAATGTTAGCTCATTTGTTCATTCACAAATCGATTCCACACTTACTTTTATTTATCCTTTCCAATTGGAATCTTATTCCAATCAAACTTCAAATATTTTTATGAGTTTTCAACTTATTATTTCATAACTATTTTAAATAAGATCTAGAGTTTTAAACAATTTAAAACATTTGGAAGTAAATTTTATATCCAAAACCCTTTGTATTTCCAAAACAAACCCAACTTTGGCAAACAACTTTCAATTTAAAATCATTTGGTAGCCATTTCTCTCCTGGAACTCGAAAATGAACACCGATGATGTCGCGATCATCACCGGAATTATTTTCCAGTGACCGAAAAGAGTTTAGAACTTTCATCCCTTCAAAACCTTTCTAATATTTGTCCGCGGTTCTATTTCAAATTATGAATCACATTTTCAATTTACAATTCTCATTTGTATATGGATTTTATTTTCCTAACTTTTGGTTTTGATTTCAATTTCTAATGCAATGATGATAATAATTTAATATTATCGCTTCCTAACAACCAATCAACCATATATTGTAATAATTTACTGAAAATCATTTCTTTTATATACGAAAATAGTTTTGGGTAAATTATTTCATTTACCCAGTTTTAAAATAATATCGTGCTGAATTGTTCTGTACGAGTGTTTAGAGATTCCTAACGATAGAGTTGTACAGACTATATCGAGCAGAATCCATATACAACTCAACAACCCAATCATCACAATATAAAACAATTTTATATTGGCTAACAAATACGCGCTCATATTTATTATTACACTCAAACTCATTCTAGAGTCCTACTGATTCTACTTTTAATGAGTAGCACCCAACAGAGCCAAGGTTGTCACTTAACCAAATGCTCTGATACCACATGTAAAGTCCTGCAAATCCATACCCTTTTGTGCTGGAAAAATTCCACAACAATCTAGCCCAAAGAGGAACAAACTTACGAATCTTTAGGGTTTAAAGAAGAAGAGGTAGAAGAAGAAACAGAAACAATAACAGAATCTGACTGTCCCGGCTTGCGCCTAACCAATCTTATAAAGAGGACATGTGGGGGTAAGAGTCTCCTGCTCGCCACCAAATAAAAAGCGAGAACCCCCCATCACATTTCACTATGACAAGCAAGTCTTATCCACGAAGCTACGCATTTTCACAAAGCCATGCTTCGATCACAAATGATCAACAAATATCATCCACACACAGCAGCACTCAGCATGCCACACTACCAAATTGGGAATATATCACTGATAACCTTTAACTACATAACCTCTGAGCTCGTACGTCTTAGAGAAGGGTTTTAAGCTAAAAGAATAAATCTCCGCCACAACATATATGTATTTGGAAGAAATCTGCTTTATATCTCAAAGTGTTGTGTCAGACATACAACCATACTAGTCTGTTCCGGGTTCGAACAGAACCGATGGCACTTCCGAAGAAGTCCTTGCAAATCTAGGTATTCACAATCCCGATCAGATTTCCCATCACTTAGGAAATCTCTATAACGACGCGACTCAGTGCAGAGACAATCGACAGGTTATCCTATCGTTCTCGCAAATACCCGGTCCTCACCACCGGTCTTCAAATGTTATCCATATCGACATATCATTATTCGAAATGAGATATTTGACACAAAGGTCCTCTCCCGGCTAAACCGAATAATGAGCGTAGTATTTAAAAATATATGGATATGGAATTTCAATTAAGTCACCACTTAATATCCAAAACTTTCCTTTCCATGGTTTAAATTACCATTTCAAATTTTTGAAATAGAAGATTTATTTTACAAAGTACACCCAGTTTCACAAAGATTTAATTTATAGCTTTCGAAACAGTTCCTTTTCAAATTGGATTAACTATCCAATCTTTCAATTCAAGAATTATTTCGTAACTCTCGAACCCTTTCCAATTCAAATCTTGTATTTAAAGGATTCACCATTTAAAAATCCTCCTTGATTTCAAAACAAGATTTAGTCGTCCTCACCAAGGTTAATTTATAGTTTTTCTAAACTATTTACAATTTCATTTCGAATTGAAATCTTTCGACACAAATTGGAAATCTTTTCTTTTTACAAAAGCTATAACTATTTGAAACAAATAATTTTCGTTTTGGGAAAACTGATTACAATTTACACAGTTAAAGCCTTCCAAGTATAAAACTTGGGTTTACATTTAAATTTCCAAAGCCATATTTTTTTTAATGGTTAAAACCCATATAAACACATTTTCACTCGTAAAATCTTTTAGGACATAATTTCCAAATTATTCCTAACTAGGAAAACCATTTCCAATTCAACTTGAACTTCACTTAATACCAATTGGAAATTCATTTCTTATATGAAAGCTTATATCGTTCGAAAATGAATAGTTTTTATTTTGGAAAAATCCAATCTCATTTTTACAAGTTAGAATCTTTGGGTTAATTTAAATTCCCAAAACAACACTTTATAAAATGGTTCAAGTTCATGTAAGCCTATATAATCTTTTTGAAATCATAAGCTTATAGCATAGAATTTATTTTTAATTTTTGTTCAAAATTAAAACAAATTTCAAAGCCAAATTAATTTATTCAAAAATAACTTTTTATTTCAAAATTCCTTTTCAAAAGTTTTTCCACTTTAAATCCGATTTATTTCCGAAGCCATTTGGATTCAAAAATTTAATTTAAAAATTATTTCAAAAACTATGACTTAACCAATTTCCACGTGCAATCCATATTTGTGTGTTTGTAGTATAGTCCAGGGGTTCAACACAATAGTGCACAACATCAACCATCACAGATTCAATCATATTAACATTGATAAGCGGCATAACCCATAACGCTTATCTATATACACAGATTCATAGATAAAACAAATTTATCAATGAGGTATATCACAGAATATAAATAAATTACTATTTGTGTGGAATCCAGTTGGATACCTCCAATCCGTTTCCCTGCATCCACAGACGTTAGCACAACAATTAAATACCAATTCCACTTCGAGGTGAAATATCGCGGTATATGGGATTTAATGTAATAAACTCCGCTATTATGCGGCACATATGGTCTATTTCAAAGCAAATAATAACAACCATCATCCAAACACGCAATCAACAATTTTAAATTTAACTATCTAAATTAAACAAAACCCTTTGTTTGAGTGAGAAGATCTCGCCTTTGCTTACGCATGAAACCGTTAACAATCCAGACTTGTTTTCTCCATTTTAGACCTTGTATAAATAGTTATACAATTCATTAATATTCAAAATAATTGAATAATATATTTTCCATTTTATAATTTCGTTAATCAATGAATTTTATTTTAAACAAATAAATGTGATTTTCTCTTCTTTGTCTTTTTATTTAAAACTTCGTATATATTTGTAAAAATAATCAATATAGATTCAAAAATCTAATAATTTTTTTTACATCAACTCTACACATTTTTAAATTCCTATATTTTTGTTCCAAAATCATATATAATTATATTTTCTGTTTATTACACATTTTATAAAATAATTTTTTCCCAAAATCTTACCTTTATAAAATAATTCTCTATTTCTTGTTTTTTCACTAATGACAACAGCAGTTTATTATACCTTATATACATACATCACTGTTCTCACAAAAACCTACTGCAATTTTATTATATAAAAATTTTCTCTGCGTATACTTAGAAATCAAAAATCTAATTTACATATATTTTTAATAAATAATCTACAAGTTCCTCACTGTTGACCCTTTTTTCCCTTTTTGTATATGTTATAGTTTTTTCTTTACAGTTATATTTTTTTTATAAAATTAACAATACACATAACAGTAATTAAGCAAGACAAAAGTAGCATAATACCTTCAACAATTCGATCGACTCCACCACTATCCTTAACTCGCCGACCCCATCACATCCCGATGCTCGCCACCTTAGCACTGCACACCGCTACGTCCAGGCTTCCACCACCTCGCTGTTGCTACCCAGGCAAACGCCATCCCAACAACTTCCCATTGCTCGAGATCGAACTATTTGCACCTCCAAATCAACATCGCCGGCTGTAACCGCCACGCTCGCCAGCAACGCGAACTCCAAAGACACCGCGTCGCCGAAGTCGAGTTGCACGCCTCGACATAGAAGCGTCGTTCCCCACCTCACCGTGTGCGATTCGAAATCGAGATCGATCGATTCGAACTTCGTATTGATAAGGGAGCGGCCATTAATGTTTTAATTTGGAAGAGGGGTGAATAAATTTTAGTTCGGCCATTTATATTTCTTCTGAATGAATTTTTTTTTGTTTTTAGAAAGAAGAGGGGATTCAATTGTTTTTAATAGGCTCGGCTATGATTTATAGAAGAAAGGAGAAACGCGATAATGTTGGCTTGTACGAGTGGAGACAGCGATTTGAAGGAAAGGCAACCGAATGTTGGGTTGTCGGATAAATATATCCTTTTTAATTTAAATTCAAATTCAAAACGTCCGATAAATGCAAGTTAAAAACTTGGCCTCCTAATGAGGCATGCCGCTAGGCGTTTATAATGTTATACATCTATTCCGAACACAATGGAAAAGGTTTCGAGTCCTAATTCGATCATATGGAGAAGCTAACTTTTCGAATCCGGTTATTAAATTAGATATCGATATAAATTCAGCGTGTTAATCAACAGTACGGCCAAAGGATTACTCCAAATGTTACGACAATTGAAATCCGATAACAATACAATATTACATATCCAATGGAACTGGTTTCATCGAAATCTGAGACTGTGCCTCGAAAGGCTATTTCTAAATATTGATTTAAACAATATAAATTCTAAACTGAACAAATCATTCCCAAATTCAATTCTGAACCTTCTATTATCTTCAATATTATCAATATGGATTTTCTAAGCCTTTAAAATATTTTTAACAAGCTCAAAACTGAAGATTTAAATTTTCTATCCAACTTTTAATAAATCAAATCCAAAAATTTAATCGCCAAATACATAGTTAATTTTGAAATTCAAGTTAAATCATCACTCAAATATTTAAAATTAATTAAATATTCCATTTCAAATGTTAAAAATTTCCGGATCGTCACATCCTTCTCCCCTTAAAAGAATTTCGTCTCGAAATTTCTGGTTAGGAAGAATGATCCTCAACCCGTTTGATATTTTCCAAATCAAAAAGTTTTTATCAACCTACCAAAACAAATCCTTTTATGCAAGATCCATTATCATTTCAACTAGCTTTCTAACTTCAATTATAATTTCCCAACAACATTGTTTTCTTTAACAATTCAAATATAAATTTGAATTCAAATTTCAAACTTTCAAAATTTTCTAAAATTTTTTCTAACATTCTAAATTTTCGAAAAGTTTCGCCAGTGTCTCCTTGGCGCGGCTAGCTCGGTACGACTACAAAATGGCACCACAGGCCCTCAAATTCCAAAAGAAAACAAAAGGCCAAGTGGCTAGACAAGAAAATAACCAAATTTCATATAGAAATTTAAATACATACCTTTTTATCGAGCAATTCAATTTTATCTTTGAAATCAAAATCCCAATTCCATTTCCCTGTACACATCTGTATATACTGTTATCCATAATATCCAATTACAACATTCAAATATCATTTTGCACATTCCTTTATGGAATTCCAATATATACTTCTTATACCATTTTTACTTCACTATTGAACTTATATCCATTATCATTCATTCTTGCATTTTCAAATTTATTTGAATTTAATTCACAATTTCAATTCTATTTGGATTCAATTTATCTTTTAGTCTGAATACTGAATTTTATCTTTTATTTATAGCTGATTCATATTATTACTTTAAATTAGTTTCATTCACTAATTTACTTTAATTTCAAATTTGAAATCGTTTGTCGCTAACAAAACTTTTCAAAAAATTTCTAACTCCTAAAATTTTCGAAATTTTTTGGCAGTCTCCTTTGTACGGAGGAGCTTTCGCAATTTGACAAAAGATATAAATATATATACATCGACCCACCACGTAGGAAAAAAACAAAAACAGTTCATATTTCCTATTTTTATTGCGTAGGCGTACCTTATTTAGCATTTTTAAGCAAGCGGCTTATCTAATTAGCATTTTAGCGCGACCAAATCCAGCCAAACGGCCCTCATGTACTTGTATTTACTCAATTTAAACACACAAGTGACATATAGAGGAAATTTATTCACATTTCACTTATTTCCAATAGTAATCACATCATAAGCAATGGACTCAAAATAATTTCCATAAAACTTGACAACAACCCTTTCATAATTTTTTTCAAGTCGTGCTTTTATCCAATATTTACTTAACTTATTTATTTTCTTCAAGTTATTTCAATTCATTACTCAAATTTATTTTTTCCTTGTTAACAATTCCAAACTAAATCCTTGATTTGATTTTCATTTATCAAATCCATAACATCAACCAATTTAATTAAATTAGTTTTACTCACTTATCCATTTTAAATTTCAACTTTCCATCCTCAATTCATCTCGAATTTATTTTATCAATAACAAGGAAATTTTCAATTTATTTCTACTTACTTGAATTTATCTGCAAATTTAACTCAGATTGAATTTTAATTTAACTAATTCAACTTTCCTATTTCGTGAATTAATTAATTATCATATTAGTTTACTTGGATTCAATCCATTTTATTTTATTTTCCCATGTTTGGATTTTTTTTATTCAACTTGATCCCAATTAAATCTCATCCCATTTTTCAATCTAATTCATTTACTTACAAATGTTAGCTCATTTGTTCATTCACAAATCGATTCCACACTTACTTTTATTTATCCTTTCCAATTGGAATCTTATTCCAATCAAACTTCAAATATTTTTATGAGTTTTCAACTTATTATTTCATAACTATTTTAAATAAGATCCAGAGTTTTAAACAATTTAAATCATTTGGAAGTAAATTTTATATCCAAAACCCTTTGTATTTCCAAAACTAACCCAACTTTGGCAAACAACTTTCAATTTAAAATCATTTGGTAGCCATTTCTCTCCTGGAACTCGAAAATGAACACCGATGATGTCGCGATCATCACCGGAATTATTTTCCAGTGACCGAAAAGAGTTTAGAACTTTCATCCCTTCAAAACCTTTCTAATATTTGTCTGCAGTTCTATTTCAAATTATGAATCACATTTTCAATTTACAATTCTCATTTGTATATGGATTTTATTTTCTTAACTTTTGGTTTTGATTTCAATTTCTAATGCAATGATGATAATAATTTAATATTATCGCTTCCTAACAACCAATCAACCATATATTGTAATAATTTACTGAAAATCATTTCTTTTATATACGAAAATAGTTTTGGGTAAATTATTTCATTTACCTAGTTTTAAAATAATATCGTGCTGAATTGTTCTGTACGAGTGTTTAGAGATTCCTAACGATAGAGTTGTACAGACTATATCGAGTAGAATCCATATACCACTCAACAACCCAATCATCACAATATAAAACAATTTTATATTGGCTAACAAATACGCGCTCATATTTATTATTACACTCAAACTCATTCTAGAGTCCTACTGATTCTACTTTTAATGAGTAGCACCCAACAGAGCCAAGGTTGTCACTTAACCAAATGCTCTGATACCACATGTAAAGTCCTGCAAATCCATACCCTTTTGTGCTGGAAAAATTCCACAACAATCTAGCCCAAAGAGGAACAAACTTACGAATCTTTAGGGTTTAAAGAAGAAGAGGTAGAAGAAGAAACAGAAACAATAACAGAATCTGACTGTCCCGGCTTGCGCCTAACCAATCTTATAAAGAGGACATGTGGGGGTAAGAGTCTCCTGCTCGCCACCAAACAAAAAGCGAGAACCCCCCATCACATTTCACTATGAAAAGCAAGTCTTATCCACAAAGCTATGCATTTTCACAAAGCCATGCTTCGATCACAAATGATCAACAAATATCATCCACACACAGCAGCACTCAGCATGCCACACTACCAAATTGGGAATATATCACTGATAACCTTTAACTACATAACCTCTGAGCTCGTACGTCTTAGAGAAGGGTTTTAAGCTAAAAGAATAAATCTCCGCCACAACATATATGTATTTGGAAGAAATCTGCTTTATATCTCAAAGTGTTGTGTCAGACATACAACCATACTAGTCTGTTCCAGGTTCGAACAGAACCGAAGGCACTTCCGAAGAAGTCCTTGCAAATCTAGGTATTCACAATCCCGATTAGATTTCCCATCACTTAGGAAATCTCTATAACGACGCGACTCAGTGCAGAGACAATCGACAGGTTATCCTATCGTTCTCGCAAATACCCGGTCCTCACCACCGGTCTTCAAATGTTATCCATATCGACATATCATTATTCGAAATGAGATATTTGACACAAAGGTCCTCTCCCGGCTAAACCGAATAATGAGCGTAGTATTTAAAAATATATGGATATGGAATTTCAATTAAGTCACCACTTAATATCCAAAACTTTCCTTTCCATGGTTTAAATTACCATTTCAAATTTTTGAAATAGAAGATTTATTTTACAAAGTACACCCAGTATCACAAAGACTTAATTTATAGCTTTCGAAACAGTTCCTTTTCAAATTGGATTAACTATCCAATCTTTCAATTTAAGAATTATTTCGTAACTCTCGAACCCTTTCCAATTCAAATCTTGTATTTAAAGGATTCACCATTTAAAAATCCTCCTTGATTTCAAAACAAGATTTAGTCGTCCTCACCAAGGTTAATTTATAGTTTTTCTAAACTATTTACAATTTCATTTCGAATTGAAATCTTTCGACACAAATTGGAAATCTTTTCTTTTTACAAAAGCTATAACTATTTGAAACAAATAATTTTCGTTTTGGGAAAACTGATTACAATTTACACAGTTAAAGCCTTCCAAGTATAAAACTTGGGTTTACATTTAAATTTCCAAAGCCATATTTTTTTTTAATGGTTAAAACCCATATAAACACATTTTCACTCGTAAAATCTTTTAGGACATAATTTCCAAATTATTCCTAACTAGGAAAACCATTTCCAATTCAACTTGAACTTCACTTAATACCAATTGGAAATTCATTTCTTATATGAAAGCTTATATCGTTCGAAAATGAATAGTTTTTATTTTGGAAAAATCCGATCTCATTTTTACAAGTTAGAATCTTTGGGTTAATTTAAATTCCCAAAACAACACTTTATAAAATGGTTCAAGTTCATGTAAGCCTATATAATCTTTTTGAAATCATAAGCTTATAGCATAGAATTTATTTTTAATTTTTGTTCAAAATTAAAACAAATTTCAAAGCCAAATTAATTTATTCAAAAATAACTTTTTATTTCAAAATTCCTTTTCAAAAGTTTTTCCACTTTAAATCCGATTTATTTCCGAAGCCATTTGGATTCAAAAATTTAATTTAAAAATTATTTCAAAAACTGTGACTTAACCAATTTCCACGTGCAATCCATATTTGTGTGTGTGTAGTATAGTCCAGGGGTTCAACACAATAGTGCACAACATCAACCATCACAGATTCAATCATATTAACATTGATAAGCGGTATAACCCATAACGCTTATCTATATACACAGATTCATAGATAAAACAAATTTATCAATGAGGTATATCACAGAATATAAATAAATTACTATTTGTGTGGAATCCAGTTGGATACCTCCAACCCGTTTCCCTGCATCCACAGACGTTAGCACAACAATTAAATACCAATTCCACTTCGAGGTGAAATATCGCGGTATATGGGATTTAATGTAATAAACTCCGCAATTATGCGGCGCATATGGTCTATTTCAAAGCAAATAATAACAACCATCATCCAAACACGCAATCAAAAATTTTAAATTTAACTATTTAAATTAAACAAAACCCTTTGTTTGAGTGAGAAGATCTCGCCTTTGCTTACGCATGAAACCGTTAACAATCCAGACTTGTTTTCTCCATTTTAGACCTTGTATAAATAGTTATACAATTCATTAATATTTAAAATAATTGAATAATATATTTTCCATTTTATAATTTCGTAAATCAATGAATTTTATTTTAAACAAATAAATGTGATTTTCTCTTCTTTGTCTTTTTATTTAAAACTTCGTATATATTTGTAAAAATAATTAATATAGATTCAAAAATCTAATAATTTTTTTTACATCAACTCTACACATTTTTAAATTCCTATATTTTTGTTCCAAAATCATAAATAATTATATTTTCTATTTATTACACATTTTATAAAATAAATTTTTCCCAAAATCTTACGTTTATAAAACAATTCTCTATTTCTTCCTTTTTCACTAATGACAACAGCAGTTTATTATACCTTATATACATACATGACTGCCTTATAAAAACTTACTGTAGTTTTATTATATAAAAATTTTCTCTGCATATACTTAGAAATAAAATATCTAATATATATATATGTTTTCAATAAATAATCTACAAGATTTCCTTACCGTTGACCCTTTTTTCCTTTCTGTATATGTTATTGTTTTTTCTTTATAGTTATTTTTTTATAAAATTAACAATACACATCACAATAATTAAGCTAGTCAAAAGTAGCATAATACCTTCACCAATTCGATCAACTCCACCGTTATCCTTAACTCGCCGACCCCATCGCATGCCGATGCTCGCCTCCTGAGCACTGCATGCCGCCGTGCCCAGGCTTCCACCACCTCGCTGTTGCTACCCACGTGAACGCCATCCCAACAACTTCCCATAGCTCGAGGTCGAACTATATCCACCTCCAAATCAACATCGCCGGCTGTAACCGCCACGCTCGTAAGCAACGCGAACTACAAAGACACCGCGTCGTCGAAGTGGAGTTGCATGCCTCGGCATAGAAGCGTCGTTTCCCACCTCACCGCGCGCGACTCGAAATCGAGATCGATCGATTCGAACTTCATATTGATAAGGGAGCGGCCATTAACGTTTTAATTTGGAAGAGGGGTGAATAAATTTTAGTTCGACCATTTTTATTTCTTCCGAATGATTTTTTTTTTCGAAATAAGAGGTGATTCAATTGTTTTTAACAGGCTTGGCTATAATTTACAGAAGAAAGGAGAATCACGATAATGTTGGCTTATCCAAGTGTAGACAACGATTTGAAGGAAAGGCGGCTAAATGTTGGGTTGTTGGACAACAAATATATCCCTTTTAATTTAAATTCAAATTCAAAATGTCCGATTAATGCAACTTAAAAACTTGACCTCCTATTGAGGCGTCTCGCTAGGCGTTTATAATGTTGTACACCTATTCTGAACACAATGGAAAATGTTTCGAGTCCTTATTTGATCGTATGGAGAAGATAACTTTATGAATCCAGTTATTAAATTAAATTTCGATATAAATTCAGCGCGTTAATCTACTGTACGGCCAAACAATCACTCCAAATGTTACGAAAATTGAAATTCGATAATAATACAATATTACGATCCAATGGAACTCGTTTCGTCGAAATCCGAGACTGTGCCTGAAATGCTATTTCTAAATATCGATTTAAATAATATAAATTCAAAACTGAACAAATCATTCCCAAAGTGAATTCTAAAGCTTGTATTATCTTCAGTATCATCAATATGTATTTCTAAGCCTTTAAAATATTTTTAACAAGCTTAAAACTGAAGATTTAAATTTTCTATCCAACTTTTAATAAATTAAATCTAAAAATTAAATCGCCAAATTCATAGTTAATTTTGAGATTCAAGTTAAATAATCACTCAAATATTTAAAATTAATTAAATATTCCATTTTGAATGTTACAAATTTTCGGGTCGTCACAGCATGTCTGTGCACATAAACATGAACTCTATTCCAGGCCTGCAGGTTCCAAAACCTGTTTCAAATTCAGAAGCTCTTTCTCAAATTATTTTTAGGTTTTGAAATCTAAAGAGAACAAGTTTGTATGATCTTGCTCTAAGTTTTAAAAATAAATTAAAGTAAATTAAACAAGAACTTTTCCGGAAATATAAGAATACATGCAAAACCAATGTAAACAGAAATTTCATCAATCCCGATTTTTGATTTTTAATATATCAATTGAAACGTATTCGAAGTAGATGATTTTTAAAAGCGAAATTAAAATTTTTCATCAAGTATTCTCTGATAAAAATGGGGATGACCAGAATCGTCTTTTTCTCCAAATTCTGGTAGCCGGGTTACTGATAAATCTCGTGATCATGTTTGGAGCTTGTTGGATGGTCAGGGATCATCAGAAAACTATTGATCGAAATTATAAGTCATCGTTGTGGTCGGACATGGCTAAACTGGGGTTTAAAACCGTATTTGGTCGAAGTTAAGAATTCGGGTTGCTGCAGCTTTGTCGTCGTACTGAGTTGATCGCACCGGTGGCGATCGAAGCATTGAAGTTAGTCGAAGATTCAGTTGATGTTACGTGGCCTCTGGTGTGGCGAGGCGAAGGGTTTTTTGGGTGATCCATGTTGTTCCAGTTTGGGTTCGATGTCGATGTTTTGAATTCTTCAATGATTCAGGTTTTTGGGTGATCGGAAGCTTAGGAGAGATGATTGCCGATTTATTGATGACCACGACACTGATCGGAGGTAGCCGGAGCTTTCGTGTACGTGCACAGCCTTTGGCTTGTGTCAGAGGATATGAATTGAGGAGGAAGGATTTTAACTCGAAGCAAAGGTCGGAGGAATGTAGGGATGGCTCAAGTATTGGTTCGAGTAGTTTTAAATGGCATCGGGTTTAAAACTTAACAAAATTTTAAGTTGAATAAAAAATATACACGAGTAATTTTTGAGCGAGACTCGAAGCAAGTGACATTCTAACTTGGAGAGCACCTGAAGTAGGCCTCTGTTTGACAAACGAAACAGTTTTTTACTTTAAAATAAAATTCAAACTTTTAAACAATCTTAAATCCATGTTTTCAAATAGTGATTTTAATTAAAATTTAAACTAATTAAGGTTTTAAGTAAGATATTTTTAAAGTAATTAAATTTAATTTATTTAACTTTGTTGCATTCTTTTATTAAGTCGTTTGTATTAAATATATAATGTAATTAAAAAAAATTAAGATAAAATGTTATTTAAACAAATCTTCACCTTTTAAAGAAACTAATGTAATAAGGATGATTATTAAACAAGGTTTATAAGATAATCAAAGTAATTAACAAAGATAAAAAGATTTATCTTCTAATTTATTAAGTAATTAATGATTTTGTTAATATAATTACTTAAAGAATACCTATTTAATTAATTACTTAATATTAAATATTAATTTATTAAATAATTAAGGTAAATTGATTTGTAATTAATAATTAATTAATTAAGAAATAATTAATTAATAAAATTAATTAATATTTAATTAAATAACAGTTAAGGATTAATTAATTAAGGTAATTAATGAATTAAAAATAATTAAATAATAAAAGTAATTAAGATTTAATTAGTAAATATTTAAGGATTAATTAACTAAGATAACTAAGTAATTAACAAACAATTAATTAATAAAAGTAATAAGATTTAATTAATTAAAAGTTAAGGATTAATCAATTAAGGTAATTAATTAATTAAGTAATAATTAATCAATAAAAGTAATTAAGATTTGATTAAGTAACAGCTAAGGATTAATTAACTAAGGTAATTAATTAATTAAGAAATAATAAATTAATAAAATTAATTAAGATTTAACTAATTAACAGTTAAGAATAACTAATACTTGATTAAAGATAATTAATGAAATTAATTGTGAGATTAATAAATTTTATTCACATGACTAATTCATCTGAATTGTATAGGATTGATTATTATTGAATGCTGTGTTTTGGATTGATATCTCTGATATGTGATTGTGATGTTATGTGATATGAATTTCTTTGTGCTGAGCTGTGATATTTGTGATTTATTTCTGTGAATGTGAAAACCCATTGGCCCGTAAAACGGCAATTAAATTTCGATGCGATAGGGAGTCGAATTTCAGTAGGTTATTCGAAACCCACATCGAACCTGTGAATATTTATGAATTATATATGCATATGTTTGTAAATTAAGTGCTCACTATTCAGTTTAGCCGGGAGAGGACTTAATGTCATATAACCTATTCCGAATAGTGGTATGACAAAAGGGATAGCATTTAAAGGTGGCATGAAGATCGGGTGTCTTCGAGAACGATATGATAACCTGTCGAATGACTCTGCACTGAGTTGCTCTGGTATAGAGATCTCCATATGTGATGGGGAGTCCGATCGGGATTGTGGATTCCCGTATTGCAAGTGCTTCTTTGGAAGTGCCTTAAGTTCTATTCGAAACCAGAACAAACTTGTATGGTTATATGTCTAACATTAAACATTGAGAGATAAAGCTGATTTCTTCAAATACATTTCTATTGGCGGCGGGGAATTTATTCTCTTAGCTTAACACCCTTCTCTGAGACATATTAGCTCAAAGGTTATGTAGTCGGTGGTTATTAGTGTTATACTCCCAATTTGGTAGTATGGCATGCTGAGTGCTGTTGATTATCTGTTGACCAAAGCATGGCTTTTGTGAAATGTGTAGCTTTGTAGACGAGACTTCGTCGAACCTCACATCCCGGTAATGGTCGAACGAGGAAGGATGTAGCAATGTTATTTGGGGTAGCCCCTCTTAGATTATGTGCATTTCCTTCTAGATAGAAGTGGTATCATTGTATGGAGCCTAGATAGTTAACTTATGTTGATATTGCAAATATGTTGCTTTATGGTTGTTGTTGTTGGGCCCCCGGATAATGGTCGGTTAGGACCAAGGAATGACATACTCGTGACAGTTAGTTATCTAATTACAGAGTTAACCCCACCTTGTGTTGGCAGAGAGCTAGTTAAGTTCTCGGGGCGTCTCTCCAGAGGTGTACCCATGTGGCCCAGAAAGTTCCTTAGCCTGACCATTGTTGGAAATCCAATCACCAATACGCGCCCAGTACGGTTTTAGTTATAGAACCTTCCATTTAACATGGTAGCTATATTAGGCATACTATAATGGTACGTATGCTGGCTAAGGTTAATATTATACTTTCGAAAATGTTTTCTACACTGTGCACAATTAATAATGTCAAAGAGTTTTCTCGTATAAAGTATATTTGACTACCATAAGGAGAAATCTCCCGCAAGTGCGCGATTGCATTGTGTGTGCCGGGAGGCCTTATGGTAGTTTCATTTTCCAAAAGCATGAACGGTTTTCTTTATAAATTATTTTTGTTCGAAACAACTATTTTTGTTTACTCATACCAGTCCCAATACTGACCTGGAGTTTATTGTTCCTTTCCTAAACTCTTGGTGCCCATAATTTCCACACGGGTAGCCTAGAAACAGGTTATCCGTGTTTTAAAGCTAGCGTGGATTTTGAAATCTTTTGGAAGTTATCATATTTTGGAAAGCTTTGGTTTGGATATCCTTTGAGAAGTTTGGAGTTTTGAAGACCTTATCAAAGCAAAAGTATGTTGGAACCTTTTGAAGACTCATTTGTCACTCTGTTGTGAAGTTGTTATTATTCTGTTGTTATATCAAGTGTAGCACTCTAATGTTGGTGATAATTATTGTAATCAAATATTGCGATGATGTCGTACCTATGTTGATTAATGATAGTCCAATTTGTTCCACTATTGATTTTCATCTAGTGTTTTTCTAAGCTCCATCCGAACTGGAGTTCGACGTTTGAATCCCTGGTAGTCGAACATAAGTGAGGTATTTGATGTCGATTTTCAATCACTGGACTTCGGGCCGTGACAAGTGTTATCAGAGCTAAAGGTTGAGTTAGAACTTTATCTATGGAGTATAACACATTAAATGGCTCATTAGAGATAGGGTGAAGTATAGCCTAGAATGGTATAACCCGAGGACCAAAACCCTAAATTTTCTTGGTCTATTTCTTTTAAACTGATTGATATTTCCTAAGATACCTCGTCCGTATATCTAAGTCAAGTTTTCTTACTATTTACAGATAGTAAGCGAGCAAAGAAAAAGAGTTAGGGGATAGGGAAATAACACTTCAACTGGTCAAGTCCCTACAACCGCAAAAGTAGCAATACCTACTTAACCAGAGCCGAATCTGGCCGATCTGTATAAAAGTTTCTGAAGGGTTGGTGGTAAGTCGTTAACTGGCAAGGAATCTATTGTTGAAGCCCAAGCCTAGATCAAATCGTGTGAAAGAATTTTTAAAGGGCTAAAGTAGGAAGATGATTAAATGCGACTAACCACTTCTTGGAAACTCCAAGAAGAAGCCCTAGCTTGGTGGGGAACAATTACTGTAGACGAACCGGAAGAAGAGTTTACGTGGGAGCGATTTAAGGAAGTGTTTGAGTAACGCTATATGCCATCTGCTCGTATTTCCCAATGTACCAGGAATTTATGGACTTGAAGCTGGAGTGTTTATCATTTGAGGAGCACTTAAACAAATTCAATGAATTATCTCATTTCGGTCCGAAGTTGGTGAACACACCTCTAAAGAAAAATGAAAGGTTCATTCGTTGGATGAATAAGAAATTTCACAAAAGAATGAAAACTCACAGTAAAGAATATTTTTTGATCTAATTGATATAGGGTATAGTACGCTGCTCTGGATACAGTTCCGGAGGAGAAAGGGAATACAATCAATCCAAATTGGAAAAAAAGAAAGTTCGAAGGTAAGAAACTATATCAAGGCAAGGAGAAGAAGAGCTGTCATGAAAACTCGGAAAAGAAGATTACTTGTAACAATTGTCGAGAAAAGGGCCATTGCTCAAGTAGATGCAAGAATCTAAAGAAACAAGTTAAGAAAGAAAAACCTGTGAAGACTGGTCAGAGAGTCAGGGAATGTTATAGTTGTCACAGGCCTGGACACATAGTTAAAAATTGCCCGGCAATGAAGCAAGCTCACGTAGCACATGTGTACGTGATAAAGGATGACCCCTCAACTTCAAGGGCAGATAAAGGAAAAGGAGTGCTAGAAGGTAATCTTACTATTTGTGATAAAGTTGTTAGAGTTTTGACACCGGCAGTACACATAGCTTTATCTCCCAACAAACTGTACATGAGTTAAAACTAAAAATCAAAATTTGTAAACGAGCCCATTTATTTGAAAAATCCTGTTGGTCACCCTATGAACCATTGTCTACGATGTCAAGAGGTTCCTATCTCATATTCTTGTCATCAATTCCCTATTAGCCTTTTCATTCTCGACTTTAATGAATTTGAAATTTACTCGAAATGAACTTGTTAATGAAACATGAGGCAAGATTAGATTGCAACAATCGAACGATCTCGATCAAAATAATCTTGGAAATTTTGTTGAAGTCACTTGTGAGGATCGGAGTCCTAAAAGAGATAAACTGACGCATACTTTAGGATATCGTGAACCTAGTCTGGAGTCCATACCGATTGTTCAAGAATTTCCCGACATATTTGAAGAAGTAAAATCCTTACCTCCACATAGAGAAATTGAATTTAGAATTGACCTAGTACCCAATGCTCGTCCTGATGTTCAAGCAAGCCGTAGGATGGCACCGAGGGAAAGGATTGAACTAGTCAATCAAACTCGAGATTTGCTAGAAAAAGGGTTTTTCCTTAGTATTTCTGAATGGCTTCAACTGTGGTTTTTGTGGTTAAATCTGATGGATCATTGCGATTGTGTGTGGACTATCGCGATCTCAATAAAGTAACGCTCAAAAAAATTCCCTTTACCTAGGATTGATGATCTGTTTGATCAACTAGACGGTGTCCGATTCTTTTTAAAGATGGATCTAGCTCAAAGATTCCATCAGCTACCAATTGTCGAAGAATGTGTTCACTTGACTGCTTTTAGAGGTCCATAAATTTTCTACGAATGGTTAGTCATTCCTTTCGGACTAACCAATGCTTCCGCATATTTGTAGACTTAATGGCCCGTGTATTCCGAGAAGTACTGAATAAATTTGTTCTGGTATTTATTGACGATGTTTTAATCTATTCCAAAATCAAAGAGGAGCATGGAATCTCAGAATTGTCTTGGAGATATTGAGGAAGAACATTCTGTTTGCAAAATTTTCTAAATGCCATTTTTAGGTTAAGGAAGTCAGATTTCTCGGGCACATTGTTAATGAAGAGGGAATCTATGTTGATCCGGGCAAGATTTATGATATACTAGATTGGAAGCGACCCACTATTCCAAAAGAAGTTCGAAGTTTTTTGGGGTTTAGCGGGATATTACAGAAAGTTTGTAAACGATTTCTCCAAGTTGGATAGTCCATTGACTAAGCTAACGATGAAGAATGCTAAGTTTGATTGGAATACAAAATGTGATGAAGCTTTCCAGGAGTTGAAAAGCAGATTAACTACCGCTCCCGTTCTCTCTATCATTAACGGAAACTAAGTTTTATCTATCTATACCGCCGCTTGCAGTGATTGGTTGGGTGCGATGCTAATGCAGAATGGGAAAGTAATTGTGTAAAGGCCCGCAAATCCGTACCCCATTTTAGCTAGCAAAATCCCACAAAAATTCAGCTCAAAGTGGAACAAATGTACGAGTCTTCAGGTATAAAGAAGAAAGAGGTAGAAGAAGAAGAAAAGGAAATAATAACAGGATCTCACATATAGTAACGGAACAAAAATAATAGATAATTGAATATCTTTAAAACAAAGAACTATATTAGTCATTACATTACAGCACATTACATTATCAGAGTTTATAACGACAAACAGTGGAAAAGAAATATTACATACATAAGTGATATGCCTCGCCGTCCAGCTTCAACTCCTAATCTCCACAGCAACTTCTTGGCTTCACCCCAGAATAATTGACAACCTGACTTTAGGCTGCCTGTGTGGAAAATTGTAGGCACCCAGAGTTTAGAAAGAGAACAATAAACTCCAGGTCAGTCGTGGGACTGGTTTGTGATCTTAAAAATAGTTATTTTCACAAAGAAAATAAAAATAAATCCGCTATGCTTTTGGAAAATGAAACCACCATAAAGCCTCCCGCCACACACACAATGCAAACGCAGAATTGGAGGAGATTTCTCCTTATGATAGTCAAACATGCTTAATATGCAAAATCCTTTCGGTATTATTATTATTAGTGCATAGTGTGGAAATCATTTTGAAGGTATAATATCAATCTTAGCCAGCGTACAACCATTATTGTATGCCTACTATAGCTACCATGTTCAATAGCAGGTTACCGCCACATTTCATGGCAGTTATACAAATAAAACAGTACAGGGCGCGTATTGTTTCTTTGAATTTCCAACAAATGGTCAGGCTAAGGAACTTCCTACAGCCACATGGGAATGCCTCTGGCGGGACGTACCGAGAACCTACCCGGATCTCTGCCAACACAAGGCCGGGTTACCACTGTAACTAGGTAACTACTACTCGATATGCCATCCCCCAGTCATTTGCAACCCTTATCCGAGGATCCTCAACCACAAAGCAACAACTACAAAGTATAATAAATTTGCGGCAACAACATAGGTTATGTATCTGGGATCCATACAATGATACCACCCTTTTCAAGAAGGAAATGACATACCCTAAAGGGCGCGACCTACATAACCTTGCCGCATCTTTCTTGTTTCGACCATTTTCGGGGTGTGAGGTGCGACAAAATCTCATCCACAAGGCTACACTTTTCACAAAGTTATGCTTTTGTCAAAAAATGATCGGCAACACTTCGTATGCCACACTACAAAATTGGGAGTATATCACTCATAACCATCAACAAGATAACCTCTGAGCTCGTACGTTTCATAGAAGGGTGTTAAGCTAAGAGAATAAATTCTCCGCCACCAATAGAAATGTATTTGATAGAAATTAGCTTTATATCTCAAAGTGTGATATCAGACACACATCCATACAAGTCCATTCCGGGATCGAACGGAACCGAAGGGACTTCCAAATAAGCCCTTACAATACGAATATTCATAAATTACGTCCGTAATCCCCATCACAAAGGTGATAAATCTCTATACCGGAGCAACCCGGTGTAGAGA
This sequence comes from Allium cepa, assembly GCA_030765085.1. NCBI lineage: Eukaryota > Viridiplantae > Streptophyta > Magnoliopsida > Asparagales > Amaryllidaceae > Allium > Allium cepa. The sequence continues at coordinate 861,383,444 of CM060939.1, read as the reverse complement.
CATTCGACATGTAATCCTTTTGTTTACAAAAATACCCAGTCTTCAACACCTTCTTCAAATGCAATCTCATTTCATCGTATCGTTATTCGAAATGGGTTTTATGACACAAGATCCTCTCCCGGCTAATCCGAGTAACGAGCGCTTATTTTTAAAAATAAGTGTTACATTCAGATTTCAACAAATTACAACAATTTTCACTTTGATCTTTTATATGAAACATCCATCACAATCGCAAGGGTTTGATGTGGTTTTCGGATATCCACTTGGAATCCAACCCCATGTCGCATCGAAATTCTAATGCCATTAAAAGGCAAATATTGATAGTCGATTATTTAACTATCACTCAACATTCACAACGATCACCAAGATTTAAATAACTTCTTCTAATTATTTATTTCCAAAAAATACCTGCAATATAAAATTTTAGCACTTCAACTATTTGAAAACAAATTTCCAATCACTTTTCGCAGTTCAATAGTTTGAAAACAATTTCAAATCCTTTTTCCTTATGTGGAAAATATTTTCGAATATTAATTCATTTCCACTGAAAATCTGCCGAGCTCAAATATTTTAAAATAATCTAAAATGCTTATCCAAAATATACATAGAGATATTTAAACTAAAACTATTTTGAAACACTTACTGAAATATTAGTTATGAAAATATTATACTAATGTCTCATATATAAAAAAATTCAAGTCCAAACTATTTTTTTTAATAAAATTAATAGATAGGATACAACTATTTAAATATTCAATTTCTAAAACCAATATCAATTAAAATCTTTATATCATTACTTCCATAATTAATTAAATATATCTTTACTTTAAAGATTTACAAAATAACCTAAGAAACTAATTTCTCCAAAATATTCCTTTAAAACCAACCCTAGAGCTTTTAATTTATATTTCAAAAGCTATTTTGCTAAAAATACTCGGCTTTCCAGGGAAAATACGCCTTCCTTTTCAAAATGGATTATTTTTTTTGATCAATTAATAAATACTTCTGGATTTATTTTAAATTTACGTTCCAAATCCGTAAATTTCTTTCCACGCTTTTGAAAATAAAACAATATCTATTTTAAAACAAGTTTCCCTTTCTTTTCTAAAATTCCCATTTGTGGATTTAAAATTTTAAATATCTACTATTTACGATTTTCAAATCGATTCCTAAATATTTGTTATTTTTACGAAATCAACATCAAATTGATTTTCTAATTTATTTTGAAAACACCAAATCGAATTTCAAATTGATTCTCAAATTTATTTCAACACCAATTTTATTATCTTTTGAAACAAATTCCTTCTTTTGAACTTATTTAATTTTCTAAAATTAATTTACTATAAATTTTCTACTAAATTTCAAAAATCAAATTTTATTTATTTCTAGTATCCTACGATACCAAAAATATAACCGGCTAAATTATAGCCTTCAACGGTTTAAATCACCATATAATCACACACAGATTATAATAAATAAACACACAACATATGAAACAAAATCAAATGTTTGAGGAATCCAATTGGATCCCTCTAACCTGTTTCCTTACATCCACAGACGTTAGCGCAACAATTAAATACCAATTCCACATCGAGGTGGAATATCACGGTATATGGGATTTATAAAATATCTTCCGCTATTATGTGGCGCATAGGGTCTCATCCGCTATATAATGCGGGAAATCAACAACTCCGACTATATATATAATACCAATCCCACTTAGAGGCGGAATATCACGATATATGGGATTTAAATATAATACCATCCGCTATTATGCGGCGCATAGGGTCTAAACTAATGTAACTGATAATAAATTAATCATCCAAGCACACAATCAACAATTTTTAAATTTAACTATCACAATTCAACAATCAATCAATAAACAAAATTTTCAATTATTATAATTTGAGTGAGAAGATCTCACCTTTAACAATGCATGCAATCCATTTTCCATCACGGCTTGTTTTCTCCATTATTTTTTGACCTTGTATATAACATTTAAACAATTTCATTAATATTCGAATAAATCGAACAATCAATTATCGTTTAATTTATTTACTTAACAATTTTTTTTAATTTTAACTAATTTTCCTTCTATAAATAATTTGGTAAAAAATGAGATAAGTTTATTAACCACATAAGTTATATTAATAATTTTTTTTAGTAAATAAAATAATGAAACAAGTTAATTGATGGTTTAGTCAGCTAATTCATTTTTAAAGTGAACTAGTAAACATGTATATATATATTAATTATATAATAATCTACATAGATTTCATAAAAATCTAATTTATATAAACTTTCATATATTCAAGATTTTCCATTTTCAAATCTTATCTCTAAACTTATATTTACTGAAAAATCTGTACATACAGATTTTAAATTAATAAGTCTGCTTAATTATCTTTCTAGAATAAATTTTATTTTTCTATACAAAATATATATACATGTTATAAAAAAATTAAACTAAACGAACGCAAATCAAAAGATTACCTCACTGCAAGCAAACATCGATTCCCGAGCCATTGCTCACGAACGAGGTCTTCGATCTTCACCAAGCACCGTACCGCCTCTACGTGCCCACGCGAACCCCAAGCCGAAATCGCGACCACCTCCTCTACTTGTCACTGCCGCCCTGCCCTGTCACGGCCGCGACTCCAATCGTCGATCGCCGCCTTACTTTGCCCTATCAACGTATCGCCATGTCGCACGCCAATCCACGATTCGGACTTTGCCCAGTCTCCGAGTCTGCCTCCTCCTTCACCAAGTCGCGGTCGAATCGACTTCATCCCTTGCGAGTAGCTCGCGACCTCGACACCCATCAAGACTCAACCCTACGCGGCGCTTCCATCTGTCGAGTTTGCATCCGACTCTCGATTTAGTTTCGAGCTTGCTTCCAAATCGCGAAAATGTCGCGCCCTCTTTTTTTCCTTTCGATAATTTGATTTTGAAAAAAAAAGGATACGGTCTTTTTATTTATTTATTTTCATGAGGTCGATTGAACGAGAAGGGGCAGCCATTATCTTTTGATTTTTGAACTGAGAAAGTAAGAAAGGGGGTTGCATTATTTAAACGAGAAAAGAAGACAGAATCGATTACTAGCGTGGCTTATTTCAGAGGAGGCGACTGAGGTGAAAGGCTGATGGGAAAGAAAAGCAGCTGATGGAATGAATGGAAATATATAATTTAAATTCAAATTCAAAACGTCTCGATTTACATAGCTTAAAATCATGAACTCCTATTGAGGCATGCCACTAGGTGTTTATAATGTTATACCCCTATTCTGAATGCATTGGATAAGTTTTCGAGTCCAAATCTGATCGTATGGAGAAGATAACTTTTTAAACCAGTTATTATATTGAATTTCGATAAATGTTGATCGCGTTTGCTTATCATATGGCCAAATGACAAATCCAAACATTAAGAAAATTGAAATTCGATAACAAAACAATATTATGGATCCAATGGAACTGGTTTTGTTGAATTCCGAGACTGTGCCTCGGAAGGCTATTTTTAAATATCGATTTAAACGATAAATTTCAAAATTGAACGAAACATTTCCAAATCCAATTCTGAAGCTTCCATTATCTTCAGTATTACCAATATAAATTTTCTAAACCATCAAATTATTTTTAACAAGCTTAAAATTGAACATTCAAATTTTTACCCATTATAAATAAATCAAGTTTAATAATTTAATTGCCAAATTCATATTTATATTCGAAATTCAAGTTAAACTAACCCCCCAAATATTTAAAACCAATTAAATATTCCATTTCAAATGTTAAAAATTTCCGAGTCGTCACATACTTCTCCCCTTATTCTTTCGTCCCGAAATTACTAGTTAAGAAGAATGATCCTTAACCCATTTGTTATTTTTCCAAAACTAAACAGTTTTATCAACTTACCAAACAAATCCTTTTTATTAGAGACCCATTATTAATTAGACTAACTTTCCAACTTCAATTGTATGTTCCAAACAACGTTGTTTTCTTTGACAATTCAAATTTTAATTTAAATTCAAATTTTAAATTTTCTCAAAATTTTTCTAACTCCCTAAATATTTGAAAAGTTTCTCCAGCGTCTCCTTTGCGCGCTAGCTCGGTACGACTACAAAATGGCACAACAGCCATCCATATTCAAAAAGAAAAGAAAAGCCAAGTGGCTGGGCAAGAAAATCATCAAATTTCATACTGAAATTTAAATACATACCTTTTGTCGAGCAATTCAAATTTATCTTCGAAAGTCAAATCCCAATTCCTTTGTCTTTAACACACCTGTATATTCTGATATCCATAATGTCCAATTTCAACATTCAAAAATCATTTTTGCACATTTATTTACAAAAGTTTGAATACTTCTTATACCATTTTACTTCACTATTGAAGTTATATATCATTATAATTCAATCTTGCATTTTCAATTCCTTTGAATTCAATTCACAATTTCAATTCTATTTGGATTTAATTTATCTTCTGAATCTTGAATTTTATCATTATCTTTCATTCACAATTGATTCATATCACTATTTTAAATTAGTTTCATTTACTAATCCAGTACAAATTCCAATTCATTTTATCTCAACCCAATTTTTTCACCATTATTATCCTTAGCTCACTTCGAACTAAATTTATAACTTCATTTTATTTCACACAATTCAAATTGGTTTTCAATATTCAGTTTCAATTCCAGTTTTATTCTTTTGCTCATTCCTAAACACAATTTAATTTCAATTCACCATTTTTGTTTACAACCACTTATATTCAAACTGGATTTCAAATTCCATATGAATTTAATTTACCCTTTATTTATAAATATTGAATTCAATTCATTTATCTTCCATTAGTTTCACTTAGTAATTTATTTCAATACTTTGCTTTGTTCATCACAAATCCAATTCAATTCTAATTCCAGTTCTACTTATTTACAAATTCGAAATGAATTTCAGCATTCCATTTCCAATACTCAGTTTTAATTTGAACTTTTAAAATTCGATAAGTATTCCAACTTATTTACATTTCACACTATTTCAATTTTGAATTTTCTTTAATTTCACTTCATTTAATTGATTCACTTATACTCATTTTAATTTAACCCCGACCTTTAAGTTAAATTCGTTCTATCAATGTCAAATTGTATAAGTTATTAACTCATTTACTAATTCCATAAATATTTAAAATAGGATTACAGAGTCTTTCCAACTTTTCAGAACCAAATTTGAAATCAATTCAAATTATCTTTTGAACTTCCAAAATCTAACCCTGTTTTCCAAACAACTTTAATTTAAAACAATTTGGCAGCAATTTCTTTCCTGGAAACCCGAAAATGAACACCGTTGATGTCACGATCATCATCGGAATTATGTTCCAGCGATCGAAAAGAGTTTAGAGCTTCTTATCCCTTCAAAAAAACATTTTTCCTAAACTTTAAAAATCATCTTCAAAAGTAAAAGGGATTTAAACTTTCCAAATCTCCAAAATTTTCAAATTCTTTTCAAAACAATTCTCTGGAATTCCCTTTCAAATTATAAATCATATTCTCAATTTATATTCTCAAATTCCAATTGTATGTGAATTAATTTCTCAAATTTGGAGTTACGATTTCAATTTCCTATTCAAATGATAATAATATTATCACTTCCTAATCAAACAATCAACCATATACTATAATAATTTATGGAAAATCATTCCTTTTATCTACGAAAATAGTTTTGGGTAAAATTATTTCACTCACCCTATTTTAAAACAGTGTCGCGTCGAATTGTTCTGTACGAGTGTTTAGAGATCCCTATCGGTAGAGTTGTATAGACTATACCGACCAGAATCCGTATACCACTTAATAAACCAATCATCACAATATAAAACAATTTTACATTCACTAACAAATACGCATTCATATCTATTATTACACTCACACGTACTCTAGAGTACTGCCGACTCTATCTCTAATGAGTAACACCCAACAAAGCCAGGGTTGTCGCTTAATCAAATGCTCTGATACCACTGTAAAGGCCCGCAAATCTTCGCCCCTTATTAGCTGGCGAAATCCCACAACAATTCAGCTCAAAGTGGAACAAATGTACAAGCCTTTGGGTTTAAAGAAGAAAGAGGTTGAAGAAGAAGAAAAGGAAACAATAACAGGATCTCACATATCACAGCGGAACAAATATAATAGATAATTGAATATCTTTAAAACAAAGAACTATATCAGTTGTTACATTACATCACATTACATTTTCAGAGTTTACAACAACAACAGCGGAAAAGAAATATTACATATATAAGTGATAGGCCTCGCCATCCATCTTCAACTCCTCATCTCCACATCAAATTCTTGGCTTCACTCAAGAATGATTGACGATCTGACTCTAGGCTGCCCGTGTGGAAAATTATGGGCACCCAGAGTTTAGAAAGGGAACAATAAACTCCAGGTCAGTCGTGGGACTGGTGTGAGATCTTAAAAATAGTTATTTTCACAAAGAAACTAAAAAGAAATCCGCTATGCTTTTGGAAAATGAAACTACCATAAGGCCTCCCGCCACACACACAATGCAAACGTAGAATTGGAGGAGATTTCTCCTTATGACAGTCGAACATGATTAATGCACAAAATCCTTTCGATGTTATTATTATTAGTGTATAGTGTGGAAAACATTTTGAAAGTATAATATTAATCTTAGCCAGCATACAACCATTATTGTATGCCTACTATAGCTAACATATTCAATAGCAGGTTACCACCACATTCCATGGCAGGTTATACAACTAAAACCATATAGGGTGCGTATTGTTTCTTTGAATTTCCAACAAATGGTCAGGCTAAGGAACTTCCTACTGCCATATAGGTTTGCCTATGGAGGGACGTCCCAAGAACTTACCCGGATCTCTGCCAACACAAGGCCAGGTTACCTTTGTATCTAGGTAACTACTACTCGAGTATGTCATCCCCCGGTCGTTTGCGACCTTTATCCGAGGATCCTCAACCACAAAGCAACAACCACAAAGTATAATTAATTTGCAGCAACAACATTGATAAAGTATCTGGGCTCCATACCCTGATACCACCCTTTTCCATAAGGAAATAACATACCCAAAAGGGCGCGACCCTCATAACCTTGCCGCATCTTTCCTGTTTTGACCATTTTTGGGGTATGAGGTCCGACGAAGTCTCATCCACAAAGCTACACTTTTCATAAAGTCATGCTTTGATCAACAAATGATCAGCAACACTTTGTATGCCACACTACCAAATTGGGAGTATATCACTAATAACCATCAACTACATAACCTCTGAGCTCGTACGTCTCAAAGAAGGTTGTTAAGCTAAGAGAATAAATTCTCCGCCACCAACAGAAATGAATTTGATATAAATCAGCTTTATATCTCAAAGTGTAATGTCATACACACATCCATACAAGTCCGTTCTGGGATCGAACGGAACCGAAGGGACTTCCAAAGAAGCCCTTGCAATCTGGATATTCACAAATCATGTCGGGAATCCCCATCACAAAGGTGATAAAATCTTTATGCATGAGCAACTCGGTGCAGAGACATTCGACATGTAATCCTTTCGTTTTTGAAAATACACGGTCTTCAACACCGTCTTCAAATGCAATCCCATTTCGTCGTATCGTTATTCGAAATGGGTTTTATGACACATGGTCCTCTCCCGGCCAATCCAATAACGAGTGCTTATTTTTGAAAATTAGTGTTACATTCTGATTTTAACAAATTACATCAATTTTCACTTTGATGTTTTAAATAAAAGATCCATCACAATCGCAAAGGTTCGGTGTGGTTTTCGGATATCCACTTGGAATCCGACCCCCAGTCACATCGAAATTCTAATGCCATTAAAAGGCAAATATTGATAGTCGGGTATTTAACTATCAATCAACATTCCCAATGATCACCAAGATTTAATTAATTTTTTCCAATTATTTATTTCAAAAATATCTTCGCAAGATAAAATTTTAGCACTTCAACTATTTGAAAACAAATTTCCAATCATTTTTCGCAGTTCAACTTTGAAAACAATTTCAAATCCCGTTTCCTTACGCGGAAAATATTTTCGAATATTTATTCATTTCCACTGAAAATTTGCCGAGATAAAATACTTTAAAATAATCTAAAATGCTTATCCAAAATATACCTAGTGATACTTAAAATAAAACTATTTTGAAACACTTGCTGAAATATTAGTTATAAAAATATTATACCAATGTCTCATACATAAAAAAATTCAAGTTCAAACTATTTTTTTAATAAAATTAATAGATAGGATACACCTATTTAATTATTCAATTTCTAAAACCAATATCAATTAAAATCTTTAAATCATTACTTCCATAATTGATTAGATAAATCTTTACTTTAAAGATTTACAAAATAACCTAAGAAACTAATTTCTCCAAAATATTCTTTTAAAACCAACCCTAAAGCTTTTAATTTATATTTCAAAAGCGATTTTACAAAAAATACTCGGCTTTTCTGGGAAAATAAACCTTCGTTTTTAAAATGGATTATTTTTTTAATCAATTAATAAATACTTCTGGATTTATTTTAAATTTACGTTCCAAATCCGTAAATTTCTTTCCACACTTTTAAAAATAAAACAATATCTACTTTTAAAACAAATGTCCCTTTCTTTTCTAAAATTCCCATTTGTGGATTCAAATTTTTAATTATCCACTAATTTATGATTTCAAATCGATTCCCAAATATTTGTTATTTTTAACAAATCAACATCAAATTGATTTTCTAATTTATTTTCAGAACACCAAATCAAATTTTAAATTGATTCTCAAATTTATTTCAACACCAAATTTATTATCTTTTGTAACAAATTCCTTCTTTTGATTTATTTAATTTTCTAAAATTATTTTACTATAAATTTTCTACTAAATTTCAAAAATCAAATTTTATTTATTTCTGGTATCCTACGATAACAAAAATATATCCAGCTAAATTATAGCCTTCAACGATTTAAATCACCATATAAACACACAACATATGAAAAAAAATCAAATATTTGAGGAATCCAATTAGATCCCTCCAACCTGTTTCCCTGCATCCACATACATTAGCACAACAATTAAATACGAATTCCACGTCGAGGTGGAATATCGCGGTATATGGGATTTATAAAATATCATCCGCTATTATGGGGCGCATAGGGTCTCATCCTCTATATAATGCGGGAAATCAACAACTCCAAGTACATATATAATACCGATCCCACTTCGAGGTGGAATATCGCGGTACATGGGATTTAAATATAATACTATCCGCTATTATGTGGCGCATAGGGCCTAAACTAATATAACTGATAATAAGTAATCATCCAAGCACACAATCAACAATTTTTAAATTTAAATATCACAATTAAACAATCAATCAATAACTGAAATTTTCAATTATTATAATTTGAATGAGAAGATCTCAACTTTAACAATGCATGCAATCCATTTTCCATCACGGCTTGTTTTCTCCATTATTTTCTGACCTTGTATAACATTTATACAATTTCATTAGTATTCGAATAAATCGAACAATCAATTATCGTTTAATTTGTTTACTTAACAAAAATTTTTTTAACTAATTTTCGTTTTATAAATAATTTGGTAAAAAAAATTGACATAAGTTTATTAACCACATGAGTTATCTTAATAATTTTTTTTTGTAAATAAAATGATAGAACAAGTTAATTAACGATTTAATCACCTAATTCATTTTTAATGTGAACTAGTAAACATGTATATATATTAATTATAAAATAATCTACATAGATTTCATAAAATTCTAATTTATATAAACTTTCGTATATTCAAAATTTTCCATTTTCAAATCTTATCTCTATACTTATATTTACTGAAAAATCTATATATATATTAAATTTTTAAGTCTGCTTATATATCTTACTGGAATAAATTTTCTTTTTCTGTACAAAATATATATATATATATATATATATATATACATGTTATGAAAAAATTAAATCAAACGAACGCAAATAAAAAGATTACCTCACTGCAAGCAAACATTGATTCCCAAACCACTGCTTACGAACGAGGTCTTCGATCTTCACCAAGCACCATACCACCTCCACGTGCCCACGCGAACACCAAGCCGAAATCGCGACCACCTCCTCTACTTGTCGCCGCCGTTGTGACGACCCATACTCGATGTCCACCAAACAACATCAAATTCGTATCGACGGAGCTTGCAACAACATTAGATGATATATAACACAGCGGAAAACAAAAGATGATATCACTGATACAACATGAATTCAATATCCAATACATCAATTTGATACAATGATAATCATCAACATCATAGAATATATGACACAAAAAATACAACGAAACATGATACAATATGAGATATGTCTTCAACAGAATGTAAAGCTGCAAATCCAAACCAAACTCCAAAGCCAAAGCTCCAAAACTTCAAGCTCGATCCACCATCAAGGTTGCACAAAGATAAGCAAGTGCAGCCCGTGCACTCCAAAGACTCTAAAATCTGTCAAACAGAAAGCTGAAGGCTGCTAAAACGACATTTACTACCTGACTATTTGAAAAACCAAACTCTAGGCCGTCCGTGTGGGAAAATTATGGACACCCAGAGTTTAGGAAGAGAACAATAAACTCCGGGGCAGTCATAGGACTGGTATGAGCAAACACAATCAGTTTGTCTTTGAAACAATCAAAAGAATTTAAATTTGAAATCTGCAATGCTTTTTGGAAAATGAAACTACCATAAGGCCTCCCGGCACACACACAATGCAATCGCACACATGGGGAGATTTCTCCTTATGATAGTCAAACATGCTTACTACGCAAAAAGTTTTTTGATATTATTACTAGTGCATAGTGGAAAACCTTTCGAAAATATAATATAATTCCTAGCCAGCATAGGTACCATTATACTATGCCTACTGTAGGTGCAATTTTAAATGGCAGGTTCTACAACTAAAACCGTACAAGGCGCGTATTGGATGAATGGATTTCCAACAAATGGTCAGGCTAAGGAACTTCCTATTGCCACATGGGAACGCCTCTGGCGGGACGCCCCGAGAACTTACCCGGCTCTCTGTCAACACAAGGCCGGTTACCCCCTTCCCGGGAAGTAAAACCTAAGATATGCCACCCCCGGTCCTTTGGGACCTTAATCCGAGGATTCTCTATAACAACAACATCACACAGTAATAAATATACTACAGTGCCCACATGAGTAAGTATCTGGGCTCCATACCATGATACTACCCTTTTCTAGAAGGAATGGTCATACCCTAGGGGAGCTACCCCTGAAACCTTGCCGCATCTTTCCTGTTTCGACCATTACAGGTTTGTAAGGCTCGATGAGGTCTCATCCACAAAGCTACTCTTTTTCACAAAGCCATGATTTGATCAACAAATGATCAGCAGCACTTGTATGCCACATTACCAAATTGGGAATGTACCACTAGTAACCGTCAACTACATAACCTCTGAGCTCGTACATCTCATAGAAGGGTGTTAATCTACGAGAATAAATTCTCCTCCACCAAGAAAAAATGTATTTGTTAGAAACTGGTTTTACATCTCAATGTGTAATGTCAGACACACATCCATACAAGTCTATCCCGGGTTCGAACAGAACCGAGGGCACTTCCGAAGAAGCCCATGCAAATCCGGATGTCCAAAATCCCGATCGGACTTCCCATCACCTAGAAAATCTCTTTACCGTAGCTACTCAGTGCAGAGACAATCGATAGGTCATCCAATCGCTCTTGCAAATACCCGATCTTCACCACCGGTCTTCAAATGCTATCCATAACGAATTATCATTATTCGGAATGGGTTATATGACATAATGTCCTCTTCCGGCTAAACTGAATAATGAGCGTAAAATTTAAAAACATATGGATATGGTATTTCAGTTAAGTCACAACTTTAAAATTCAAAACTTTCTTTCAAATGGTTTATACAAATTACCATTTCAAATCTTTAAATAAAAAGATTTATTTCACGAAGTTCACCCAGTTTTACAAAGATCCATTCATGGATTTCAAAACAATTTCCATTTTAATTGGATTAACTCATTCAATCTTTAAATTAAAGATTTAACTTATAGATTTCAATACTGTTTCCTAAGATTCATTCATAATTTGGAAAACCATTTCATTTCAAATTTGAAATTCCTATAATACAAATTGGAAATTCATTCCTTGTATGAAAGCTTTTATCATATGAAAACAAACAGTTTTCATTTTGGAAAAATACGATTTCAATTATACAAGTTAAGGTTTTTCAAACTTGGGTTAAATTTAATTCCCAAAACAACACTTTAAAAATGGTTTAAAAAGCCATATAAACTTGTATAACCTTTTACATCATAAATTCTCAAAGTAGAATTCAATTTCAAATTTTTGAATTCAAATTTAGATCCAATTCCAAAACTAAATTAAGTTATTCAAAAATAACCTTTATCTTTGAAATTCCTTCCCAAAAGCTTTTCACTTTAAATCTGATCTATTCCTAAAACCATTTAGATTCAAAAATTCAATTTTTAAAATTGTTTTAAAAATCTATGACTTAACCAATTTTATTTGTGTGTGTATAATTATGGTCCAGGGTTTTACACAATAGTGCACAACATCAATCATATCAATATCGATAAGCGGTATAACCCATAACGCTTATCTCCATTCGCAGATTCATAGATAAAGTAAATTTATCAATCACGAAGATTCATCATTACGATTCGATGTGGGTTTCGGATACCAACTGGAATCCGACTCCCTGTCACATCGAAATTCAAATGTCATTTTACGGGTCAAAGAGTTTTCATATTCATACAATAGTTTATTCATCATAGATATAACGGCTCAATACGAAGCATTACATAGCATCACATCACATATCAAATATATTAATCCATCACACATCACTCAATACAATCAAACATCTTTAATTAAGATGAACAAATCGTGTGGTTTTAAATTTATTACCCACATAATTACTTTCATTATTAATTTTTTTAATCAATGATTTATTATCATTAATTTCAATTGATTAAGTTTCAATCACCTTCATTAATTAATTATTTCTTAATTAATTATCTTAATTAATTAACCCTTAATTGTAATTAATTAAATCTTAATTACTTTTATTAATTAATTATTCCTTAATTAATTACTTTAATTAATAAACCCCAAATTATTAATTAAATCTTAATTATAATTTATTATCCTTAATTGATTAATTAATAAATTTATTATTGTTCCTTAATTAATTACAAAAATTAATTACCTTAACTAATTTATCATATTAATTAATTATTCTTTAAATTAATTAACCTCTAACATTTGATTAATCAACCTTCAATCTTTAATTATCTACTCTTAATTATTTTCACTAAGTAATTATTTTAATCAATTATTCATTAATTACTTGATTAATTAAACTTTGATTATTAATCAATTTTATCTTAATTAATTTCATTTAGTAATTAGCTTTCAAGTATTATATTTTCTGTAACAACCCGCATATTTATCGATTTTATATTTAAATATTTTATTTAAATATTTTGTTGTTAATCGGATATTGGTCCGAAAAGCTACTTTTTGCAAACGGTCAAATTAGGACCCGAGACCACTTCCATTAAGTTCGAAATGCCGTTTAAAATCTTTTTAAGTATAAACTTTGATATGTTTGGGGTTAGTGGAATTTCACTAACTTTTCCCGCTTTGGACTTTGGGTTGGTTTAGCCTATTAAACCTAACTTCCAACCCCTTCTCCTCATCTCTTCATAAATTCCTACCTAACTCTAGTTTTAGCATTAATGGTGAGTGGAAAGGGAAATTACAATTCCATGCCCAAGTTCATTAGCAAATTCAACATCCAACTCCAAAATCAAAGTAAAGACATTGGATTCAAGCTTGTAGTTGCTTCTCCATCGACTTCAAGCTTCTTCTTCATTGAATTTATGCAATGGTGAGATTTTTATCTCATGATTCTAGTCTATAACTATATTGGACTGTTGGGAATGATTCCCCATCACTTTCGCATATACATTTGCATTTGGTTTGGATTGGATTGGTGAAAAACCCTAATTTTTGGCGTTTTAGGCGAAAAACTGCAGTTAGGTCGTTCAACTTATGCTAGGTCGTTCGCATGGAAAAGTCTCAGCCTGCATATTTCGTTCGCCCTAAAGTCGTAGGTCTTAGGTCGCTCGGCACTAGGTCGTAGGTCGCTCGGCACTAGGTCGTAGGTCGCTCGGCACAAGGTCGTAGGTCGCTTGGCTATGGGTTGTCCGGTCTTGGCTAACTCGGTTATAGGTCGTTACCTCTAGGTCGTTATACCTTTATACTTTAGGTCGTTGCTCGGCCTTGCCACATAGGTCGCTAGGCCTTTGTTCCATTTGGTCGCGAACCTCGATAGGTCGCGTACCCCCTTAAGTCGCTCGACCACTAGGTCGCGAACACCTCTAGGTCGCTCGACCCCTTTAACTCGTAGGTCGCTCGCCTCTTCTAACCCACAACTTCCTTAAGTCGCTCGCCTCCCTTAAGTCACTCACCTGGTTGAGTCGCACCACACCTTAGCTCGGACGCATTAGTGCGCGTACATTTTACGTCGCATGACCACAGGGTTGCTCCAGTTAGGTCGAACACCCTAGCGGGGGTGTTGCCCCCGCACCCCCACCTTGGGGGGTTGCCACCCCCTTGGACCCACTTCGTAGGGGATCTTATTTGAAAAACATTCAACAGAACTTGCTTTGTTGAGATGCTGATTTGACCATTCTTCGAGACAAACTATCTTTGGCTTCTCGGTCGATTTTATGGTATCACGGCCTTGCTAAAAGGGCGGGATAACAACTTTAGAAATATGAAGGTTTCAATACTAGTAGTAAATATCAAAACTCTTTCAACAAAATGATTTCAACTCTATTTTTAATAACAAAGCTCTTTTCTTAAACCGTTTTCCAATCTACTAGTATATACAAACCTTTACCTCACTCGGATGAGAAATCTAATTAAACGGCTTAGTAAAACATGTGGTATGAAACGCTTGCGTTCACTTCGTTGGTTAATTCTTGGACTTGTTCGATTGAACCTCTTGTGACAATTTTCTAGTGAAGATTTACAGTTTGTTCATAAATATTTAAGCTAAGCAAGTGGTTATGGGACACGAAGGTAAACTTTTATATTTACTAGCTTAGTGTAATTGACACTTCTCGTTGATCATGACGATAATTTTATGATTTAGACTAGCAATTGTGCGATGTCTCTTTGTTTGCAAGGTTAGGCTAGACCTCATGGGTGTGATTCCGACTCACGCATATCTCTTTGTCGCAAGGTTAGTCTAGACACCATTTGTGTGATTCCACTCACATATACCTTTTAGTTGCGAGGTTAGGCTAGACACCATTTGTGTGATTCCACTCACACATACCTTTTGTCTTTTTGGTTAGCCTAGACCTCATCTGGGTGATTCCGACTCACCCATATGGGGTATCTCCCCATGGTCTTTGGACCGTCATGTGATAGGCCTCTTTCCCTTTTTCTGTGATTTCTGGATTTCTTGTGTTGATTTTTGGAATTTATGTCATTGACTTGTTATGAGTACAAGTTTAGGGTATGATGCCCTCTTTGGATCTTTGAGAACATTCTTGTGATATTGATTTATCTCTCATTGATTGATCTTTTGTTGATCATCATTTGCATACTTATAGTAGTATGTCAGTATGGATATTTTACGTTTATGCCATATCTTTTATTTTATACCATGGCATCTGATATTTATAGCTAGACTGATCCGTTTATTATTTTCTTAAATAATACTCGGGTCAGACCGAGATGTTACAGGTGCTTCTGCTTGACTTCTTCCCAGGATTTGCTACTCTGACTTTTGGCTAACTATGTAGATTAGCAGTTTTTGTTGTATACACTTGAGATATAGACTCATAGTTTTATTCTTTTGTCTAGCACGTGTTGCTATTCTTTTGTATTATTGTGGATCTTTTTGACCACTACTCTGATTTACACTTTCATGTGTTAGTTATATATCCTTGTGTTATGGTTGTCTGTGACTGATTTGTGTTATGCTTATTTCTATGTTTGTTTCTGAAGATTATTTATAGCCACCGTGTGATAAGCAATCACATAGATGGTCGCTCCTCAATAGCCTTATTCTCCGTGCTAGTTGACAACACTACACCGTAGTGTTCTTGGCTAGCGTGGGTATAGAGGTGGGGCGTCACATCTTCTTTAACAAATATGTTAACCTAAACTTTGAAAGTTAATTAACCATTTTAAAAACTTCCTTTATATAAATAAATTTAACTTAAATATTAATTAACCATTAGAGCATTCTTTTCATTAGTTAACAACCATTAATATTATTTATTAAAACAAACTTTTCAAAATAAAAATTATATTTCTTTCAAATCATTTTAAAACTTGGTTATATTATTTGCTTTTAAAAACCAGGAAAATAATTTACTTATAAAAATTTAAACCCGCTATTTAAACAACTCGAGTTAATTAATTAAAACCTAAGCAAACTATCGACCAAAATCACGCGACACTCATGTACAAATTCACATCCTTCTTCCCTCGAGACCACCACGAGACAACCCCGAGTAAAAACCTTCAAACACTCGATACTTCCCTCCAGTCCAACCCACAACCAAACTCTAACATTCCATGCTGCATGCACATGCTCCAGCAATGTCGCCACTTTCGATCATCCACATTTCCCTTCACAAGTTGACAATCATTCTCGCACCCTATTCTGACCACCAAATCATCGATAACTACTCGAAATCAAAATCGAGTATTCAAGCCCAAATCTGGAACTACATACCCTACTTGAAATAGCCTCGCGCCCACACCCTCAACCACCTAAGCATCAACAACTCCGGCCATAGGTTAGACGACCCCCATAGCAACTTTTCCCCCACCAACGATAAGCCCCGACGCTTCGGCGAAAGCGCAACAAACCAAAACTCACCCTCGACCAAACATACGACTCAAACCCTAATTTGACTTCGACCGATAATCACGATGAATTAAAAAAATTTGAACATTTTTCTGATGATTCATGACTTCCCAACAAGCTTCCTCCTCAATCACGATCTTTATTATTACTCTGATCATCGAGCATTGTCGAAAATGCGTAATTCGTTCATTTCAAAAGTTCACATGATTTACTCATTTAAAAATTATGAAACCTTTATCGAAATTCATCATTAACAAATTCGAATATGATTATGAAGTTCAAACACAAATTTACGATGATTGAATTTTGAGCATATCCTTGATTTCACTGTATTTTCTATTTTTGCTACATATTTACTTAATATAATCACTTGGGATTAATATTAAAATTTGAATTTGACCAACACAAACAAATTATGTTTAGAATTCAAAACCCAACATCGATTCCTTTGAGTGCTATAAAATTTCCAGCAGGTTCTTAAACTTGTCAAGTATGCTCAAAAGCAAGCTTTGCCTGTTTTTTCAAACATGTAGACATATATGCATCACAGGTAAATATATTTAATTATTTTCCACAACAACATTCAAGCATTGATCATTACTAACAAACTATCATCATCATAGATATCAAGAAAACTAGTTCAAAAATAAGTTTGCTCACCTTATCAATGAAGAACAGAGGACAAGTTTGAGCCTGAACTTTGATTTTTTTCATTGATGTTGAAATGAATTGAGCTTTGTTGTTGTTACTGAGTTGATTAGTATGCTTGCTTAAGCTTTGAATTGGTTTTATTTGCAGCTGTTTGATTCCAGAGCTTGATTGGTGCCAAGTTGCCATCTGCATGCTCTTTTGAACTTGATCTACTGTTTTTTTACCAGATTCTTATATCCAGGTTTTATACTTTCCAGATTCCGGTTCTTGCATTTCCTTTGAATCTGGATCTAGCTTCTAGGCTTTGATTCCTTGTGTCAGTTGTAAACTAAAGCTCCTTTTTTTCTTTTGGAATTGGATTTGCTTTTGCTTTGATTTTAGATTATTGTAGACGAGGGATTTCCTTTTACTGGTTTTGACTTTGGTTTCTTGTTTCAGGCTTGAGAAGCTGGAGGGCATGATTATTATTTTTCCAAAAGTTGAATGCCATTTGTCCATTTTCATTTGCATGTTGTACATTTGTTACATATAAGGAAAATTGAGTTTATACCCTTTGACTCGAATTTTTTTATAAATTTTTGTTTAGTCCTTTATGCAATTATAATTTCATGTATATATATGCCTTAATTTTTAAAGTTGTTTATATTTTCATATATATTTACACAATAAAAATTCCTATTGTTTTTCACATTCAAACTTTAATTTAGCTCACTATTTTTATATATAACTAATTTATACATTTATATTCATGCATTTTTTATCATTTATTTTTGTACAACCTTTTAAAAAGAAAAGAATTATTTAAATATTTGGTTACATATTAACAATTAATCACTTTTATTCATATATGAAAATTTAGCTAAAAAATAATATTTTGAAAACGAGTGCATTAATTTTTTTTTTTACATCTTCCAAATATATTCAAAATTTTAGAAAACAAACAATCATTAACTTTTTAAAGCTTTTAAATTCTACTTTATTTTTAATACATTTTATCTTTTTAAATCCAATAGTTGTTTATAAAATACTTATCCCTATATTTCAAACCAAATTACTATTTGTCTTTAAATCAATATTTATTTTTAAATCCAATTTTAGTTATAAAATTACTTATCCTTAATTTATTAAACCAAATTTTACTTTGTAATCTAGAAATTTTATTTATTCTAGGAATTTTCTTATTAATACATGAATAAATTCATAACTTAATTCCAAAATTAAATTAATTGTCAAATTAATCTTTGTTGATTTTTCAGGAATGTTACAGATTCCCCCCTTAAAAAAATTTCGTCCTCGAAATTTACAAGGGAGACGAGAAAGAATATATGATAGATAAAGAAATGATCGATCTGATCAGATCAAAATATTTATTCTGCATTCGGTCTACCAAATCAGAATATCAACAAATATGAGAATCAACTCATTCAATTACGAAATAATTGGTTATCTGATCTACGAAGTATACAAGGGTATTGGTTACTTTGAAGGAATAACTAACCGTTCGTAGAATATAACGAAGCCCAATGAAATGTATAGAAATAGATTCGATTACAATCTCAGATTCAAGATTTAACTTATTTAGAATTGCGAAGAAATAAAACTAAGGGCAGTTCTCATGTCGAACAATCTTGAAAATTTAATCGTAAGCGAGAAGGTTACCTTATGAAATCTCTTTTCTTTATCAGCCTTTGAGGTTGAAGAATCACCCTTGATTGCATACACTTTCTTTACTAGAGCTTGCTTATGAGCTGGACAGTCCTTAATCCTATGTCCTAGCTTGCGGCAGTAATAACATCCCGTAGATTCTTGATCAGGCCTCATAAATGGCTCTCTCAATCCTGGCTTCCAAGGATTCTTGCATTTGTCCGAGTAACGGCCTTTCTCCAAGTAATTGAGACAAGTAACAACTTTCACCTTCCTCTTCTGTATATTCTTCTTTTCTTTATCTTTCCTCGGTTTCTTTCCACCAAACTTCTTTTTCCTCCAATTCAGATTACTTATGTCTACATCTTCCTTTGGAACTTCCTGCTTATCCAGAGTATCGTATTTATAACCAATATCAATTAATTCTGGAAACGATTCCATAACGTGAGTAGTCATTCTCTCCTGGAACTCCTTGTTCATTCCCCGAATAAACTTTTCATTCTTCTTTAACGGTGTACTCACCAATTCTGGACCAAATCGAGATAATTCATTAAATTTGTTTAATTATTCCTCAAATGATAATCTTTGTAACAACTCGCATATTTTACGATTGTATATTTAAGTATTTTATTTAAATATAGCATCATTTGTCGGATTAAAGTCCGAAAACCTACTTTTTGCAAACAGTCGAATTAGAGCTCAAGACCACTTCCATTGAGTTCAAAATGACATTTGCAATCGTTTTGAGTATAAACTTCGATATGTTTGGAGTTAGTAGAATTTTGCTACTTTTTCACTTTGGGTTGCATTTGGCTTTCAGCCCAATATCCTAACATAAGCCTCAAGCTCCACCCCCACTTTTCTTCATTCACTTCCATTTCCTTGTACCTTCGAGCTTTGGATAAAAATGGGGGAAGAGAAAAAGATTTAGGAAAATCCTAAGCCCTAGTTCCACTTGCAAATCCAAATTCTAGCTCCAAACCCAAAGAGAAGCCATTGGTGAGCATCCTCTTCTTCTTCTCCAACCCATTCTAACTTCAATTTCAGAAATTCCTTAAACCTAACTTAGGAAATATTTCTCTTTTAAGCTTAGATTAAAGCTCCTTGAGTTAGAATTGAAGAGTGATTGTTCTTGCCTTGCTCTATTGCTTCTTCTTTATTGTTTTTGGTCTAAAGGTGAGATTTTTTATCTCACATCTATGTCTATATCTATCTTTGTTGTTAGGTATGAATTTCTAACATCTATTCATGTTCATTTGCTTTTGATTTGAATTGGTTTTATGAATATTCCAATTTTTGGCGTTTTGAGGTCAACTCTTTGAAATACTATCTTGGATGTTTGGACATGTTATTTGGAGTGTATCGAAGAGCTTACAAAGCTGGGTTGTCACTTGGCGTAAATCCCTAGTCTTCGTCGTTCGTCCGATCGCTTCCGGTTTGGATTTTTGCCATTTTTGGTCTTGGCAGATTTTTTGCCTACAGGTGGATTTCAGACATCTGAAATCCAATTTCAGACGTTTGGATTCAAATTTAGACGTCTGAATTGGAGATCCAGAGGTCTGGAGTTGGTCCTTGGAAAACGAAAAAAGGAAGAGACAAAATCCAGACGTCTGGAATTCCATCCAAACGTCTGGTAAGTGTTGCAGACGTTTGGTTGGTAATTTCAGATGTCTGAAATGTGCAGTTTTGCCTATTTTGGCTATTTTTGAATGGATTTCCAATTTTTAATTGATTTTTGTTGATCCAGTTAGTTTTTATCACTTATTATTGACTTTGATGACTTATTTCTTTGGATTTTTGGGAATACCCATTTTGATGGATTTGGTATTAATTTCCTTGGATTTAATTTACGTCCTCGTATGTGAATTTTTGGTGATTGATTGTCTCTACAATTGCAACGACCGGGAATTTTGGGCAATATTGATTTAATAATCTGTAATAATAATTTAATTGATTTGATAAATTTTCTTTATAATTTTAATTTAAATTGGTGAAATTAACTTTTTAAGGATAACAAATAGTTAATCTGGTAAGTGTTATCAATATCTTTTAACAATTTAAAAATTGGTTATAATTGTTTTCCAAAAGCTAATAAATTTTACTCTATTTATAATATATATATATGTTTGATATATATTGTGAATGGAATATCTTTTGTTTTAAATAAAACATTGAATTTTCAAATTGTAATATATATATATATATATGTATATGTTATAATTTAGATTTGTTTGAAACTTAATCTTAATCTATTAATAAATTATATATGAATGAATATTGAATTGAAGCTTTGTTTTAAGACATAATGTTTTTCAAAAGAAAATTTAGTTTAATTCAATGGTTTCAAATATAAGATTGTTATTTATGTTTAAATAGGACAATTTAAAAAGGTTTTAAACAAAGTTTTGTTTTGTCTTTCTCTTAAAGTATTTAAAATGTGATAGTTTCAAAAGAATATAAACAAGCCTTGTTTTGTTTAAAGAAATGCTTAAATTTTAAATGGTTATATAAATGTTTAGATTTTTAAATCTATGAGAATATATTTGTATTTATTAGTTTTAGAATATTTTCTCTTAAAATTAAATTTATAAACACATAAACATTTATTAATTAAGGAATTTAAATATGTAAGTTTTGCTTACAATTTAAATTAAATAAAAATTTATAAATAAATTCTTAAGTACAAATGTAAACGTACAAACACCTTTCAAAAACACATGTAAGTAAATTAAAGATGTAAGTTTATATCTACATTTAAACTAAACAAAGGATTATTAAAATACAAATGAGTATGTGTTATCAACTTAAGTTACATTAATAACACTTGTAAGATTTTAAAAATAGGTTAGTGACATTTGTTCAAATTATTAACAAGTGGCAACATATAATTTAATTTTTAATAAATGTCTTTTAAGAAAACAAGCTTCTTTCAAAACATTTTCTTTCTTTCAACAGTTAATGGCAAAATCAAAAAACAAATTTCCAAAATCTGAAAATAAAATCCAAAAGTAAATCTGAAGTTCTTCTCAACATAGTAAAATATGTAATTTCAAATCCTAAAATGTAAAGCCTACATTTGCTAATGCAATTGATCTTCAAAACCTAAACCTGCATTTCAAAAGGCTTCAACCTGCAACAATTAAAATCTGCACTTCTTCAAACTGCATTCAAAATTAAGGGCCGCAGCAAGTTTCAATTATTTTAAAGCATAAAATTGGAAACATGCAAGGGTTCAATTGCTTCAGCAAAGAAAAACTCAAACATGCAATTGCAGGAATCAAAAACAGGTCTTCTGTTCTGTGTTCTGCATAAATAATAGGTGAGTAAACATTTTCAAAAAAAAAACGGTTTGATATGGTTTCATTGCCATGAATGTGATGATATTTACTAATATCAAAATTCTTTTGCTTGAATCTAAATGAATTGGCATGAATGTGTATTGAGCTTGCCTGTTACTTACATTCAAATTTCTCTCTGTTGGTCACAGTGTATGTTTTACTGAAAAATTTCAATACCTACAAATATAATCCATATTAGGCTTAAGTATTTGACGGAAAACTGTTTGTAATTATATATTGAAGGTTATAAAGTAGGTTCAGGATTTTTAAATACAACAAATCATGTTTAAAATAAATTTAACAGTGAAAATCAAATTTGGGTAAAAAACCGATCATGGAAATTTGTAGTTTGAATTATACATCTATATTAATGATAGAAAATGATGAATTTAGATGTGAAATTTAGAATTTTTAGTTAGGCAATTTGTGCGAAATTGGGTTTAGTTTGAAAATGTAATTTTGATGAATTACTAATTATCCATTCAATGTTATGATTTGAAATTCTAATCGTAGCTTGTTTGTGGATCATAGATTATAGGAAAAATGTTTAGAAATTTTTCCATTTTGTAAATTTCTTGAATTTAAGTGAAGTAGGGTTTTTACTGGTAATAGGTTCGGCTTGAACTGTCTTGGGATTTCCGTCGCAAGTGATTGATTGTAGGCATGCACATATGGAGGAAAATGGAGTTCATATGGTGGCGTTTCTGAGGTGGGGATGGCGAGGGTTGCATGTCGTCGTGGCATCGGCGTTTGGGTGATTTTGTGGCCGCGTTTGGGTCACGTTGTTCTTTTTGTTTCGATTCGAAATGGTGAAATTTCGAATCGTTTGCGTTTGGTTCTATCTAGGTATGGTTTGGAAATCGCGTGGAGTGGAGTGATGATCGTCGTTGGTTGTGATAAGCGACGTTGGCCGGAGATGGTGGTGCAAGTGCACGAGTGTAAATGCTGTACACTGGCTGATGGAATTTGGGGAAGACACTGGAATCTCGAAGGAGCTATCGCGTTTTCTAGAAGACGACTCGAAGTCGCGTTTTGGAATTTTGCTTCGGGGCTGACCCGAGTAGATTTCGAGTTCGTACTCGATATTTTGGGAGGTGTGTTTGGGGGTATTGTTGTACAATATGAGTTGCTATTTTAAACCTATAATTTATAATAGATCGTATAATAATCTCGAGTGGAACAATGTAAAAATCAAACACTAAATTATAGATAAGTTTATATAGAAAACTAAGGATTAATTCGTTATTTTAAAATGAAATTTGAATTTATATTTCAAATTTAAAAATGTTTTAAGTATTTGTTTTTAAAATAATTATCTTGATCAAGTTTTAAAAATTCAAATATAGAAGAGTAATTTGAATTTAATTATTAAACCTAAGTTTTAATTTTGAAGTAATACTTTTAATAACAAAGTTTTCAAAATTTATTTTAAATAGATATGTTTAAATGGATAATTAAAGTATTTTAATTTGATTTTAAATCCCTTATTTTCAAATAAGGTTGTGATTGTGATTTTGAAAATCTAAATTGAATAATTTGTTTAAGTGTTAAAACTTGATTTAATTCAAATAATTTATTTTTGGAAATAAATAAGGTTAATTATTGGGATAATTAACTTCAGAATACATATTCAACATGTTTTGTTAATAAGTTAAGTTTGATTTGAAATTTATGGTTATCTTAATTTATTAAAGATTTTCTTTAAATTTAGAAGTTAATTAATTGTTTAATTAATCTTAAATAATTAGTTAATTGTTTATTTAATTTTAATTAATTATTGATTTATTAAGTATGATTACTTAATGAAGTAAGCAAATGTTAATGTTTGACTGATTAAGAATGGAAGTAATTAATATGGAAGAAATTATTGGAGGTTACTCATGGGAGTAATTTAAATTGAAGTGATTTTTGGATATCACCAAATGATATTAATTAAGAAATTGGTTAATATAATTGTTTAAGGTTAATTAGTTATGGAATAATTAATTAGTTAATGAATTAAGATTTATTTAATGATGGAATTAATTATTTTTAAGAAGTAATTAAGATTTATTAAAGGAAGAAATTAGAGATAATTACTTATGTAAGTAATTAAGAGTTGATTACTTAACTATTTTAGTTAACCAATTAATGTGATTAATTAATTGAAGAATGAGATTGATTTAAGATTAATTACTGAGTGTAATTAATTAAAAT
Organism: Allium cepa; assembly: GCA_030765085.1. Taxonomy (NCBI): domain Eukaryota; kingdom Viridiplantae; phylum Streptophyta; class Magnoliopsida; order Asparagales; family Amaryllidaceae; genus Allium; species Allium cepa. The sequence continues at coordinate 861,358,631 of CM060939.1, read as the reverse complement.
GTAATTAATTAATAAGGTAATTAATTAAGGATTAATTGTTAATTTAATTGTTTAATGACTACTTAATGAAGTAATTAAAGATTAATTAATTAAAAGAATTAATTAATTAGGATTAATATAATTAGTTAAGAAGTTAATTAATTAAGATAAGTAATTACAAGTTGTTAATTACTAATTAAAGAAATGAGTAATTTTAAGTTAATTATTTAATTAATTAAAGGGTTAATTAATTAATAAGGATTATTAAATTAATTAAATTAATCAAGGTTGGTTAATAATAATAATTAAATATAAGTATGATTAATTAATTGTAATTAATTGAGGTTAATGTAATTAGTTATAGTTAATTAATAAATGGAAGTAAATAAAGGATCATTAATTATTGTAATTAATGATAGTAATTAAAGGTTAATTACTGAATATGGTTAAGGACAATTACTTGAATGTAATTAAGATAATTAACCAAGGAAGATTAATTGGAAAAGATCATTAGAGATGATTAATTTATTTATTTGGAATAATAATTAATGGTAATCCAATTGATTAAGAGATAATCAATTTTGTTTTGATGAATGATTAATATGGGTTGATTGATTAATATTGGTTGATTAAATGATATCGGATGATCAATATTTGGAGATTGATATTAGATGATTGGTTGATATTGGATGTTTGATATTGGTTGATATTGGTTGATATTGGATATCTCTGTTATGTGATATGCTGTTGGGAGATGAATGTTGTTATATCTATTGTGATAACTATGATTCATCTATCTGTTTATATACCCTCCTGAATTTAAGTTTAATTGATTAAACCCTTAAGTATGACTTGGACATTAAAAAGGAGTTTGGTTTCGATGAGACAGGGATCGGGTTTCCATATTTGGAATACGAAAACCACATCGATTCCAATTAAACGTTAGGTCGTTAATCCAAGTGGAGCAAGTGAAGACTCGAGGTGTAAGGGCTATACGTCAGTATAACTCTATTGGTGATTCCGTAATGAGTTTGACGGAATAGTACTTATAGGTTCGATATGGAGATTAGAGTGCAAGGGCTATGGTCGTTGACTCTGAGGGTGATTCCAAAATGAGTGCAACGAGATAGTGCCTTCGGTTTCGTTCGAACCCGGAACGAACTTGTATGGATTGAATTCTTTCAGCACATCGTTAGGCGGACGATGAGCATTCTAAGAGATGTGTCCTAGAAAGGTAATCGCAGCCTCAAGCCTCATCAACCGGGAATGGCTAAAACAGGGGAGGTGCAGCAAGGCTTCGTGGGTAGCTCCCAATGGAGAGCAAGATTTACCCCTGTCTAGAAGTCCCTTTTTAAATGGGCTGTGTGGGGCGGTTGAATTCCGGACAACCGCCGGGGTTGTCTTGTTTGGGACTGTTCAGTAAGGAATGGTCCCGACCTTGTGTTGCAGGGGAGTTAGGGTGGCTCCTCGGTACGTTGATCTAGGCCACGTACTGTGACGGGCGGTACCCCAGTAGCCCTGACGTTGATGTAAACCCATTCTTCCTACGAGACCCTACGGTTTTTTTGTATACCTATGTAGCTGGAATTTAATAAATGTAACAATTTCGGCTATTTCTTATTTACTTGAAAACCCTAGGCACTATTATAATATCACTAGATTTCCTATCAAATGTTTTGGTTAGCTTAAGGTAAAAACTTTTCCATGTTTATGTGTGGGAAGTCTTACGTGATACATTTTCTTTTCAAAGGTTTTTCTAAAGTTAAGCAACTTTAAACCGTTTACTCACACCAGACCCCTGTCTGACCCGAGTGTTTATTTTCCGTTTTATTAAACTCTTGGGTACTCATATTATGTATGAGTAGTCAAGTGATTCAGGTTAGCTTGACGAAATCTGGAGGAGTAATGGAGCAAGAGGCTTCCACGTGTAGATATATTATGGTTCCGCTGTGTTTGTTTAGTATCTGTGTCTTATATACTTGAGATGTATGAATTAGACAGATGTTTATAACTGTCTAATATGTGTTGTATAAGTTGTGTACTCTGATTATTATGATACTATGTATTATTTTATTTGATATATTATATTTTATTCGTTCCACTGTGAGTTCTCTGATGTTTTTGTCTTCATTCTTTCTTTTCTTCTTCTATCGCTTTCTTTCTTCTAGATGATGCGATTTCCTGGAGATAGGAAGTCGGGTCGTCACATTTGGTATCAGAGCCAGGTTGAGTGAATACCTAGGCTCTGTAGTGGTGTCTTCCATGAGAGAGCGTACTTGTAATTTTTATATATAACTATATACATATATATATATATATATATTTATATCTACCTAATCTGTTGGGCAATCTGTTCGGATTTTCCAACATAAGTTATAGAGGTAGATAGCGGATTAGTGGTATATGTGTGTAACACGATTATCACTGATGTAAGAGGTCCATATGTTGAGGTTGGAAGTATTTGTCGAGACTGTAGACCTAATACCGTCTCGAGTGATATTTGTTGTTTGGAGTAAAGATTTCTCTGATATCAGAAGGAAATCTTTTTAAAGATTCGGAGTTTATCTTTGAAGTATAAATTTGGATTTCCTTTGGGTAAGCGAATTTTCCTTGTGTTTGGATCTGTTGGTAGTGCAGAAGTACGTAATGATATCTTGATAACTGCGTGATGAAATGCAGTATCCTTGGATATTTTCCAGAGAAGTTTTCTCTTGAAACAGTTTTGGAGGTGGTTGTGGAGAAGTCTTTACCTGCCTCAGGGAAGACTCGTCTGTGTAGTAGCTATCTGGATCTTTAGCAAGGAGATTGGTTGTTTTGGAATATGAGACTAAGGTCTATGAGTTGTTTCCCTTCGACATGGTCTTATTTGTCATCGTTTAAGAAGAGCGAGATGTTGATGCTTGGTTTGGAGCCCAAGTTTCTTTTGGGTTGTCTGCCATCTCGGAGGTCTTTTGTGTGGTTTGTAGATAGTTTTGGTTTTCGAGAAGCCTTTGGATTAGAAGTCTTTGGTTAGCTGTTGTAGCAGTTTCAGCTCGAAGTGTTCGGTGTGCTGTTAAGAAGGTCTTTTAGCTTCGTAGTATCATCGAGGTAGAGTTTGGAAGCAGCAGTGTAGCTTGTTTCTTCGATGGTTCAGGAATCTTATTGGTTCTTCTATCAGCAGCCCGAGCAGTTGGTGGAAGTTTTCTTGAAGAATTAACCTTGTTCGGAAAAGCTTTAAGCTGTTCTAATTGGTAAAGAGAGGACAGTTTCTTTGGAATTCGAATTCGATTGGATCGCAAAAGTGACTTGCGATTGGTTTGGAATTTTCTTGAGCATTCTTTTGTTTGAGACTAAGGATTCTCATGAGGAAGTAGGAGCTGCTAGATGTAATCAGAAGATTGTCTGCATCTGGAGTTGAGTTCCATATTGTTTGGTTCTGGAAGTGATTTGATAGTTAGCTTGGTAGTAGATGGTTCTTGGAGAAGTAGAGATTGGTGTAGCAGCTCAAGAATTTATTTTTGGAATTTGTATTTGGTTAGATCTAGCTTTTGAGTTTAGATTTCTGTAGTAAGGTTGTGTGACCGAGTCGGATGTGTCACCAAGGTTATATGGATTTGATGAACAAGGTTTCTCATATATTGGATAAGTTTACTTGTGTTCATCAACAGTATTCTCATCTATTTCAGAATCAGAGTTGTGCAGCGGAAGCAAGGTAGCAGCTGTTCAAGGAAGGAAGTAAGTTCTGTTTGTTATTGCCTGAGTAGTAGAGCTTGAGTTCTGGATTTCGACGGATTTTGGAAAACTTTTCTGTTGAGTAAGATCCAGAAGCTAGTTTGCTTTGGTCTAGTTGTCTCTGGAAGTATCAGCATAGGTTGAGCTGATCAGGAAGAGAAATTGGCAGCCCAGATTTGTCTGTTGAGTTATACAGATATGAGATAAGGAGTTTTGGAATTCGAAGTTGGAAACTTCATTGTTGTTAAGATTTCTCTGGTTAAGAGAGCAGAAATTGAGTAAGATTGGTTGGTTAGTGCTATGGCATTTGAGATTTCTTATCTGTGTTCTGATAAGATAAGATTTGTTGTCTATGAGATTGAATTGCCAGTTTGGATAACTGGAATTCATTTTATTTCACGTAACTCCGAGGGAGTACGTGTATGATTCATTATTGCTTGTTGAATCTGTAGTTCAGTTGGAGTTGGATGTTGAGCTGGATTTAAGAGTAATCTGATATTCTGTTCAGATTGGTGGATCTAGAGAAGAGAGGAGCTCTGGATTTTGGTGGTGTAGTTTGTTGGCTTTTAAAGTGCGAGTCTCCCGGTGATTTTTTTTACTTGGGAAACTCGAAATAGTATTAGAGTTTTATTCTGACATATGTCGGGAAAATTAGTTAAGTTTGTTTGTGTGATTGATTGCTTTGGTTGTTAATAACTGATTCGTAGGAATGCTTTGCTAATTGAAATTAAAATCTTTGTTGGATTATTAAATTACCTTTGCTTTTAAATTTCGGGGACGAAATTCTTTTAAGGGGGGAGGATTGTAACGACCCGGAATTTTAGGCAATATTGATTTAATAATCTGTAATAATAATTTAATTGATTTGATAAATTTTCTTTATAATTTTAATTTAAATCGGTGAAATTAATTTTTTAAGGATAACAAATAGTTAATCTGGTAAGTGTGATCAATATCTTTTAACAATTTAAAAATTGGTTAGAATTGTTTTTCAAAAGCTAATAAATTTTACTCTATTTGTAATATATATATGTTTGATATATATTGTGAATGGAATATCTTGTGTTTTAAATAAAAGATTGAATTTTCAAATTGTAATATATATATATATGTATATGTTATAACATGGATTTGTTTGAAATTTAATCTAATCTATTAATAAATTATATATGAATGAATATTTAAATTGAAGCTTTGTTTTAAAACATAATGTTTTTCAAAAGAAAATTTAGTTTAATTCAATGGTTTCAAATATAAGATTGTTATTTATTTTTAAATAGGATAATTTAAAAAGGTTTTAAACAAAGTTTTGTTTTGTCTTTCTCTTAAAGTATTTAAAATGTGATAGTTTCAAAAGAATATAAACAAGCCTTGTTTTGTTTAAAGAAATGCTTAAATTTTAAACGGTTATATAAATGTTTAGATTTTTAAATCTATGAGAATATATTTGTATTTATTAGTTTTAGAATATTTTCTCTTAAAAGTAAATTTATAAACACATAAACATTTATTAATTAAGGAATTTAAATATGTAAGTTTTTGTCTACATTTTAAATTAAATAAAAATTTATAAATAAATTCTTAAGTACAAATTTAAACATAAAAATACCTTTCAAAAACACATGTAAGTAAATTAAAGATGTAAGTTTATATCTACATTTAAACTAAATAAAGGATTTTTAAATACAAATGAGTATGTGTTATCATCTTAAGTTACATTAATAACACCTGTAAGATTTTAAAAATAGGTTAGTGACATTAGTTCAAATTATTAACAAGTGGCAACATATAATTTAATTTTTAATAAATGTCTTTTAAGAAAACAAGCTTCTTTCAAAACATTTTCTTTCTTTCAAATGTTAATGGCAAAATCAAAAAACAAATTTCCAAAATCTGAAAATAAAATCCAAACGTAAATCTGAAGTTCTTCTCAACATAGTAAAATCTATAATTTCAAATCCTGAAGTGTAAAGCCTACATTTGCTAATGCAATTGATCTTCAAAACCTCAACCTGCATTTCAAAAGACTTCAACCCGCAACAATTAAAATCTGCAGTTCTTCAAACTGCATTCAAAATTAAGGGCTGCAGCAAGTTTCAATTATTTTAAAGCATAAAATTGGAAACATGCAAAGGTTCAATTGCTTCAGCAAAGAAAAACTCAAACATGCAATTGCAGGAATCAAAAACAGGTCTTTTGTTCTGTGTTCTGCATAAATAAGAGGTGAGTAAACAATTTTAAAAAAATAGTTTGATATGGTTTCATTGCCACGCATGTGATGATATTTACTTATATCAAAATTCTTTTGCTTGAATCTAAATGAATTGGTATGAATGTGTATTGAGCTTGCCTGTTACTTACATTCAAAATTCTCTCTGTTGGTTACAGTGAATGTTTTACTGGAAAATTTCAATATCTACAAATATAATCCATATTAGGCTTAAGTATTTGAAGGAAAACTGTTTGTAATTACATATTGAAGGTTATAAAGTAGGTTCAGGATTTTTAAATATAACAAATCATGTTTAAAAAAAAATTAACAGTGAAAATCAAACTTGGGTAAAAAACCGATCATGGAAATTTGTAGTTTGAATTATACATCTAGATTAGTGATAGAAAATGATGAATTTAGATGTGAAATTTGGAATTTTTAGTTAGGTATTTTGTGCGAAATTGGGTTTAGTTTGAAAATGTGATTTTGATGAATTACTAATTATCCATTCAATGTTATGATCTGAAATTCTAATCGTAGCTTGTTTGTGGATCATAGATTATAGGAAAAATGTTTAGAAATTTTTCCATTTTGTAAATTTCTCGAATTTGAGTGAAGTAGGGTTTTTAGTAGTAATGGGTTCGGATTGAACTGTCTTGGGATTTTCGTCGCAAGTGATTGATTGTAGGCATGCGCATATGGAGGAAAATGGAGTTCATGTGGTGGCATTTCTGAGGTGAGGATGGCGAGGGTTGAATGTCGTCGTGGCATTGACGTTTGGGTGATTTTGTAGCCGCGTTTGGGTCGCGTTGTTCTTTTGGTTCCGATTCGAAATGGTGAAATTTCGAAACGTTTGCGTTTGGTTCGATCTGGTTATGGTTTGGAACTCGCGTGGAGTGGAGTGATGATCGTCGTTGGTTGTGATGAGCGACGCTGGCCGAAGATCGTGGTGCAAGTGCACGAGTGTACATGCTGTACACTGGCTGATGGAATTTGGGGAAGACACTGGAATCTCGAAGGAGCTATCGTGTTTTCCTGAAGACGACTCGAAGTCGCGTTTTGTAATTTTGCTTCGGGGCTGACCCGAGTTGATTTCGAGTTCGTACTCGAGATTTTGGGAGTTGTGTTTGGGGGTATTGTTGTACATTATGAGTTGCTATTTTAAACCTATAATTTATACTGGATCGTATAATAATCTCGAGTGGAACAATCTAAAAATCAAACACTAGATTATAGATAAGTTTATATAGAAAACTAAGGATTAATTTGTTATTTTAAAATGAAATTTGAATTTATATTTCAAATTTAAAAATGTTTTAAGTATTTGTTTTGAAAATAATTATCTTGATCAAGTTTTAAAAATTCAAATATAGAAGAGTAATTTGAATTTAATTATTAAACCTAAGTTTTAATTTTGAAGTAATACTTTTAATAACAAAGTTTTCAAAATTTATTTTAAATAGATATGTTTAAATGGATAATTAAAGTATTTTAATTTGATTTTAAATCCCTTATTTTCAAATAAGGTTGTGATTGCGATTTTGAAAATCTAAATTGAATAATTTGTTTAAGTGTTAAAACTTGATTTAATTCAAATAATTTATTTTTGGAAATAAATAAGGTTAATTATTGGGATAATTAACTTAAGAATACGTATTCCACATGTTTTGTTAATAAGTTAAGTTTGATTTGAAATTTATGGTTATCTTAATTTATTAAAGATTTTCTTTAAATTTAGAAGTTAATTAATTGTTTAATTAATCTTAAATAATTAGTTAATTGTTTATTTAATTTTAATTAATTATTAATTTATTAAGTATGATTACTTAATGAAATAAGCAAATGTTAATGTTTGAATGATTAAGAGTGGAAGTAATTAATATGGAAGAAATTAGTGGAGGTTACTCATGGGAGTAATTTAAATTGAAGTGATTTTTGGATAATCGCCAAATGATATTAATTAAGAAATTGGTTAATATAATTGTTTAAGGTTAATTAGTTATGGAATAATTAATTAGTTAATGAATTAAGATTCATTTAATGATGGAATTAATTATTTTTAAGAAGTAATTAAGATTTATTAAAGGAAGAAATTAGAGATAATTACTGTTAACTCCGCTTTGCTAACGACCTAAGAGATAACACGAGTTAACAACCTAAAAGTATAACGACTTAGCGAGTTAAGGCATTGAGCGACTTAACGACTTAAAGAGTCCACGACTTAACAGTTTAAGAGGATGGACGACTTAAGGGACTAACGACTTACCAACCTAAGGCATCCACGACTTAAGGTTTCTACGACTCAAGGGAAACAACAACTCAACGGACCAAGAAGTCTACGACTTAAAGCCTCTGCGACTTAAGATATGTCATGTCTCAGGGGAAGTGCACGAGTTAAAGAGCCTGCGAGTTAAAAGCTCACGAGTTAAGGAACTAACGACCTAACAGAATTAAGACCTAAGCGACTTAGGGAATGTTACGACTTAAGAAAGTCCACGACTTAAAGACGTTACGACCTAAGACTTAGAGAACAAGTTCAATACCATGCCGTAATAAGATGACTTGTAGATGACTTACGACCTAGTTTAAGTCATACACGACCCAAAACCACAGAGCCAAGATTTTAGCATGGCCTCACTTTAAACCGTGACCTCTTAACTCGCGAACGAGTTAGGACTTGTATCCAATTGAACAAAGAAAAGCTCAGAACCACTTCACTTACTCCACCGCCTGCTGACTCTTGAACCTTGAGTCGAATGCGACTCACGACTCTCCATGAGTCGTGCACGACTCATGACTTGAGTAAAAAACTGCCGCCCAGAATCACACCTATAAATACGCGACCACCTCCAACATTCAGGGGACTTTTGGCTCATTCTTTCCAAGCACCGATACTCTGCTACATTCCAAACTAACTCAACACTCAAAGCTTTCAAGACACGTAGAACGCTATCAACAACTTCAAGAAGAAATCTCATGCATCCGACATGGATTTGAGGACTTTCGTTTACATTGAAGTTTAAGCTACTCGTTCAAAGTGCTTAGTAGTTCAAAGTGTATTGTACTTGGGAAGAATTGTATCAACTTGTAACGAAATCATCAATAAAGATATTCAGAGTGGATGTAGGCAAACTATTGAGCCGAACCACTATAAAATCGTTGTTATTTACTGCTTTTTCTGTGGTTTTCTGCTTATACTCTGTTCCCGGGTGGTGCTTTCACAACTACACTTTACACACCGGGGTGTTAGCGTTCAAATTTTAGCGTTAACATTTTTGGTGCTTCCATTGAGAGCTGAACTCAGGTGAATTATCATCATTGCTCCACGAAAGTTTGTTGAAGTAATCTCTCTGAAGACTAGAAGTTTATCTGAAATCATGGCTCCGGGGAGAAGGAGTAGATCGGTTAGATCTGGAAATGTTCAAGAGGGAACCTCCACTTCCCCAGTACCTAATCAAGCCACTCCACCTGTTGGGGTCACAAAAGCGGAGTTGGATGCTGTAATCTTAGGGCTAAACCAGCAGATAAATGCCCAAAGTGCACAATTGGAGGCTCAGAATGCCCAAAATGCTCTAATTTTGAATAAGTTGAACGATTTGCTTGGGGTAAACCGTCAACCAACGGGTGATGAAAGGAATTTTGCTGGCAACATTCATGATGCTGAAGAAAGAAACATTCCTGAGAGGGCTGCCAGCCCATTTGAGCAAGCATTTCCTGAAGTTGGTGGATCTAAAGCTCGAAATGATGAGGGGTATCTTTCTGAAATGGTTCGACAAATCATGAAAGAAAGCATGCAAAGGAATGAAGACGAGAAGGAATGGGGTTTCGCTCCAAGTAAAACTCCATTTACCGAAGGATCTTAAAGGCTGAGTTCCCAAGGAAGTTCGTCCCTCCAACTATCCCAGCTTACAAGGGAACAAGTGATCCGAACGAATTCTTGTATAAGTATGATTGGCACATGACGGGTGCAAGAGCTTCAGATGAAATAAAGAGTCGATATTTTCCTGAATATTTGGAAGGTGTAGCTCTGCTTTGGTTCACCAAGCTACCAATTCGGTATATAGATCAGTTTTCTGACCTAACCCGGAAATTCAAGGAGCAGTTCAGACTATATGCTTCAAAAGCCAAAGATATCATGTCGTTGTCATGTTTAGAACAGAATCCAGGGGAAACTATCTAATCTTTCTTGAATCGCTTTAATATAGCGCTGGCCGAGGTAGACAATACAGAACCACGGATGATCTTGACCTATCTGATGAGGGCCATCGACAAGTCGAGCGAATTTGGAAAATGTCTTAACATGAAGGAACCAAATTCCCTTGAAAAATTCTACAAGAAAGCAGATGAGTTCATACGCCTGGAAAGCCGCCCTGTACCGGTAAAGGCAGTATTGGAAAAAGATGAAGATAACGTTGCTGCTCCACGTAAGAATGAATCTGTAGGACAGAAAAGGGAAAATAACGATGGGAAGAAACAGAAAAATCTGAAGAAGGCTCGTTCCTTCAAGTCATCGGAATATACCCTTTTATCAGATACGCCGGAGCGCATTTACCTTGCCACTAAAGATTCTGTCGATTATCCTAAACCTCCCATTTTGAGAACCGGGAAAAAAGCTGTACAAAGCGGGAAGTTTTGCGTCTTCCATAATCAACCCGGTCATGATACCGATGAATGCCGCCAATTGAAAAATTTGATTAAAGAGTTGATAAGGGAAAACAAGCTGCAGCAATTTGTGGAAAAGAATAGCAGCAATCCTGCTTCGTCTAGCCAGGGGCAACGAGCTCCTGTTCATCAACCCAGGACAAGTGAGAAGGCTGCAGGGCATGAGTCCGGAAGGCCCGTTATCAATGTCATTATGGGAGGACCTCATCCAGCAGGCAAGAGTTGGGGTGAGATGGAAAGGTACACCCGGGCTTTGAAATTTGCACCGACCGAAGAAGATGTCTTTGTTTTGGAAGATGCTACGCCCCAGAAACAACAAAGAACTTTCAATGATGATATTGTGTTTAGAGCTGGGGATTTCACAGGTGTTGAAGCTCCTACCTTGGATCCCTTAGTCATCTCGGCTGGTATCGGGCCAGCTATTGTCAGAAGAGTTCTCATTGATTGTGGCGCATCTTGTAATATCCTCTTCAAGAAAACATTCGACCAAATGAAGATCCCTATGGCTGATGTGCAAGCCTCGTCACAAAAAATCGCTGGCTTCACTGGGGAGCCAAAGCAGCCAATAGGAACCATTGATTTGCTTGTAGAACTCGGAGAGGGAGAAAGAAAAGTAGTCCGCAAGCAAACTTTTGTGATTGTCGACGAATTTTCTGCTTATAATGCTTTCCTTGGCCGTCCAACTCTCACAGCGTTCAAAGCTGTTCTGGCCCCATGGTGCCTCACCCTTAAATTCCCCACAGACAATAGAGTGGGAGTTATAAAAGGGGATCAAAATGCTGGGCGGGAGTGTTATTTGACAGAGCCGCGAGAAACAAGGAAAAGAGAAATGGGAAAGGATGCGGCAACCCCGGTCCGCATCAATGAACAAGCCTTGTAGCAATTACAGGGCGGACCCTGCACTGGCGAGCACAGCGGAGCACGAAAAGAGATGGATCCTAGAAAAGCCAGTGCAAGGGAGAATAGAGTGGTACCAGTGGAAAACGACAATACCTGCACCTGTTGACCCGAAGGACCCAAATAAGGTGTTGAATGTGGGTTCACAATTTCATGTGTCGATTCAGAATATCTTAATATCTTTTTAAAGAAAATTTGGATGTTTTTGCTTGGACTCATGCCGATATGTGCGGAATATCCCTAGAAGTAGCAATTCACGCTCTGAATATTGATCCAAAATTTACACCTGTGAAACAGAAAAGGAGAACTCAAGGTCCAGAAAGGTCGACAGCATTAAAAGAAGAAGTTGATCGGCTCATGGAGAATAACTTTATCAAAGAATCTACCTATCCGAATTGGGTTTCAAATCCAGTGCTGGTTAAGAAAGCTAACGGAAAATGGAGAGTGTGCATCGATTTTTCAGATCTAAAAAAGGCCTGCCTCAAAGACTGCTTCCCGTTACCTAGGATCGATCAACTGGTAGATGGAACAGCGGGACATGAATTGTTATCTTTTATGGATGCCTACTCCGGATATAACCAGATCATGATGCATGAGCCAGACCAGGAGGACACGAGCTCTATTACCGATGTTGGTCTTTACTGCTACAGAGTTATGCCCTTCGGGCTGAAGAATGCGGGGGCAACCTACCAAAGACTTGCTAATGCTATGCTCAAACCACAATTGGGCAAGACTATGGAAGTCTACGTCGACGACATGTTAGTAAAGTCTAAGAAAGCAGTGGATCACATAGAACACCTAGCAGACATGTTCGCAGTCCTCCGAAAATACGGAATGAAGCTTAACCCTTTAAAATGTTCATTTGGAGTGGAATCCGGAAAGTTCTTAGGTTTCATCGTGAGCACTAGGGGCATTGAGGCTAGTCCAGCTCAAATTACCGCCTTAAAGGAAGTCAAAGCTCCTAGAACGAAGAAGGAATTGCAATGTCTCAATGGAAAAGTCGCCGCCTTGAGTCGGTTCATTTCCAAAGCCACTGATAAATGCATCCCATTCTTTGACGCCCTAAAGAAAGGAAAGAAAAACTTTGATTGGACTCCCGAATGCCAAAAAGCCTTTGATGAATTGATTCGCCATATGGAAACGCCTCCAATACTTTCTAGGCCCGGCGATGGTGAGGATCTTCTTATATACTTGGCAGTATCATCTCACGCTTTAAGTGCAGCGCTGATACGAGAAGACAAGAGGATTCAACATCCGGTTTACTATATCAGCAAAAGACTCACTGGGGCAGAGATGAATTACTCCAAGTTGGAAAAACTCGCCTATTGCCTACTGATTGCATCAAGGAAGTTGAGGCAATATTTTCAAGCTCATCCTATCAGAGTCCTCACTGATCAACCTTTAAAGCAAGTCCTATTTCGCCCTGAGACTTCGGCTCATCTTCTAAAGTGGAACATTGAACTCAGTCAATATGACATCACTTATCATCCCCGAAAGGCAATCAACGGACAAGCTTTAGCGGATTTCATCGCAGAATTCACAGATAAGGGTAACAGTGAGGAGGAAACGATCGATGATTCCCCAATCCAATGGAAGTTATATGTTTATGGCGCGAGAAATGACTACTGTTCTGGAGCCGGAGTTGTACTTGAGACCCCTGAGGGTCGGTCATTATTCTATGCACTAAGATTGGAATTTCCTTCAACGAACAATGAAGCAGAATACGAAGCTCTTATCGCTGGCTTAAGAATTGCTAAAGAACTAAACATCCAAGCATTACAGATCTTCAGTGATTCTCAGCTTATTGTATGCCAAGCCACGAAGGAATTCCAAGCGAAAGGGGGAAATCTGCCTGCCTACTTGTTAAAGGCTTGGGAACTCCTGGGTGATTTCGATCATTACATGATAAGTCATATTCCTCGAGAAGAAAACACGAAAGCAAATTCTCTCGCAAAGTACTCTAGCACAGGCGAAGCTCAATTTCTGGGGTTGACTCCAGTGTAGGTCCTGTCGGCTCCAATGATTGATGAGATGGATATTGATTGGATCATGAGCGTGTCTCAAGAGAAAGAATCATGGATGACTCCAATAACAGAATATCTGCTCAATGGCTCTTTACCGGAAAATTCAAAAGAACGAAAGAAGCTACTGAGGAAAGCCTCTCTCTATATAGTCCAGGATGGCCAATTATACAGACGGGGATTCTCAATGCCGTTACTTCGATGTGTATCCAGGGAAGAGTCCAAAACAATCCTAGCTGAGGTGCATGGGGGAGAATGTGGTGATCATTTAGGTGGCCAAACTTTAGCAAAAAATATTCTCCGATATGGATATTTTTGGCCAGAAATTAATCGAGATGCAGCAGACTATTCCCGAAAATGTGACAGATGGCAAAGATTCGCAAAAATTCCTAGAGCACCTTCCACTGAACTCACACAGATGGTCAGCCCATGGCCATTTGCAATATGGGGGATAGACCTTGTGGGACCGTTACCAACTGCCAAATCTGGAATCAAATATGCCATTGTTGCTGATTATTTTACTCAATGGGCAGAAGCTGAACCCCTGGCTACTATCACCTCTAAATAGATGATAAGTTTTGTGACTAAAAGTATCATTTGTAGGTATGGTGTGCCTCAAAAGATAATTACAGACAATGGTACTCAGTTCGAAAGTGAGGAATTCCAAGATTTTTGCAAACGATTCAAAATCCGAAAAAGCTTCTCAGCAGTAGCTCATCCGTAGGCAAACAGGCAGGTGGAAGCAGTAAATAAGATTATCAAGTCAACCATCAAGATGCAACTCGAAAGAGCAAAAGGTGGTTGGGTCGATAAGCTACCACTAGCACAATGGGCATACAAAACTACCCACAAAACTGCGACTGGGCATACTCCGTTTTTATTGGCATACGGGTCAGAAGCAATGATTCCGGTAGAAACAGAGGTCCCTTCACATAGAAGAATCCATTTCAATCAAGCGGAGAATGAAAAACTACAGCTCGAGGCACTAGATCTCCTTGATGAAAAAAGAGAAGAGGCAGAGCTCAGAATCGCAGCTCATCAGCAAAGGATAGCCAGACATTTCAATTCCAAAGTTCGCCAACGCAGCTTTGAGATTGGAGATCTAGTCTTAAAGAGAATTATGATGGCGACAGGTGTGTTTGGGCCAAATTGGGAAGGACCATATGTCATAGGTCATAAGCTTCTTGACGGCACATTCAAACTCACTACTGTCGAAGGAGATCAAATTTCAAGGGCTTGGAACAGTAATCACTTGCGCCCATACTTTACTTGATAGCTTTGTTGAAATATTGTAAAAAGAATTATGAGTGTATGATTCCTGTAATTGAAAGCGATTGTAAAACCGATGCAAGTGAATAATGAAAGACTATAATGTGGATGTAGGCCCAAATTCTTGGCCGAACCACTATAAATCTTGTGTTCCTTATTATTATTACATGTTTACTTTATTTTCGATATGAAAAGTACATTAAATTTATTGCTGAAATGTCGATTTAAATTTTTGCAGGCAACGAAAATAAAACTTGCACATTACAAGACCAAGTGATTCTTGTTATCATTCAACAAACAAATTCCAAGTCACAAAATTTCCGAATTTAAATCCTAGATAAGAAGTGCTTCAATTGAACGGCCAATGATTTCGCCGAAAACGGGCTCTAGCTAATAAATTGAGAAGTTTGAACAAACAAACATCCAATTAAGAAGCTTATGCCCGTTCTCGCGAACTGGCCTAGCAATGAAGTACACTTCTTTGGATTAAACAAACTACTTGTAAGAGAAGGGAGTGCGAGCTTGAAAAGAAAAAATAGAGGATCGCTAAAAAGGCATAAGCAAGTGGACAAGGAACAACTAAAGCCCTCTTCGGAGGCACAAGTCCTCTTCAGAGGCACAACTCTTCGGAGGATAAAGACCTCTAACGAGGCATATGCCGCAAAAAAGAAAGTTCTCTACTCAACCAAAAAAGATTGGAGGAGTCATGACCCTCCAACCATAAGAGAGTAACTTCCAGGCAATCCTCGGAGGCACATTTCACCAGGAGTCGAAGTGTGACAACCGCTCTTCGGAGTTTCACTTCACTAGAGTTGAAATGCAAAACAAAATAAAGCCCTCTTCGGAGGCCCATTTCACCAGGAGTTGAAGTGTGACAGCCGCTCTTCGGAGTTTCACTTCACCGGAGTTGAAATGTAAAACAAAATAAAAGCCCTCTTCGGAGGTCCATTTCACCAGGAGTTGAAGTGTGACAGCCGCTCTTCGGAGTTTCACTTCACCGGAGTTGAAATGTAAAACAAAATAAAAGCCCTCTTCGGAGGCCCATTTCACCAGGAGTTGAAGTGCGACAGCCACTCTTCGGAGTTTCACTTCACCATAGTTGAAATGTAAAACAAAATAAAAGCCCTCTTCGGAGGCCCATTTCGCCGGGAGTTGAAGTGCAACAGCCGCTCTTCGGAGTTTCACTTCACCAGAGATGAAATGCAAAAAAAAAACATCGGTAAAATTGCGCTCGAACAATATATACCACAAGCTCACTGCAATATCGTACAAAGAAACTTGTACAAAAATGAACAGTAAATGCATTCTCAGATACAGACAGAAGTTTGTACAAAGAAAAAGAATCATTTTATTCAACACTATTTTATATACAGGTACAGGTTCCAAAGTAAAAAGCAAAAGAAAAGCGGGGGGCCGGTACCCGCACAACTTCCGGTCAGTACGTGCAAAAAAAAAAAGAGGCAAAAAAGCGACATGAAAGCCACAGAACCAGAGCCATCATTTCTTCTTCCGCCCACCTTTTGAGCCCGCACCTGGCCGAATGGCCAATTTTTTAGGCCGGCTTGTAAGGGTAGGGGATGAAGGAGAAAGGGGCTCGGTCGGACTTTCTTCCGTCTCTTCTTCGCCAGTTAAAGATCCCCTCTTCTTCTTCTTCTTGGAAACTCCCTGCTTTCCTCTCTTCTTAGAGGAAGACCCACTCCATGGAGAAAGAAGTTTGGATAACGGTTCAGCGTCGGAGCTAGTTGGTTCTGGAGTCCTCTCGCTTCCTTCAGTTTCTTCTGCTTTCGGATCTTGAGAAGCAACGGGATCATCTAAGCCGTGAAGAGCTTCTATTTGCTCCTCTTGTGACCCGGGTTGCAAGGCAGAAGGAGGAGTGACCTTAAGAGGCAGGGAAGGAATAATTGGAGGAGGAGAAGCCTGAACAATGCCCAACGTTTTCTCTGCAGAAGGAAAAAAGTTCAAGTGAGTAAAAAGAGGAGACAATGGCTCGCTGTGATTCAAGAAGTAGTCAAAAAGCTCATCAAGTTCGTAAGAAACAGATGAGCAGTCTACTTGGGCAAGATTGTCGGTAGGGTTACCTGCAGAAGTCAGTTCCCTGACGTCAACTTCGTAAGCCTGTGCCTCGGCGCTCTCCCCGCCTTCATCTCCACCTTGTATGCTTGTGATATCAGTGGTAACTTTAGTAGGAGATGGGGAATGAGAACTAGAACCGATAATGTCAATTTCGGCTGAAGGAGAAGGTTGAATTGGAGCAGTTGAGATGAATTTTCCTGAATATTCTCCTGCCGTTGTTTCGGCCCTTAATTTTGCAAGCTGTTCTCTCCCCCTAGCGAGAGCGGCGCGAGCATCATCATCAAGATAGTGCTCCTCAAGAGCTGACTCGGCATAGCCAGCGCCGCTACCACCGAGCATATCGAGTGCGGCCTCCCAAACTTCAGCCAGTGTAATTTCATACTTGGGGCCTAGAAAGGCGAGGCTACCGTGCCCCAAGATGCTGTGCAGATAGAAATCAAATAATGTTGAGCTGATGTTGGTCCTCGTTGCCTCGTGAGATTCTTCAGCTGCAATTTTGCCGGCAATGGTCTCATCACGCTCCATTTCAGCTTTAGAAAGTTGAAGCTTAAGCATTTGAATCTCCGTCTCTTAGGAGCTGGTTTTCTTCCGAAGCTCTGCAACATAAGCAATATAGCCCTCACTGATCCTTTTTTGCAATTCGAGCCTGTCTTCGGCATCCCTTTGGCTGGCATGAGCATCTCTCACTTGTTATAGGAGCACTTCTTCTTTTTGAGAATAGGAAGTAGAGGAAGCAGCAAGGTCTTGTTTTAGTTCTTCAACTTTTGCTTCAAGCTCTTCATTGTAAGAAGCAATGCTCCTCATCTCAGTGTCATGTTGCTCAAGAACCTTTTGCCATTCGGCTTTATCATTTTCCATGGTGAGCATGGCCTCTATGTTTGCACTATTAACCCTTTGGAGCTCGTCAACAAGTTTTTGCCAGTTCAACATCCTCTCAATATCAAGCTTGATGGCATCGAGGTTTCGTAACATAGCAGACTTGTCAATGGGGACCAAGTCAAGGTCAAACCTTACTCCCTTCAGACACCACTGTGGAAACAGACTTTGCAAAGTGGTCGGACCCGATCCGACTTGGAATTTGGGCCTGCTAATTATTGTTTGGATGTCTGTCTTCCAGAGAGCGGGAGAGCCGGAAGGAATGTCGGGCGAGGCAGGAGCAGTAACCTTTTCAGGAGTTGTAGAGGTGTGCTTCTCACCATGTCGGGCTCGCTTGCTCGAATCTTCAACCATATGACTTTTTCCTCTGTCATCATGGGATTTTCTTTTATGGGAATCGTCGCCTCTCTACGAAGAATCGTGGCGCTCCTCCCTCTCTCTTCTTTCATAACGCTCCTCTTGGGCCTTCTTCTCTTGAGCCTTTCGAGCGGTTCTTTCTTCATCAGATTCTCTGTAAGAGGGAAGGTAACGCCTGTAATCGTATTGGCTACGCCTCCCGTAGCGCTGGAAATCATCATAGTAGGATCCGCTGCGCCCCATCGGAGGATCTGAAATAAAAAAGAGGTAAATCTTAGAATTCGTCAAAGTACAAAAAGTCAGAAGCATAAAAGTGCCGAAAAAATTCTAAGTGTGTGTGACGTGCAAACTACGCGCATCAAACTACGAACCACTCTTTAATTGAGGAGTGGTTGTGGGTGTAATAGTTAGCGTCAACTCTTGAGTCGACGGAGTCTGTTGCAGGATAGAAGTCGCTTCAACTAATGAAGAAGAAACCCCGGTAGTGATAGGATCATCTTTAAAGATCTCTTGCGATGTGGCAAAGAAGTTGCTCAGCCCTTCGAAAGTATCGTCCCTGCTCTGCTTGGCAAGGCTAGTTTTTCCGGCCTCTTCGCCAGATTTCTGTGACAGTCGAGGAGATCCCTGGGGCTCTTCCTCCTCAATAACCGGGGCAACTTCGACAGATGGCCCTGCAACATGAACAGAATTGGAGCACTTCACTAGCGATGCCTCAGGAGAAGATCCTTTTGGTATGGATGTGTCTGTAGAAACCAGAGCATCTGATACTTTAGGTGGGGAGTCTGGAACCTCGCAGGGGTGTGTGGAGCAAGAAGGGTGAAGAAGTCCGAACTGGTGAAGGAATTCGTCGTTCAGCAAAAATTTCATATCCCGTTCTTCAACCGGTACTGCTACAAGCCTTTCCAGGGTTGGCTTGTGACTGGGATCTCTACAAGGAGGGGGAAGCACTGAAATAAAAGAAAAGAAATGATGACGAAGTTAACACTTGGTAATTCGAACTTCAAAAGACTCAGAATATAAAGGAGGTAAAGGTAGATGATCTTACTTCCTTCTCTCCACACAGCATAAAACCCCGGGGGGCAACGGACATAGAAAAATTGATCAAAAACCCATGAGCACTATCAGGAAGACCGATGATCAATTTACGATTTCGAGCACTTCTCACGACAGTAATAGAGGGGTGATCTTTAGTCCTGGTAAAGGGCATAGGAAGCAAATCTCGTCAAAGCTTGGGAATCGATCATGCCTCCTCCTAAACATTACACACAACCCCATTAAAATGGCATAACCATTGGGGTGTAATTGGGACGGGGCGATGGCCAATTGACGAAGAAGTTGTTGGAAAAAGTCATTGAAAGGAGGAACGCCCCCACTCAGGCACATTTGTCGATTGACCGTTACAGAGCCAGGGGGTGCTATGTCAGCAGTGTTACTTCTCTCGGGAAGAATGGCATCTGATTCAGCAATGCCAAACTGAGCGCACTATTGGCGGAAAACTCTGTACGATAAAGTAGAAGAGGCTCTTTCGGGAGGATTGACCAGAGGAGCCGGAATTACAGTTGCCTCTCCAGTCTGAATCGTTGTATCTTCTTCCTGAGAAGTCATTCTACACAAGCAACTGGATATTCAAATGTGAAGGTGCACGTTTCCTAAAAAGTGTGAAGTGTCGTGCAAAACTAATAAAAATAGCAAGTAAATATAACTGGAATTAAACTAGTCGATGATTGGTCGATTACAAAATTTCAGAACTTGTTAATATAAAGTTCAAGCATAATATTAGTGCAGGCTGTTCAGTTTCAATTGACTATTTCAGTGTTGCTGTAATATTTTACTTGAAATTGATGAAAGCACTTCATTCACACAATTTATTTGAGTTAATTATCTGTTATTAACTAATCTGTCATTTGACGTGGGCAGTCGATGGCAGTATATTTGTCCCATTTTTCTGCAAGTGTTGTGTTTAACAGGTTGATAGCGTTAAAGTTAGAATAATCTGTAAAGAAACGCAACAAAGTTCAAGCAGTATATTCTAGCAATTCAAATTGGAAGTACAATCAAGTTTTGTCGACATCTTGAAGTTTACAAATTTTTGTTCAAGCCATTTAGTCACAGTCCAAAAATCCTTTAAGCCCTAAGTCGTTCACAACCTAACAGAGGGATGAAATTTGCTTAGGAAACAATTTGACAGTAAAAGATTGTCCATGTGCTGAGTCGTCCACGACCTAAAGGATAAGTCGTCCATGACCTAAAGGTTAAAGTCGCAAAGCTTCAAATCAAGATAGTATGAATCCGGCTAAGTCCTAAGTCGTCAGGAAATTAACATGACCTAAAAGTTGAGTCGTGTATAACCAAAGTCGGTCGATTCGAAAGCAAGCTAAGTCATAAGAATTTCAAGTTATCCCCTCAACCAGCTAACCCCTATCCAACCCGATACCCGTTATCGCCTAAATAACATCAAACCATCATCCCCTCAACTAAGCCTGTTATCCATTCACCCCATCAACTCATCAAACATCGATCCAAATCATCATGAAGCCTCCATAAGTCCAGTGCGGTGCTGTAATCTTATGAATCGCGATGGCAACGTAGCTAACGGTGATTGTAATCGATCGCAACTTGACTCAAAAACTAGGCAAGGTGTGCGAAGATGATTTGGGGTCAGGGGGTAAAAGATTGGTGTTTCAGCAATAGTCGCAGTTGGTTTAGGGATCAAGTTCACTTACAATGTAATGAAAAAGATGAACTGTTGATCGATTACCTTGGAATTGCCTTTGAAAACTTGAAAAGTCGCTAATGGCGGAAAAGGATATTGAAGCAGTAAAGAAGGAGTAAACGGGTTAATAGGCTATATAGAGGAAGAAGAGGAAAGTGAATGGGCGCACGAGTTAGCCTATCCCTTAGGTCGCTCACGACCTTGCAGAATTAAGTCGAAGCACATAACCTACAACCTAGGTGTATACTTCGAGGGGCAAATGTTAACTCCGCTTTGCTAACGACCTAAGAGATAACACGAGTTAACAACCAAAAAGTATAACGACTTAGCGAGTTAATGTATTGAGCGACTTAATGACTTAAAGAGTCCACGACTTAACAGTTTAAGAGGATGGAAGACTGAAGGGACTAACGACTTACCAACCTAAGGCATCCACGACTTAAGGTTTCTACGACTCAAGGGAAACAGCAACTCAACGGACCAAGAAGTCTACGACTTAAAGCATCTGCGACTTAAGAAATGTCATGTCTCAGGGGAAGTGCACGAGTTAAAGAGCCTGCGAGTTAAAAGCTCACGAGTTAAGGAACTAACGACCTAACAGAATTAAGACCTAAGCGACTTAGGGAATGTTACGACTTAAGAAAGTCCACGACTTAAAGACGTTACGACCTAAGACTTAGAGAACAAGTTGAATACCATGCCGTAATAAGATGACTTGTAGACGACTTACAACCTAGTTTAAGTCATACACGACCTAAAACCGCAGAGCCAAGATTTTAGTACGGCCTCACTTTAAACCGTGACCTCTTAACTCGCGAATGAGTTAGGACTTGTATCCAATTGAACAAAGAAAAGCTCAGAACCACTTCACTTACTCCACTGCCTGCTGACTCTTGAACCTTGAGTCGAATGCGA
This sequence comes from Allium cepa, assembly GCA_030765085.1. Classification (NCBI taxonomy): domain Eukaryota; kingdom Viridiplantae; phylum Streptophyta; class Magnoliopsida; order Asparagales; family Amaryllidaceae; genus Allium; species Allium cepa. The sequence continues at coordinate 861,336,946 of CM060939.1, read as the reverse complement.
CTCACGACTCTCCATGGGTCGTGCACGACTCATGACTTGAGTAAAAAACTGCCGCCCAGAATCACACCTATAAATACGCGACCACCTCCAACATTCAGGGGACTTTTGGCTCATTCATTCCAAGCACCGATACTTTGCTACATTCCAAACTAACTCAACACTCAAAGCTTTCAAGACACGTAGAACGCTATCAACAACTTCAAGAAGAAATCTCATGCATCCGACATGGATTTGAGGACTTTCATTTACATTGAAGTTTAAGCTACTCGTTCAAAGTGCTTACTAGTTAAAAGTGCATTGTACTTGGGAAGAATTGTATCAACTTGTAACGAAATCATCAATAAAGATATTCAGAGTGGACGTAGGAAAACTATCGAGCCGAACCACTATAAAATCGTTGTTATTTACTGCTTTTTCTGTGGTTTTCTGCTTATACTCTGTTCCCGAATCATCGGGTGGTGCTTTCACAACTACACTTTACACACCGGGGTGTTAGCGTTCAAATTTTAGCGTTAACAATTACTTATGTAAGTAATTAAGAGTTAATTACTTAACTATTTTAGTTAACCAATTAATGTGATTAATTAATTGAAGAATGAGATTGATTTAAGATTAATTACTAAGTGTAATTAATTAAAATGTAAATAATTAATAAGGTAATTAATTAAGGATTAATTGTTAATTTAATTGTTTAGTAATTACTTAATGAAGTAATTGAAGATTAATTAATTAAAATAATTAATTAATCAGGATTAATATAATTAGTTAAGAAGTTAATTAATTAAGATAAGTAATTACAAGTTGTTAATTACTAATTAAAGAAATGAGTAATTTTAAGTTAATTATTTAATTAATTAAAGGGTTAATTAATTAACAAGGATTATTAAATTAATGACATTAATCAAGGTTGATTAATAATAATAATTAAATATAAGTATGATTAATTAATTGTAATTAATTAAGGTTAATGTAATTAATTATAGTTAATTAATAAATGGAAGTAAATAAAGGAACATTAATTATTGTAATTAATGATAGTAATTAAAGGTTAATTACTGAATATGGTTAAGGACAATTACTTGAATGTAATTAAGATAATTAACCAAGGAAGATTAATTGGAAAAGATCATTAGAGATGATTAATTTATTTATTTGGAATAATAATTAATGGTAATCCAATTGATTAAGAGATAATCAATTTTGTTTGGATGAATGATTAATATGGGTTGATTGATTAATATTGGTTGATTAAACGATATTGGATGATCAATATTTGGAGATGGATATTAGATGATTGGTTGATATTGGATGTTTGATATTGGTTGATATTGGTTGATATTGGATATCTCTGTTATGTGGTATGCTGTTGGGAGATGAATGTTGTTATATCTATTGTCATAATTATGATTCATCTATCTGTTTATATACCCTCCTGAATATAAGTTTAATTGATTAAACCCTTAAGTACAACTTGGACATTAAAAAGGCGTTTGGTTTCGATGAGACCGGGATCGGATTTCCATATTTTGAATCCGAAAACCACATCTATTCCAATTAAACGTTAGGTCTTAATCCAAGTGGAGCAAGTGAAGACTCGAGGTGTAAGGGCTATACGTCAGTATAACTCTATGGGTGATTCCGTAATGAGTTTGACGGAATAGTACTTACTGGTTCGAGATGGAGATTACAGTGCAAGGGCTATGGTCGTTGACTCTGAGGGTGATTCCAAAATGAGTGCAACGAGATAGTGCCTTTGGTGTCGTTCGAACCCGGAACGAACTTGTGTGGATTGAATGCTTTCAGCACATCGTTAGGTGGACGATGAGCATTCTAAGAGATGTGTCCTATAATGGTAATAGTAGCCTCAAGCCTCATCAACCAGGAATGGCTAAAACAGGGGAGGTGCAGCAAGGCTTCGTGGGTAGCTCCCACTGGAGAGTAAGATTTACTCCTGTCTAGAAGTCCCTTTTTATTCGGCTGTGTGGGGCGGTTGAATTCTGGACAACTGCCGGGGTTGTCTTGTTTGGGACTGTTCAGTAAGTAATGGTCCCGACCTTGTGTTGCAGGGGAGTTAGGGTGGCTCCTCGATACGTTGGTCTAGGCCACGTACTGTGACGGGAGGTACCCCACTAGCCCTGCCATTGGTGGAAACCCATTCTTCCTACGAGACCCTACGGTTTTGTTTGTATACCTATGTAGCTGGAATTTAATAAATGTAACAATTTCAGCTATTTCTTATTTACTTGAAAACTCTAGACACTATTATAATATCACTGGATTTCCTATCAAATGTTTTGGTTAGCGTAAGGTAAAAACTTTTCCATGTTTATGTGTGGGAAGTCTTACGTGATACCTTTTCTTTTCAAAGGATTTTCTAAAGTTAAGCAACTTTAAACCGTTTACTCACGCTAAACCCCTGTCTGACCCGGGTGTTTATTTTCTGTTTTATTAAACTCTTGGGTACTCATATTATGTATGAGTAGTCAAGTGATTCAGGTTAGCTTGACGAAATCTGGAGGAGTAATGGAGCAGGAGGCTTCCACGTGTAGATATATTATGGTTCCGCTGTGTTTGTTTAGTATCTGTATCTTATATACATGAGATGTATGAATTAGACAGATGTTTATAACTATCTAATATGTGTTGTATAAGTTGTGTACTTTGATGTATTATGATACTATGTATTATTTTATTTGATATATTATATTTTATTCGTTCCGCTGTGAGTTCTCTGATGTTGTCGTCCTCCTTCTTTCTCTTTCTTTTCTTCTTCTATCCTTTTCTTTCTTCAAGATGATGTGATTTCCTGGAGATAGGAAGTCGGGTCGTCACAACAATCATTTCTATGGTTAGTTACTTTAAAATGCAAAGGTTTCAATACTAGTAGTAAATTTCAAAGCTCTTTCATCAAAACGATTTCAACACTATTTTTTTACAAAGGTCGAATCTTAACCGTTTTCCAATCTACCAGTATATACAAACCTTTACCTCACTCGTATGAGAAATCTAATTAAACGGCTTAGTAAAACAAGTGGTATGAAACGCTTGCGTTTACTTCATCGGTTAATTATTGGACTTGTTCGATTGAATCTCTTGTGATAATTTTTCTAGTGGAGATCTACAATTTGTTCGTAAATATTTAAGTTAAGCTAGTGGTTATAGGACATGAAGCTAAACTCATATATTTACTAGCTTACTATAATTGACACTTCTTGATGATCGATGATGATCATTTTTGTGATTTAGACTAGCGATGTGTGATGTCTCTTTGTCCACGTGGGGGACAGTACCCCGTTATGTTGAGATTTGCCTCTCTTTGTTCACGTGGGGGGACTATACCTTGATTTTTTGGAGCTTCGGCTCATCGGGAGGAGCTTCGGCTCATCAGGAGGAGCTTCGGCTCATAGTCCGCAATGGGGGACTATACCCTGTCAGGAGGAGCTTCTGCTCATCTGGAGGAGCTTCGGCTCATCCGGAGGAGCTTCGGCTCATAGTCCGCAATGGGGGATTATACCCAGTGAGGAGGAGCTTCGGCTCATCAGGAGGAGCTTCGGCTCATCAGGAGGAGGTTCGGGTCATCAAAAGGAGCTTCAGCTCATAGTCCGCAAAGGGAGACTATACCCTGTCAGGAGGAGCTCCAGCTCATTTTTATGGGATAACGATCCATTTTGTGATACATGTGTTGGTGAGTTTTCATTCTCCGTCTTGTGATAGGCCTCTTTCCCCTTTTTGTGATTTCTGGATTTCTATTGATTGATTTCTAGAATTTGTGCTCCACCAATTTTCGTGATTTGCATTGATAAGCTTTATTAATTTTTGTGCATTGGTGAATTTTTGTTTCACTAACTTTTCCAATTAGCATTGATATGATTGTCAATATTTGTGGTTTGGTGAATAAAATAAAGAATATGGCATTCTTTTTAGTGCTTTGAGACTTCTTGTGATATTGTATGATTTTTGTTGTTAGTTAATGTATACTTTTTATAGTATGACATTTGTGTTGTCATACGTTTTTATCGCATCTATTATCCTATCGCATTTTATCTGATATTTATAGCTAGACTGATCCGTTTATTATTTTCTTCTTAAATAATACTCGGGCCAGACCGAGATGTTACAGGTGCTTCTGTTTGACTCCTCATCTGGGAGTATTATCTGACTGTTGGCTAACTATATTAGATTGGTATTTTTTGTTGTTATACACTCGAGATATAGACTCATCGATGTATACTTATTCTTTTGTCTAGCACTTGTATCTATTCTTTTGTGATGTTGTGGATCTCTTTACGACCACTACTCTAATATACACTTTTATGTGTAATATTCATATATGTTTCCGCCTTTGTGATATGAATTATTTGTGACTGATTTATGTTATGCTTATTTCTATATTTGTTTCCGAAGATATTATAGCCACTGTGTAGTAGCTTTGAGTTTGTATCGGTATGTCGGATTTCCTCTCGAAATGAATTGCATGTTATTCTATCTGACATATCGGTGCTCGCAGAAAGCAATTACACGGATGATCGCTCTTTAACAGCCATATTCTCCATGCTAGTTGACGACATTACCTGGTAGTGTCCTTGGCTAGCGTGGGTATAGAGGTGGGACGTCACAAGCCTCCTTGCTTTAAATCTACATACTCTTGGTACATTCGGGAAATACCAGCAGAGGGCATATATCGCTGCTCGAACACTTCCTTGAATCGACTCCAAGTAAATTCATCCGCCGGCCTATCCAATGTAACTGTTTCCTACCAAGCTAAAGCCTCTTCCTGGAGTTGCCAAGAAGCTATCAATCGCATCTACTCATCTTCCTACTTTAGTCCCTTGAAAATCCTTTCACACGATCGATTACAGGCTTGTGCTTCGATAATGGTTACCTTGCCTATGAATGGCATTCCACCAAGTCTAGAAAAGCTTCAATAAAGGTCAGCCAGATTTGATTGAGATTGAATATGGATATCTGTCGTTGCAGGGCTTTGACCAGTTGAAGTGGTACTTCCCCATCCCCAATCTCGTCCTTTTCTTCCTCTCATTCTTACTATCTGTGAATAGTAAGAAAACCAATTTAGGCATTTGGATGAAATATCTTACAGAATAACAACAGATAAAGAGAATTGACTGAGGAATTTGGGTATTGGTTTCACTGGTTATACTCATTCTAGGTTATACTTCACCCTATCTCTAATGAGCCATCTAATGTGTTACACTCCGTAGCTAAAGTTCTTACTCAACGTTTAGCTCTAATACCTGATGTGACGAACCAAACTCGATGTCTGCCAAACAACATAGAATTCGTATCGCTGGAGCTTGCAACAACATTAAATGATAAATAACACAGCAGAAAATAAAAGATGATATCACTGATACAACATGAATACAATATCCAATACATCAATTTGATACAATGATAATCATCAACATCAAAGAACATACGACACAAAAAATACAGCCGAACACGATACAATATGAGAACAGAATCTAAAACTGCAACTCCGATCAAACTCCAAACCCAAAGCTCCAAAACTTCAAGCTCGATCCACCATCAAGGATGCACAAAGATAAGCAAGTGCAACCCATGCGCCCCAAAGACTCCAAAATGTATTAAACAGAAAGTTGAAGGCTACCAAGACGATATCAACTACCTGACGATCTGAAAAACAAACTCTAGACTGCCTGTGTGGGAAAATTGTCGGCACCCAGAGTTTAGAAAGAGAACAATAAATTTCAGGCCAGTCATGGGACTAGTATGAGCAAACAAAATTAGTTTGTCTTTAAAACAATCAAAAGAATTTAAATTTGAAATCCGCAATGCTTTTTAGAAAATGAAATTACCATAAGGCCTCCCGGCATACAAACAATGGAATCGCACACATAGAGGAGATTTCTCCTTATGATAGTCGAACATGCTTACTAGACAAAGATCTTTTTGATATTATTACTAGTGCATAGTGGAAAAACTTTCGAAAATATAATATAAATCCAAGCCAGCATAGGTACCATTATACAATGCCTACTATAGCTTCCATTTTAAATGGCAGGTTCTACAACTAAAACCGTACAAGGCGCGTATTGGATGAACGGATTTCCAAGAAATGGTCAGGCTAAGAAACTTCCTATTGCCACATGAGAACGCCTCTAGCGGGACGCCCCGAGACCCTACCTGGCTCTCTACCAACACAAGGCCAGTTATCCCCTTCCTGTGAAGTAAAACCTATTATATGCCACCCTCGGTCCTTTAGGACCTTTATCCGAGGATCCTCTACACCAACAACATCACACAGTAACAAATATACAATAGTTCCCACATGAGTAAGTATCTGGGCTCCATACCATGATACTACCCTTTTCCAGAAGGAATGGTCATACCCTAGGGGAGCTACCCCTGAAACCTTGCCGCATCTTTCCTGTTTCGACCATTGCCGGTTTGTGAGGCTCGATGAGGTCTCATCCACAAAGCTATGCTTTTTCACAAAGCCATGCTTTGATCAACAAATGATCAGCAGTACTTCGCATGCCACATTACTAAATTGGGAATATATCACTAGTAACCGTCAACTACATAACCTCTAAGCTCGTACGTCTCGGAGAAGGGTGTTAAGCTAAGAGAAAAATTCTCCTCCACCTAGCAGAAATGTATTTGATAGAAACTGGTTTTACATCTCAAAGTGTAATGTCAGACACACATCCATACAAGTCTGTCCAGGGTTCGAACAGAACCGAGGCACTTTCGAAGAAGCCCTTGCAAATCCGGGTATCCACAATCCCGGTCGGACTTCCCTCACTTAGGGAATCTCTATACCGTAGCTACTCATTGCAGAAACAATCGATAGGTCATCCTATCGCTCTCGCAAATACCCGGTCATCACCACCGGTCTTCAAATGCTATCCATAACGACGTATCATTAATCGGAATGGGTTATATGACACAAGGTCTTTCTCGGCTAAACCGAATAATGAGCGTAAAATTTAAAAACATATGGAAATGGGATTTCAGTTAAGTTAAAACTTTAAAATTCAAAACTTTCTTTCAAATGGTTTAAACAAGTTACCATTTCAAATTTGTAAACAAAAAGATTTATTTCACAATGTTCACCCAGTTTCACAAAGAACCATTCATGGATTTCGAAACAATTTCCATTTTAATTGGATTAACTCATTCAATCATTAAATTAAAGATTTTACTTATAGTTTTCAAAACCATTTTCTAAGATTCATTCGTAACTTTGAAAACCATTTCAGTTCAAATTTGAAATTCCTATAATACAAATTGGAAATTCATTCCTTATATGAAAGCTTTCACCATTTGGAAACAAACATTTTTCATTTTGGAAAAATCTAATTTCGATTATACAAGTTAAGGTTTTTCAAACTTGGGTTAAATTTAATTCCCAAAACAACACTTTAAAATTGGTTTAAAAACCCATATAAACTTGTATAACCTTTTACATCATAAATTCTCAAAGTAGAATTCAATTTCAAATTTTCGAATTCAAATTTAGATCAAATCCCAAAACAAAATTAAGTTATTCAAAAATAACTTTTATCTTTGAAATTCCTTTCCAAAAGCTTTTCACTCTAAATCCAATCCATTCCTAAAACAATTTAGATTCAAAAATTCAATCTTTAAATTTTTTTTAAAAATCCGTGACTTAACCAATTTCCACGTGCAATCCATATTTGTGTGTGTATAAGTGTGGTCCATGGGTTTTACACAATAGTGCACAACATCAATCATATCAACATTGATAAGCGGTATAACCATAATGCTTATCTCCATTCACATATTAATATATAAAGTAAATTTATCAATCACAAAGATTCATCATTACGATTCGATGTGGGTTTGGATAACCAACTGGAATCCGACTCCCCATCGCATCGAAATTCAAATGTCGTTTTACGGGTCAAGGGGTTTTCATATTCATACAACATTATATTCATCATAGATATAACGGCTCAGCACAAAGCATTACATAGCATCACATCACATCACATATCAAATATATCAATGCATCACACAGCACTCAATATAATCAAACATCTTTAATTAAGATGAATAAATAGTGTGGGTTTAAATGTACTACCCACATAATTAATTTCATTATTAATTTTTTTAATCAACGATTTATTAACATTAATTTTAATTTATTAAGTTTTAATCACCTTCATTAATTAATCATTTCTTAATTAATTATCTTAATTAATTAACCCTTAATATTAATTAATTAAACCTTAAATACTTTTATTAATTAATTATTCCTTAACTAATTACTTTAATTAATAAACCCCTAATTATTAATTAAATCTTAATTATAATTTATTATCCTTAATTGATTAATTAATAAATTTATTATTATTCCTTAATTAATTACAAAAATTAATTACCTTAACTAATTTATCATATTAATTAATTATTCTTTAAATTAATTAACCTTCAAGATTTGATTAATCACCTTCGATCTTTAATTATCTACTCTTAATTACTTTCACTAAGTAATTATTTTAATTAATTATTCATTAATTACTTGATTGATTAAACTTGGATTATTAATGAATTTTATCTTAATTACTTTTATTTAGTAATTAGCTTTCAAGTATTAGATTTTCTTTAACAAATATGTTAACTTAAACTTTGAAAGTTAATTAACCATTTTAAAAACATCCTTTATATAAATAAATTTAGCATAAATATTAATTAACCATTAGAGCATTCTTTTCATTTTTAACAACCTTTAATATTATTTATTAAAACAAACTTTTCAAAATAAAAGTTATATTTATTTTAAATCATTTTAAAACTTGGTTATATTATTTGCTTTTGAAAACCAGGAAAACAATTTACTTACAAAAATTTCAAACCCGCTACTTAAACAACTCGAGTTAATTAAATAAAACCTGAGCAAAATATCGAGCAAAATCACGTGACATTCACTTATAAATTCACATCCTTCTTCCCTCGAGACCATCACGAGATAAGCCCGAGTAAAAACCTTTAAACGCTCGATACTTCCCTCGAGTCCAACCCACAACCAAACTCTGACATCCACGCTGCCGTACACATGCACCAACAACGCCATTTCCGGTCATCCACATTGCCCTTCACAAGTCGACAATCACCCTCACACCCCATTCCGACCCCAAATCATCGATAACTACTCAAAATCAAAATCTAGTATTCAAGCCCAAATCTGGAACAACATACCCACCTGAAACAGCCTCGTGCGCAAATCCCCGACCACCGGAGCATCAGCAACAACGACCATAGGTTAGACGACCCCATAGAAAATTTCCCCCCACCACCGATAAGCTTCAACGCTTCGGTGTAATCGCAGCAAACCAAAACTCACCCTCAACCAAACATACGACTTAAACCCTAATTTAACTTCGACCGATCATCACTATGAATTAAAAAATTATTGAACATTTTTTTAATGATTCATGACTTCCCAACATGCTTCCTCCTCAATCACGATCTTTATTGTTACTTTGATCATCGAGCATTGTCGAAAATGCATAATTCGTTCAATTCAAAAGTTCACATGATTTACTCATTTAAAAATTACGAAACCTTCATCTAAATTCATCATTAACAAATTCGAATACGATTATGAAGTTCAAACACAAATTTAAGATGATTGAATTCTGAGCATATCCCTGATTTCACTGTATTTTCTATTTTTCCTACATAACTTCTTAATATAATCACTTGGGATTAATTTTAAAATTTGAATCAGACCAACATAAACAAATTTTGTTTAGAATTCAAAACCCAACATGGATTCCTTTGAGTAGTATAAAATTTCCAACAGATTCTTAAACTTGTCAGGTATGCTCAAAGGCATGCTTTGCCTATTTTTCCAAACATGCAGACATATATGTATCACAGGTAAATATAATTAATTATTTTCCACAATAACAATTAAGCATTAATCATAACTAACAAGCTATCGTCATCACAGATATCAAGAAAACTAGTTCAAAAATAAGTTTGCTCACCTTATCAATGAAGAATAGAGGACAAATTTAAGCCTGAACTTTGATTTTTTTTGTTGAAGTTGAAAAGAATTGAGCTTTTTTATTGTTACTGAGTTGATTAGTATGCTTGCTTAAGCTTCGAATTGGTTTCATTTGCAGCTGTTTGAGTCCAGAGCCTGATTGGTGCCAAGTTGCCATCTGCATGCTCTTTTGAACTTGATCTACTGTTTTTTCCAGATTCTTATTTCCATGCTTTTATACTTTTCCAGATTCTTGTTCTTGCATTTGCTTTGAATCTGGGTCTAGCTTCTAGGCTTTGGTTCCTTATTTCAGTTGTAAACTGAAGCTCCTTTTTTTTCTTTCGGAATTGGATTTGCTTTTGCTTTGGTTTCATATTATTGAAGATGAGGGATTTTGTTTTACTTGTTTTAACTTTGGTTTCTTATTTCAGGCTTGAGAAGATGAAGGGCCTGATTAATTTTTTTTTCAAAAGTTAAATTCCATTTTTCCATTTTCATTTGCACGTTGTACACTTGTTACATATAGGAAAAATTGGGTTTATACCCTTCGACTCAAATTGTTTTGTAAATTTTTGTTTAATCCTTCATGCAATTATATTTTCATGTATACATATGCCTTAATTTTTAAAGTTGTTTATATTTTCATTTATATTTACATAATAAAAATTCCTATTGTTTTTCACATTCAAACTTTAATTTAGCTCACTATTTTTATATACAACTAATTTTTACGTTTTATATTCATGCATTTTTTATCATTCATTTTTGTACAACCTTTTAGAAAGAAAAGAATGATTTAAATATTTTGGTTACATATTAACAATTAATCACTTTTATTCATATATGAAAATTTAACTAAAAAATAATATTTTGAGTGCATTAATTTTTTTTTATTACAACTTCCAAATATTTTCAAAATTTTAGAAAACAAACAATCATTAACTTTTAAAGCTTTTAAATTCTACTTTATTTTTAATACATTTTATCTTTTGGAATCCAATATTTGCTTATAAAATACTTATCCTTATATTTCAAATCAAATTGCTATTTATCTTTAAATCAATATTTATTTTAAATCCAATTTTATTTATAAAATTACTTATCCTTAACTCTTTAAACTAAATTCTACTATGTAATCTAGAAATTTATTTATTCTAAAAAATTTCTAATTAATTCATGAATAAATTCACAATTTAATTCCAAAATTAAATTAATTGTCAAATTAATCTTGGTTGATTTCTCAGGAATGTTACAGCCACCCTGCCCTGTCGCGGCCGCGACTCCAATCGTCGATCGCCGCCTTAGTTTGCCTTATCAACGCGTCGCCATGCCGCATGCCAATCCACGATTCGAACTTTGCCCAGTCGCCGAGTCTGCCTCCTCCTTCACAAAATCGCGGCCGAATCGACTTCATACCTCGCGAGTAGCTCGCGACCTCGACACCCATCAATACTCAACCCTACGCGGTGCCTCCACCTGTCGAATTTGCATCCGACTCTCGATTTAGATTCGAGCTTGCTACCAAGTCGCGAAAACGTCACGCCCTCTTTTTTTCCTTCCAATAATTTGATTTTGAAAACAAAAGGATGTGGCCATTTTATTTATTTATTTTCACGAAGTCGATTGAACGAGAAGGGGCGGCCATTATCATTTGATTTTTGAACCGAGGAAGTAAGAAAGGGGGCTGTGTGATTTAAACGAGAAAAGGAGACAGAATCGATTACTAGGTTGGCTTATTTCGGAGGAGATCGGCTGAATTACTAGGTTGGCTTATTTTCAAATCCGATCGTATGGAGAATATAACCTTTTAAACAAGTTATTATATTGAATTTTGATAAAATTTTAATCGCGTTTGCTTATCCTGTGGCCAAATGACAACCCCAAACATTACGAAAATCGAAATCCGATAAAAACACAATATTATGCATCCAATGGAACTAGTTTTGTTGAATTCCGAGACTGTGCCTCGGAAGGCTATTTTTAAATATCGATTTAAACGATAAATTTCAAAATTGAACGAAACATTTCCAAATCCAATTCTGAAGCTTCATTTATCTTCAGTATTATCAATATAAATTTTCTAAACCATCAAATTATTTTTAACAAGTTTAAAATTGAAAATTCAAATTTTTACCCATCATAAATAGATCAAATTCAATAATTTAATTGCCAAATTCATATTTATATTCGAAATTCAAGTTAAACTAACCTCCAAATATTTAAAACCAATTAATATTCCATTTCAAATGTTAAAAATTTCCGGGCCGTCAAAAATTGCCATCGCGAGTAGACAATTACGTCCGCATGAGAAAAATTACCCAAACTCACGATCTAGACTTCTAGCTATTATCTTCGCTTTGAAAATCTGGTGACACTATCTTCTAGGTAAGAATCTCTTTTGGCTTTACTAAAATTTAAAAGTTTAATTTAATTTAAGGTATATACTTAATAAATCCTTCTTGTTCTAGGTGAAAATTTTGAATTATTCACCATCAGAAATCTCTGAAATATCTCTTCACCCAGAAGGATTTAAATTTGAGGCAACAACGATAGGTAGAATTTCTAGCGTCATATAATCTTGATATATTCTATATACCCCTGGAAAAGCCAATGTAGTCGTCGATGGCTTGAGTAGAAGTCATGCTATTCTTGCTCATCATGCTTTCACTCATACTCTTCTTGAGAAAATCGCCAGCAAGCAGAAAGAAGACAAATTTCTTTAGGGAATTTATGGAAGGATTTGTCGAGGTGAAGATTCCAGTTTCGGAATCGATAATTAAGGAGTTATAAGATTGAAAGGAAAAATGTGTGTTCCCGATATCCCGGATCTAAAGCATGAAGTTTTGGACGAATGTCAAAAGTACAAACTTAGTATCCATCCAGAAGTAAATAAGATGTATAGAGATATCAAAAGGACTTTCTGGTGGAAAACAATGAAGAGGGACATATCTATATAGGTTATTCGTTGCGCTACCTATCAACAAATCCAAAGTGATCAGATGAAAATGGCGGGTTTTCTCCAACCTTTGGAGATACCTAAGTGGAAATGGATTTCATCGACGGGTTTCCATGCACTCGAAAGGGGAATGAAGCAATCTGGGTTATAGTGGATCGTCTGACAAAAACCGCCCACTTCATCCCAGTGAAATCCACTCGGACAGCAGCAAGCTTAGCAGAGCTGTATATAAAAATAAATTGTTTGTCCCAATGATATACCCAGCAGTATAGTGAGTGATCGTGACCCGATCTTCACCAGTAGATTTTGGGAGGCATTTCAAGCCGCATTGGGAACCAAACTGAACTTCAGCACTGCTTATCACCCACAGTCTGATGGGAAGACAGAAAGGATAGACCAAATTTTAGATGACCTTCTGCGTGCTTATATTCCCGACTTTGGTTGCTTTTAGGAGGACCATTTGCATCTGGTCGAATTCTCATATAACAATAGCTATTAGGCCTGTATTGAAATGGCTCCTTTTGAAGCCTTATACGGTCGTCTGTGTCGATCACCTATATGTTGGATCGAGTCAGACGAGACACGTTCTTGGACCAGATATGATTAAAGAAGTCACTGAAAAAGTGGATTTTATTCGAAATAAATTAATAACTGCACAAAGTCGTCAGAAAAGTTATTACGATCGCAGAAGAAGATCTTTAGAATTCCAGATTGGAGGTTCTATATTTCTAAATGTGTCTCCAACGCGTGGTGTGTTGAGATTTGGGAAGATTGGTATGTTGGCATCGTGTTATATTGGTCCTTTTCCTACACTGGAAAGGATCGATCCTCTGTCATACCAAGTGCAGCTACCTAGCTGGTTATCTAGCATACACAATGTGTTTCACGTTTCACATCTTCGAAAATATATGCATGATCCAGACAGTATTATCAAAGAGGCGGCGCAGTAGGATTTGGAAATCACACCAAATCTTGAAGTTAAAAGAGAGCTATTTAAAATCATTGATCATGATGAAAAGCAATTGAGGAATAAAGTTGTGAAACTAGTTATAGTGCAGTATAGCGGTGATTCAAATGACTGTACTTGGGAAATAGAGTATAGCATGCAAAAGTTCTATCCCAATTGCGAAGTGGATATTCCGGGTTAATCTGGTAAGCCATTTCTCTTTCTTTTTCTGTGTTCTTATATTCTTTGTTTGTTTTCTTTCTCTTTCAAATTTCAAGGACGAAATTATCTTTAGAGGGAAATCTATAACATCCCAAATTTTATCAATTTAAATTAGTAATTTATTTGAATTTTTGGAATTTAATTTGAAATTAATGTGAAAATTTTCAAATAAAATAAAATAAGTTTTAATTTGTATGAATAAGATTTCAATTTCATTTGAGTCTAAGATTTGAAATAATAAATATTTTTTTAAATCATTTGAATTTAAATTATATATATGTATGTGTGTGTGTATGAGTAGATTTGAATTTTAGTTTGAATTTAACTTTTAAATAAATTCTTTAGTAAATATTTTGGATTTAAAAATATATATATGTAATTTATTTAATGTGTATTTAATTTCAAAACATTCTCTTTTAAATAGTATTTCTTAATATAAAGTAAATGTCTTTAAAAAATGGAAAGCGTAAAATTTAAATAATGTAAAATTATTATTCTAATGAAAATTTACAAATGTTAAGTAAGTAATATGTGTAAAAAACAGTCTTAAAAATTTAAATAAATGGATTAACAAGTGTTATCCATGTAGAAAAATATTAACAAGTGTCATCAAATTATTATTTTTGAGAAATTTATAAAAATAAAATAAAGTAATATAATATCTCTAATTCACTTCTTCTCATTCTTTTAACTTCATTACCATGTCTGTACAAATTCAAATTAGAGAAAGAAGGGAAATTAAAAACAAACCTTCACAAGACAACCTCTTCAATAGCACAAATCTAAAATTCCGTTTCAAACCTGAATTAAAGAAAGGAGATAAGTAGTTCAACATCAAAGCAAGTTCAAATATCTCACTTTTTCAAAATCATGCCTTTAAGATCAGGCAACAATAGATAATAATCATCTCAGATCTTTGAATTCCAGTCTTCAAGTTTTCTGACCAAAGTATTTCTTCTCTTTTTTCATAAAAAAACTGTAAGTAGATACTCTAAGAATTCAAATTAGAATTTGTTGTTAAGAAATTAAGCAATTTAATCCATCAGAAGCTAAGCAATCTACATCAACTAGTTGCAGAAAAAAATTCAAGATCAAATTGAAAACAACCTTCCAGATTTTCATCTTTAAAAACAACATTCCAAACTCTCCTCTGTTCTCAGACATCAAGGTGAGTAAACCCTTTTGATTTGATCTAGAACATGTTGCTGTGAATAATATTGAAGTTTGAATTGTAAATGTGTGTTTGCATGTATATGTATACATGAAAATGAAGATGCATGTCTGTACACATAAATATGAACTCTGTTCCAGGCGTACAGGTTCCAAAACCTGTTTCAAATTCAAAAGCTCTGTCTCAAATTATTTTTAGGCTTTGAAATCAAAAGATAACATGTTTTTTTGATCATACTCTAAGTTCTAAAAATAAATTGAAGTAAACTAAACAAAAACTTTTTCTAGAAATATAAGAATACAGGCAAAACCAATCTAAACAGAAATTTCATCAATCCTGATTTCTGATTTTAAATATATCAATTGAAACGTCTTCCAAGTTGATAATTTTTAAAAGTGAAATTAATTTTTTTATCAAGTATTCTCTAAGAAAAATAAGGATGATCAGAATCGTCTTTTTCACCAAATTCTAGCGATTAGTTTAATGATAAATCTCATGATCATGTTTGGCGCTTGGTGGATTGTCAATGATCATCAGAAAATTATTGATCGAATTTATAGGTCATCGTGGTCGTCGAAAATGGCTAAACAAGGGTTTAAACCTATAATTGGTCGAAGTCAAGAACTCGGGTTGCTGCAACTTCGTCGTCGCACCGGAATTGATCGCACCGGTGGCGATCGAAGCATTGAAGTCGGTCGAAGCTTCAGTTGAAGTTACGTGGCCTTTGGTGGCCTGAGATGGCAAGGCTAAGGGTTTTTCTGGTGTTGCATGTTGTTCCAGTTTAGGTTCGATGTCGAAGTTTCAAATTCGTCAATGATTCGGGTTTCTGGCTGGTCGGATGCTTAGGAGAGAATGTTGCCGATTTATCAATGGCCACGACACCAACCGAAGGTGGTCGGTGCTGTTGTGTACATGCACAACCTTTGGCTTGTGTTAGTGGATAAGAATTGAGGAGGAAGGGTGTGACGACCTGGAATTTTGAGCAATATCAATTTAATAATCTTTGTTAATAATTAAAGAAATTTGATAATTTTAAATTGTAAATTGACAAGTTAAAATTATTTTAAAGGCTGATAATAATAATTTTGATAATATCTATCTACATTTTTGCTCACAATATAAAATTGGCAAGTTTAATTCTTTAAAAATTAATAATATTTTAATTTGGAAATATTTATTTTAGCAATTTAAAATTGGTAAGATTTATTTTTCAAAAGCAAATCAAAATATTTTTCAATTTATAATGTATATATTGATATATCTTGTAAATAGGAAGTCTTTAAGTAATAAAAGCTATATATTCATATTGTAATATATGTATAATATATTATGGTTTGTATTTTCGTTTTAAAAATTTATTATTTTGAATTTAATAAGTGTTTTCAAAATTTAATATATATAATTTGTCATTTGAAAATTTAAATTTGACTTTATACTTTTGAAATGATATTTAAGATTTAAATTTTTATAACAAAGATAATTTCTTATTTATATATATTTTAAGCTTTTGTTTTAAATAAGAGTTAAAATTTGAAATTCACTTTCAATTGTTTTCAATATTCTTTCATTTTAATTTTAACATAAGATAAGCTTGTTTTAAATTTTTTACATAAAGAGTTAAATTAAATTTCTCAAATTTATAAACACGTGTTATATTGATTTGATCAAAATATAAGTTATTAGCTAATAAATGTTCACATGAATTTGCTTTTGAATATTTATTAAAATCTAAAACTTGTTTATTAAAAGAAAAGTATACACATTTTATAGTCACCTAAATATTACATTCATAATATAAATAGATTATTAAAAAGAGAAAATAACATTTGTAAAACTTTAATCAAACATTAAAAACCACTTGTAAGTATATTAATATATGCAAGGGACAATTGTAAATAATAATATACATATGTAGGTTAATTAAAACATGAAAGTGACAAATGTCATTCTCTTTGTTAATTTAATTCAAAATTAAATTGTAAAATAAAAAGAAGAGTTTTATTTTTCAGCAAAATACTTTCTTCTTTTCAAAAAAATGAATACAAAACAATAAATAGGAAAGACATTAAACTGTAGAAATCTAGAAAATAAGAAAAGTAGTAAATCTGGAAAATCTGAAGAAAAGAAAAGAAAAGATGATCTGGAAAATTCAATCAACATGCGGGATCTTCAAGTACAATCAAGCAATTTAGAAAATTCATCAGCATGCAAAAACTGGAATCAATCAAGCAATTCAACATGAAAAGTGAAATTCCAAAAGCCTGGAAAGCAAATAAGTTTCTATCCTCTGCAATTTTTGGGGAGTAAATTAAATTTTAAAAATAGTTTTAATCCCATAATTTTTTTCTTGTTCTTGTGATGGAATCATGTTGAAGTGTCTGGATTCTTGGATTTAATTGATGCATGTTGGTGAATGATGAATTTGAGATGCCTGTAAACATAAAATATGCTCTATGTACTATAACAGGTTTTCAATTTCATAGTAAAATCAATAATTTAAAGTTGAATTTGAATTTGCTTATATTTTGTGAATGAAAGATGTTTGATATCACGTAATCTTTCTTCTAAAAATAATTATAGGTTTTTAAAATGGATATTAGCTCAAATTTTAAAATTTATAGTAAAATGGTAATTTGGGTCAAAAAAATTTTGAATTCAAATTTAAGTTTTGATTTTATAATTGAATTGCCAAAAGGAAATCATGTTTTTTGAAGTTTCTATCATGAATTTCAGATTAGTTATTTGTGTGAATTCGTCGTTTGACTGTTTCGGGCATTTTGGCCAATTGGCGGCGATCGGCGGCATATTGGACGTCGAGGTTGAGAATGATGGTCGAAGGGATGTTGTAGATCATCAGAAAATTGCTTTGGGATTTTTTTAGTGATCGTGTTGGCTGAAAGTTGTCAAGTTAGCATTTAACGGCCTATGCTTGTTGATGATGTTCGGTTGGATTTTGCAGTGACGAGGGGCTATCGGAGTCGTGCGCGAGGGGTTTCGGAGGTGCTGGAGGTTGCGACGTGGCTTCAAGGACGATTGCGTGGCGTCTCGTGTCAAGGATCAACGGTGGCGGTCGATTGTTGACAAAGTGTGCTACTGGCAGTTTTTAGTTGTGGGTCGAATTTTTGTTTTTCAAAGAACGCTCGAGTTTTGGGTTTCGTGTTTAGATGTAGTGGTCGAGGGTGACTTGTTGAAGCCACGGCGATGATTGTGGGTGGTCGGGTTGACGGTGCATGATGCACGCGTGCAAATGGGTATCAGGAGATAATCGGTTTTTGGGTAGGAGAAGAAAGGCGTTGGAGCTCGAAGCATTCTTCAGGTATCTGCTACTTTGGTTCGAAGCAGGGTGAAATTGTGGGGATACTCAGGGTTTGGTTTGATTTACTCGAGATCGACGCGGGATTTATGCAGTGGTTTGCTTGTGTTTTTGACTGAGCATGTTTTTTTGATCAGGAATTTTTAAAGTTTAACAGCAATGTTTTTTTTTAAAAAGTCTTGATACAAAGGAAATTTGATTTTGAAATGTTTATTAAAGTTTAAAAACAAAGGTTAAATAAGTTTATTTATAAAACCAAATTTGTTTAAAGTTAGGTTTTAAACAAGTTCTTATATTTTGAAATATAAAAGTTTTAAAAATAAAATAAGTGAATTTTTGAATAAAGATTGTATTAAATTTTATTTAATAACTTTGGAAAAATCTAAAAAAAATTAATTTGAATGTTTAGATTATTTAAATTATAATTGATTTTTAATATATTTTATTTTAAATAAAGTGTAATGATTTAGAATTGGTAATCAATTTCAATTAAGATTATCTTAAGTAATTTAGAATTATGTTTAACCGAAGATAAATAAATTTGTGAAGATAACTAAGATAATTAAATTATTAACAATTGAAAAGTTATTGGTTAATATAAATAATTTAATTAAGATAATAGGTTTTTTAATTAAGAATCTTTTTAATATAATAAATTAAAGAATCATTTAATTAATTTAAATGATTAATTAAATAACTAATTAAGTAATTAATTAGTGATTAATTGAAGATAATCACTCGTGGATTAATTAAGTGTAATTACTTGGTTTAGTAACTAAGTAATTGATTACTGTAGGTAATTAAGTAAAGAGTAATTAATTAACAAGAAATTAGAAGTTGATTACTTTATGAAAGTAATTAAGTGGATGTGATTAGGGGTTAATCACCTGTGTAATTAATTAATACAATTAATTCAAGGTTTAAATTATTCAATTAATGGAAATAATTAATTAATTTTTAATTAATAATTAAAGGGTAATTAATCTACAGTTAAGTTTTGATTACTAAATGTAAATAAAAAGTAATTATCCATATGTGTTTAATTAGAAAGAAATTAATCAAGTATGATTAATTATAAGGAATTAATCAAGTATGATTAATTAAAAGGTGATTAATCAGGTATGATTAATTAAAGGATAATTAAGGAATAATTATCAGAATATCTAAAGAATAAATAATCAAGTGCCATTAATTTTAAATGGTAATTAAGAGATAATTATTTGATATAATTAGGAAGTAATTAATCAAGATGATTAATTAAATTTGTAATTAAGGAATAACTACTTAAAGTAATTAAGTAATAATTAATCAAGGGAGATTAATTAAAATGGATAATTAAGTGATGTTTAATTAATTAATTTGCAATTAATTAATGAATAAGTAAGTTGTATCAATGATAATCCAAGTGTTTAAGTAAGGAATTAATTTAATTAAGGATTAATTAAATTAATTAAATTTGGATCAAACTTGTTATGGATGATTGATGATTGGATGATAAATATCATTGGATGAGTTAATGATATTGGATGATATTTTATGTCATTGGTTGATATGTAATGATTTGAATGTGATATATCTGAGACGTGATATATATGCTACTTTGTGATATGTGTGGTTGAATTTGATAATAATAGTGATTTATATATCTGTATAATTATGAATCATCCATTTATTTTAAGTGATATTCTAAATATCTACTGTTCAAAACCCTTAAGTACAACTTGGACATTAAAATGGCGTTTGGATTCGGTGAGACCGGGATTTGGGTTTCCATATTTGGATATCCAAAAACCACATCGATCCAAATTAAACGTTAGGTCATGAATCCAAGTGGAGTGCAAGTGAAGACTCGAGGTGCAAGAACTATTCGTCAGTATAACTCTGGGGGTGATTCCGAGATGAGTTTGACGGAAACAGTATTTACAAGTTCAAGATGGCGATTCAGAGTGCAAGGGCTATGGTCGTTCACTCTGAGCGTGATTCCAAAATGAGTGCAACAAGATAGTGCCTTCGGTTTCGTTCGAACATGGAACGAACTTGTACGGATTGAATGCTTTCAGGACATCGTCCCTATAAGCATTCTAAGATAGATGTGGCCTATAAAGGTAATCGCAGCCTCAAGCCTCATCAACCGGGAATGGCAAAAATAGGGGAGGTGCAGCAAGGTTAAGTGGGTCATGCCCAAGCAGGACGAGATTTACCCCTGTCTAGATGTCACTTTTTGTTTCGGCTTTGTGGGCGGTTGGATCTGCAGGCAACTGCGGGGTGGCCTTGTTCGGGAACGTTCAGAAAGGAATGGTCCCGGCATTGTGTTGCAAGGGATCGGGTGTGGTCCTCAGTACGGTGATTTAGGCCACGTACTGTGACGGGCGGTACCCTAGTAGCCCTGCCGTTATTGGAAACCCACTCTTCCTACGAGGCCCTACGGTTTTGTTTGTATTACCAACTTTTATGGCTAGTAGCTGGAATTTAATGAAAGTAATAATTTCGGTTATTTCATATTTGCTTGAAAACCCCATGCACTATTATAATATCACTGGATTTCCTATCAAATGTTTTGGTTAGCGTAAGGTAAAAACTTTTCCATGTTTATGTGTGGGAAGTCATACGTGATACCTTTCTTTTCAAAGGATTTTCTAAAGTTATGCAATCTTAAACCGTTTACCTACACCAGACCCCTGTCTGACCCGAGTGTTTATTTTTGGTTTTATTAAACTCTTGGGTACTCATATTATGTATGAGTAGTCAAGTGATTCAGGTTATCCTTGACGAATTTTGGAGGAGCTTTGGAGCAGGAGGCTTCAGCGTTTAGATATATAGATAGAGTTTCCGCTGTGTGTTATTCTATATTGTTGTTCTTGTACTGTGTATTAGACAGAAATGTTATAACTATCTAAATTGAGATGTATAGTTGTGTACTCTGGTGTAAATGATACTATGTATATGTTATATATTATATTTCATTCGTTCCGCTGTGAGATTATGATGTGTTGTTATTCTTTCTTCTCTTTCTTTTTTTCTTCTATCTCTTTCTTTCTTAAATAGTGACGCGTCTTTCTGGTGATAGGAAGTCGGGTCGCTACAGTAGGTATCAGAGCGTTAGGTTGAGTGAACACCTAGGCTCTAGAGTGGTATCTATCTTGAGAGAGCGTACTTGAAATTTATATATATATATATATATATATATATATATATATATATATATCTACCTAATCAGTTGGGTTATCTGTTCGGATTTTCCATCATAGGTTATAAAGTTAGATAAGGTAGGAGTGTGTGGAACACAAGTAACACTAATGGAAGAGGCTCATATGTTGTGGTTGGAGGTGTTTGTCGAGATTGTAGATCTAATACCGTCTTGAATAAGCTTTGTAGATTGGTGAAAGGATTTCATTGATCCTAGAGAAAATATTTTCAAGAATTAGAGTATATTCTAGAAGTGTGAGGTAGATTTGCTCTCGAATGAGCGGGATTTCCAAGAATTGAATCTGTCAGCTGAGTAGAAGCAGGTGATGGTATCTTGATAGCTTCAGGAAGGAATAGCTGTGTGGTGAGATGCAATATCCATAAGTGATTCTGAAGATGTTCTTTGGAGCAAGATTTAGAGGGTATTGAAGGAACAGTGATGCCTACTGCACGGAAGATTCGGATGTTTAGAGATTTTTTGGATTTGAAGTAAGGGAGTCTTATCTATATTGAAGTATGAGACTAAGGTCGATAAGTTACCTCATTTTGGGACATGGTCTCATTAATTTATTAAGAAGAACAATTGCTTGGTGTTTTGTTTGGAGCCGAGTTTCTTGAGAAGATGTCTACTCGTCTCAAGGATTTTTAGTGGAATTGGGTTATAGTATTGAGTTTCAAAAAGCTTGTGGTTAAGGATGATCTTTTGGCTTAGCAGTATCATTGAAGTGAAGTTTGGAAGTGGCAACGTGGATTCGTTTCTTTGATGATTCTGAAATCTTTGGGATTCTACTATCGGCATGCCAGGCAGATAGTAAAGGCTTATCCATTTCTTTGGGAGGCTCGGCACAGCAGGATATTTGCTGGAAGTGCTCTATCAGTTTTCTGGTAGATAAGCCATTCTTGAAAATTGATCTTGATTAGTAAAGCTGTTCTACTTGGGGAGAATAGTTTCTTTGGAATCTGAACTGGGTAAGATCGAAAAGTTGACTTGCGATTAGTTTGCGAATTTACGGAATATTATTTGGCTTAGGAATTGAGGAATCTCATATGGAGGTAAAAGCTATGAAAGTAATCAGCGATATTCCAGATGTTTTAGAAGAAATCAGAAGTATACCTGAATTGGAGATTGGATTTTCTTAACGACTTGGATTCCAGGAGCGATACCGATGGTTCAACCATGTAGAGGGATGACTCTTGAAGCAAGAAGAGTTTGGTGAGGCAGCTCAGGATTCTTTGGAAAGGGATTAATCATCTAGTTTTAGTTAAGATTCTGTTGGGATGTTTTGACCAAGTGGAATGGTCACTAAGATTTTATGAGTCGGATGAACAGTGTATGGAGGAAGTTTGAGCTCGAGTTCTTCGATAACATTCTTATCTACTCCAGATCAGAGTTATGCAGCGGAAGCAAGATAGTAGTTATTCTAGAATGGGAGCAACCGGGAGTTGCAGTTTTATTGGATTAAAAGATTTCTATAGGAAATTTAAGTATGAATTTTTTTTCTGTATTTGGAAGGCAAGGTTGTCAGGTGAAACTATTTGGCTATTCCAGATAAGAGATGTAGGTCTGAAGTCCACTAATACTTGTGGAGTAGAAGTGTGTTTTGTATTTCAGCATATTTTTGAAAGAGTCATTTTGTTGAAGTAGGACCTGGAGATTTGGTTTGATTTTGGTCCAGTTTGTTCATGAAGCAATCAGCAAGGGTTAAGCTGACCAGGAAAATTGGAGGTGACTCAGGAGCATCAGAAGAGTTATGCAATTAAGAATTGAGGACATTTGGAATGAAGAGTTGGAATTTGGATATTGTTTTAGTTTTATCCGATCAAAGGAGATATAAGACTGGGTAAAAATGGAGGGCTAGCTCCGGAAGTATTTTGATATTTTCCTGTGTTCTCTGAAGATTAGGTTTTGAGCTACAGGATTGAATTGCCAGTTCGGATAACTGGAATTCATTGTATTTCACATATCTCTGAGGAATATGTGTATGATTCATTGAATGATAGAATCAGCAGTTCAGAAGGATTTGGCAGTTATTCTGATTTTGAGCTTAGTCTGATATCTTGTTCAGATTTGTAGGATCAGATGAGGGAGTTCTTAGTTATAGTAGCGTACTTACTTAAGATTCTGTAGAGCGAGTATTCCAGTATAAGTACCTGGAAAACTCTAGATAATATTAGGAAATTCTATCCAGAATTATGTCTGGATAATTAAAATTGTTGTTTGAATTGGTTGCTATTATTGATTGTGTGATTGCTGATTGAAATTTAAATTCTTTTGCTGGGTTATTAAATTATCTTTGCTTTTCAATTTCGAGGACGAAATTCATTAAAGGGGGGAGGAATGTGACGACCCGGAATTTTGAGCAATATTAATTTAATAAGCTTTGTTAATAATTAAAGAAATTTGATGATTTTACATTGTAAATGGACAAGTTAAAATTATTTTAACGGCTGATAATAATAATTTGATAATATCTATCAACATTTTTCCTGACAATATAAAATTGGCAAGTTTAATTCTTTTGAAAATTAATAATATTTTAATTTGGAAATATTTTTTTTAGCAATTTAACATTGGTAAGATTTATTTTTCAAAATCTAATCAAAATATTTTTCTATTTATAATACATATATTGATATATCTTGTAAATAGGAAGCCTTTAAGTAATAAAAGCTATATATTCAAATTGTAATATATATTATGGTTTGTATTTGTGTTTTAAAAATTTATTGTTTTGAATTAATAAGTGTTTTCCAACTTTAATATATATAATTTGAAAATTGAAAATTTAAATTTGATTTAATACTTTTGAAATGATATTTAAGATTTAAATTTTTATAACAATGATAATTTCTTATTTATATATATATATATATATATTAAGATTTTGTTTTAAATAAGAATTAAATTTGAAATTCACTTTTAATTGTTTTCAATATTCTTTCATTTTAATTTTAACATAAGATAAGCATGTTTTAAAATTTTTACATAAAGAGTTAAATTAAATTTCTCAAATTTATAAACATGTGTTATATTGATTTGATCAAAATATAAGTTATTAGCTAATAAATGTTCACATGAATTTGCTTTTGAATATTTATTAAAATCTAAAACTTGTTTATTAAAAGATAAGTATACACATTTTAGAGTCGCATAAATATTACATTCATAATTTAAATAGATTATTAAAAAGAGAAAATAACATTTGTAAATCTTTAATCAAACATTAAAAAACACTTGTAAGTATATTAATATATGCAAGGGGCAATTGTAAATAAAAATGTACATGTGTAAGTTAATTAAAACATGAAAGTGACAAATGTCATTCTCTTTGTTAATTTGATTTAAAATTAAATGGTAAAATAAAAAGAAGAGTTCTATTTTTCAGCAAAATACTTTCTTCTTTTCGAAAAAAATGAATACAAAACAATAAAAAGGAAAGACATTAAACTGTGGAAATCTGGAAAATAAGAAAAGAAGTAAATCTGGAAAATCTGAAACAAAGAAAAGAAAAGATGATCTGGAAAATTCAATCAACATGCAAGATCTTCAAGTATAATCAAGCAATTCAGAAAATTCATCAACATGCAAAAACTAGAATCAATCAAGCAATTCAACATGCAATGTGAAATTCCAAAAGCCTAGAAAGCAAATAAGTTTCTGTCCTCTACAATTTTTGGTGAGTAAATGAAATTTTAAAAAAAGTTTTAATCCTGTATTTTTATCTTGTTCTTGTGATGGAATCATGTTGATGTGTCTGCATTCTTGGATTTTGGTGAATGGTGATTTTGAGATGCCTGTAAACATGAAATATGCTTTGTGTACTATAACAAGTTTTCAATTTCATAGTAAAATCAATAATTCAAAGTTGAATTTGAATTTGCTTATATTTTGTGAATGAAAGATGTTTGATATCACGTAATCTTTCTTTTTAAAATAATTATAGGATTTTAAAATGGATATTTAGCTCAAATTTAAAATTTACAGTAAAAATGAAATTTGGGTCAAAAATTTTCTGAATTCAAATTTAAGTTTTGATTTTATAATTGAATTGCAAATAGGAAATCATGATTTTTGGAGCTTGTATCATGAATTTTAGTTTAGTAATTTGTGTGAATTTGTGATTTGACTGTTTTGGGCATTTTGGCTAATCGACGGCGATCGGCGGCATATTGGACGTCGAGGTTGAGCATGATGGTCTAGGGGATGTTGTAGATCATCAGAAAATTGCTTTGGGTTTTTTTAGTGATCGTGTTGGCCGAAAATTGTCAAATTAGGGTTTACGACCTGTGCTTGACGACTATTTTCAGTTGGATTTTGCGGCAACGAGGGGCTATCGAGGTTGTGTGCGAGGGGTTTCGGAGGTGCTGGAGGTTGCGACTTTGCTTCAGGGAGTATCGCGTGGCGTCTCGTGTCAAGTATCAATGATGGCGGTCGATTGTTGACAAAGTGTGCTTCAGGCAGTTTTTAGGTGTGGGTCAAACTTTTGATTTTCGATCAACGCTCGAGTTTTGGGTTTCGTGTTTGGATGTAGTGGTCAAGGGTGACTTGTCGATGCCACGGCGATGATCGTGGGAGGACGAGGTGATGGTGCATGATGCACGCGTGCAAATGGGTACAAGGAGATGATGGGTTTTTGGGTAGGAGAAGAAAGGGGTTGGAGCTCGAAGCATTCTTTGGGTATCTACCACTTTGGTTCGAAGCAGTGTGAAGTTGTGGGGATACTCGGGGTTTTGTTTGATTTACTGGAGATCGACGCGGGATTTTTGCAGTGGCTCGCTCGTGTTTTTGAAAGAGCAGGTTTTTTGGATCAGGAAGTTTTAAAGTTTAACAGCAATGTTTTTAAAAAAAAAGTTTTGATACAAAGGAAATTTGATTTCGAAATGTTTATTAAAGTTTTAAAAACAATGGTTAAATAAGTTTATTTATAAAACTAAATTTGTTTAAAGTTAGGTTTTAAACAAGTTCTTATATTTTGAAATATAAAAGTTTTAAAAATAAAATAAGTGAATTTTTGAATAAAGTTTGTATTAAATTTTATTTAATAACTTCGAAAACTTTAAAGATTTCAAAATTTTGTAATTTGAATGTTTAGATTATTTTAATTATAACTGATTTCTAATATATTTTATTTTAAATAAAGTGTAGTGATTATGAATTTGGTAATCAATTTTAATTAAGATTATCTTAGTAATTTAGAATTTTTTTTTAACTGAAGATAAATAAATTTGTGAAGATAATTAGGATAATTAAATTTTTAACAATTGAAAAGTCATTGGTCAATATAAATAATTTAATTAAGATAATAGGTTTTCTTAATTAAGAATCTTTTAATATAGTAAATTAATGAATCATTTAATTAATTTAAATGATTAATTAAATAATTAATTAAGTAATTAATTAGTGATTAATTGAAGATAATCACTCGTGGATTAATTAAGTGTAGTTACTTGGTGAAGTAATTAAGTAATTGATTATTGGAGGTAATTTAGTAAAGAGTAATTATCTAACAAGAAATTAGAAGTTTACTTTATGAAAGTAATTAAGTGGATGTGATTAGGGGTTAATCACTTGTGTAATTAATTAATACAATTAATAAAAGGTTTAAATTATTTAATTAATGGAAATAATTAATTTATTTTTAATTAATAGTTAAAGGATAGTTAATCTATAATTGATTACTAAATGTAACTAAAAAGTAATTATCCAAATGTAGTTAATTAGAAAGAAATTAATCAAGTATGATTAATTACAAGGAATTAATCAAGTATGATTAATTAAAAGGTGATTAATCAAGTATGATTAATTAAAGGATAATTAAGGAATAATTATCAGAATAATTAAAGAATAATTAATCAAGTGTGATTAATTTTAGATGGTAACTAAGAGAAAATTATTTGATATAATTAGGAAGTAATTAATCAAGATGATTAATTAAATTTGTAATTATGGAATAATTACTTAAAGTAATTAAGTAATAATTAATCAAGGGAGATTAATTAAAGTGGATAATTAAGTGATGTTTAATTAATTAATTTGTAATTAATTAATGAATAAGTACGTTGGATCAATGATAGTCCAAGTGCTTAAGTAAGGAATTAATTTAATTAAGGATTGACTAAATTAATTAAGTTTGGATCAAACTTGTTATGGATGATTAATGTTGGATGATAAATATCATTGGATGAGTTAATGATATTGGATGATATTGTTTTTCATTGGTTGATATGTAATGATTTGAATGTGATATATCTGAGATGTGATATATATGCTACTTTGTGATATGTGTGGTTGAATTTGATAATAATAGTGGTTTATCTATTTCTATAATTATGAATCATCCATTTATGTTAAGTGATATTCTGAATATCTACTATTTCAAACCCTTAAGTACAACTTGGACATTAAAATGGCATTTGGATTCGGTGATACCAGGATCGGGTTTCCATATTTGGATATCCGAAATCCACATCGATCCAAATTAAACGTTAGGTCATGAATCCAAGTGGAGTACAAGTGAAGACTCGAGGCGTAAGAATATTCGTCAGTATAACTCTAGGGGTGATACCGAGATGACTTTGACGGAAATAGTACTTATAGGTTCGAGATGGTGATTCAGGGGGCAAGGGTTATGGTCGTCGACTCTTAGGGTGATTCCAAAATGAGTGCAACGAGATAGTGCCTTCGGTTTCGTTCGAACCCGGAACGAACTTGTATGGATTGAATGCTTTCAGAACATTGTTAGGAGGACGATGAGCATTCTAAGATAGATATGTCCTACAAAGGTAATCGCAGCCTCAAGCCTCTTTAGCCGGGAATGGCTAAAACAGGCGAGGTGTAGCAAGGTTAAGTGGGTCATTCCCAAGTAGGACGAGATTTACCCCTGTATAGATGTCCCTTTTTATTTCGGCTTTGTGGGCAGTTGGATCTGGAGCCAACTGCGTGGTGGCCCTGTTCGGGACTATTCAGTAAGGAATGGTCCCGGCCTTGTGTTGTAGGGGATCGGGAGTCGTCCTCGGAATGGTGATCTAGGCCACATACTGTGACGGACAATACCCCAATAGCCCTACAGTTGTTTGAAACCCATTCTTCCTACGAGACCCAACGGTTTTTTTTGTATTACCCACTTTTGAGGTTAGTAGCTGGAATTTAATGAATGTAACAATTTCGACTATTTCATATTTGCTTGAAATCCTTGACACTATTATAATATCACTGGATTTCCTATCAAATATTTAGGTTAGCTTAAGGTAAAAACTATTCCATGTTTATGTGTGGGATGTCTTATGTGATACCTTTCTTTTGAAAGGATTTTCTAAAGTTAAGCAATCTTAAACCATTTACTCACACCAGACCCCTGTCTGACCGGAGTGTTTATTTTCAGTTTTATTAAACTCTTGGGTACTCATATTATGTATGAGTAGTCAAGTGATTCAGGTTATCCTTGACGAATTCTGAAGGAGCTTTGGAGCAGGAGGCTTCAGCGCGTAGATATATAGATAGAGTTTCCGATATATGTTATCCTATATTGTTGTTCTTGTACTGTATATTAGACAGAAATGTTATAACTGTCTAAATTGAGATGTATAGTTGTGTAATCTGATGTAAATGATACAATGTATATGTTATATATTATATTTCATTCGTTCCGCTGTGAGATTCTAATGTGTTGTTATTCTTTCTTCTCTTTCTTTTCTTCTTCTATCTCTTTCTTTCTTAAATAGTGGTGCGTTTTTCTGGTGATAGAAAGTCGGGTCGCTACAAAGGGTTTTAACTCGAAGCAGAGGTCGGGGAAACACAGGGATTGCTCGACTACTGGTTCGAGTAGTTTTAAATGGCACCAGTTTTAATACTTAACAAAAATTTAAGTTGAAGAAAAAATATACAAGGGTAAGTTTTGAGGGAAACTCAAAGCAATGATGTTTTAACTCGGGGAACACCCGAAGTAGGCCTCGGTTTGACATACAAAACAATTTTTTACTTTAAAATAAAATTCAAACTTTTAAACAATTTTAAATCCTTGTTTTCAAATAATGATTTTAATTTAAGTTTAAACTAATTAAGGTTTTAAGCAAGATATTTTTAAAGTAATTTAATTTAATTTATTTAACTTTGTTACATTATTTTATTAAGTCATTTATATTAAATAAATAATGTAATTAAAAAATAATTAAGGTAAAATGTTATTTAAACTATCATAACCTTTTAAAGCAACTAATGTGATAAGGATGATTATTAACAAGGTTTATAAGATAATCAAAGTAATTAACAAAGATAAAATGATTTATCTTTTAATTTACAAAGTAATAAATGATTTGTTAACATAATTACTAAAAGAATAACTATTTAATTAATTACTTAATATTATAGATTAATTAGTTAAATAATTAAGGTTAATTGATTTGTAATTTATAATTAATTAATTAAGAAATAATTAATTAATAAAAGTAATTAAGATTTAATTAATTAAAAGTTAAGGATTAATTAATTAAGGTAATAAATTAATTAAGAAATAATTAATTAACAAAAGTAATTGAGATTTAATTAATAAACAGTTAATAATTAATTTATAAAGATAATTAATTAATTAGGAAATAATTATTAATAAAATTTATTAAGATTTAATTAATTAACATTTAGAAATTAATTAATTATGGAATAATTTATTAATAAAAGTAATTAAGATTTAATTAATTAATAGTTAAGGATTAATTAATTAAGTTAATTAATTAATTAGGAAATGATTAATTAACAAAAGTAATTAAGATTTAGTTGACTAACAGTTAAGTATAACTAATCCTTGATTAAAGATAATTAATGAAAATAATTATGTGATCAATAAATTTAAATCACATGATTAATTCATCTTAATTATAGATGACTGATTATTATTGAATGCTCTATTTTGGATTGATATCTCTGATATGTAATTGTAATGCTATGTGATATGAATTGCTTTGTGCTGTGCTGTGATATCTGTGATTTATTTCTGTGAGTGTGAAAACCCATTGGTCCGTAAAATAGCAGTTAAATTTCGATGCAATAGGGAGTAAGATTTCAGTTGGTTATTCGAAATCCACATCGAACCTGTGAATCTTTTTGAATGATATATCCACATGTTTTTAAATTGAGCACTCACTATTCGGTTTATCCCGGAGAGGACCTTATGTCATATAACCCATTCCGTATAGTGATACGATGAAATGGATAGCATTTGAAGACGGTGGTGAAGACCAGGTGTCTTCGAGAACGATAGGATAACCTATCGAGTGACTCTACAATGAGTTGCTTCGGTATAGAGATCTCGATATGTGACGGGGAGTTCGATCGGGATTGTTGATGCCCGTATTGCAAGGGCTTCTTTGGAAGTGCCTTCGGTTCTGTTCGAACCCGGAACAGACTTGTATGCTTATATGTTTGACATTACACTTTGAGATATAAATCTAATTTCTTTCAAATACATTAGTGTTGGTGGCGGGGAATTTATTCTCTTAGCTTAACACCCTTCTCTGAGACGTACGAGCTCAGAGGTTATGTAGTTGATGGTTATTAGTGATATACTTCTAATTTGGTAGTGCGGCATGCTGAGTTCTGCTGATCATTTGTTGATCAAAGCACGGCTTTTGTGAAAAGCGTAGCTTTGTGGATGAGACTTCGTCGAACCTAACATCTTGGTAATGGTCGAAACGGGAAGGATGCAGCAAGGTTATTGGGGGTAGCGCCCCTTTGGGTATGCATTTCTTTCTAGATAGAAGTGGCATGAAGCCCAAATACCTAAGTTATATTGATATTGCAGATATGTTGCTTTATATTTGTTGTTGTTAGGGCCCCAGATAAAGGTCGGTTACGACTGGGGGATGACATACTCGTGAAAGTTAGTTACCAAGTTACAGAGGTAAACCGGCCTTGTGTTGGCAGAGAACTGGTTAAGTTCTCAAAGTGTCCCTCCAGAGGCGTAGCCATGTGGCCCAGGAAGTTCCTTAGCCTGACCATTTTTGGAAATCCAATCATCAATACGCACCCAGTGCGGTTTTAGTTTTAGAATCTTCCATTTAACATGGTAGCTATAATAGGCATACTATAATGGTACATATGCTGGTTAAGATTAGTATTATACTTTCGAAAATGTTTTCTACAATATGCACTGATAATAATATCAAAGAGTTTTCACATATATAGAATATTTTACTATCATAAGAAGAAATATCCCCCATGTGTGTGATTGCATTGTGTGTGTGCCGGGAGGCCTTATGGTAGTTTCGTTTTCCAAAAGCTTGAACGGTTTTGTAACAACCCTAGATTTTTTTGCATATAATTTAAATTTGACTTTATTTTATTTTGAAATTATTTAAAAAAAATTTATTTAAAACATTTAAATATTAAATTTAAATTTTTATTATTATATGAATTATAATTTCAAACTGGTATAAATTGAATATTTCCTGAAAAATGGATTTGTGGTCAAAACTGGTCAAACTTTGTCTTTTAAATTTAAATTTAAATATTTGAATTCTTAAATTTTATCTTTTATTATGAAAATATATTTAATATCATGAAAACTGTTTTTCATTTCGTTGAAATTGGATTTAAATTGTGAAAGTTATACCCTTTACAATATTGTGTTTATATAAGATTATTTAGCAATATTCTTTGTTTTAATTTATATAAATGGTATTTTTACTTGATATATCTTATTCTACTTTGTATATTTATGTTATATTATGCATGTTTTGGCTTTTAAATATTTTTAAAGTGATGTTTGAATTTTTCCAAAGCTTATTGAATTTATTTTCAATTTTTAAAGCCTAATTTCTATTTTCTTTGCTAATTTCTTCATTTAAATTATATTTAATTAAAATTTATTAATTTTTGTGAATGAATTTTTATTTTATGTTCTTATCTTTGTTTATAAATATTTTCCAAGTCCACAAAATTTTTTCAAAATTTTTTCAGTTTATTTTCAAATTTTCTCGACTAGTTTTCATTTTGTGTTATTTTCTTATTTTTATCTTATATGATTAATAATTACTTATTTATATTTTATGTTTTTTTTGCATTTTCGAAATTTGAACTGAAACTACAATTTTTTTCAGTTATTTAAACTTATATAAAAATAATAAAAGAAATATGAAAAGGTTATGACTTTTGACTTTCCTATGGCTTTTTATCTTCCACCTTTTCACATTTCAACCATATCTTTTCATTCAATTGGCCATATCTCCTCATTTCTTCAGCCGTCTATTTTTTTTATCATTCACATAAAACATTTTTCTTCCCATCTGAAAAATTTCAGCCTCCATCAATTTAAATAGTTTGGTGAATTTTATTTCTTTTTCCATTGTTTTTCTTTTTGTTTTTCTACTTGTTTATGTTGATTTTTACTTGCCTTCTCTTCTACTTCAGGTTCGGCCCCACCACTCCAGCCACCATGGCCGCCTCCTCCACCATCTGAACCACCCACCACCATCTCTCCAGCTCCAAGCCACTGGCCGTGCACAATAGTTGATCAAACTCCACCTAAATCTACACAAACTTCACCTATATGCACCATAGCCAACACCTATGCCTTCATCACCTTCAACCTTCCTTTGGCCGCCACCAATTCCACCTCCATCACCCATGGATGACCAGAAACCCTCTACCACACCATCCTCCAGCCCACTATAGAGATGGTCATGCCTGGTCTTGCTTGGGCCGAGCCAATTGCTGCATTGAACCCACGTAGTTTGCCTTTGTAGTTGAAATCTATGCACCTATCTCTTTGTATCACCTTTGCCCCATCACCATCCATGTTTGGCCGCCCCTATTGAACCCAAAACCATATATTAACACACACTTTGGCCATGCTGACCTGGCCTATGGCAGAAGCATTAGTGGTAGAAGGCAAGTGCAAGTGGTTTGGAGATGATTTGTGCATTCATCTCTAACATTGTTTAATAGTATTTTTTTAGTTGAAATCTTATGTTGTTTGTGTTATCTTGTTTGAATATGTTCAAGGCAAATTAATTTTTGGCTCTGGAAAACTCGAATCTATGTTGTACTTTCGTGCCACTAAAGATCTCAGTTTGTGTGTTTCGGTTATCGTCTCCAGCTTAAACCTGTGAGTTATTCTCACCAGACAATTTTATACTTATATAACTTGTAAATCGATCACCTGTGAATCTATAAAATGCATCACCTTATTATATCTCCCATATTATGATTATATGATGTTCACCCATGCATAAACACCTGTTATATCATATGTTACTGTTATATTATGTTGTTCTGTTGTTTATATCAGTTTATCACACAGCAAGTTCCCTTTAGATTAGAATCACTATGGGTTGAAATGATACATACCCGAACGGACTTTACAATAAGGAAAAACCGTTATGGGCTGAAATGATAGGCCTGAGCGATTTTCAATTTATTTCATTTACTTGGGGCTGCAGGTTTGAAATGATAAAACCCGGGTTTTCTTTGTAAATTACGGGTTGAAATGATATATTACCCGTATCACTTTACGTAGCGTAGAAAATTATATACAGACCCGTAGTTAAAATATGTTTTTCTAAAAATTTAAAATATTTTAGAAATTTAAATATTACTATATTTTGATTTAAACTTAATTAAAAATGATTTTTGTAAAGTATTATTGATTTTCTAGAAATTTGTAAGTTAAATAAATTATGGAAAAGTTAGAAAATTTGAACGTAAGTTATTTTGGAAATTTTGATTTAATTACAATTGGAAATTAAATTAAATATTAAATTATGGTACTACGACAATTTGAATTTAAAATGAATTTAAAGTGATTTTATGTAATGACCCAGTATTTTCAACCCTTCGCATCCGCTCATGTCGGACTTGAAGTGTTCAAGGTACTGCGTTGTAGAATAAATTTGGCAAAACTCAGAATATGCAGTAAATAAAATCACAGAATCACATACACAGATATCAGAACTTACAGCGGAAATAAAATTTCAGTGGTTCATGAAGCCACTACAAAACTTTGATCAACAGAATTTACATTGTCTATAATCCTCAATACAAATTTTAAGACATAAATAGAGATAGAGTCTTCAAAGTCTTCAATTCCAGAAAAGATAAAGGCTGAAACAACTTCCAGCAGCGCGAATGATCTACTGAGTGTCCTAGCTACGGAGAAGAAATTGAAGCTGCAACTCAGGCTGACCCGAGCGAAAAATAAAACATAACACTCGAGTCAGGACATACATACTTATATAATGTAAGCTAATTCAAGTGTACTGTAATATAGAGCAAGTAACTTAAAGGATGCTTGGGACCGCCCATCCTCTAAGGATCCGTCAAACTATTTACTATGTAGTATATTGCGCTATTATAATAGTGTCTATTTATAAAATAAACATACTTTTAAATAGCATTAAGGCTTTACATTTTCCACCTTAACACGTAATAGTCCCAGTAGTCCATCCAATATCATAGCTCCTCCTGATCGGGAAGCAACTAGAGGATACCACACGGGCTACGGGAGAAATCTAAACTCGTACAAGGCTCGGTATGGTAGATGACACGGCACAACTAGGCAATGCCAGGGTAGATATACCAATTGCTATCCAGGCTGGTGGAAACGCGTAGCCGCAGTTACCGCCCACCTCGGACTAACTCCCCAAAAATCAAAATATAGAGGTGGCCACCGAATCAATCCAAAATCATAGTATAATATCGAAGAGGAGCGTCCGATCAGAGGAATGACCTCATTGGCCTGGAATTGCTCCTGTTTTAGCCACCTTATGCCAACTCACGGGAGTCGGGTCCACGTATTTACCTTACAGGAAACGCCACCACCGACCTACTTCATTCTGGAATCTCCGCCGCGTACACGGTTGGTCAAAGTGGTTTTCGGTATCGACAGAGAGTATGTCCATATCCGATCCCGGTCTCTTTGCCAACCCATCGTTATTATAACCCGTGGTCATTTAAAACATTTTATACTTTAAAACCAAAATAAACATTTCCATTTCAAAACTATAAATACGATATCATTTTAAAACCCAAAACAATATGATATCGTTATATTCAAATATAATTCTTTCCAAAACCATACTGCTTAAAATTTATAATATCTGGAAGCCGAATATTTGAAATATATCTTCAAAACATAATATTTGGAATTTTTACTTTAAATCATAACTCCCAACACACAAATGGTTTGGATATTCAACGGTATATAGAATAAATGGTTTAACTTTATGGTTACTTTGTGAAGAAGATAATTTATATAGCTTTACAAATATATTTCTTTATTTAAAGTTTAAACCATAATTTAAATATCACTTTATGTCCCCAAATCCGTTACAATTCCTATATATATATATCCAATTGGAGTATTTCCTATTCAAAACTAAGTTTGGATTTTATTCTTTCAACAAATCAATGTTTTATTATTTAGTCTTGAATATTCCCATAAATTCCATAAATAAACTCCCAATGTTAGTCATTTAATATCTTCAAAATTCACTTAATACTAGAATATTCATCTTAAATTTATTAAGGAAAATCCAGTTATAAATATCATATCTTAAGATTTTCCAAAACTTAACATAAAATAAAATTTCTCAAATTCCATGAGTTTTAAAACAATCAATTCTAGATTCTGTAGCACTTAGGAAATGCTACCTAAAGTTACGGGTAAAACTAGTCCAATTTCAAAAAGACCGCATTTTTAAAATGCTGTAGCAGATTGATTAACTAAATAAATATTTCCAAATATAACTTATTTATCTATTTACTTATTAACATTTATAACTCATTCAAAAATTAAAATAAAATCCTTTAAAGATATTAAATCAAATATTTAACTTCCAAAATAATTTTTTAAATATTTCAGAAAATATTATAAGAACCACGGGCCTGTATATAGTTCTCTAGCCTAGGTCAAGTGATACGGATTTATATCATTTCAACCCGTAATTTACAAAACCCCGGGTTCTATCATTTCAAACCCGCAATCCCAAGTTATCAGTTAAGCAGTTAACAGACTAGTTTAACAATAATCATTATTTCAGCCCATAACAATCCAACTTTAACAGGGAACTTGCAGTGGTGATTTAAGCAGTAAATAACAATTAATAATATAACTGCAGAAATAATATAACAGATAAATAACTGATGAGATGTCAATTTAAATGGGTTCATCATTCTACATCATACTACAGACAGATAATATCTAAATAGAATGTTTACACATACACTTGCGATAATTTACACAATATATGTACATATGTCTGGTGAGAAAAACTCACCTGAAAGTTGCAGAAAATTTGAATACAAAACGACGATTCACCGATAAAGCACGACAGAGAATAACGATCAAATTCTTCTGACGTAGATTCAAATCTAGAACAAAATTTCAATTATGGAATACGTGACTTAAAAATTTACGATCAAAGAAAATGAGAATAGAACGGGGTTTGTTTGCTTTGCTCGACCACTCCACCGTGTACCGTGACCAAAACATACCCTAAACGAGAACCGGGTAACACTAAACTACGACAAAATTTCTAAAGGCTGACTGACAGAAGGTGAAGTTTTCCTACTCTATACTTTGTACATGTGCACACTCGTATCCCATGCAAACTCACGCCATGAATAGAACATAACACTTCCCTGTGTCCAAAATTTTTACCCTGAGAAAAACTCAACTGCTTCGGGCCAAGCAAGTCGTTGCTTCGAGTCAGCACCTATATTGCTTCGAGTTAAATATGTCAAATCTACGGGTCATATGCAAAACTGGTGAACACTTATCCCTATTTCTCTGTTATCCGAATACTTACAGATGCCCATGTTTGTGTTGCCCAACTATCTTCTAACTCATATTTACTTCTAGAATTCAGCTTCACCATCAGATTTTTTTTTTTTTTTTCTTTTATTTTTTTTTCTCTTTTTTTTTTTTTTTTCTTTTATTTTTTTTTAAACCTAGTTGTTCCCCATTTCTACCCAGGCTGATACTAACTAAATATGCAGGCATGTATTACTAAATATGCAGACATGCACAACAGGGATGAAGTACTAACAGTACATAAAATGGAGATGAAGACTTCAACACCCAGGAAAACAATGACCAGACCAAAGTGCAACATTATGGATGCAATATAGATATGAAACTGAAACATATTAGATAATGTAAACTGGAATGGATATGAAGACTGAACATATCAAAAATTTTGAAAATACAAAGTTTCAAAATGAACCCAATAGGCTACAGTTACAAAACTCAAGTGAAGCAAATAATGCAACAGTAGCAGGTATATATGAATACAACCTCAATGCAGACAAGCAGACACACTATCTACATACATATATAACATCAAGCTATGATTCAAACAACAAGATAACATATGGTTTCAAGGGTCTGTTCATATTGTAAGAGCAGAGATATGGGATGCAGACAACTAAAGCATGGTACGAAGCAACATGTAACATTTCACATTTTATCAAAGTAATATAAGACAGTAGTGTGCAACTTGACATGCAAACTGCCACAAGACCAATTCAAGTGAAAATACCCAACTCAAATAAACCAACTAATGCAGACTGTCAAAAAAAAAATGGATCAATAATGCAACCAGGTTATAAGGGACAAGCTATTAATACCTGTACAAGACTGCAACAATTCGAATGAGGGTGAACTCAAATGCATACAACAATTCAAAGTGCAAAGTGAGGATCATCATGCATGGACAGTGCAATGTGACTGAATACAAGTCAATGCCAAGAAAATGCAATACAAATAGGCAAACAAAATGGAAATGAAGACTGGAGCAACATGAGGCATGCAATACTCAGTACATATCTTTATTACAAGAACAATTATGCACTTCAACTACTTAGTTAAACAAAATATTTTAGTAGCATCTGCACTTACCAACTTATCAATTTAAAAACAAAAACTTGGTGCAGCTGTTCTTATCAGTTTAAATCAAAAATTGATATCATTTGTTCTTAACAGTTTAAACAAAAAAAAAAATCAAATAGTATCTGTTCTTATTAGAATTTAAAACAAAACCAAGTAGTATCTGTTCTTGACAATTTTAAAACAACCCAAATAGTATCTGTTATTATCAATTTAAAAAGAACAAAGTTATGAAAGTATTAGTGGTTATCAATTTAAAACAAATCGCAATTACTGTCTGTTCCTACCAGTTTAAAACTTAAAACTAATAACATCTATATCATAATCATATGCAGACTTGCCAAACTTCCTAGCCTAGACAACAAGTCACAGATCTACACACAATAATTATGGACATAACTCGTACAACATGGGGAGGCCGAGCAAGGTGATGAAGAAAATCAGAAAATGAAGAAGAAGCAAATCTGGACGAAAGGAAAAAATGCTATTACCTGATAGATCTCGGGCTCAAGAAGGAGGCAAGGCAGAGCGAATAGTGGAAGGGAAAAAGAGCTGGTGTAAATATAGATGATGTTTGTGAAGTTCCATGGGGATCATAAGTGTAGATAATGCATCAGTTTTTAAAGAGCTTTTTCATGTGTGATTGTACTTTTGATATGTATATAGGCTATGAATAGGTGCATAGTTCGAACGTTATATAGTAAAACTTAATTTTTGAGGCATCAGTTTCTTTTACTTACGTGATTTAAGGAATGGGATAGATATATAGTGGTTTGAATGTAACTGATGAGCTACATCAGTGGAGGAGATAAATCAATAGTTATAATTTATGCGAGATGCCAGAATTGCAAGCCTTGATTTGTTGATAAATAGTGGTTTAAATCTTTGTATGAAAATATGTGTGAATGCAAAAGTCAGTGAGTTACATGGCTGAAAGGAAGGAGTGCATCAGTTATTCTTTAAAAATAGGTAAGAGGTTCGAACGTTTCTAGTAGAAAACTTGATTTTTATACTGACAAATATTTGGACCATGCATTTGATTCGTCTCAGTTTTATTTGTTTTCTTAAGTATCAGTTTTATTTTTAACTGTGTAAATATGAATACGTGTGTGATGATTCATTTATTTTTAAATAAATTTTGATTTGTATTAAATATGTTTACAAATGTATTTGGACGTTGCAAAATTGGAAAAATATGATCTGTGGCAAGATCAGAGGAAGAGCAATCAGTGGTTTATGACATCAGTTACAAAAGGAATGAAATAAAGGGAGGGACCGAGAGTTACACCACATATAAAGTTTAAAAATATGTAAATATGAATGCGTGATTTCAGCATGCTTTAAATCCCTTATTTAGTTTGATTAAAATAAATGAAATGGCCAGACTTAAGAATTAATTTATGAAAGAAAACTGACATGCGGAGGCAAGTGTAAATGAGTATATTACGTGATTAAGGAAACCCCTGATTTA
Source organism: Allium cepa (assembly GCA_030765085.1). NCBI lineage: Eukaryota > Viridiplantae > Streptophyta > Magnoliopsida > Asparagales > Amaryllidaceae > Allium > Allium cepa. The sequence continues at coordinate 861,296,804 of CM060939.1, read as the reverse complement.
GCATGTCACATAAGAATGGTAAATGTTAACCGTTTCAAATAATTAACAATTTCTAACCTTGCACTTGAATGTTTTAAACTGTTGCACGGTCAAAGGGAGAGAGAGCTATTAGTTTATAGGAAGGTAAATGTGTTATATGCGTGATTTAAGGTAGAGCCATTTGCAAGCAGAAAATGGGAAAGGTTGGAATTTGCTTCCAATAATATGTCTTGGCTGTAACGCAAAAGCTTGGTTTAAGGCATACGTTGATTTATCTTTAGACATGCAAACTTTTAATATCCCATTTGTTGCAAACTAAACAGTGTGATATAAGATTTAGGCAGTTACACAACTGGATTTAATGTATGCGTGATTTAAGTTTGATGGCTGATATAAGTGCAAAGGAAAAATATCAGAGAGGGATTTGAACGTTACTTAAAAATCAAAACTGAAACGGAAATTTAAAAGAGGGAGAGTTGATTTTCTTAGATGTGAACGGTAACAAAAAGATTTGTACACAGGGGTTGATTTTGCACTGATGTAGGGATGAACGTATGTAATACAATTTATTTTATCAATCGGTCAGTTAACGAATAATAAAATAATGTTTGGTATAAAATCACTAACTGATGTTTCTCTCCAAAAATATTTGGAAACACGATTTTTACACTACGTTAAACAGACGCAGTCAAAAATATCAAAAATTTCTGTAAAATAACATTTTAAAAACACACGTTTTATTACGTTGCTTTATACCCTAAAATTTGACGCGTCTTTTAAACGCGAAATTTTACAGTTTAAACATAGCTTAAATTCTTTACAGTTAATATTAAATTTTATTGACATATACAATTTTATAAAATATATCTTCAAATTAAATAATTAACTATATTGTTAAACACAATTTATATAAATACATTTTTAAAATTAAATAATTAATAATAAAATAAATATCTAAAAACTAGGGCTGTTACACTCTCCCCCACTTAAGAACTTTTCGTCCTCGAAAAGGAACGAAAGAAGAGAAACAAAGAAGATAAGCTAGATAGACAAGAATCTTAAACAGATAGTTCCGGATTTGAAGCACGAAGAAGGTTCTCTAGAATTGGTTTTACCCATTCAGTTTGACTGTCAGTCTATGGGTGCTCAGCGGTGCTCAGGTCCCGATGAGTAACAAAGATCTCAAAGATTATAGAAAGATTTCTAAATAGACTGGTATAAGCGATAGCATCCCAATCCGTAGCAGATAAGGAAACCAAGGACATTTAAAGATAGTTCAAAACAAAATAAGATAATAAATTTGAGATCATAATATTTTGAAAATCATTACGATTTATAGATATTATCATTTGGAAATCATACTACTAAAATCATAACCCTTTTAAAATAATCTTCATTTATTCAATTATAAATTTTCAAACATTATATTTTTAGAATAGCAGCACTGATAATATGTTATAGTAGATATGATAGTATTCCTAATCAGTTTATTATTTTCTTAACTCTAAATTCTTAACAAATATCCTAACCACTTTATTTGAAATACCTATTTTAAAAAATAAGATATTCCTTCAATAAAAATTTTTATCCGAAACCCAAAATCTCAATTATCAAATTTAGCAATATTAGAATATGTCCTAACTATTCAAATCATAATTATTCACTTAGGGAATAACTTTAATTAGAATTTCTTAGTTAGATTTAAGGTTCCATGTTAAATCAACTTTGATTATTAGGTTCCTTTGAATAAATTTCTTAAATTCCTTTTTCTATATCTACCTCTATTTATCTTTTACAACTAAAATTTTAGTGTATAACATTTATTATAACCACCTAAATTTTAATTATAAAATCCCCTTTTTATAATGTATATTATCCAATTACATTGTTAACTTTTGAAACTCAAGGTAAGTTATATTGAATGGAATTGAGTATTATACAACTAAACTTTCAAATTCAATTATTTCCTGTTGGAATTTCTTATTCAAATTTATTTTTATTAAATTATTCCTCAAGATAAAACTTAAGAATTAAATTTCTGATTCTTCTTCAAACCATTTAGAGATAAATAAATATATATACATAATATGTCAAATCAAATATAAATTATATATATTAAGTCATACTTTAGAAATTCAAATCAAAAATCTCAAGGTACACTATAGCCAGACTACAGGGTGGTCCCTTCACTTCGAAACTCGAAAATGAAAGTCGATGATGCTGCAGTCATCACCGAAATTATTTTCCAGCGACAAAGAGAAAAGCACTAGATTTTAAAAAATTTCGGAAACAAATTTCTATTCGAAAATACTTATTATATCCTTTTAAACTTTAAATACAAGGTTTGAAATCATCGGAAGTTTAATTCTCAAGTTCTAGTTTTAACTTCATTTCTATTTGTAACCATTGTTTTATAGTTCAATTATTTATATATGACAAAACACATGGCTTACAAACTCATATATAAAATCAAAACTATTATCTCTTGACAACTAGTCAAATTAATTATAGAGTTCTGAAAATTATACTTATATATATATTAGATTTTATTTTCAAATACAGAAATAAAACTTTCAAGTCAAGGATAGTGATTCAAATTTTTGATGAACTCAAATCAAATAGAATTCAAGATGAGTTGAAATCAGAAAATCCGGTGATTAAAAATCAGAATAAGGAAACTGGGTAAGTCTATATAATCGCGGACAACCTTGACCGGGTCAACCGTGACTTAAAGAATCGGATCGATGTGGTTGGGGTAAATCTACATTTGATCCGAAGAGGTAGAGTTCGGAATAACCAAAGATACTAGCATATAAACCAATGATAAATATAAATCTCCGGTGAATAAATGCTAATTGTAAAGGAGTTTCACCCCTTTATTAGAATGATGGCGAGACCGCAAATTTACTATGAAGATCATTCGAAGTGGAGTTATGGAATACTCCAGAATTTAAGGAAGATGAAAAGTGAGGGACACGAATGAACTTTGGAACCGTAGGGGACGTTCCAGAACTCGAAAAGAGAATGGTTCAATCTCTAATGAAGGTGATTCTGTAAATCCAATTTACCATATATTCTAAGTTTTGCCTAGAACCAAAGCTCTGATACCAAATGTAATGACCCAGTATTTTCAACCCTTCGCATCCGCTCATGTCGGACTTGAAGTGTTCAAGGTACTGCGTTGTAGAATAAATTTGGCAAAACTCAGAATATGCAGTAAATAAAATCACAGAATCACATACACAGATATCAGAACTTACAGCGGAAATAAAATTTCAGTGGTTCATGAAGCCACTACAAAACTTTGATCAACAGAATTTACATTGTCTATAATCCTCAATACAAATTTTAAGACATAAATAGAGATAGAGTCTTCAAAGTCTTGAATTCCAGAAAAGATAAAGGCTGAAACAACTTCCAGCAGCGCGAATGATCTACTGAGTGTCCTAGCTACGGAGAAGAAATTGAAGCTGCAACTCAGGCTGACCCGAGCGAAAAATAAAACATAACACTCGAGTCAGGACATACATACTTATATAATGTAAGCTAATTCAAGTGTACTGTAATATAGAGCAAGTAACTTAAAGGATGCTTGGGACCGCCCATCCTCTAAGGATCCGTCAAACTATTTACTATGTAGTATATTGCGCTATTATAATAGTGTCTATTTATAAAATAAACATACTTTTAAATAGCATTAAGGCTTTACATTTTCCACCTTAACACGTAATAGTCCCAGTAGTCCATCCAATATCATAGCTCCTCCTGATCGGGAAGCAACTAGAGGATACCACACGGGCTACGGGAGAAATCTAAACTCGTACAAGGCTCGGTATGGTAGATGACACGGCACAACTAGGCAATGCCAGGGTAGATATACCAATTGCTATCCAGGCTGGTGGAAACGCGTAGCCGCAGTTACCGCCCACCTCGGACTAACTCCCCAAAAATCAAAATATAGAGGTGGCCACCGAATCAATCCAAAATCATAGTATAATATCGAAGAGGAGCGTCCGATCAGAGGAATGACCTCATTGGCCTGGAATTGCTCCTGTTTTAGCCACCTTATGCCAACTCACGGGAGTCGGGTCCACGTATTTACCTTACAGGAAACGCCACCACCGACCTACTTCATTCTGGAATCTCCGCCGCGTACACGGTTGGTCAAAGTGGTTTTCGGTATCGACAGAGAGTATGTCCATATCCGATCCCGGTCTCTTTGCCAACCCATCGTTATTATAACCCGTGGTCATTTAAAACATTTTATACTTTAAAACCAAAATAAACATTTCCATTTCAAAACTATAAATACGATATCATTTTAAAACCCAAAACAATATGATATCGTTATATTCAAATATAATTCTTTCCAAAACCATACTGCTTAAAATTTATAATATCTGGAAGCCGAATATTTGAAATATATCTTCAAAACATAATATTTGGAATTTTTACTTTAAATCATAACTCCCAACACACAAATGGTTTGGATATTCAACGGTATATAGAATAAATGGTTTAACTTTATGGTTACTTTGTGAAGAAGATAATTTATATAGCTTTACAAATATATTTCTTTATTTAAAGTTTAAACCATAATTTAAATATCACTTTATGTCCCCAAATCCGTTACAATTCCTATATATATATATCCAATTGGAGTATTTCCTATTCAAAACTAAGTTTGGATTTTATTCTTTCAACAAATCAATGTTTTATTATTTAGTCTTGAATATTCCCATAAATTCCATAAATAAACTCCCAATGTTAGTCATTTAATATCTTCAAAATTCACTTAATACTAGAATATTCATCTTAAATTTATTAAGGAAAATCCAGTTATAAATATCATATCTTAAGATTTTCCAAAACTTAACATAAAATAAAATTTCTCAAATTCCATGAGTTTTAAAACAATCAATTCTAGATTCTGTAGCACTTAGGAAATGCTACCTAAAGTTACGGGTAAAACTAGTCCAATTTCAAAAAGACCGCATTTTTAAAATGCTGTAGCAGATTGATTAACTAAATAAATATTTCCAAATATAACTTATTTATCTATTTACTTATTAACATTTATAACTCATTCAAAAATTAAAATAAAATCCTTTAAAGATATTAAATCAAATATTTAACTTCCAAAATAATTTTTTAAATATTTCAGAAAATATTATAAGAACCACGGGCCTGTATATAGTTCTCTAGCCTAGGTCAAGTGATACGGATTTATATCATTTCAACCCGTAATTTACAAAACCCCGGGTTCTATCATTTCAAACCCGCAATCCCAAGTTATCAGTTAAGCAGTTAACAGACTAGTTTAACAATAATCATTATTTCAGCCCATAACAATCCAACTTTAACAGGGAACTTGCAGTGGTGATTTAAGCAGTAAATAACAATTAATAATATAACTGCAGAAATAATATAACAGATAAATAACTGATGAGATGTCAATTTAAATGGGTTCATCATTCTACATCATACTACAGACAGATAATATCTAAATAGAATGTTTACACATACACTTGCGATAATTTACACAATATATGTACATATGTCTGGTGAGAAAAACTCACCTGAAAGTTGCAGAAAATTTGAATACAAAACGACGATTCACCGATAAAGCACGACAGAGAATAACGATCAAATTCTTCTGACGTAGATTCAAATCTAGAACAAAATTTCAATTATGGAATACGTGACTTAAAAATTTACGATCAAAGAAAATGAGAATAGAACGGGGTTTGTTTGCTTTGCTCGACCACTCCACCGTGTACCGTGACCAAAACATACCCTAAACGAGAACCGGGTAACACTAAACTACGACAAAATTTCTAAAGGCTGACTGACAGAAGGTGAAGTTTTCCTACTCTATACTTTGTACATGTGCACACTCGTATCCCATGCAAACTCACGCCATGAATAGAACATAACACTTCCCTGTGTCCAAAATTTTTACCCTGAGAAAAACTCAACTGCTTCGGGCCAAGCAAGTCGTTGCTTCGAGTCAGCACCTATATTGCTTCGAGTTAAATATGTCAAATCTACGGGTCATATGCAAAACTGGTGAACACTTATCCCTATTTCTCTGTTATCCGAATACTTACAGATGCCCATGTTTGTGTTGCCCAACTATCTTCTAACTCATATTTACTTCTAGAATTCAGCTTCACCATCAGATTTTTTTTTTTTTTTTCTTTTATTTTTTTTTCTCTTTTTTTTTTTTTCTTTTTTTTTTTTTTAAACCTAGTTGTTCCCCATTTCTACCCAGGCTGATACTAACTAAATATGCAGGCATGTATTACTAAATATGCAGACATGCACAACAGGGATGAAGTACTAACAGTACATAAAATGGAGATGAAGACTTCAACACCCAGGAAAACAATGACCAGACCAAAGTGCAACATTATGGATGCAATATAGATATGAAACTGAAACATATTAGATAATGTAAACTGGAATGGATATGAAGACTGAACATATCAAAAATTTTGAAAATACAAAGTTTCAAAATGAACCCAATAGGCTACAGTTACAAAACTCAAGTGAAGCAAATAATGCAACAGTAGCAGGTATATATGAATACAACCTCAATGCAGACAAGCAGACACACTATCTACATACATATATAACATCAAGCTATGATTCAAACAACAAGATAACATATGGTTTCAAGGGTCTGTTCATATTGTAAGAGCAGAGATATGGGATGCAGACAACTAAAGCATGGTACGAAGCAACATGTAACATTTCACATTTTATCAAAGTAATATAAGACAGTAGTGTGCAACTTGACATGCAAACTGCCACAAGACCAATTCAAGTGAAAATACCCAACTCAAATAAACCAACTAATGCAGACTGTCAAAAAAAAAATGGATCAATAATGCAACCAGGTTATAAGGGACAAGCTATTAATACCTGTACAAGACTGCAACAATTCGAATGAGGGTGAACTCAAATGCATACAACAATTCAAAGTGCAAAGTGAGGATCATCATGCATGGACAGTGCAATGTGACTGAATACAAGTCAATGCCAAGAAAATGCAATACAAATAGGCAAACAAAATGGAAATGAAGACTGGAGCAACATGAGGCATGCAATACTCAGTACATATCTTTATTACAAGAACAATTATGCACTTCAACTACTTAGTTAAACAAAATATTTTAGTAGCATCTGCACTTACCAACTTATCAATTTAAAAACAAAAACTTGGTGCAGCTGTTCTTATCAGTTTAAATCAAAAATTGATATCATTTGTTCTTAACAGTTTAAACAAAAAAAAAAATCAAATAGTATCTGTTCTTATTAGAATTTAAAACAAAACCAAGTAGTATCTGTTCTTGACAATTTTAAAACAACCCAAATAGTATCTGTTATTATCAATTTAAAAAGAACAAAGTTATGAAAGTATTAGTGGTTATCAATTTAAAACAAATCGCAATTACTGTCTGTTCCTACCAGTTTAAAACTTAAAACTAATAACATCTATATCATAATCATATGCAGACTTGCCAAACTTCCTAGCCTAGACAACAAGTCACAGATCTACACACAATAATTATGGACATAACTCGTACAACATGGGGAGGCCGAGCAAGGTGATGAAGAAAATCAGAAAATGAAGAAGAAGCAAATCTGGACGAAAGGAAAAAATGCTATTACCTGATAGATCTCGGGCTCAAGAAGGAGGCAAGGCAGAGCGAATAGTGGAAGGGAAAAAGAGCTGGTGTAAATATAGATGATGTTTGTGAAGTTCCATGGGGATCATAAGTGTAGATAATGCATCAGTTTTTAAAGAGCTTTTTCATGTGTGATTGTACTTTTGATATGTATATAGGCTATGAATAGGTGCATAGTTCGAACGTTATATAGTAAAACTTAATTTTTGAGGCATCAGTTTCTTTTACTTACGTGATTTAAGGAATGGGATAGATATATAGTGGTTTGAATGTAACTGATGAGCTACATCAGTGGAGGAGATAAATCAATAGTTATAATTTATGCGAGATGCCAGAATTGCAAGCCTTGATTTGTTGATAAATAGTGGTTTAAATCTTTGTATGAAAATATGTGTGAATGCAAAAGTCAGTGAGTTACATGGCTGAAAGGAAGGAGTGCATCAGTTATTCTTTAAAAATAGGTAAGAGGTTCGAACGTTTCTAGTAGAAAACTTGATTTTTATACTGACAAATATTTGGACCATGCATTTGATTCGTCTCAGTTTTATTTGTTTTCTTAAGTATCAGTTTTATTTTTAACTGTGTAAATATGAATACGTGTGTGATGATTCATTTATTTTTAAATAAATTTTGATTTGTATTAAATATGTTTACAAATGTATTTGGACGTTGCAAAATTGGAAAAATATGATCTGTGGCAAGATCAGAGGAAGAGCAATCAGTGGTTTATGACATCAGTTACAAAAGGAATGAAATAAAGGGAGGGACCGAGAGTTACACCACATATAAAGTTTAAAAATATGTAAATATGAATGCGTGATTTCAGCATGCTTTAAATCCCTTATTTAGTTTGATTAAAATAAATGAAATGGCCAGACTTAAGAATTAATTTATGAAAGAAAACTGACATGCGGAGGCAAGTGTAAATGAGTATATTACGTGATTAAGGAAACCCCTGATTTAGCATGTCACATAAGAATGGTAAATGTTAACCGTTTCAAATAATTAACAATTTCTAACCTTGCACTTGAATGTTTTAAACTGTTGCACGGTCAAAGGGAGAGAGAGCTATTAGTTTATAGGAAGGTAAATGTGTTATATGCGTGATTTAAGGTAGAGCCATTTGCAAGCAGAAAATGGGAAAGGTTGGAATTTGCTTCCAATAATATGTCTTGGCTGTAACGCAAAAGCTTGGTTTAAGGCATACGTTGATTTATCTTTAGACATGCAAACTTTTAATATCCCATTTGTTGCAAACTAAACAGTGTGATATAAGATTTAGGCAGTTACACAACTGGATTTAATGTATGCGTGATTTAAGTTTGATGGCTGATATAAGTGCAAAGGAAAAATATCAGAGAGGGATTTGAACGTTACTTAAAAATCAAAACTGAAACGGAAATTTAAAAGAGGGAGAGTTGATTTTCTTAGATGTGAACGGTAACAAAAAGATTTGTACACAGGGGTTGATTTTGCACTGATGTAGGGATGAACGTATGTAATACAATTTATTTTATCAATCGGTCAGTTAACGAATAATAAAATAATGTTTGGTATAAAATCACTAACTGATGTTTCTCTCCAAAAATATTTGGAAACACGATTTTTACACTACGTTAAACAGACGCAGTCAAAAATATCAAAAATTTCTGTAAAATAACATTTTAAAAACACACGTTTTATTACGTTGCTTTATACCCTAAAATTTGACGCGTCTTTTAAACGCGAAATTTTACAGTTTAAACATAGCTTAAATTCTTTACAGTTAATATTAAATTTTATTGACATATACAATTTTATAAAATATATCTTCAAATTAAATAATTAACTATATTGTTAAACACAATTTATATAAATACATTTTTAAAATTAAATAATTAATAATAAAATAAATATCTAAAAACTAGGGCTGTTACATTTTATAATGCATTAATGATTTTTGAATAAAGTTAAAATTTGAAATGAATGATTATTTAAGTTGAAATTTTGAAATATAACCAAAATGGGAATTTTTGAATTTGGCTTAAAAGTGAATTTTAAGTTAAATAAATGAAATTGAAATTAAGTTATATTTTGAAATTTAAACTTAAGTGTTAAGTTGAAATTTAATTCAATGAATTTAAAATTGAATGTTGAAATTTGATAAGTGAATTATTATTAAATCTTGATCTTTGAATAGAAATTTAACTTCTAAAATCATGAACTTAAGGAAAATTAAATGATGTTTGTAAATGTGAAAATGTATGATTTTATAAGTTTTTAAATAAAAATATAATCGGTTGTGAAATTATATTGAATATTTGATGTTAATTAACTGCATTTTTGAAATGCTATTAATTGTAATGTAAATGATATTACGGCATTTGTAAATGCTGTAGTTGATGATAATGAACTAAAAAGTTAAATTGAATTAAAGGCTATTATAGCATTTTTGCAAGTGCTATAATTGTTGAATTTAACTATGTTCGTTTGAAATTTAAGTAAACCCTATTACATCATTTTTAAAATGTTGTCTTTTGTTAAATTGAACTGTTTTGAATGTAACTTTCCGTAGCATTTTCTAAATCCCGCGAAAAGTGAATTTTCACTGTTTTGATAAACTTAAGTGAATAAGTGAACATTGAAAGTTGAAAATTTTGGAAATTTAACAATTTAATTATTAAATGTAATAACTTCATTTTTGATCTGAATGAAGTAATTTGATTTGAAATATAAACCGCTTTGAAATGTGAATTGAAATGGCATTTTAAGTTGAATAAAATGAATATGGTTTTCAAATGAATTTTGAAAGATATGATATTTTGATATATTGAAATGGTTTGGAAATGATTAGATCTTTATTTTGATATATTGATATTACAGCGCTTTGTAAGTGCTGTGGTTGATAAAAATTAACTATGTATAAATTATAACTAAGTGGTATTGCAGCACTTGGTAAGTGCTGTGATAACAGAAAGATAATTAAAATCTGAAAGTAAATAACAGGCTACATTAGCACTTGATAAGTGTTGCGGTAGGCTGAAATGAATGTTTGAGGTTTTGATTTAAATAAATGAGCTCAGAATTTGTCTAAAATTTTGGGAACTAAATATTTCATTATAATATAATGGCTTCACTTTTAAATGGTTCAAATGAATTGTTTTGATTTAAATATAAAACTATTTAAAAGATGATTTGAAAGGGATAATAAATGAATGATATCTTTGACTTAAAAAGGATATTTAAATGTATATATTTGGATTTGAATTCAAATAATGATTTGAAATGAATTTTGAAAGATATGATATTTTGATATATCGAAATGGTTGGGAAATGATTAGATCTTTATTTTGATAAGGATTTGAATTTGAAATGATACTTTATTTTGAAGTGCAAACTTCGAATTTTAAATTATAACTACGGGTTATAATAACGATTGGTTGTTAGAGAGACTGAGATCGGATATGGACATACTCTTTGTCGATACTGAAAACCACTTTAACAACCATGTACGCGGTGGAGTTTCCAGAATGAAGTAGGATGGTGGCAATGCTCTTCAGGTATATTTACGTGGACCCGACTCCCGTGATTTGGATTAAGGTGGCTAAAACAGGAGCGATCTCTGGCCAAAAGGAGTAGCTCCTCTGGTCGGACACAATCCTTTGATACTATACTCTTACTTGTGATTGATTAGATGGCCATCCTTCGATTTTGATATGGGAGTGTGTTCCGAGGTCGGCGTATGTAGCTGCTACGTTACCACCAGCCCGTGTGCGTAATTGGTATATCTACCCTGGCATTTCCTTGTGTGTCGTGTCACCTACCATACCGAGCCTTTAGTACGAGTTTGTTTTTCTCCCGTAGCCCATGGAGTATTTAGGGTAGTCTCCCTATCTGGAGATATGCTGATACTGGATGGACTACTGGGACTATTTTGTGTGAAGGGTGATATGGGTAGCCCGGAATGATATTTAAAAGTAAGTTTATTTTACTGTAGATATTATTATAATAGCGCAATATTACTATATAGTAAATAGTTTGACGGATCCTTAGAGGATGGGCGGTCCCAGGCATCCTTTAAGTTACTTGTACCTTATTACAGTTCACTTGAGTTGGTTTACATTATATAAGTATACATTGTCCTGACTCGAGTGTTTGTTTTTTAATTTACGCTCGGGTCAGCCTGAGTTATTCACAGATTTGGATTCCACTTTCTGGAGATTGGAATCGCTGGAGATTATCTGCTTATCTAGTTTTATCTATTTCAGTTCTGTTGTTCTATTCAGCTTGTACTTGGTTATCATCTTGAGACTTCTGTTGTACATTATTTATTCTATTGTATTTTATTTAACTCTGATATATTTACATAGTAGCTTCATGAACTACTATCTCTTTTACTTCCACTGCATTTCTTACTCTGTGTCTGTGTTCTGTGATTATTATTCACTATATGTTATGAGATTTGGCAAATATAATTTATAATGCGTAATTTTGAGCAATTCAAGTCCGATATATGCGGATGCGAATGGTTGAAAATATCAGGTTGTTACAGATAAATAATTAAATTGGAGAAAAATAGATAAAGAACTAAAGCATTGTTTAAAAATTGAAAACAGGGCATGAAAATTACAAAGAAAAATACCATTGGCTCTAGAAAATTTCTATTTAACTTTAAAACAAATAGAATGTCAAATAAATAAAATAAATGAGGAAAAAAATAAAGTGGGAATGAAAATAAAATAAGTTCTTAAGAAAATAATAAAGATAAATAAATAATTACTTTAATTAATTGAAACTACAAATTAGAAATTTTAAAACAAACATGCAACTGACACTGGAAAATGCCAATTACACTTTCAAAATGTTTTCAAACCAAAATATATAAAATACATGTTATTTACCCATATAAACATAAATTAGAACATTACATGACCAAATAAAATATTATTTATATAATTTAAAATAAACAATTTTGTTAAATACAACTAATTTCACACAACTGTTAAAAACGCATAACTTTCACATTACAAATCAGATTTCAACGAAATGAAAAGCAATGTTCTTAAATTTTTATTTACTTTAAAAATAAAGGATAAAATTCAAAATTTTCAAACTGACAAATTTTAAATTTTAAATTTAAAGTTTGACCATTTTGACCAAAATTCACTTTTTTTTGGAAAATATTCAATTTATACATGTTTGAAATTAAAATTTACATTAAAATCAAAATTTATATTTAAAATAACAAAACTATTCATTTTAATAAATAAAAATAAAGTTTTTAAATCAAGAATTCAATTATAATAATTAAAATATACAATTAAAACAATCAGAAAATACAGGGTTGCTACACTATCTTAGAAATTGTTAATTTAAGATGATTAGAAGATAAGATAATAAAATTTGAGATAGTTAAGATTTATTTAACTTGTGTAAAAAATTAAGTATCTATTTAATTTGAAATTTCCATGGTTTCTAACTTATTATCTTATTTTATTTTTCAAACTATCTTTTGGTTGTCCTTATTTTTCCATATCTTGCTTCAGCCTGGTGTAGGCATTTTTCTATAATTATTCTGTTTAGAAATCATTCTATAATCTTTGATAATCTCCACCTTGTTAAACTTACTTATAACAATAGTTATCAGGTATAATCTCAATCTCCTAGTCATCTTGTCTTAATCTTATTTCACTTTATATTTTTTCTGTGCTTTCGCGTACCTCATTCCTTTTCGGGGACGAAAATTTTTGGGTGGGGGAGAGTGTAACTACCGTAGATTTTTTTGCATATAATTTAAATTTGAATTTATTTTATTTTGAAATTATTTTAAACTTGTTTTATTTCAAATGTTTAAACATTAAATTTAAATTTTGTTTATTTGTGAATTATAATTTCAAACTGGTACAAATTGAATATTTTCCTGAAAAATGGATTTGTGGAAACTGGTCAAACTTTGACTTCTAAATTTAAATTTAAATATTTTAATTCTCTAATTTATATTTTATTGTGAAAATAGATTTAATATCATGAATACTACTTTTCGTTTCGTTGAAATTGGATTTAAATTGTGAAAGTTGTACTCTTTACAATATTGTGTGTATATTGGGTTATTTAGCAATATTCCTTGTTTTAATTTATATAAATGATAATTTTACTTGATATAACTTATTATAATTTGTATATTTATGTTATATTATGTATATTTTGACTTTTAAATATTTTTAAAGTGATGTTTGAATTTTCCAAAGCTTATTGAATTTATTTTCTATTTTTAAAGCCTAGTTTCTATTTTCTTTGCTATTTTCTTCATTTAAATTATATTTAATTAAAATTTATTTATTTATTTTTGTGAATGCATTTTTATTTTATGTTATTATCTTTATTTATAAATATTTTCCAAGTCCATAAGATTTTTCCAAAATTTATTCTGTTTATTTTCAAATTTTCTAGACTAGTTTTCATTTTGTGCTATTTTCTTATTTTTATCTTATATAATTAATAATCACCTATTTATATTTTATATTTTATAGTTTTGTTGCGTTTTCATAATTTGAACTGTAATTATAATTTTTTTTAGTTATTTAAACTTATATGAGAATAATAAAAGAAATTTGAAAAGGTTATGACTTTTGACTTTCCTATGGCTTTTTATCTTCCCCCTTTTCACATTTCAACCATATCTTTTCATTCAATTGGCCATATATCCTCATTTCTTTAGCCACCTTTTTTTTCTCATTCACGTAAAATATTTTTCTTCCCCTCTGAAAAAAATTTCAGCCTCCATCATGTCCAATGGTTTGGTAAATTTTATTTCTTTTTCCATTGTTTTTCTACTTGTTTACGTTGATTTTTACTTGCCTTCTTTTCTACTTCAGGTTAGGCCCCATCACTCCAGTCACCATGGCCGCCTCCTCCACCACTTGAACCACCCACCACCTCCTCTCCATCCCCAAGCCACTGGCCAAGCCCAATAGTTGATCAAACTCCACCTAAATCTACACAAAGTTCACCTATATGCACCATAGCCAACACCTATGCCTTCATCACCTTCAACCTTCCTTTGGCCGCCACCAACTCCACCTCCACCACCCATGTATGACCTGAAACCCTCTTCCACGCCATCCTCCAGCCCACTACAGAGATGGTTGTGCCTGGTCTTGCTTGGGCCGAGCCAAATGTTGCATTGAATCCATGTTGTTTGCCTTTGTAGTTGAAATCTATGCACCTATCTCCTTGTATCACCTTTGCCCCATCACCATTCATGTTTGGCCGACCCTACTGAACCCAAAACAAGACCTTAACACACACTTTGGCTGTGATAACCTGACCTGTGGATGAAGCATTAGTGGCAGAAGGCAAGTGCAAGGGGTTTGTAGATGATTTATGCATTCATTTCTAACATTGTTTAATCGATTTTTTTAGTTGAAACCTTATGTTGTTTGTGTTGTCTTGTTTGAATGCGTTCAAGGAAATTAATTTTTGGCTCTCGCAAACTCGAATCTGTGTCGTGCTTTCATGCTTTTGAAGATCTCAGTTTATGTGTTTCAGTTGTCGTTTCCAGCTTATACCTGTGAGTTATTCTCACCAGACATATTTATACTTATATAACTAGTAAATCGATCACCCTTGAATTTGTAAAATGCATCACCATATTATATCTACCATATTATGATTATATGACGTTCACCATGCTTAAACACCTATTATATCATATGTTACTGTTATATTATGATGTTCTGTTGTTTATATCAGTTTATCACACTGCAAGTTCCCTTTAAATTAGAATCACTATATGTTGAAATGATACATATCCGAACGGACTTTAAAATAAGGGAAAACCATTATGGGCTGAAATGATAGGCTTGAGCGATTTTTAGTTTATTTCATTTACTTAGGACCGTGGGTTTGAAATGATAAAACCCGGGTTTACTTTATAAATTATGGGTTGAAATGATATATTACCCATATCACTTTACCTAGCGTAGAAAATTATATAGAGACCCGTAGTTAAAATATGTTTTTCTAAAAAATTTAAATTCTTTTAGAAATTTAAATATTACTGTACTTTAATTTAAAATTAATTAAAAATGATTTTTATAAAGTAATACTGATTTTCTGGAAATTTATAAGTTAAATAAATTATGGAAAAGTTAGAAAATTTGAGTGTAAGTTATTTTGCAAATTTTGATTTAATTACAATTGGAAATTAAATTAAATATTAAATTATGATAAATCTATGATAATTTGAATTTAAAATGAATTTAAAGTGATTTTATAATGTATTAATGATTTTTGAATAATGTTAAAATGTGAAATGAATGATTATTTAAGTTGAAATTTTCAAATATAACCAAAATGGGAATTTTGGAATTTGGCTTAAAAGTGAATTTTAAGTTAAATAAATAAAATTGAAATTAAGTTATATTTTGAAATTTAAACTTAAGTGTTAAGTTGAAATTTAATTCAATGAATTTAAAATTGAATGTTGAAATTTAATAAGTGAATTATTATTAAATCATGATCTTTGAATGGAAATCGAACTTATAAAATCATGAACTTAAGGAAAATTAAATGATGTTTGTAATTGTGAAAATGTACGATTTAATAAGTTTTTAAATAAAAATATAATTGATTGTGAAATTATATTGGATATTTGATGTTAATTAACAGCATTTTTGAAATGCTATCAATTGTAATATAAATGATATTACAACATTTGTAAATGCTGTAGTTGATGATAATGAACTAAAAAGATAAATTGAGTTAAAGGCTATTATAACAATTTTGCAAGTGCTATAATTGTTGAATTTAACTATGTTCGTTTGAAATTTAAGTAAACCCTATTACATTACTTTTAAAATGCTGTCTTTTATTAAATTGAACTGTTTGAATGTAACTTTCCGTAGCTTTTTCTAAATACCGCGAAACGTGAATTTTCACTGTTTTGATAAACTTAAGTGAATAAATGAACGTTGAAAATTGAAAATTTTGGAAATTTAATAATTTAATTATTAAATATAATAATTTCATTTTTGATTTAAATGAACTAATTTGATTTGAAATATAAACCGCTTTGAAATGTGAATTGAAATGGTATTTTAAATTGAATAAAATGAATATGGTTTTGAAATGAATTTTGAAAGATATATTTTGATATATTGAAATGGTTTGGAAATGATTAGATCTTTATTTTGATATATTGATATTACAACGCTTTGTAAGTGTTGTTATTGATAAAAATTAACTATGTATAAACTATAACTAAGTGGTATTACAACACTTGGTAAGTGCTGTGATAACAGAAAGATAATTAAAACCTGAAACTAAATAAAGGGCTACATTAGCACTTGATAAGTGTTGCGGTAGGCTGAAATGAACGTTTGAGGTTTTGATTTAAATAAATGAGCTCGGAATTTGTCTAAAATTTTGGGAACAAAATATTTGATTGTAAATATAATGACTTCACTTTTAAATGGTTTAAATGAATTGTTTTGATTTAAATATAAAACTATTTAAAAGGTGATTTGAAAGGGATAATAAATGAATGATATATTTGACTTAAAAAGAATATTTAAATGTATATATTTGGATTTGAATTCAAATAATGATTCGAAATGAATTTTGAAAGATATGATATTTTGATATATTGAAATGGTTTGGAAATGATTAGATCTTTATTTTGATAAATATTTGAATTTGAAATGATACTTTATTTTGAAGTATAAACTATGACTTTTAAATTATTACTATGGGTTATAATAACGATTGGTTGTTAAAGAGACGGGGATCGGACATGGACATACTCTCTGTCGATACCGAAAACCACTTTGACAACCGTGTATGCGGTGGAGTTTCCAGAATTAAGTAGGATGGTGGCGACGTTCTTAAGGTAAATTAACATGGACCCGACTCCCATGAGTTGGCTTAAGGTGGCTAAAACAGGAGCGGTCTCGGGCCAAAAGGGGTAGCTCCTCTGGTCGGACACATTCCTTCGATACTATACTCTTATTTGTGATTGATTAGATGGCCAACCTCCGATTTTGATATGGGAGTGTGTTCCGAGGTGGGCGTATGTGGTTGCTGTGCTACCACCAGTCCGTGTGCGTAATTGGTATATCTACCCTGGCATAGCCTTGTGTGCCGTGTCAATTACCATACCGAGCCTTTAGTATGAGTTTGTTTTTCTTCCGTAACCCATGAAGTATTTAGCGTAGTCCCCCGATCTGGAGATATGCTGATACTGGATGGACTACTAGGACTATTATGTGTGAAGGGTGATATGGGTAGCCCGTAACGTTATTTAAAAGTAAGCTTATTTTACTGTAGACATTATTATAATAGCGCAATATTACTATATAGTAAATAGTTTGACGGATCCTTAGAGGATGGGCGGTCCCAAGCATCCTTTAAGTTACCTGTACCTTATTACAGTTCACTTGAGTTGGTTTACATTATATAAGTATATATTTTCCTGACTCGAGTGTTTTTATTTTTATTTATGCTCGGGTCATCCTGAGTTATTCACTGATTTGGATTACACTTTCTGGAGATTGGAATCGCTAAAGATCATGTGCTTAGCAAGTTTTATCTATTTCAGTATTGTTGTTCTATTCAGCTTGTTCTTGGTTATCATCTTGAGACTTCTATTGTACTTTATTTATTCTATTGTATTTTATTTAACACTGATATATATTTACATAGTAGCTTCATGAACTACTATCTCTTTTACTTCCACTGCATTTCTTACTCTATGTCTTTGTTCTGCGATTATTATTTACTCCATGCTATGAGATTTGCCAAATTTAACTTACAACGCGGTATTTTGAGCAATTCGTGTCTGATATGTGCGGATGCAAATGGTTGAAAATATCGGGTTGTTACAGATTTTCTTTTATAAATTGCTTTTTTCTCAAAACCACTATTTTTGTTTACTCATACCAGTCCCACGACTGACCTGGAGTTTACTGTTCCTTTCCTAAACTCTGGGTGCCCATAATTTCCACATGGGTAGCCTAGAAACAGGTTATCCATGTTTTGGAGCTAGCTTGGATTTTGAAGTCTTTTGGAAGTTATCAGATTTTGGAAAGCTTTGGTTGGGATATCCTTTGATATGTTTGGATTTTTAAAGACCTTATCGAAGTAGAAGTATATTGGAACCTTTTGAAGACTCTGTTGTCGCTCCATTGTGAAGTTGTTATTATTTTTTTGTTATGTCAAGTGTAGCACTCTGATGTTGGTAATAATTGTTGTAATCAAATATTGTGATGATGTTGTATCTATGTTGGTTAATGATATTTCATTTTGTTCCACTATTGATTTTCATCTAATATTGTTATAAGCTCCATCCGAAATGGAGTTCGATGTTTGAATCCCCGGTAGTCGAATACAAGTGAGGTATTTGATGTCGATTTTCAATCGCTATATTTCGGGTCGTGACATATCTTGTAAGACAACACCACACATAAAATTGGATAGGTAATAACTTACGAGAACTAAAACATTTTATATCAGAATCCACTGATATTATCATAGTGTCTCGGTTTAAAGTAAATAGACAAAATAGATCAAACGCTTGCATCTCACATTCCAACATACTACGCTCTACAATTGAAAACATAAGGCACATATTAGAGATTGGATTCCAACTAATGACTGGGCTACTGCGGTACCGCCCGCTATAGTACACACAAGAAAAATGTACCGTGGTCGTATCTAACGACCACAACCCAACAAAGGACTGGCCTGGCCCTTGCTAGATAGTACTGAATATAACATTACCCCATTTTCTTTGCAACCTTTAATCGAGCTCTACCACATACACGAATTCATTGATGGCTGTATATAAATCTAGAAGGGTGATGACATAACCTAATGAGTGCGACCTGCATAGCCCTACCGCATATTCCTAGTTTTAGTCATTCCCGGTTGACGAGGCTTAAGGCTACATTTTACCTTCTACAATACAACCCATCTGGTAATGCTAACAAAGCCCTCCAGGCGTTAATGTAATGCCAGCATTCATCCATACATGTTTATTCTTGGTTTGAACGAAACCAAAGGCACTAACTCTTATACATCCATTTTGGAATCACCTCAAAATTAGTAGCAGTAGCGCTTGAACTTCAAAGAGATCGGTCTTCTACCATCTTCAGGATGTCTTCCACTCGAATACACATGTTTGTTCGGAGTGGTTTTTGGATATAAATCTAATCCTGGTGTCTTCGTATCAACAACTTATAATTTTCGGTTAACTTATTCCTCGTTCATATGGAAGTAAATTTTCAAGTCTTCATCGAAGAACTAGATTTTATATTCATACTCCCTAAGTCAAATTGGTTCAAATTTGATAGTTGGTTATTTAACTCTCAAATTAACAAACAACAACCAATTCCATTTGAGATTTATTTATCCACAACAACCACTATGCCTCAAAACATATATTTGTTTAGTGAGTCTCTTTCGAAAACATTCGTACACTTGTCTTGCTAACATAGTATATTCACAAATTTTTTGTAAGATTTCCAATTACCAACTGTCTAAAAAGGATTTAAACACATTATTTAAACCGAAGAAAAGGATATTTCTAAGCAGCATTCCTTTGGTATAAAGCGTCGAACGGATGTACCATACCATGATTTTTGTAAAAGGCCAACCTTGGGAAACACAAACCTCGATTTTCTGTTGTAATTATCTTTAATAAATCCTCTTATAAATTTATCTTACCCATGAAATCCTTTTTACTTTAACCTAAACACGTTTACAAAACATTTATCAACCTCCATACTCATTTATGAAACTCTTTATAATTATTCAAACCTAGTTACATGACATCTTTATAAACTTTCAAACCTTGTATAAACCTTCCCTTTATAGACATCCAAATCCATTTATAAATTATTTTTACAAAAATTCAAAACTATTTCCAATAATCCTTTTATGAATATCCCAATACTATTCATAAAATTCTTTATATAATATTCAAAATAATTGTCAATCATTCTTCAAATATCTTGTTAAAAATAGAATAACCTTACAAATCATTTTAAAATAAATGAAATATTAACTTTCCAAAACTAAACGGAGGCTTAATGACTATAGTGGATGACTAAATTTGGATTAGCTTATCCAAGTTATATCATGGGTATTGCCTAATGTCAAATATGTAAGGGATTCAGACACAACATATAATCAATCATAGGTAGATGTCAACATTACAAATATAGATACAACCATTATCGTGTGTAATTTTTTTACATATAGAAGTATATTCCATACGCTTAAGTTATCATGACTCGCGTATTGAAAGTAATTTCCTTTTGTCTATCAAGTTACCGATGTTTGGCATTTGTGCTAAACACAAGTCACTTTATAATGACCCAAATTTTCGACGCCCGAAAAATTGAACCATTTGGGTTAAAAGAAGAAGGAAGTAGAAGAAGAGAAAACAACTCAATAAAATCTTACCATCGCAGCGGAATAAAATATAATAGTTATAACTAATCTTTACACAAAAGAAACTATATATGTTTATACATACATCATCATAATACAACATCAGAGTTCAACAACATCTTTAACACAAACTGGATAGTTATATTAACTTGTCCTTACCAAACTGACAATACAATTTACAACACAGCGGAATTATACATCAAATACGTATGCTACGTCTCGCCATCCAGCCCGTCTCCTGAGCTTTAGAGCATCCTTTCCTTTACTCTATAATACTCGATCTGATCCGAGCATTATAGTTAAATAACAGTCGAGTCGGTCTGGAAAACCAGCATGAGAAATACACTGAATTGGATTATTAAAGTTTTCAAAAAAAACTTTGTAATCAAAGTTATCTCGTAAGACCATGCCACAAATAAACATGTCGGGGTTTTACCTTACGATAACCGAAACATTTTCATTAAAATATGACTGATATTATAATAGTGTCCATAGAAAGTAAAATAGAATCTAGCTGAAATGCTTACATCTCACGTTTCAGCAATAGTTGGGCACAATCAAAACCGTACAGGCGCTTATTGGAGATTGGATTCCATACAATGGCAGGACTATTGGGGTACCGCCGTCATAATACGTGGTCTGGATCACCGCAACGAGGATACAACCTAAATCCCCTGCAATACAAGACCGGAGCTATCCCATACTGGATAGTCCGAATAAGTTCACCTGGCGGTTGGGATCAATAACCACCACACAGCCGAAATATAAAGGGACATCTAGACAGGGGTGACCTTACCCTAATTGGTTGCTAGCCACTTAGCCTTGTGTGCACTTCCCCTGTTTTAGCCATTCTCGGTTGATGAGGCTCGAGGCTATGAGTTACCTTTTAGCATACATACACTTTGAATGCTCATCGTCCTCCTGACGATGTTCTGAAAGCATTCGTCCATACAAGTCCGTTGCGGGTTCGAACGGAACCAAAGGTACTACTTCTACTACATCCATTTTAGAATCACCCTCAGGATGAGTAGCGATTTGCCCTTGCACCTCACCATATTCGACTCTAGCTCTTGTCTTCTTCAAGAAAAAGTTCAAACCCGATCGAAGTGGTTTTCGAAAAATTAATCCCGGTCTCTTCGAAACGACCGGCGCATTGGCCAATACTTATAGTCGGTTATTTAACTTTCAAATATCGTTCATAATCTATCTTCAGATCAACTAATTTCCCCAAATAATTTATTAACCTTAAAATATCTACGCAAGATATTTCCTACATTTTAATCCTTTGAAAATAGTTTTCATATCACTTTTCTCTCTCTTGTGGAAATAAATTACCACCCAATTGTTTTATTTCCACTGAAAACTGCCAAGTCCTCAATACTTAAGATTTAAAAAATAATTTAAATCATTTTATTCTAAGCATACTTTAAAATATTTAAACTAAAATTACTTAAACACTTTATTCTAAAATATATACTTAAAAAATATTTAAAATAAAACTACTTTATAAAATATAAAACTAATTTTTAACATAAAAGTTAAGCCAAACTAAATTTTAAAAAAAGAGTTACAAAATTCTATAAAATTTTAACCAAACTATTTAAAATAAAACCATTTTATAAAATAAAAATATTACAAATTTTCTTTTTTAAACGTAATACCAATTAACCTTTAAAATAATTACTACTATAATAAATTCAGATAGATGTTAAACAACTTAAATCTTAATTTCATAAAAACATTCCTCTAAACAAACATTAAAACTTTTAACTTATATTTAAAAATCTGCTTTGAAAACGTGCTTGGCTTTTCAGGGAAATACACTTCTCTCTCATACCTTTAAAAATAAATCCGTATATATTTTAAAACAAATTCCCATTCCTTTATAAATTCCCACCGAAATTTATACTTCCAAATATCCACTGTTATCCGTTTCACTTTATAAACCCAGTTTATAAATCATATAGTCTCCTATCTATTTTTAACAAAAAATTTAAATATTAAATCAATTTCCAAAATTTACACCATTTTAAATAAATTCCTTTACTTATCCAAATTTATTTTCAGAACCCAAATATCTATATTCACCATTGTTTATGATTTGAATTCTTACTTAAATCTGAAATACCAATTTTATACTATTATTTCCCCTTTTATTTTTTTCAACTCAATTCAAATCATAGATTTTAAAAATTAAATATATTTCTTCATACTTACAAAACAATATTGCTCAAGTCCTTAGTTCATATATATATATATATATATATATATATATATATATATATATATATTTCTTGGAAAAACCCTTTTTCCATTTATTCAAAAGCTCTATTTTCCCATTTTAAATTTATTATATAGGATTTTAAAATCAACCCCTTATTTCTTTCCCAAATTCATTTCTTTGATTTATTCGAATTCACTATATTATTTACTTAAAATTTTCCATTTATTTCTTTTAAAAAAAACCCAAACTTATATTTTTCCCATTTTCTCAAATACCCTTATATTAAATCCAAACCACTGCATTTCATAATTCAATTCCAAATATGATCAATATGATCATCACAGATTATAACATAATTCACATCGTTGGATATATAAAAAAATTCAACGCTTTGAGGAATCCAGTTGGATCCATCTAACCTGTTACCCTACATACACAGATGATAGCACAAAATAAAATACCTATTCCACTTCGAGGTGGAATATCGTGGTATATGAGGTTATATTTATATCATCCGCTATTATGCGGCGCATAGGGTTTCATCCGCTATATAATGCGGGAATCAATCGCTCTAATACACACACACACACACACATACTACTATATATAATATACCACATCCAATCAATTCAATCATTCCACCAAATATTTAAATTTAAGTATTTAAATTTAAATAACAATCCAGATGATTGAGATTAATTCACCGTTGACTATGCATGCAACTCATTTCCGATCTGGATTGCCTCCCAGGATTTTTTACCTTTATAAACATTTACAGTATATAATTATTTGAATTGATCGAATAAATTAATTTCCATTCAATAGATTTAAATTACTAATAATTTTCTTTTAGGAATCCTTTAGCAACTAAAATAATTATACAAATTAGTTAAACCATCTTCTTCACTAAATCCATTATTTAAAATAAATTAGTTGATTAAAATAGGTATATGTATATTTATTTTTCTTTTGAAATCGCATATATACATACTTATAAAATAACTTATATAGATTATAAATCCAATCTTTAAATAAACTCTTCAACATTTTAGAAATCCTCATATATTTCCAAAATCGTATCTTTGAAACTACACTTATAAAAATAATTTATATTACCATTTAAAGTTTCAATTTTCTTAAATCTTATCTTCGTACATTCTTTATTGTATATGAATACGAATATATAAATCCTAGAAAAAAGAAAGAAAATACAAACCTAATAGAAGTCTCCTTCACATCGCGCTAGCGTTGCCGAGCACGCACGCGAGTTTCCCCAGATCTTGCCAGTGCCTTCGAACGTGAGTTCGTACTCACCAATCGTGCGCCTTCCCCTCCTCCATTTGACCATCTCCGAGACAAGCCCAAGCCCCTTTACTTATCGCGACCCATGTCTCTACGAAGCCACCACCACTCGAGTCTACTCCCAAAGATGAACTTAATCCCCCTTCGTGATCAATTCAAGTCCACTCCTTCCGATTTCTAATATTAATTTTCGAATTTGCTCTAACATTGTTGGGAGGATGGTAGATGAAATTGGTTTTGAACAAAAGAGGATGAGGCGAATTTTGATTTGGGTTTTAGGTTGATTTACTATATTAATTTTTTCGTGAATAGATTTTCAGGAGAGAGCTCGGTCATTTGTTTTTTTCCTTTGAATTGATAACTTGGTTATAAAATGAAAAGGAAATAAAGCTTGTAAATTCTACGGCCATGCATTTACAAAGAAGACACGTGCAAGAAGATGTATGAAACGTGTCCTCAAAGATCTGCAGTAGCCCAATGCAATTTATAATATCTATTTAAATTTAAATTTCAAATTCAAATCGTCCCGATTCCTGCAACTCACAATATCGATCTCCAATCGAGGCATGCCGCTAGGCGTTTATAATATTAAACCCTTATTCCGAACGCAGTGGAAAAGGTTTTGAGGCCTAACTCGATCGTATGGAGAAGAAAGCATTTTGGATTCAGTTTATAAATTAAATTTTTCGATAAAAATTTCAACGTGTTTATCTATCGTACGATCTCACAACAACTCCAAATACTACGAAAATTGAACTCCGATAATAATACAATATTACAGATCCAATGGAACTAGTTTCATCGAAATCCGAGACTGTGCCTCGAAAGGCTATTTTAAATATTGATTTAAACGATATATTTTTAAAACTGAACAAATAACTTTAAAATCTAACTTCAAAGGTTCTGATATCTTCAATATTAACAATATAAATTTTATAATCCTACGAAATACTTTTCACAAGCTTAGAACTCCAGATTCAACATTTTCCCAAACCAATTATTAAATTTAATATTTAAATTATCAAATTAATAGCGATATTTGAAATTCAAGTTAAAAAATAACTTTTAAATATTTAAAATAAATTAAATATCCATTTCAAATATCCTGAAACTTTGAGTCGTTACATTCCTCTCCCCTTAAGAGAATTTCATCCCCGAAATTACTTGTTAAGAGGAAAGATCCTTAACCAGTTGACTAATTTTCCAATCCTAATAGATTTTAAAACCTTCTCAAAACCAAAAAGTTCAACAATATCTCCAAACGATCTTTTTAATAACAACGCTATTACCCTTACCAACCTTTCAAACCTATCCAAAATTTCCATACAACATTGCTAATTCAACCATTCAAATTTAAATTTAAGATCAAATTTAAATTATCAAAATTTTCTCAATAATTTTCTAACTTCCTAAATTTTCGAAAAATTTCGCCAGCTTCTACTTTGCAAGGCTAGCTCGGTACAACTACAAAATGCCTCTAGGGCCTCCAAATTTCAAATGAAAACAAAAAGCCAAGTGGCTTGACAAGAAAGTCATCAAATTTCATATAGAAATTTAAAAACTTTTGTTGCAAATCCATTTATCCTTTGAAATCAAAAATTCCAATTTTCCTTTTGCTTCTTAAATACCTGTATATCCTACTAGGCTATAATATTCAATTACAACATTCAATATTGCTTTATACATTTCTTTATAAAAGTTTTCAGATCCTTTTCATTTACATTCGTACGATGCACACATATCATTCTTACGCAATATCAAATCCGACCGCTCACTCGGGCACACAAATTTCACTTTCGAACTAGTATCATCTACCCGACTTCCTAGTGCGGACTCAGATCTGGTTTCTTGATTAGAAACTGTCATTCTCCTTGTATATCCACAAACTATGATAGAGAATTTGCAGAATCAATCAAAAATCCATATCCACAGTTCGCCGTCGAAAATCGAGTGAAAAATCCTAACTCGGATCGGTATAACTACCTCGAAATTCTGTGCTCGAATCTGGATCAAATCACTATGCGAATAAAATAATATACATGCATCCTACGTGTTTATATCCATTTATTATTAACTATATCAATTCTCTTTTATTCACATTATTTTGATTTCTATTCACTTATTTACAATCATCCCATTTCCCAACTTCTAGTTTAAATTTCACCTAATTATTAACTTAGTATAATTCTAATACCAAATTTACTTAAGAATACCACTATTCATTTCTTAAGTTTAATATAAGCATTTTTTATACCCTTACATTATTACTCTGCCACTTTAGCCTTTATATCCACCTATTTTTAATTTGGATCTCCAATTCCATATGAATTCAATTCACCTTCATTTTAGATATTAAATTCTATATCTCAAACCATATTCAATTAATTATTTGTTTAATTAGTCTCACTACTAAATATTTAAATCCCAATGGATTTATTTCCAAACATTAATATTTTTAGCCTACTACAAATAAACTTTCAACTTCACTTTATCACTTAGTTTTTATCTATATTTTCATTTTTAATTCTACTTGAATTCAATTCATCTTCAAACTCTGAGTATTTAATTTTTATCAACTATCTTCCTTTCATAACTGGTTCATATCATTATTTAAATTAGTTCCACTTAATAATTTATTTCAAATCTCAAACAATTTCTTATTTCCAAAATTTTGTAATTTTAGTTCACTTCGAATCAATTTATAACTTCACTTTACTTTAGACATTTAAAATTAAATATCACCTCAACATACATTTCCAATTTATCACCATTTTCCCCCAAAATCTTTGAAAATCATTTTCAACTCAAAAGGAATCAAATTTCCAAATTTTCAAGCTTCAAAACATTCCAATCTATATTCAAATATTATTTTGGAATTTTATCTCATTATAATTCACATTTAAAATTGACATTTCATACTTCATTTTATTGATGAATTTATTTCTTAATCTTTGATTATAACTTCAATTTCTATTCAATTTCCACTCAATGATGATAATAATTTAATATTATCATTCTCTAACATCCAAGCAACCATATACACTTGTAATAATAGAAAAAATATTTTTTTCACATATAGGAATAATTTGGGTGAAATTATTTCATTTATCCTGATTAAAACAATACTGTGTCGGTTTATCTTGTTTAGGAGTATAGAAATCCGTACCGATGACGTCGCGTCCCACATATCCACCAGAATCTATAAACACTTAACCGATAGCTCAACACAATATAAAAGCAATTTTTATACTCACTAACAAATACTTTCTTATATTTACTAATACACTCAAACTCATTATAGAGTACTACGGACTCTATTTTAATGAGTAATCCCCACCAGAGCCAATGTTCTCGCTTAACCTTTGGCTCCGATCCCAATGTAACGACCCGATTTTTCGACGCCCGAAAAATTGAATCATTAGGGTTAAAAGAAAAGGGAGGTAGAAGAAGAGAAAACAACATAATAGAATCTTACCATTGCAACGGAATAAAATATAATAGATTAGAATTGACCTTTACATAAAAGAAACTATATCTGTTTATACATACATCATCAGAATACAACGTCAGAGTTCAAGAACATCTATAACACACAACTAGACAGTTATATTAACTTGTCCTTACCACACCGACAATACAACTTACAACACAACGGATTTATACATTAAATACATATGCTACGTCTCACCAACGAGCCCGTCTCCTGAGCTTCACATCATTCTTTCCTGTACTCTATAATATTCTGTCTGACCCGAGCATTATAGTTAAATAACACCCGAATCAGTTTGGAAAACCACCGTGAGAAAATACACTCAATTGGATTATTAAATTTTTCAAAAAAACGTTGAAATCTTAGGTATCTAGTAAGACCACGTTACAAATAAACATGTCGGGTTTTTACCTTACGATAACCAAAATATTTTTATTAAAATCCTTCTGATATTATTATAGTGTTTGTAGAAAGTAAAAAGAATCTAGCTGATATGCTTGCATCTCACATTTCAGTAATAGTTAGGCATAATCAAAACCGTATAGGCGCTTATTAGAGATTGGATTACATACAATAGCAGGGCTATTGAGGTACCGTCCGTCACAGTAAGTGTTCTAGATCACCGTACCGAGGATCCACCCTAAATCCCCTGCAACACAAGACCGGAGCTACCCCTTACTGAATAGTCCAAATAAGTTCACCCCATGGTAGGGATCAGCAACAGCCACACTTTCGAAATATAAAGGGACATCTAGACAGGAGTGACCTTACCCTAATTGGTTGCTAGCCACTTAGCCTTGTGTGCTCCACCCCTATTTTAGCCATACCTGGTTGATGAGGCTCGAGGCTAAGCATTACCTTTTAGCACATATACATTTTGAATGCTCATCGTCCCCTTGACGATGTTTTGAAAGCATTCGTCCATAAAAGTCCGTTCCAGTTTCAAACGAAACCGAAGGCACTACTCCGACTACATCCATTTTGGAATTACCCTCAGGATTAGTTGCGGTTAGTCCTTGCACTTCACCATCTTTGACTCCAACTCTTATCTTCTTCATGAAAACATTCAAACCAGATCGAAGTGGTTTTCGAGAAATTAATCCCGATCCCGGTCTCTTCGAAACGATCAGCACATTGGCTAATACTGATAGTCGGTTATTTAACTATCAAATAGCATTCACAATCAATCATCAGATCAAATAATTTTCCCAAATAATTTATTAACCTCAAAATATCTTCACAAGATATTTCCTACATTTTAATCCTATGAAAATAGATTTCAAATCACTTTTCTCTCTCTTGTGGAAATAAATTACCACCCAATTGTTTTATTTCCATTGAAAACTACCAAGTCATAAATACTTAAGATTTTAAAAACAATTTAAATCATTTTATTCTAAGCATACTTTAACACATTTAAATTGAAATTACTTAAACACTTTATTCTAAAATATGCACTTTAAATATATTTAAAATAAAATTACTTTATAAAATGTAAAACTAATTTTTAAATAAAAGTTAAGCCAAACTAAATTTTTAAATAAGTTTACAAAATTCTATAAAATTTTAATCAAATTATTTAAAATAAAACCATTTTATAAAATATAAATATTAAAAAAATGTTTTTTAAACATAATACCAATTAACCTTTAAAATAATTACTACTATAATAAATTCAGATAGTTGTTAAATAACTTAAATAATAATTTCTTAAAAACATTCCTTTAAACAAACGTTCAAACTTTTAACCGACAGTTAAAAATCTTCTTTGAAAACATGCTTGGCATTTCAGGGAACTACACTTCTCTTTCATACCTTTAAAAATAAATTCCTATTTTTTTAAAACAAATTCCCATTGCTATATAAATTCCCACCGAAATTTATACTACCAAATATCCACTAATATCCATTTCGCTTTATAAACCCAGTTTATAAATCCTATAGTGCCATATCTCTTTTGAACAGAAGTTTTAAATACTAATTCAATTTCGAAAACTTACTCCATTTAAAATAAATTCCTTTACTTATCCAAATTTATTTTCAAAACCCAAATATCTATATTCACCTTTGTTTATGATTTAAATTCTTACTTAAACTGAAAATACTAATTTTATACCTAATTTCAAATTCCCCTTTTATTTTTTTCAACTAAGTTCAAATCTTAAATTTTAAAAATTAAATATGATTCTTCATTCTTACAAAAAAATATTGCTTTAGTCCTTAATTCATACTATTCTCCATTTATTCAAAAGCTATATTTTCCTATTTTAAATTTATTATATAGGATTTTAAAATCAACCCTTTATTTTTTTTCCAAATTCATTTCTTTCATTTATTTAATTCACTATATTATTTACTTAAAATTTTCCTTTTATTTCTTTTAAATAAGATCCAAACTTATATTTTTCCCATTTTCTCAAATACCCATATATTCAATCCAGACCATAGCATTTCATAATTTAATTCCAAATATGATCATCATAGATTATAACATAGTTCACATCACTGAATATATAAAAAAAATCAACGTTTTGAGGAATCCAGTTGGATCCCTCGAGCCTGTTTCCCTACATCCACAGATGTTAGCACAAAATAAAATACCAATTCCACTTCGAGGTGGAATATTGTAACAACCCGCATATTTATCAATTGTATATTTAAATATTCTATTTAAATATTTTATCATTCGTCGGATTTTGGTCCAAAAAGCTACTTTTTGAAAACATTCGAATTAGGACTCGAGACCCCACCCATTGAGTTCAAAATGCCGTTTGCAATCTTTTTGAGTACAAACATTGATATGTTTGGAGCTAGCTAAAAATTTGACCTTTTTCACTTTGGGTTTGGGCTTGGGTTCAGCCCACTAGCCAACTTAATACCCAAATCTGAACTACTTCTCCCCATTCACTCTCACTTCCTCCTCTTTTCAGTTCTAAAGAAAAAATGGTGGAAGAGAATGTGAAATAGAAATCCAAAACCCTAGTTCATTTGCAAAATCCAAGATCTAGCTCCAAATTCTAAGAGAACCCATCGGTAAGCATCCTCTTCATCTTCTCCAACTCATTCTCTCTTTGATTTCAGAAAATTCCTAAACCTAATTTGGGAAATATTTCTCTTTTAAGCTTGGAATCAAGCTTCTTGACTTAGGATTGAAGTGTGGTTGATCTTCCTTTGCTTTCAAGCTTCTTCTTCATTAATTTGGGTTCAATGGTGAGATTTTTATCTCACATCTATGACTATAATTATCTTTGGTTGTTGTGTATGAATTCCTAATACTTCATGTGCATTTCATTTTGATTTGGATTGTTTTGTCAATATTCCAATTTTTGGGTTTTTAAGTCAAATTTGTGTGAAAATCCTTTTATGGATGTTTGATCACGCTTTTGGTGATGCATCGAGGAGCATATAGGGCCGAGTTGCCGATTGGCATAAACCCATAGAGCCAATGTTCGTCCGGTTGCATTTTGGAAGAGTTTTCTCTTCATTTGGATAGGCTAAACAGTCCAGGGAAGATTCAGTCGACTGAATCCTCTGTTCAGTCGACTGAACCTGGAACCCGAAAGTTTCCAGGAATGATTCAGTCGACTGAATCCTCTAATCAGTCAACTGAACCTGGAAACAGAAAGTTTCCTGAACCTGGAAAATTTCCAGGTACAGGGTCAGTCGACTGAAAACTCTGTTCAGTCGACTGAACCTACTGTTTCAGTCCAGTTTGCCTTTTTTGATTGACCAGCGACCTACGACTCAACGGGTTAGCGACTTATGTGAAGGCGCGACATAACTACCTAAGGGAGTAAGAGACCTAACACATAAAGTAAATCGACAAGATGAGCGACCTAGCGAACCAACGACCTATGGACTAAGGTGACCTAGCGACTTAAAGGTATACACGACCTAGTAGCTAAGTGGATCTAACGACCTAACCTGTGAAGCTACCTTGCGACCTAACTACTGAAGCAAAGTCCCGACCTAATGACATGAGCGACCTAAGGATGGAGCGGTCTTAACGACCTAAAGAGCTTACGACTTTAAGGCTCCTACAACCTAGCTACCCCTCTAAGCCGCCCACGACCTAAAGGTGTACGTGACCTAGCGAGTTAATAAGGGAAGCGACCTAAAGGAGATAAAGTTCTCTAGCGACCTACGACTTATACCTAAGTCGCTCACGACCTAAGCTTACCAGAGGAGCCTCCTATGCCGCTTTATACTTAGGACGGCCACGACCTATGACTTGCCAGTTTCTCCAGGGCGATCAGGTGTTCCTTGTGTTAACCATAGACAACTCCCATTAGGTCGCGTACGACCTACGACCTACCCAAGGTCGCTTACGACCTACGACTTAAAGCCGAGCTCCCCTATAAATACGGCGCTAGCTTCAACATTCAGGGGATCTTTTTGGCTCATTCTTGGAACATCGACACTCTGCTGAATTTTCGACTCACATGACAACTCACATGACACTTCAAACACGAAAGACATCTCAACAAACTTTAAGAGGAAATCTAACATAATCAACATGGATTCAAAGAATTCTTCTACATCAGAGTTATAATTGTTTGTCTCATCAGTATTAAAACTGAAGATTGTTGTAAAGTTGTAACTGATTCAGTAATAAAGAAGTTTAAAGTGGACGTAGGCTTAACCTAAAGCGAAACCACTATAAAACTGTTGTCTTTTCCAGCTTTCTCTGTGACTTTTCTACTTGTTTTTAATTCCTATGTTCACGGGTGGTGCTTTCATTTAATCTCAACATACACCGGGGTATTAGCGTTCAATTTTTAGCGTTAACATTTTTGGTGCTTTCACTGAGAATCCAACTCAGGCAATCTTCATCATCTCTTCGCAAAAGTTTGTTGAAAAAGTCTCTCTTAAAACCATAAGTTTATCAGAAATAATGGCTCCTACAAGAAAACATGGATATACAAGACCTAGTAATGTCCATGAAAAGACTTCCACTTCTCCTTCGTCAAGTCAAGTAGCACCAAGTGCCGGAATTACACGGGCAGAGTTAGATGCTGCAGTATCTGGATTAATTACCAGCAGATGGAAACCCAGAATGCTTTAATGCTGGAAAGGATAAATGCGTTGCTCGGAGCAAACCGTCAACCGATGAATAACGAAGAAAACCATGCAGATGATATTCGTGATCCCGAGGAAAGGAATGTTCCTCAAAGACCAGCTAGCCCTGCCAAAGAAACCCCTCCTCAACCTGGAGGATCGAGACCACAGCCAACTCTCCGCGAACGTTTGTCTCGACAAACTTCTGAGAAAATGGCCGAAGTCTGTCCTACGGATCCTGTAAATGATGAGGAATATCTTTCGGGCATGGTGCGACAAATCATGAAAGAAAGTATGCAGAGAGATGAAGATGAGAAGGAATGGGGTTTCTCTCCGAGCAAAACTCCGTTCACTGAGAAGATTCTAAGGGCAGAATTCCCAAGGAAGTTCGTTCCTCCGACGATCCCGACTTATAAGGGAACAAGTGATCCCAATCAAATCCTGTGTAAGTATGATTGGCACCTGACTGGTGCTAGAGCGTCTGATAAGATCAAATGCCGGTACTTTCCGGTATACTTGGAAGGAGTGGCTCTACTCTGGTTCACAAAACATCCGATCCGATCCATAGATCAGTTCGCCGATTTGACTCGGAAGTTTAAAGTTTAATTCAGGCTGTATGCTTCGAAAGAAAAGGATAATATGGCGCTATCAAGCCTGGAACAGAACCCTTGGGAATCTATCAGTCTTTCTTGAACCGCTTCAATATAGCTTTTGCTGAAGTGGACAATGCGGAGCCACGAATGGTCTTGACATACCTGATGAGGGCAATCGATAAATCAAGCGAATTTGGGAAGTGGATGAAGATGAAAGAACCGAATTCACTTGAGAAATTCTATAAGAAAGCTGATGAATTCATGTGCTTGGAAAGCCTTCGGGCACCAGTTAAAGTGGCATTGATAGAGGTTAAGGATAACACTACTGCTCCTACCAAAAGAGAATTCGGAAGTCAAAAAAGGGAGAACAATGGTGGGAAGAAACAGAAAGATATGAAGAAACCTCGCTTCTTAAAATCTTAAAATTTCACTCCTTTAACTGACACCACGGAGAATATCTTCTTTGCTACCAAAGATGCGGTAGAATATCCTAAACCGCCCGAGATGAGAGTTAGCAAAAAGGCTGCTCAAAGTGGGAGATTCTGCTAGTTTCATAATCAACCCGGTCATGATACCAATGAATGTCGCCATTTGAAAATTTTAATTGAAGAACTGTTGAGAGAGAACAAGTTGCAGCAATATGTTAAGAGAAGTAGAAATGACCCAACTTCGTCTACTAAGGGTCAGCAACTTCTTGCTTATCCATCTGGTTCGGGTGAGAGGAACACTGTTCATGAATCAGAAAGGCCTGTTATTAATGTGATTACAGGAGGGCCTCACCCAGCAGGCAGAAGCTGGGGCGAGATGGAAAGATATTCCCGTGCCTTGAAATATGCACCAATAGAAGAAAGTGTTTTTGTGCTAGAAGACGTTGCACCTTCGAAGCAGCAGAAAACTTTTAATGATGATATTGTTTTCAGAGCCAAGGACTCCATGGGCACTGAAGCTCCGACCATGGATCCCTTGGTCATCTCTGTAGGCATTGGGCTGGCTATTGTGAGAAGAGTGCTAGTAGATTACGGCGCTTCTTGCAATATTCTTTTTAAAAAGAAGTTCGACCAAATGAAGATTCCAATGGCTGATGTTCAAGCCTCATCTCAGAAGATTTTTGGGTTCACTGGGGAATCGAAATAGCCTATTGGAACTATCGACTTGTTCGTCGAGCTTGGTGAGGGGCAGAAAAATGTAGTTCGGAAGCAGACTTTTGTAATTGTTGATGAATTTTCTGCCTACGACGCCTTCCTGGGCCGACCAACTCTTGCGGCTTTTAAGGCAATTCTCGCCCCGTGGTGCCTTACTATGAAATTTCGCACAGATAATGGTGTTGGAGTTATTAAAGGGGATCAGAATGCTGGGTGATAATGTTATCCGATAGAGTTGCGAGAAGCAAGGAAGAGAGAGATGGGAAAAGATGCGGCAGCCGCAGTCCGCATCAAAGAACCGACCTTGTAGCAATTACAGGGTGGACCCTGCACTGGCGAGCATAGCAGGGCACGAAGAGAAATGGATCCCAGAAAAGCTAGTGCGGGGGAAAATAGGGTGGTGCCCGTCGAAGTAACGGTGCCGATACCTGTTGACCCGATAGATCCGAACAAAGTGGTGAATGTGGGTTCACAACTTAGTGTGACAGTTCAAAATTCCTTGGTAACATTCTTGAAAGCAAATCTAGACGTATTCGCTTGGACTCATGCTGATATGCGTGGAATATCCCCAGAGATTGCAGTACATACTTTGAATATTTATCCAAAGTTACACCGGTAAAACAGAAAAGAAGAACCCAGGGTTCTGAAAGGTCAGCAGCGTTGAAGGAAGAGGTAGACCGGCTTATGGAGAATGGTTTCATCAGGGAGTCTACTTATTCGAATTGGGTTTCAAATCCAGTACTGGTTAAGAAAGCTAATGGGAAATGGAGAGTTTGCACTGACTTCTTAGATTTAAA
Source organism: Allium cepa (assembly GCA_030765085.1). Taxonomy (NCBI): domain Eukaryota; kingdom Viridiplantae; phylum Streptophyta; class Magnoliopsida; order Asparagales; family Amaryllidaceae; genus Allium; species Allium cepa. Next base: position 861,261,094 of record CM060939.1, on the reverse strand, counting down.
CAAAGCCTGCCCTAAAGACTGCTTCCCATTACCCAGAATAGATCAGTTGGTGGATTGAACGGCGGGACACGAATTGTTATCTTTCATGGATGCTTACTCCGGATACAACCAGATTATGATGCATGAGCCGGATCAGGAGGACACAAGCTTCATCACCGATGTTGGTCTCTACTGCTATAAAGTTATGCCTTCGGACTTAACAATGCATGGGCAACTTACCAAAGACTCGTCAATGCTATGTTTAAACCGAAGATTGGCAAAACTATGGAAGTTTTGTTGACGATATGCTAGTGAAATTAAAGAAAGCGATAGACCATATGGATCACTTGGCGGAGATGTTTGCAATCCTCCGGAAGTACGGAATGAAGCTTAATCCTTTGAAATGTTCGTTTGGGGTGGAGTCCGGAAAGTTCTTGGGTTTCATTGTGAGTGCTAGGGGCATTGAAGCTTACCCTGCTCAAATTGCTCCTTAAGAGAAGTCAAAGCCCCTAGGACAAAGAAGGAACTACAGAGTCTTAATGGGAAAGTTGCTGCTTTGATTCGATTCATTTCCAAAGCTACTGATAAATGCATTCCGTTCTTTGATGCACTGAAGAAAGGAAGGAAGAATTTTGATTGGACTCCTGAACGCCAGAAAGCTTTCGATGAGTTGATCCGTCATATGGAAACGCCTCCAATACTTTCTAAGCTGGACAATGGTGAAGAATTTTTTGTATATTTGGCAATCTTGTCTCATGCTCTCAGTGCAGCCTTGGTACGGGAAGACGCAAAAATTCAATGCCCGGTCTATTATATCAGCAAAAGATTCACTAGGCCAGAGATGAATTATTCAAAGCTGGAAAAGCTCGCCTATTGTCTACTGATTGCATCAAGAAAATTGAGGCTGTATTTTCAAGCTCATCCAATCAAAGTCCTCACTGAACACCCTCTGAAGCAAGTCCTCTTTCGCCTTGAGACTTCGGGTCGCCTTTTGTTGTGGAATATCGAACTCAGCCAATACGACATCACTTATCATCCCCGGAGAGCAATCAATGCAAAAACTTTGGCAGATTTCATCGGAAAATGTACAGACAAAGGTGACAGTGAGGAAGTAGTAAATGATAAGCCTCCAATTCGATGGAAATTGTATGTTGATGGCGCAAGAAATGATTACTGTTCCGGAGCTGGGGTTGTGCTTGAAACTCCCGAAGGGCGGTCGTTGTGCTATGCATTGCGGTTGGAATTCCCTTCAACAAACAATGAAGCAGAATATGAAGCTCTCATTGCCGGCTTGAGAATTCTAAAGAGTTGAATGTCAAAGTGTTGCAGATTTTCAGTGATTTACAGCTTATTGTATGTCAAGTCAAGAAAGAGTTTCAGACCAAAGGAGGAAATCTCCCTGCTTATTTGTCAAAAGCTTGGGAACTTCTTGGTGATCTTGACCACTATACGATAAGTCATATACCCCGGGAAGAGAACATGAAGGCAGATTCTCTCGCAAAGTACGCGAGCACTGGTGAAGCTCAATTATTGGGATTAGTTCCTATGGAAGTCCTGTCATCCCTAAGCGTTTATGAAATGGATATCGACTGGATCATGACTATATCTCAAGAACAAGAATCATGGATGACTCCAATAATGGAATATCTGCTCAACGGTTCTCTACCAGAAAATTCAAAAGAACGACAAAAGTTGCTAAGAAAAGCCTCCAGATACATAATTCAAGATGGCCGATTGTACAGGCGGGGATTCTCAATGCCATTACTCCGATGTGTGACCAAGGAAGAAGCTAAAACAATCCTAGCTGAAGTACACAGAGGAGAGTGTGGAGACCATTCCGGTGGTCAAATTTAGCGAAGAAAATCCTCCGATATGGATATTTTTGGCGAGATATTAATCATGATCCTGCAAGCTATGCCCGAAAATGTGACCGATGCCAGAGATTTGCAAAAATCCCAAGAGCACTTCCACATAGATAACACGGATGGTCAGTCCGTCGCCATTTGCTATTTGGGGAATAGATCTCATCGGGCCTTTGCCAACCACCAAATCCGGAATCAGATATGCTATTGTCGCTGTTGATTATTTTACTAAATGGGCTGAATCTGAACCATTAGCTACTATTACCTCTAAGAAGACGATAAACTTTGTAACTAAGAATATCATTTGCAGGTATGGTGTGCCTCAAAAGATAATCACAGACAATGGAACCCAATTCGAAAGTGAAGAGTTGCAAGATTTTTGCGAGCGATTTTGGATCCAGAAAAGCTTCTCAGAAGTGGCTCATCCGCAGGCAAACGGGCAAGTGGAAGCTGTAAACAAAATTATCAAATCGACCATCAAAAAACAGTTGGAAAAGGCGAAAGGTGGTTGGGTCGATAAGCTTCCACTAGGACTACAGGCATATAGAACTACACATAAAACTGCGACGGGACACACTCCATTTTCATTGGCATATGGTTCAGAGGCAATGATTCCAGTAGAAATAGAAGTCCCTTCACATAGAAGAATTCATTTCAACCAGGATGAAAACGAAGAGTTACAACTTGAAGCACTTGACTTCCTTGATGAAAAAAGGGAAGAGGCTCAGCTCAGGATTGCAGTCCATCAGCAAAGAATTGCCAGGCACTTTAATTCCAAAGTTCGCCAAGGAAGCTTTGAAATTGGAGATTTAGTCTTGAAGAGGATCATGGTAGCAACAGGAGTATTTGCGCCAAACTGGGAAGGACCGTATGTCATAGGCAAAAAACTTCTTGATGGCACTTTCAAACTAACAACTGTCGAAGGAGATCCAATTCCAAGAGCTTGGAATAGTAATCATTTGCGCCTATATTTTACTTAAAGGCTTTAATGAAATATTGTAAAAGAATGATGAATGAACGATTCTTGTATTGAAAGCCACTGTAAAGCTAGTGCCAGTGAATAATAAGAACTATAAAGTGGATGTAGGCCTAGTTCTTAGCCGAACCATTATAAATCTTGTGTTATTTACTATTATAAACTGCTTGTTTTATTTCGATATATAAAGTACGTCAATTGTATTGCTAAAATGTCGATTTAATACTGCAGGCCATTAAAACAAAGCTTACCCACCATAAGACCAATCAATCCCTGATATCACTCAATAAATGAATATCTAGCCACAAAAATTCCAGATTCGAATCCTATATAAGAAGTGCTTCGAGCAAACAGTTAGTGGTTCCGCCAGAAGTAGACTCTTCATAATTAGTTGTGATCGTTTGTGCAAATAAACATTCTATTAATCATCCTATGTCTACCCCTGCGAACTCGTTTAACAATGAAGTACACTTCTTTGGATAGAATAAGCTACATGCAAAAGAAAGGAATGTGTGCTTGGAAATGATAACAGGAAGCCGCTCATATGAGAAAATGGCGAAAAGACATAGGCGAGCATGCATCAAACAGCAAAAGACCTCCTCGGAGGCACAAGCCTTCTTCGGAGGCACAACTCTTCGGAGGATAAAGACCTCTAATGGGCCTCGTCAGAAAAAGAGAGCTCTTTCTCGATAGAAAGTTGTGGACTGATCGGTGGCGCAGGACACTCATTAATTTATGTCCGCCCCGTGAATCCATCCAACCGAGAGAAGGAGACTCCAAACTTCCAGGCAAATGCCCTACTCAGAGGCACGCATTCCACCAAGATCTGAAATAAAACTTCACAAGTGCTGGAATGTAAAAAGCCCTCTTCGGAGGCACAACTCTTCGGAGGATAAAGACCTCTAATGGGCCTCGCTAGAAAAGAGAGCTCTTTCTCGATAGAAAGTTGTGGACTGATCGGTGGTGCAGGACACTCATTAATTTGTGTCCGCCCCGTGAATCCATCCAACCGAAAGAAGGAAAATGCAAACTTCCAGGCAAAAGTCCTACTTAGAGGCACACATTTCACCGTGATCTGAAATAAAACTTCACACGAGTCGAAATGTGAAAAGCCCTCTTCGGAGGCCCGCTTTCTAACGGACAGGGAAAAGATAAAAGCCTCTCCCCAGAGGCAGAAACAAAAAAGCCCTCTCCCTGGAGGCAAAACCAAAAAGTGCTCTTCCCAGAGGCATAATCAAACCAAAAGCCCTCTTCCCAGAGGCACAATAGAACAAAAGCCCTCTTCTGAGGCACAAGCAGGTTGAAGCCATTTTTCGAAGGCCCACTTTACCATGAAAGAAAATTCACTTGCCAAAATAAAAGTAACTTTCTCCAAAAGTGAAGTGTAAAATCTTCGCGATTGAAAAAGAGGAAACTATTCCAATACGAGTTGCATTCTACTAAATCAGAAAAATATTTCCTTAAAACGAAAATATTATCTTATAAAGTACAGATGCAAACCTCTTTCAAATGGAAATGTTGTTCGCAAAAGAAGGAGCACAAGTCTTCTCGAAACAGAAGAGTTGTTCTCCAAAATTCTGCCAATGTGAAAGAGATTGCAACAAACCATGGTATGGGGGTGATATAATATAGTCACAAAAATAAAAAAACAATGCCCAAGTAACATACAATAGGTTTACTGCAACATCACGCAGAGAAAATAAAGAAACTTGTATATATAAAAAAGAGGAAAGAATAAATGCATTCTCAAATACAGACAGGAGTTTGTACAAGTATAAGAATCATTTTATTCTATACTATAAAATTTTTTATATACATATACAGGTTTCGAAACGAAGGAAGGAGGGGACCGGTACCCGCACAATCACCGGCCGACATATGTCTTTGTATATACAAGCTTACAAGCAAAAAGCAAGGTGAAAAGCATAAATCCTAAACCGATCACTTCTTCTTCCTACCACCTTATGAGCCTCCGCCTGGCCGGATAATTAACTTTTTGGGCCGGCTTGTGGGGGTAAGGGAAGAAAGAGGAAGGGGCGCAGTCGGACTTTCTTCCGTTTTCTCTTCACCAGTAGAAGCTTCCCTCCTTCTATTTGAAACTACACGCTTCCCCTTCTTCCTTGAGGAAGGATCACTGCCTGGAGAGAAAAGAGTGGACAATGTTATGTCATCGGAAGCAGTCTGTTCCGGAGTTCTCTCCCCTTCTTCGGGTTCTTCGACCTTTTGTTCTTGATAAGCAACAGGATCGTCCAAGTCACAGATAGCTTTAATCTGCTCTTCTTGCGACCCCGATTGAGAGATAGAAGCGGGAGTAATATGAAGAGGTGGAGAAGAAATAGCCGGAGGAGTGAAAGTCTGAACAATACTTGGTGCTTTCTCTACAGGAGAAGAAAAGTTAAAGTCGGTATTCCTCATAAAAAGAGGGGATAATGGCTCATCGACACTTAAGAAATAAGCAAGAAGCTCATCGAACTCGGTCGAAGTGAACAAGCAGTCCACTTGAGGGAGATCAACATTGATGTTACCTGGAGAAGTAGACTTCACTATGTCAATTTCGAAGTCCTGCGCTTCGGCGCTTCCTTGAGCCTCATCTCCATTGTGGGCGGTGGTGTCTTCAGTAACGGCTTTATTAGGAGGAGGAGAATGGGAACTGTAGCCAGCAATATCGATATCGGTTGAAACTGAAGGAAGAACTGGGTCGGTTGAAACTGTCTTTCCTAAATGTTCTCCTTCTGTCGTTTCAGCCCGCTCTTTGGTAAGCTGCTCCTTTCCCCTCGCAAGAGCGGCACATGCATCATCATCTAGATAATGCACCATTAAATCCACTTCGGCATATCCGGCTCCTCCAAACATATCAAGTATGGCCTCCCACACTTTGGCCAAAGTGATTTCATATGCCAGCCCCAGAAACATAAGGCTGCCACGCCCCAGAACGCTATGGATGTAAAACTCAAATAGAGTGGATCAGACTTCAGCTTTAGTTGCTATATGAGACTCTTCGGCTGCAGTTTTGTCGACAACAGCTTCGTCACGCTCCTTCTCAACTTTAGAAAGTCGAATTTGAGATGTTCAATCTCCAAGTTCTGGGCGTTGGGTTTCTCTCGAAGTTGAGCAACATCATCCTGATAGTTTTCTACAGCTTGTTGTTGTGCCTCAAATTTAGCTTCGGTATCTCTCTTTGCCGCATGAGCATCTCTCACTTGTTTTAGAAGCACTTCTTTTCTCTGAGAATAAGAAGTGGAAGAAGTGGCGAGTTCTTTCTTAAGTTTTTCGACCTCTGCTTCAAGCTTTTCATTATAAGTGGCTATGCTCCACATTTCCGAATCATGTTGTTCAAGAGTTTTCTTCCATTCATATTTGTCATTTTCCATTGTTAGCATGGCCTCAAGATTCGCGCGATTTACTCTCTGAAGCTTGTCAACAAGCTTTTGCCAGCTAGACATTCCCTCGATATGTAGTTTCACAGCATCAAGATTGCGCAGCATAACCTGCTTGTCAATCGGGACCAAATCAAGGTCAAAGCGTACTCCCTTCAAGCACCAATGCGGAAACCGACTTTGAAGGGTGGTCGGGCCTTGTCCAACCTGATATGAGGGCCTTCCAATAATTGTTTGAATATCAGTACGAGCAAGGGAAGGAGATTGAGAAGGTGTAGGGGCAACGGGCTTTTCAGGAAGTTCATACACCGGCTTTTCGCCATATTTGGCTCTTTTACTTGCATTTTCAAGGATGTGGCATTTCCCTATATCATCACGGGATTTCCGTTTATGAGAATCATCTTCCCTCTGGGAAGAGTCGTGTCGCTCATCTAGTCTTTCGTGGCGTTCTTCATAGGCATGCCTTTCACAAGCTTTCCTTGCAGCTCTTTCTTCATTAGTTTCCCAAGAGGCAGGAAGATACCTCCTGGGGTCATAAGCACCGCGCTTCCCATAACGTTGGAAATCGTCGTAGTGAGAGCCACTTCTTTCCATTGGAGAATCTGAAAATGAAGAAAAGACAAACTCAGAAATCTTGAAAGCAAGAGAATTGAATGCATATAAGTGCTGAAAAGTCCTAATTGTGTGTAACGTGTAAACTACGTGCGTCCAATCACGAACAACTCCTGGGTTGAGAGGTGACGACGGATTTAACAACTAATGTCAATTCTTGAGCTGATGGAGTCTGTTGTAGAACGGATGTCGCTTCGAGTGCTGAAGAAGTAACCTTAGCAGTGATAGGGTGATCTTTAAAAAGCTCCTGCGAAGTAATCATCAGGTCGCTCAACCCCTCAAAAGTATCATCACCGCTGTGCCCAGCGGGACTTGTTCTCTCAGCTCCTTCGCCACGAGATCTCCCGGATTGTTGAGAACGCTCCTCTTCTTCGATGACCGGGGGAAGTGCATGTTTGACCGATGACCTCGCAACATCAATCGAAGTAGAACACTTTACCAGGAAAGCCTCAATAGCATGTTTCTTTCGGTGCGAGTTCTCAATCGGGGACTGGGGCATCCGATGTTTTTACTGGAGAGTTGGGGACTTCATGAGGTTGGGTAGAACGAGAAGGGTGCAAAAGCCCGTACTGGTGCAGAAATTCATCTTTCAACAAAAATTTAATACTTCTTTCTTCAACCAGCATGGCACTTAATCTATCAAAAGTCCTTTTGTGACTGGGATTTCTAGAGGGAGGAGGAAGTGCTGTAAAAGAAATGAATGAAGTTAGCACTTGACAATTCAGATCTTGAAAAGCTGAAACGGAAGAACGGGGATGAGCAATCTTACTTCCTTATCTCCAGATGGCAGCAAACCCGAGAGGACAGCGGATGAAGAAGAATTGATTCAGAAAGCCGTGAGAACTTTCGAAAAGATCAGTAATAAGTTTACGATTTCTGGCACTTCTCACGAGTATAAAGGAGGGGTGGTCTTTATTCTTCGCAAATGAGCATAAGTAGCAAATTTCTTCAAAGCTCGGAAGACGGTTAAGTGTCCTCCTGAATAAAACACACAACCCCATCAGGATGGCGTAGCCATTGGGATGTAGTTGAAAGGGAGAGATGGTCAGCCGGAAAAGGAGTTGATGAAGAAATTCATTGAAAGGTGGAATGGAACCACAAAGGCACATCTGACGGTTGACGGCGACAAAACCAAGAGGTGGCCTGTCGGCAGTATCATTTGGGCCGGGAAATCTAGCATCCGCTTCGGCAATCCCAAATTGAATACGTAGTTTATTGAATGTCCGCTGTCTCAAGGTAGTTGGAGTTCTCTTTGGAGGGTCGACCAATGGGTCAGCTATCGGGAAGACTCCTTCGGATTGCTCGATTATCTCTTCTTGAGAAGACATTCTACACAAGGAACTGGATATTCAAATATGAAGGTGTACGTTTCCTAAATGTGTAAAGTGTTGTGCAGAACTAATAAAATAACGAGAAAATATAACTGAAATTAAACTGATTAATAGCTATCAGTTAGAAAGCTTCAAGACTTGTTGCTTTAAGTTCAAGTACAGTGTTGAAGCAAACAGATTAGTTTAGGTTGATTAATTCATCATTGCTTTAATACTTCACTTGAGTTTGTTGATTCACAGCATTTCATATAATATCTTTAAGTTGATTATCTTTTATCGACTAATCTGTCATTCGATGTGGGCTGTTGATGGCAGTATATTCGCCCTAGTTTTCTGCAAATGTTTTGTTTAGCAAATTGTTATCTTACAAGTGAATATAATTTGTTAAGAAGTACAACAAGGTCATACAAGTTATCTTGGCAGTTCAAATGAGGAATTCAAGTTAGAAGTACAGTCAAATTCTATCAAAATTCTGAAGCTTTCAAGTTATGTTCAAGTCCTTAAGTCACAATCCAAGTATAATAAAAAAATTCTCTAAGTTCTAGGTCGCTCACGACCTAACAGATTGGATTGATATTGGTCTAGGTCGCAAGAAGCGACTCAAAAATTGTGTCATAAGTTGTTCACACGACCTAAAGAATAGGTCGCACACGACCTAAAAACTTAAGTCGCAGGAAGTTAAGCCACCAACAAGTGCCTAAGTGTTAGCTCGTCTGCGACCTAAGACCTATGCCACAACAAGTTAGTTCGCAAGCGAGTTAGGCCGCAAGCAAGCTAGGTCGTAGGTAAGATAGGTCGCGCGTCTTGTGATCAAGCCAATGAGCCTAAGGTCGGCCGAAGTTCCTCAACCAATTATCTCCTAACACTCTTTACTCCTCACCACTCAGCAAATTACCAAACAAACCCATTAACCCGATAACCTTCTATCAATCATCTTCCCAGTGAAATCCATCATCTTTCGACACCACTAAATCGCCCAAAACCGGCTTAGATCACCTCAGACCCATCATATATCCAATGCGCTACCATGTTCTTGTGAATTAAAACGTCAACGCGTCCTATGGCGATCAAAGACCGATTGAGACATGATTCATAGTAAAGCACAGCACATGAAGAAAGGATTCATGTTTCGACGATGGCCGTGATTGGTTATCGATCGAAATTACTTACACGATATAATAGTAAAGTTGGGTTGATGGTTGAGTAGATCGAATTCGCTTTTGAAAGCTCGAAAACTCGTTAATGGCGGAGCGAGTTGTTAGAACGGATAAGTAAAAGGGGAAGGAACGAGATAACAGTTGTATAAGGCGAATGGGCATACGAGTTAAGTTATCTCTTAAGTCGCTCACGACCTAGCAGAGTTATGTCGAAGTACACGACCTATGGTATGGGCATATACTTCGAGGGGAAAATGTTAACTCCACTCTCACACAGTTCAACGACTTAAAAAGATCGGATGGACCGGCGACCTACGACTCAACGGGTTAGCGACTTATGTGAAGGCGCGACCTAACTACCTAAGGGAGTAACATACCTAACACATAAAGTATATCGGCAAGATGAGCGACCTAGCGGACCAATGACCTATGGACTAAGGTGACCTAGCGACTTAAAGGTATACACGACCTAGTAGCTAAGTTGATCTAATGACCTAACCTGTGAAGCTACCTCGCGGCCTAACTACTGAAGCAAAGTCCCGACCTAATGACATGAGCGACCTAAGGATGGAGCGGTCTTAAAGACCTAAAGAGCTTACGACTTTAAGGCTCCTACAACCTAGCTACCCTTCTAAGTCGCCCATGACGTAAAGGTGTACGCGACCTAGCGAATTAATAAAGGAAGCGACCTAACGGGGATAAAGTTCTCTAGCGACCTACGACTTATACCTAAGTCGCTCACGACCTAAGCTTACCAGAGGAGCCTCCTAGGTCGCTTTATACTTAGGTCGGCCATGACCTATGACTTGCCAGTTTCTCCAGGGCGATCAGGTGTTCCTTGTGTAAACCGTAGACAACTCCCATTAGGTTGCGTACGACCTACGACCTACCCAAGGTCACTCGCGACCTACGGCTTAAAGCCGAGCTCCCCTATAAATACGGCGCTAGCTTCAACATTCAGGGGATCTTTTTGGCTCATTCTTGGAACATCGACACTCTGCTGAATTCTCGACTCACTCGACACTTCAAACACGAAAGACATCTCATCAAACTTCAAGAGGAAATCTAACCCAATCAACATGGATTCAAAGAATTCTTCTACATCGGAGTTATAGTTGTTTGTCTCATCAGTATTGAAACTGAAGATTGTTGTAAAGTTGTAACTGATTCAGTAATAAAGAGGTTTAAAGTGGACGTAGGCTTAACCTAAAGCCGAACCACTATAAAATTGTTGTCTTTTCCCGCTTTCTCTATGACTTTTCTACTTGTTTTTAATTCCTGTGTTCACGGGTGGTGCTTTCATTTAATCTCAACATACACCGGAGTGTTAACGTTCAATTTTTAGCGTTAACACCCACCTTGGGGGGTTGTCGCCCCCTCTGGACCCCCCTCCGTAGGGGATCTTATCTGAAAAACATTCAACAGAACTTGCTTTGTTGAGATGCTGAGTTGACCATTCGTCGAGACAAACTATCTTGGGCTTCTCGGTCGATTTTATGGATTTTTGTATATCTTTTTCGATGGATTCTTTATCGGTTTCTTTGGATTTTATTCACGTCTTCGAATGTGAATTTTTAGGATTGATTGTTTCTACAATCACTTCTATGATTGTCACTTAAAATATAAAGGTTTTCTATACTAGTAGCAAATATCAAAACTCTTTCTTCAAATGATTTCAACACTATTTTATAACAAAGCTCATTTTCTCAAATCGATTTTCGATCTATTAGTATATACAAACCTTTACCTCACTCGTATGAGAAATCTAATTAAACTACTTAGTAAAACAAGTGGTATGAAACGCTTGCGTTTACTTCATCGGTTAATTCTTGGACTTGTTCGATTGAATCTCATGTGATAATTTTTTGGTGAAGATCTACAGTTTGTTCGTAAATATTTAAGTTAAGCAAGTGGTTATGGGACATGAAGCTAAACTTTTATATTTACTAGCTTAGTGTAATTGACATTTCTCGTTGATCATGACGATCATTTTATGATTTAGACTAGCAATTGTGCGATGTCTCTTTGTTTGCAAGGTTAGACTAGACCTCATGGGTGTGATTCCGAATCTCACATATCTCTTTGTCCGCAAGGTTAGTCTGGACACCATTTGTGTGATTCCACTCACACATACCTTTTTGTTGCGAGGTTAGGCTAGACACCATTTGTGTGATTCCACTCACACATACCTTTTTGCTTTTTGGTTAGCCTAGACCTCATCTGGGTGATTCCGACTCACCCATATGGGGTAGCTCCCCATGGTCTTCGGACCGTCGTATGATAGGCGTCTTTCCCTTTTTCTGTGATTTCTGGATTTCTGTGTTGATTTCTGGATTTCTCGTGTTGATTCTGGATTTCTTGTGTTGATTTCTGGAATTTATGTCATTGACTTGTTATGGGTACAAGTTTAGGGTATGATGCCCTCTTTGGATCTTTGAGAAGATTCTTGTGATGTTGATTTATCTCTTATTGATTGATCTTCTGTTGATCATCATTTGCATACTTATAGTAGTATGTCAGTATGGATATTCTATGTTTATGCCATATCTTTTATTTTAAACCATGTCATCTGATATTTATAGCTTGACTGATCCGTTTATTATTTTCTTATTAATTAATACTCGGGTCAGACCGAGATGTTACAGGTGTTTCTGCTTGACTTCTCCCCAGGGATTCATTACTGACTTTTGGCTGACTACTTAGATTAGTAGTTTTTGTTGTATACATTTGAGATATCGACTCATAGTTGTGTACTTATTCTTTTGTCTAGCACATGTTGCTATTCTTTTATGTCATTGTGGATCTTTTGGACCACTACTCTGATGAACACTTTTGTGTGTTTGTATATATTCATATCTATTTCCGCCAATGTGATATGAATTATCTGTGACTGATTTGTGTTATGTTTATTTCTATATTTGTTTCCGAAGATTACATGTAGCCACTATGTAGTAGCTTTGAGTTTGTGTCGGTATGTCGGATTTCCTCTTGAGATGAAATGCATGTTATATTTTATCTGGCATATCGGCGCTCGCACAAAGCAATTACACGGATGGTCGCTCCTCAACAGCCTTATTCCCCGCGCTAGTTGACGGCATTACCCCGTAGTGTCCTTGGCTAGCGTGGGTATAGAGGTGGGGCGTCACAAATGTCAAGGTATATGGGGTTATATTTATATCATCCGCTATTATGTGGCGCATGGGGTCTCATCCGCTCTATAATACGAGAATCAATCACTCCAGTATATACACAGACATTACTATAAAATATACCACATCTAATCAATTCAATCATTCAACCAAATATTTAAATTTAAATAACAATCTAGAGGAGTGAGATTAACTCACATTTGACTATGCATGCAACCCATTTCCAATCCGGCTTGCCTCCAAAGATTTTCGACCTTTATAAACATTTACACTATATAATTATTTGAGTTGATCGTATAAATTAATTTCCATTCAGTAGATTTAATTAGATTTAATTTACTAATAATTTTCTTTTAAGAATCCTTTAGTAACTAAAATAATTAAATAAATTAGTTAAACCGTCTTTTTCACTAAATCAATTATTTAAAATAAACTAGCAAATTAAAATAGGTATATATATAGTTGTTTTCCTTTTTCTTTTGAAATTGCATACATATATATATATATATGTATTTTAAAATAACTTATATATATTAAAAATCCAATTTTTTAAATAAACTCCTCAACATTTTCGAAATCCTCTTATATTTTCCAAAATCTTATCTTTGAAGCTACACTTAAAAAAATAATTTATATTAACATTTAAACTTTCTATTTTCTTAAATCTTATCTTCATACATTCTTTACTATATATGAATACGAACATATAAATCGTAGAAAAAAGAAAGAAACTACAAATGTAACAACACTGTATTTTGTGATTATCTAAATTGTATATTTTAATTATTTTAATTGAAATTCCTGATTTAAAAGAAAAAAATTTATTTTATTTATTACAATGGATTAATTGTGTTATTTGAAATATAAATTTTGATTTTGATGTAAATTAGAATTCCAAACATGAATAAATAGAATATTTTCGAGAAATGTGAATTTTGGTCAATGTGGTCAAACTTTGACTTTAATATTTAAAATTTAAATATTTGACTTTTCAAATTTTATCCTTTATAATGAAAATAAATTAAATTTTAATAATACGGATTTTTGTTTCATAGAAATCCGATTTATATTGTGAAAGTTATGCTTTTTACAATATTGTATGTAAATTGTATAATTATTTAACAAAATTGTTTATTTCAATTTATATAAATAATATTTTTTTTTAAAATCTTGTTCTAATTTATGTATTATGTGTAACATGACATGCTATGTATATATTTTATTTTTAAAACATTTTTATAAGTGTATTTATAATTATCAAATGTTTACTGTATAATGTTTTCAATTTTTAATTTCTAGTTTCAATTAAATTAAGGATTTTCTTTATTTATTTTTCTATTTTCCAAGATATTATTTTATTTCGTTTCTACCTCATTTCGTTCAGATTTTTATTTACTGAAATTTTAATTAGTTTATTTGAATAAAAGAAAATAAGAAATAGAAAGAGACAAAAGCTTTTCAAATTCCGGTGTCTTTTCATATGGCCTTTCTCTTTTCATTTTCTTGCCTTTTCACTTCAATGCTTTGGGACGAACCATTTCTTCTGGGTGCCATGCATCTATTCTTACTTTTCACGTGAAGATATTTCTCTCCATCACAAAAAAAAAACTCACGGCAAAAGAATTTTGCTTATGGCTTCCTTTATCACATTTTCTCTTCTTTTTTCATTGTTTTTGCCTTGCCTCTTCATCTAGTTTACTCGGCCACTACCTCTTCACCACCACATCACCATCACCTCCACCATCTACAATGGTACAATTAGCTACTCCTCTGACTATAACCAGGCCATGACCATTTGTTGATGATAGCACCACAAACTTTGCACCAAGTTCCTCCAAATTGCCTAACTGAGCCAATATTTGCACCTACCCTTCCTACTTCACTTCGGCCACCCCCTTAACCCACCAACGCCAAGTTCACCTCCTTTACCCGTAGCTCCAGCCATCATTTGACATGTCCAGACCTAACCTAAGCATGGCCGAGCTCATGAAATGACCATGCCGGGCCAAAAGTTGAACCAAACCCCACTCTATTTATCTTGTCCATTGTTGCATTTTAAATTCAAATTGTTTCTATTATTTTGTGTTAAATATATTCATATGTTATGTTGTTTTGTCTTTTTTATTTGTTGTTGCAAGATAATATCTTGGCTCCCTCCACTCACTTGAATCCATAGTCGTGCTGTGTCGTGCCATATCGTGCTTTCTGGATTTATTCGTGCAGTTGGATTTGCTAACTCCAGCTTGAAAAGGTGAGTCCTTCTCACTTCGACATTTTTACTTACGAAATGGTGAATTGATGAAAAGCGTTTAGTAATTAAAAATTTTATGCAAGTTAATGATGGTTATATGATATACTATGCCATGTTATTACCATGTTAACTCTGTTAATTATCACCTAACATTTTATAAATGACAGTATATTGTGACATTTACCTGTTAGTGTATTTATTCATATTGTTTAGGTATATGTTCACACTGCAAGTTCCCTGTAAGAATAGAATCACTATGGGTTGAAATGATACATACCCGAATGGACATCAGAATATGGAAAAATCTTTATGGGCTGAAATGATAGGCATGAGCGATTTTTATTTATTTTTATTTACTTGGGATTGCGAGTTTGAAATGATAGAACCCAGATTCTTCTTTGTAAATTGCAGATTGAAATGATACATATCCGTATCACTTGACCTAGGTTAGAAAATTATATACAGACCTCGTGGTATATTTAAATGATTTTTCTTAAGATATGTATTTTTAAAAGTATGAAATTTTTATTTAAAAAAATATATTTTATGCTTTTGAGAAAGCTAAATTTAATTTTGAATTTGTGAATTTGAGTATGTAAATTTGAAGTAAATGTGATTTTTGACTTTAAAATATTTTTCTTAAACATAATTAAATAATGGAAATTAAATTTAAAGTTTGAAATGATATTTGAAGTAAAATGTTAAGTTTTATTAAATTTATAAGTTAATAAACAGTGAATTTTGACTTAACAAATGAATTGAGTTTCAATGGGATAACTGAATTGTAAAATTTTGTTGTGATAATCATATGTTAAAATATTCAAAGGTGAAATTTTGAAGTTTAGAAAATATGTTTTATAAGTTTAAAATGTGCTAAAATTGAAGTTTTATTGTTTTTGAAAAGTTAAAACAAAATCTGGAATTTAATTAACAGCATTTCCCAAAATGCTGTGATCTTATGATAACATTATTAAGTGCTGTTGTTTTTGAATTTAACTATGTTAAAATAACTAAATATTTATTACGAAATTTTTAAAAATGCCATTGTTCCTGAACTAAACTATTTTGGAAACTATAAGCAACGATAGCACTTTATAATTGCTATCGTTGCTACAATTTGATAATGTTTTAAAATATTATAGATTTTAACACTATTTAAGTTATATTTTAAACTGTTAAATGATTTAACTTTTGGAATTGATTATTTGTGAAATTTCAAGAGTTTTAAATATAATTTATTATTTAAATTTGAAATTTAAGGAATTTAAATTGGTTTTGAATTTAAATAAGGTTTACTTGGTTATGTGTTAAATGGAATGAAATGAAACGAGATAAGTAAAATTTTGAATGGAATTTTGAAATGTGTTATGTAATGATAGTTGGAATTATAAATGAATGATATATTTGATTTTAAAATGATATTTTAATTTTAATATTTGAATTTGAATTCAAATAATGATTTGAAAATAAGGTTTTGAAAGGATATGATATTTTAACGACTGAAATGGTTTAGAGTGACATGTGCATTTGGAATGATATTTGATTTTGATAAATGAATATTTGAGTTTATATTAGTATGAAAGGATATTGAGTTTACTTGTAATTTGGGTTTATTTAAATGATATTGGGTTATTAAGTAGATATTTCAAAACTAAGTAATAATAAAATTAAATTTGAGATATATGAAATTATAAAATTAGTTTTGAAATATGGTATATTAAAGCTTTGAAAATATTAAAAATTGAATAGTTTATTTTCCGAATCAAATCCATATTTGAAATTTATAAGTTTTGAAATGGTTTGTTGGGAAACTGAATTGAATTGAAACAGATGGTTTGAATTGAATTAAGTTGGAAATTTGAAATTTGGGTCTAATTAAATAAATTTGTAAAATGTAAAGAATTAAAGGAATGGTCCATAATTCGAATGTATGATTTCGAAATGTTATGATTTTCAAAGTGGAATGATTTTAAGTATTTTGGTTTTGAAAGTGTTATAATTCTGAAAGTATTATGATTTTTGGAAAGTGAATATATGTTTGAAATGGAAATGATATCGTATTGATTTGAATATAGTTTTGAAATAAAAATGGTTTTGGTTTCGAAGTATAAACTATTTTGAAAGGGATATAGTTTTGAAAATAAATGATTTGATTTTGAAGTATGAACTATTTTGAAATGAGACCACGGCGTTATAATAACGTTTAGTTGTTAAAGAGACCAAGATCAGAAGTTGTCATACTCTCTGCCAACTCCAAAAACCACTTTAACAACCGTGTACGCGGTAGAGATTCCAGAATGAAGTAGGATGGTGGCGACGTTCTTGAGGTATATTACATGGACTCGACTCCCATGAGTTGGCTTAAGGTGGCTAAAATAGGAGCGATCTCGGGCCAAAAGGAGTAGCTCCTCTGGTCGGACACACCTCTTCGATACTATACTCTTACTCGTGGTTGTTTTGATGGCCATCCTCCAATTTTGATTGGGAGTGTGTTCCAAGGTGAGCGTAGTGACTGCTACATTACTGCCAGCCCATGTGCGTAATTGGTATATCTACCCTGGCATTGCCTCGTGTGTCGTGTCACCTACCATAGCGAGCCTTTCTACAAGTTTCTATTTATGTCGTACCCATGGAGTATCTTCTCGTAGTCTCCCGATCAGGAGATATGCAACAACTGTATAGACTACTGGCATTGCTACGTGTTAAGGGTCACTCCTTAACACTATTTTAAATTAAGTTTATTTTACTGTAGACATTATTATAATAGCGTAATATTACAACATAGTAAATAGTTTAATGGATCCTGAAAGGATGGGTGATCCCATGCATCATTTAATTTACTGATGCCTTTTTGTTACTGTTCACTTGAGTTGAATTACAGTTCATAAGTATTTATGTCCTGACTCGAGTGTTTTGTGTTTTGCTTTACGCTCGAGTTAGACTGAGTGATTCAGCATTTAAGACTCACCTTCGGAGTTGGAGCTTTTTTTGAAGATCTACCCATCTATTTCCAGTGATTCCAGTGATGTATTCTGATTTGTACTTGATGTATCTGGCTACTCTTTTGTTGTATCTTGTTTAAACTCCGATGTATCTTATATATATAGTAGCTACATGAACTACAATCTCTTTTACTTCCGCTGCAATATTATTTACTCTGTGTCTGTGATTTGTGATTATTTATTTACTATATATTCTGAGATTTGCCGAATTTTATTTACAATGCGGTATTTTGAGCAATTCAAGTCCGACAGGTGCAGATGTGAATGGTTGAAAGTATCAGGTCGTTACAACATACCTAATAGAAGTCTCCTTTACCTCGCGCTAGCGTTACCGAGCACGTACGTGAGTTTCCCCAGCTCCTGCCAGTGCCTTCGAGCATGACCTCCTACCCATCAGTCGTGCGCCTTCCCCTCCTCCATTAAACCATCCCCAAGGCAAGCCCAAGCCCCTTTCTTACCACGACCCACATCTCTACGAAGCTGCCACTGCTCAAGTCTACTCCTAAAGCCAAACTTACTCCCCTTTTGTGATCAACTCGAGTAAACTCCTTTCGATTTCAAATATTAATTTTCGAATTCACTCTGACGTTGAAGGAAGGAAGGTGGATGAAATTGGTTTTGAACGAAAGAGGAAGAGGCGAATTTTGATTCGGGTTTTAGGTTGATTTCCTATATTAATTTTTTCATGAATAGATTTTCAAGAGAGAGCTCGGCCATTTGTTTATTCTTTGATAACCAGGTTACAAAATGAAAAGGAAATAAAGCTTGGAAATTCTACGGCCATGCATTTACAATGAAGACACGTGTAAGAAGATGTATAAAACGTGTCCTCAAAGATCTGCAACAGCCCAATGCAATTTATATAATCTTTTTAGATTAAAATTTCAAATTCAAATCATCTCGATTCCCGCAACTCACAATATCGATCTTTAATTGAGGCGTGCCGCTAGGCATTTATAATGTTAAACCCCTATTCCAAACGCAATGGAAATCATTTCGAGGCCTAACTCGATCGTATGGAGAAGATAGCTTTTGGACTCAGTTAATAAATTAAATTTTGGGTAAAAAAATTTAGCGCGTTTATCTATCGTACGATCACACGACAACTCCAAATAATACGAAAACTGAAATTCGATAATTATACAATATTACAGATCCAATGGAACTAGTTTCGTCGAAATCGGAGACTGTGCCTCGGAAGGCTATTTTTAAATATCGATTTAAACGATATATTTTTAAAACTGAACAAATAACTTTCAAATCTAACTTCAATGGTTCTGATATCTTCAATATTATCAATATAAATTTTATAAGCCTTTGAAATATTTTTAACAGGCTTAGAATTCCAGAATCAACATTTTTCCAAATCCAATTATTAAATTTAATATTTAAATTATCAAATAAATAGAGATATTTGGAATTTAAGTTAAAAACTAACTTTCAAATATTTAATATCAATTAAATATCCAATTTCCAATATCCAGAAATTTTGGATCGTAACAGTCTTGCTTCCCATCAAATGTGTCAGTTTTTTATAGTCCCTACTTTAATTCGTTTGGCTACTTAATGGTCAAATTAGAGATCATTTGATTTAAAATAAATTAATCTTAAAAAGAAAATTGATTTTAAATATAATTGATTGGATTTCAAACAACCTATGAAAAGATTAAAGTATACTTAGTTGGCTTAACCATGGTTATATCTTAATTAATCATAATTTAATCTAGATTAAATCATAATTAGTCTATAATTAACTTAATGAACTTAGTTAAGTCATAATTTATTTCTTAATCGATCTTAGCTAAGTTCAAACACTTCATTATTAGTGAAACACTAGTAATTAAAAACATAGTTTAGTAATCACTTAATTAAATAATAATTAGTTAACATACTTAACTTAGTTAATTGATAATTAACCATATAATTACTTCTTATCTTCATTGATGACTAATTAAAACCTTATAAATCATAAATTAATCATTAGCCTTCCTTAAGTGTTATTTACCCCTAATCACATAATTAGTTACTAATGAACTGCTAATTACCTTTATTTTACTAAATAAATAAATTATTAAGTAATCTAAACTTAATCACTTTTGATGTTACTAATTAAGTTTGGAAAACTTTTGCTAAAAAATTCATAATGAATCACCTAAAGATGGAAATCATGAATTTTTGTCAAACTACATCCATATTGACTATCGCTATGAGCTCAGCTCGCTCTATCTTACTTTAAGGAAAATACTTCACTTAAATTCTTGCTCCTACCTCTTTTGACATAATATTTAGAAAGTTATTGAAACGTTGAACCAAAATAAAACTTGAAACCATTTCCAAACGTTGAAACTAGAAATCATAGTTTTGATTTCAAAATAGATCTCACGTCTATCACAACCACAAAGTTGTTAACTTTTTTTCAATTCAACATACTTCGTTTCTTCCATCACAACCATACATCCATACTACCATTATATTAAAACCACAATGAAAAATATGTATAAACATAATATTATATACTTACTAACTCGACAAACATCACATCTAAATCTCAAATTCCACGGCAAACGCAAGCATCCATCAAATCATGATCGATCAGCATAATATACATTTAATTTTCTCATCACATTAACACAATAATATATATTAAATAAAAGTCATAATATTTTTACAAAATAATTTTTCCCACAGAAAATCAAGGAATCCTAAAATGTCTTAGATGCACGAAAAACACCCCAAAAATATGTTAACTTCCACTTGAATTTTGGACATATTACTTTGGATTTTGGAAATGTGATAAGTATACAAGTTTTAGAAAATTATTTCCTCTATAATATAAAAAAAAGAATCACAAAAATTAGAATTAGTTTGTGGCAAATATGGTTGAAAGAAGGAGAACTATTTTCGGACCTGAATTTTCGAGTTTAAAAGTGCAATGCAAAGTAATGAGATTTTGATAAACCTAAGCTTGAAATTTGAAAAAAGTATGAAAATTTCAGTTGTAGTTACTGAGATTTTATATGATTGACAAAAAGGAAATCTTGATTTGGTGTAAATATAGGAAGTTACAAGAGAATAAAGTGGACAAAAAATGGAGATTTAGGAGTTTAAAAACAAGTTTGCATCCTTAAAACAATATAAATCTTTTGATTTAAAAAAACTTAAAACTGTAACGATCCTGATTTTAAGCCAAATATGAATTGGTAATTAATATAAATTTTTAGTTTCAATTGTTAATTGATTTGAATTTTTTTCAAAATTAAATAAGAAATGTGTTTATTTATTTATATATGTGTTTATAAATTGACTGTAAATTGAATTTTGGATTTGAAATAAAAATTTAAATATCGTATAAATAAATTGGATTTAAAATTCTATATATTAAAAAATAATATATATATATATGTGTGTGTGTGTGTGTGTGTGTGTGTATTGTAATTTGGACGTTATGTTTTGAATTAAATATAATAGAATTTCAAAAGCTATTTAAAGGATTAAATTCTAATATAATATATACATATGTATAAAGCATAACTAAGTATAATTCGTATATATATATAATACTTAAATTAATATAAGGTTTAAAACACTTTTTAATTATGCATGGTTTCTATATAAATATAAGAAATAAACATAGAGCATATATATAAATTAAATAGGAAATATAATATAGAATTATATAAAAACATATGTAAACATGATACATACATTAATAAAGATAAGAAAGAATTAAAATATAATGGTTTTTAACAAATGTAAGTTAAAGGATACATGCATATTACATGTACAGTTTGTCCATTCCTTGGAAATTATAAGTTGCTTATCTCATCTTCCTTCTAACTTGAAAATGTAAATAAATAAGAAAGTTCTAAAACAAGCTTATAAAAAGGAATTCTAGGCCCTTCTCTCATCTTCAAAACTAAAACCTGGAGTGAAAAAACTAAAAGAAAAAAAGAGGAACCTGGTAACAAAAACCAGGAAAGGAAATCAAAACAAAAACCAACAAACAATCTTTACAAAGTTCATCCTAAAAGCAAATGAAAATCAAAGCAGTTCAAAGATCATCAAGCTCAGTTCAAATTCATTTCAAAACACCAAGCAGATCAGATCAACATCAAGTTCAAATTCAAGATCAAAATTTTCAAAACAAATATACGGGCTTTCTCTGTTTTCAAATATAAAAGTTGAGAAAACTCTTAAATATATATATATATATATATATATATATCTTGATTTTCCCATGATAAATGCTTGTAGTATGGTTGTGAAATGTTTGTATAGATGCAAGTACGCCTGCATGTATATATATACATGTAAATGACTTGTGCATGTTTGGGTTCAAGAACATATATCTTCGTTCCAAGTTTACCGGGTTTAAACTAAATTCAAAAAATTCAAAATCTCCTCACCTATTCCCTAGTAGGCTTTAATATTTAAATAAAAAGTGTTTGAATTAACAAGATTTGAGTTTTAAAAATATACTTAAGAACAATTAGTTTAAGGTTATCTGGAAAATTAAAATTTACAGTGGAAACTCAAAAGAATGTCAAATTTGAATGCCATAATTACAAGACACACTTACATAATCTGGTTTGACTTCGAAAAACATGATTTCTAAAAATAAATTTAGGGTTTTTAGTATAGTATGGAGTGAGGAAATCATGGTTGAAAGGAATTGGTTTTTCTGGCATTTTCTGGTGATTGAGCAACGTAGCTGGTCAGGATCGTGGTTGAGGCTTGCTCGAGTATCAGGATTTCTTGCAAAAATGCTATCTGGGGTTTCAAAAAACTATGATGGCTGGATGACGACAATCTAGGGTTTAATGCCCATTTTTGGTTGAGAGTTAGTCAAGGTAACTGCGTCAATGTGGGTGAACTAGAGGCAATAACATAGAGTAGATTGAAGCGTGGAGACGTGAAGCAGCTTTGGGTTGGTCGGCATGGTTTCTAATGGACAAGATCATCGGGGCGAGTTGATTTTAGGTCGATAGGTTGGGTTCCAGGAAGAATCGATTGGCTCGATTTTGATTTCTTGATCGAATCATTAATCTAGTGGTTGTTCGGTGGTGAGGTGATCATCGAAAATTTACGGGCGATCTCGGCGAAGATCGGAGATGGTCAGGGTGGTCATGCATGTACACGCTTGCATTTGGGTGTTTGGGTTGTTGATTGATTTGGGGAAGATGGATGTTTCTCAGGGATTGACTCGAAGTTTTCTTCGAGTTGACTCGAAGAGAGAAAAGGAGAAAGTGACTGACTCGAGAAAAGTTGATCTTGCTTATAGATGATTGGATTCTATTGAATGCCTTGAATTATTTGATATCCCTAATATGTGATATTCTGTGATATGATTGCTTTTGATTAAGCTGTGAACTGTGATTTATTTATCTGTGAGAAATTTATTGGTTTATTTGTGAATGAAGGATAAGCATTATAGGATTATACCGCTTATTGGTATTGTTGAGCTTGAATTTATGATGGTTGATATTTTATTATTGCCTGTCAGACTACACACCACACACATAAAAATATGGATTTCATGAGAAATTGGTTAAGTCATGATTATTTTGAATTTAATAATATTTTATCCAAAATGATGAAAGAATTTCAAGTTGAATTTTGAATCCAAAATAATTTAAAAGTGACTTGGGTTAAATACGTAAAACTATTGAAAAGGGAATTTTGGAATTAAAATATAATATGGTTTGTTAATGTATGGAAAATGAAATAATAATATGGTTTGAAAAGGGTTATATAGGTTATATAATGAATAGATATGGATTTTAAACCATTTTAGAAGTATTTTAAAAAGAATTATTTTGGGAATTTAAATAGAACTTGCTGAGGGTACGGCGGTTCACTGATTTTCCGACTTATACTTTAAAAGGCTATATCTTGAGCAAATTTAATCGGATTTTCCCGAAACGAAAAACCTTTGTTTTCAAATGACAACAGCTTTCATATAATGTAAGGATTTCCAGTTTTTGTTGAAAGGATTTCTATTTGTGGGTAAATCAAATTTGTAATGGAAATAATTTTGAAAGCTATGAATGAATCTTTATTACAGACCGGTGAATCTTATTTTCAAATTGAAGAGGATCTTCAGGGTGAATCTTTTGTTTCAAAAAGATTAAAAATGGAAATTTGTTTAAACCATTTAAAAGGAAAGGTTTTGGGAAATAAGTTGGGACTTAACTAAGATCCAATGTATCCATATGTTTTTAAAACAAGCGCTCATTATTCGGTTAGCCGGGAGAGGACTTTATGTCACAAAACCATTCTTGATTAATGATACGACGAATTGGATAGCATTTGAGGATGGTGGTTGAAGACCGGGTATTTTCAAAAATGAAAAGAATACCCGTCACATGTCTCTGCACCGAATGACCCCGGTATAGAGATTTTGATTACCCTATGTGATAGGAGTCTGGACGTGATTGGGGATATCCGAATTTGCAAGGGCTTCTTTGAAGTGTCTTTGGTTCCATTCAGACCGAGGATGGACTTGTATAGACATATGTATGACATTACACTTTGAGATGTAAAGCTGGTTTCTATCACATACAATTCTGTTTGGTGGCGGAGAATTTATTCTCTTAGCTTAAAACCCTTCTCTGAGACGTATGAGCTCAAAGATTATGTAGTTGATGGTTACTAGTGATATATTCCTAATTTGGTAATGTGGCATGCTGAGTGCTGATCATTTGTTGATCGAAGCATAGATTTTGTAAAAAGCGTAGCTTTGTAGGACGAGACTTCATCGAACCTCACCCCCAAAAATGGTCAAAACAGCAAAGGATGCAGCAAGTTAACGGAGGCCGCTCCCATTAGGGTATGTGCATTCCCTTCTGGATAAAAAGTGGTATCATGGAGTGGAGCCCGGATATTTAACTTATGTGGTTGTTGGAATTTGTTGATGGTTACTCGTGACAGTTAGTTACCTAGTTACTGAGGTAACCCGTCCTTGTGTTGGCAGAGAGCTGGTTAAGTTCTCGGGGCATCTCTCCAAAGGCGTACCCATTTTGAAAGGAAGTTCCTTAGTCGTGGCCGTTTGTTGGAAATCCAATCACCCAATACGAACCCTATATGGTTTTAGTTGTAGAACCTACCATTTAACATGGTAGCTATAGTAGGCATATTATAATGGTGCGTATGCTAGCTAAGATTAATATTACACTTTCAAAATGATTTCTGCACCGTGCACTAATAATAATATCAAAAGGATTTTCACGTTTCAAGCATGTTTGACTATCATAAGGAGAAATCTCCACCAAGTGTGCCATTGCTTTATGTGTGTGACGGGAGGCCCTATCGTAGTCCCATGACTGACTTGGAGTTTATTGTTCCCTTTCTAAACGCTTGGTGGCCATAATTTTCCACACGGGCAGCCTAGAGTCAGGTTGTCCAATAGTCAGCTAGTAGGATTAGCTTTTGGCAATCTTTGAAGTCTTTGAACTTGGCGATCGTATTTTTCAACGGGATATGCTACAAGTTTAGCATGATCGTGGTTTTGGTTTGAAGTGTTTGGAGATTTGGCAATGGGGATGCAGTCTGTTGGATTATATCTCTCTATCTCTCCTGAAGATCATGTTGGAGATTTCTATCCGCTATTGTATTTTCGTTGGTATTGACATTTAATTTATATCAGATTGTTGTATCAAATTGTGTATCAATAAAATTATTCTTCTGTTTCCACTATGTTGTTATCACCTAATGTTGTTATAAGCTCTGACGAATCGAATTTCAACATTTGAATCTACAGCAATCGAATACGGGTGAAGTATGGATGTCGATTTTCGAGCGCTGAATTCGGGTCGTTACAAATGGTTTCAGAGCTAAAGGTTGAGTAAGAACTTTAGATTTGGAGTACAATACATTAGGTAACTCATTAGAGATAGAGTTATAAATGCCCTAAAGTTAGTATTCCCTAAGATATCTTGTCCGTATGCCTCAGTTGATTGTCGTACTATTCACTGATAGTGAGAATGAGTGCAAGAAGAGGATTAGATGGAGGTTAGGGGAATACCACTATAAATGGTCGATACCCTGTAACAACAAGGAACAACTTTTCCTATCAATCTATTTCGGTCATCATCCGATTTCAATTCTTTGATGGCTTCCAAGCGGCTACAAGAAGAAGCTTTGGTATGGTGTTGGCCCCACGAATCTTTGTTTACATTGCGGAAAGGTTCCTATTTCGTATTCTCTTCATCAATATTCTATCAGTCCTTTTGTTTTAACTTTAATAAAATTGAGATAAATATGGAACTAAATTAAATTGTATCGATCAAATGATTTCGGTTAAAACCAAACTTGGAAATTGCGTGTAGATTTTCGTGATCTTAATAAGTTAACTTTTAAAGATAAATTTCTTTCGTCCCGAATCAAGCACCATGCAATCGTTTCTTTTCCATAATAGATCTCACCCATGGATTCCATCAGTTGGGAATTTTAGAAAATTGTATCCGTATATCTATTCTTTGGGGTCCATATACATTCTATGAATGGTTAGTTATCCTTTTGGACTAACCAATGCCCTACATATCTCGTAGACCTGATAACCCAAGTATAATTTGTAAATTATTGAATAAGTTTTTTCTAGTATTTATTAATGATATTCTTATTTGGTAAGCCAAATATAAAATAGATACTTAGCTTGATCTAGCAAGTCATTTCTTTATTTTTTGTGTGTTCATACGTTCTTTGTTCTCTCAATGTCTAGCAAATTTCAGGGATGAAATTTTCATAAGGGGAAAATCTGTAACGATATTGGTTTTAAGCCAAATATAAATTAATATAAATTTTTAGATTAAATTATGAATTAATTTGAATTTTTCCAAAATTAAATAAGATATGTGTTTATTTATTTATATATATGTATATAAATTGATTGTAAATTGAATTTTGGATTTCAAATAAAAAATCAAATATCTTAAAAATAAATTATTTTTAAAATTCTATATAGTAAAAACTAATATATATATATGTGTGTGTGTGTGTGTGTGTGTGTGTGTGTATTGTAATTCGGGAGTTATGCTTTGAGTTAAATATAATAGAATTTCAAAAGCTATTTATAGGTTTAAATTCTAATATAATATATAAACATGTGCAAAACATAACAAAGTATAATTTGTATATATAGTACTTAAATTAATAAAGGTTTAAAACACTTTTTAATTATGCATGGTTTATATATATATATATATATATATATATATATATATATATATAAGAAATAAACATAAAGCGTGTATACATTTTAACTAAATAGGAACTATAATATAGTATTATAAAAAAAACATATGTAAACATGATACATATATTAATAAACATAAGAAAGTATTAAAATATAATGGTTTTTAACAAGTGTAAGCTAAAGGATACATGCATATTACATGTGCTCTTTGTACATGCCTTGCAAATTACAAGTGGCATATCTCATCTTCCTTTTAACTTGAAAATGTAAATTAATAACAAAGTTTTAAAACAGGCTTACACGAAAAAATTCTAAACCCTTCTCTCATCTACAAAACTAAAACCTGGAATGAAAAAACTAGAATAAAAAAAAGAGGAACCTGGTAACTCAAACCAGGAAACGAAATCAAAACAGAACGCAGCAAACAATCTTCCAAAGTTCATCCTGAAAGCAAACAAAAATCAAAGCAGTTCAAAGATCATCAAGCTTAGTTAAAATTCATTTCAAAACACAAATAAAATCAACATCAAGTTCACATTCCATATCAATGTTTTTAAAACAAATATACATGCTTTCTCTGTTTTCAAATATAAAAGGTGAGTAAACTCTTAAATTTTTATATATATATATATATATATATATATATATATATATGTTTGCCTGTGATAAATGCTTGTAGTATGATTGTGAAATGTTTGTATGGATACAAGTATGCCTGCTGTGCATGTTGGGCTCCAGAACATGTATCTCTGTTCTAGGTTTATAGGGTTTAAACCAAAATTAAAAAAAATCAAAATCTCCTCACCTATTCGCCAATAGGCTTTACTATTTAAACCAAAAGTGTTTAAATTAACATGATTTGAGTTTTGAAAATATTTTTAAGAACAATTAGTTTAAGATTATCTGGAAAATTAAAATTTACATTGGAAACTCAAAAGTATGTCAAATTCGAGTGCCATGATTACAAGTTGCACTTACATCATTTGGTTCAACTTTGAAAAACATGATTTCTGAAAATAAATTCATGATTTTTAGTATAGTATGAGAGTGGAATTCGTGGTTGAATGGAATTGGGTTTTCTGGCATTTTTTGGTGATCGGAGCAACGTAGATGGTTGGGATGGTGGCTGAGGCTTGCTCGAATATCAGGGTTTCTGGCAAAAATGCTCGCTGGGGTTTCAAAAAACCGTGATATCTGTACGATGACAATCTAGGGTTTAATGCCCAGTTTTGGTCGAGATAGTAGTCGTGGTAACAACGTCAACGTAGGTGAACTAAAGGTGATCGCATAGGGGGATCGGTGCATGGAAACGTGAAACATCTTTAGGTTTGTCGGTGTGGGTTCCAATCGACGAGATCATCAGAGCGAGTTGATTTTTGGTCGATAGGTTGGGTTCCATAAAGAATCGATTAGCTTGATTTTGATTTCTTGATGGAATCGTTGATCTGGGTGGTTGTTTGGTTTGAGGTGATCATCGAGAATTTGCTGATGATCTCGGCGACGATCAGAGATGGTCAGGGAGGTTGTTCACGTGTACGCGTGCATTTGGATGCTTGGTTTGTTGATTGATTTGGGGAAGATGGATGTTTCTCAGGGACTGACTCGAAGTGTTGTTCGAACTGACTCAAAGAAAAAAAGAGAAAGTGAGCGGCTGGGGAAAAATAAGTGTGGGCTCTGGATTTTTGTTGATTGGCCCGGTTTTTGGTTAAGTTGAATTAATCAAGTTCTTAGAAGTTTATCAAAATGAATAAGTTCCAAAAGAAAAATATAAACCAAGTTCTAAAGCAAAGTATTAACAAGTTTGAACAAGTTTTCAATGTTTTAAAATGTTTTAAAACGGTTTGTTCAAAAGTAATTATATAATAGGTTAATTTCTAAATGTCTTCAAAGGTGATTTAATGATGTATTTAAATAAAGGATTATTTACTTAATGTATTGAAGGAAGGTTAACTAATTTGTGTAAGCAATTTAAAGGATTGATTTATTAACGTGATTAATTAATTAAGGTTATTAATTAAAAGATGATTAATTTATTAAAGATTAATTACTTAAAGTAATCAATTAGTAATAATTACTTAGTGAAAGTAATTAAAGAATAATTACTTAATGTCATTAATTAAGGTGGGTAACTAATGGATAATTACTAAATGTAATTTATTAAAGAATAATTACTTAATGTAAGTAATTAAAGGTTAATGTGACGACCCGAAAATTTTGACAATTGAAATTAGAATGTTTGATTGATTACAAATATTTGAATTGTTAATTGAAATTGAATTTCAAATATCACCCTTTATTTGGCAATTTAATTATTGAATTTAATAATATGAAATTGGGTGAATGTTGTATCTTCAGTTTTTGAGCTTGTTAAAAAAAATGATTTGAAGGCTTGTAAAATCTATATTAATGTTACTGAAGATAATGGAAGTGTTAAAAATTTGAAGTGTTTGTTCGATTTCGAAATTATATCATTTGAATCGATATTTAAAAAATTGACTTCCGGGGCACAGTCTCGGAATTCGACGAAACTAGTTCCATTGGATCCGTAATATTGTATTATTATCGAAATTCAATTTCCATAGCATTCGGAGTGATGGTGTGACCGTATGGTTGATAAACGCACTACATTTTTTTATTGAAATTTAATTTAATAACTAGGTTCAATAGGCTATCTTCTCCATACGATCGAATTTGGACTTGGAGCCATTTCCATTGCATTTGGAATAGGAGTTTAACATTATAAATGCCTGGCAGCATGCTTTGATTGGAGCTCAAAATTTTAAGTTGCAGAAATCGAGATGATTTAAATTTGAATTTGAATTTCAAAAAATATGTCCGTGTATTTAATATAATACTATTTTCACAAGGCAAATGACATGTTCTTCTTTCTTCAGTACTTGGCATTTGTTTTTGACACGCATTTGCTTTTAAAAAAATTGTATTATAATGAACGCTGCTGTAAAAAAAAAAGAACAAAGCTTTTTCTTTGAAAACGAATAAAATCTAAAATATGGCCGCATGAATTCATCTTAGTTCGATCAAATGAAATTCCAAAAATCAAAATTATGCATCTTATAGTCTCGATCAAAATCTAATTCGTTCATCCTCTTAGTCTCAAGTTCGAGTTGTGGAAAGGCAGGTGGCATAGCGACACATGAATTAGGGTTTCGTTTTGGGTGTTCGCCAGGTCGACGTTGAGGCAAAGAGGTGGGTTCGGCGAAGTGATGGCGGCGTCAGGCAGTAAAGCTTGGCCTCGGCAATAGGCGTAGGGAGGCGACAATCTCAAGCTGCGATTTCAGGCAAAGTTTATATAAAATTTGATTTTGAATTTGTTACAAAGCTAATATAAATTAGATTTTTAATATAAAAGAATATATATGCACATTTTGAACTCACTAGACTATTTTAAAGTGATGGACATTGGAAATCAACTTGGTTAATTAACTTATTAAATTTACATTAATTACTAAAAATAATTTGCTAAATTAAACCAGTTTTTAAACCAAATCATTAGTTAATTTAAATTTATAAATGATAATTGATTATTCAATTAGTTCAAATACTAATGGAATTGTATAATTTTTATACAAGGTCTAAAAAATTGTAGAGGATCAAGCCAGATTTGAAATGGGTTGCATGCATAGGCAAAGATGAGATCTTCTCACTCAATTGAATATAATTAGAATTTCAGTTACTGATCGACAGTTTGGATGTGGTAGAACATATAGTAGTGTGTGTGTGTGTGTATATATTTGGAGTAATTGAATTCCCGCATTGTATAGCGGATGAGACCCTATGCGCCGCATAATAGCGGATGATATTATATAATCCCATATACCGCGATATTCCACCTCGAAGTGAAATTGGTAGTTAAATTGTTGTGCTAACATTTGTGGATACAAGGAAACAGGTTGGAGGGATCCAACTAGATTCCCCACAATGTAGAATTTTTTTTGTATTTGTTGTGATGTGAAAATATGTGAATGATTATATTGGTGTGAATGAATATATTGGTCGATTATATTTATTGAAGGCTATAGTTTAGCTGAATATAATTTTGATATCGTTGGATACCAGAAATATAAAAATTGGATTTTTTGGACATTAAAGTAGAACATATTATATTGGTGGGTGAGATTTATTGAAGGCTATAGTTTAGCCGAATATATTTTTATTATCGTAGAATACTAGAAATATAAAAGTTGGATTTTTTGGAAATTAAAGAAGAAGATTTTGAATAAATTAATTGTAGATAATTGAATAAATTTAAAAGAAGGAATTTTAAAAGGATAGAGATCGACTTTTGTAATCCTATCGAATTAATTCCAAAATATGGGAAAAGATTTTAATAAAGGAATTTTAAGTAATAATTTTTTAATAGTTGAAGAAATTATTTAAAATTCGGATTTTAAATAATTTGGAAGAAATAAAGGAATTTTTTATAAAAGTTAGCGATTTGTGAAACCAATTCGGAATTTGATGTAGGGTTTGAAACAAAATGTTTGGAAATCAATTTGGAAATTGTTTGGTGTTTGAAATAAATGTTTAACAAATCAATTTGTAATTTGATTTGGTGTTTGAAAGTAAATATTTGGAAATCGATTTGAAAATCGTATATCAGTGGATATTAGGAAATCTGAATTCACAATGGGAATTTATAAGGGCAAGATAATTTGTTTAAAAAATAAATATTGGTTTATTTTTAAAATATGGAAAGAAAATTATGGATTTGGAACGTATATTTAAAATAAATCAAGAAGGACTTATTAACTGATTTAAATGGACTATTATAGAATGGGAAGTGTACTTCCTCTAGAAAACCAAGTATGTTTTCAAATTAAGCTTCCAAATATAAATTAAAACTTCTAAAATTGGTTTTAAAAAGGATGCTTTGGAGAAATTATTTTCTTAAGTTGTTTTTGAATCTTTAAAGTAAAGATTTATTTATTTAATTATAGAAGTGATTATTTAAAGATTTAGTTCATATTTGATTTATAAAATGGTTATGTAACGACCCAGAATTTTTATTAATTTAAATTTGAATATTTAATTAATTTTAAATATTAATAAGTGAATTTATAAGTCAAATAAATTTTTATTTGAATTATTGAATTTTATTGAAGAATTAAATCGATAATTTAATATGTTAAATTATGGAAATAATTGAAAATTGAGTTAAATATGATTGAAAATGATTTGTAAAATTTTATTTTATCATATTGGAGTTAGAATGATATTTTAGAACTTTTAAAATCGAATTAAGAGTTAAATTGTGAAAATTGAATATTTTAATATTAAAATCGACTAGTGAAAATAGTCAATTTTTGAACAGTCTCAGAATTGAACGAAACCAGTTCCATTGGATCCGTAATAGTTAGTTATTACCGGATTTCAATTTTCGTATCAATCGGAGCTATCGTTTGATCGTGGCAGCTCGAAACGCATCGATTTATTTTTAATTTTAATTTGGCGAGTTAAAATAGCCATTTTTCAAAAAGTCTCGGATTTCGACGAAACCAGTTTCATCGGATCCGTAATGTGATATTATTGTAAGGTTTCAAATTTCAAGTCAATTGGATTTACCGTTTGTCCGGTACAAATTAAAACGCCTAGAAAATCGTTTAAATCGGTTTAATTTAAATTGAGCGTTTGCAGCCATAACTCGCACAGATGATCGAATTAGCTTTTGAAACCTGTTCCATTGTGTCCGGAACGCGGGGTAAACCTTAGAAACGCTGGTTACGGCGCGTAAATCGGAGTTCGGAATTTCCGGATGAATAGTGTTCGATTTTTCTTCTATAAATACACCCACCCCCTTCATAAATTTAAAAAAATAAATAAAAAATAAACCTAACCCTAATATTTAACCTAGCCGCCACTACCCTATTGAATGGCCAGAAATTTATGATCTTCATCCCTCAATCTCTTTCAATCTACAAACAATTAGAAGAAACTTTCAACACGAAAGTTGTAGAGGGCGACGTGATCTTGAAATCCATACGGTGATGATGGGTTTTGGTGCAACGTAGGAGGAGCAAGGTGGGGCCGACCGTGGCCAGTCACGCACACAATTCCATGCTCATGTGGGGGCCGAGCTTCATGCTAGGGATGGTGGAGATAGCTCTTGCGAAGGGCTTCGAGATGGCGGTGGTTTGATGAAGTGTAGTCGAGTGTAGGAGGAGCAAAGTGAAAACCTAATTCTATGCTCATGGGTTTGTGCGGCCTGTAGGGAGAACGAAGGAGAAGGGGGAGGGGTATGCACGGTCATGATGGATGGAGGTTGGATCTAAGTGCTGTGATGGAGTGGGTTTGTTAATTTTTAAAGTTAATGTTGTAATTGTTATTAAAATCGTGTACAAACTAGTAAAATTCATAACTTTTTCATACGAGGTCGAAAACGCGCGAAACCAGTTGCGTTGGAATCGTATGGACGAGCACTACGCGATGGAGATGGTTTGGAGTCGTTTGGAGTTAGTGAGAATTTTGGGTAAAATTAAACGTCCGTTTAATTTTATTCGAAATAAATCGCTAAAACGAGATTGAAATCAAGGTGAGAACTTCTCACTCAATCGAATCAGTTTTGATTTTATTTTAAATAGTTAGATTTAAAATATTTGAATGCATGTTTGAATGATGATTGATATCTATTGATTGTTAAAATAGACATTATACGCCGTTAGTAAGCGGATGTTATTTATTAAAAACATATACCGTGAATATTTCATAAACAGTGAAATTGGTATTATATATAATAGCAATATATATATATATATATATTGGCATATGTATATATTGGAGCTATTGATTTCCCGCATTTTTTGTTTAGCAGATGAGACCCTACTGCGCCGTTATTAAGCGGATAATATTATTAAATCCCATATACCGCGATAATTTCGTACTGGAGCGAAATTGGTATTGTGCTAATGTTTGTGGATGCAGGGAAACAGGTTGGAGGGATCCAACTGGATTCCTCAACAGTATTTATTGGATTATGGATATTTTGATATTCATTGATGTTCATATCGATATATGATATCATTGTAGTCGTGATTGACTATTTGGTATGTAGCATCATTGGACCAAGTTTGGAATTTTAAAAATGATTTTTAAAGTGATTTTTGAAAATATACTATATGTTTGGAATTTGATCTATTTTAAATAAATAAACGTTATAATTTTTAAAGTTAGAAATTATGATTTTTGAGAAAAATAGTTAAAAACTGATTTTTGAGAATATGATGCTAATGATTTTATAAAATAGTAAAATTTGGATTTTTGGATTTATTGTGAAAAGTTTAAATATAGGATTTATAAAATTTAATTATTTTATGAATCAAAATGGTGAAATAATAAAGGAGATTAAGGACGTTTTAAAAGAATAATATAAATTGAATTATATTTAGAGATTTATAAATGGATATTTATAAATTGAAATATTGAAATTATAAAACGAGTTTTTATAAGTGTTTGAATGAAGTGAAAATGAATTTCATAAATTGAATGAGATTTATAGAATTATAAACGGTGAAATTATAAAATTTATAAAGTCATTAAAAGAATGGTTTTGGATAGATAATTGAATCTTATAAGTTATAAGATTTATAATTATGAAGTTCAAAGGCACGATTTTTGTGAAGGAATAAATTATAAGTATTTAACTTATAATATGAACCTTTAGTTTATAATTGAGTTATAAATCGAATAGGTTAATAAAGAAAATTTATAAAAGGAAGTTGTTATAAAATAATTAGAAATGGAATTTATAAACGTTGTTTTATAAATTCGCAAATGACTTATTTTGATAAGTAAATTATTGAAACCTATAAATGAAGTTATATTCACGTTTTTGACTGTGAAGAAACCTTTGAAATAAAATGAATAAAAGGATGACATTGATTAACGTAGTATATTCACGTTTTAAATAGTGAATAATATGTTAAAGAAATTGTTTTGAATGTGATATTTCAAATAGAATTAAAACGATCTAACGATGTTTTAAAATGTGTTGAGATTCGAAACCATAGATTTCAACATTCATTGTTGAAATAGACGTTTTCGAGAAATAGAAGGAAATGGTGGACTATAACACTGTTGTTATAGTAAATGATTTCCGAAAGGAAATGTTTTGTATAGTATTGGGATTTATATATCTATTTTAATTTCGAATCCCTATACTATTGATTTTGGGTTGTCGTAACGATGTTTTACGCAACATTCGTTTTGGCCCAAATAAATATGTTTAAGAGAATGATTTCCTTAAAGAATGAAATATATACTTAATCTCGATTTAAGTATATTGAATATTTTCCAAGTGTTGAAAATAAATAAAATTTGTGAATTACTTATGAATAAGTAAGTATGGAAATGTTTTCCAATATAAAGTGAATATCTTAAGAATTTATCTTTTTGAAGATAAATTGAAAATGAATATTATAAATCTAATTGAAGTTGTATATTCATTAATACTTTGGAATGTAAATTCACTATTGAATTTATAAAAGAAAGTGGAATTTGTTTAAAAATAAATATTGATTTATTTTTGAAGTATTGAAATTATATATCTTGTAAAGATATTTTGGAAAATAAATAATTTGGAAAATTATTTGGAAACTGGTGATGTGTGCATATCCATTGATAGTTCAATAACCGACTATCAATATTTCCCTTTGAATGGGTATTTGATGTGATTTGTTTGAATGTGAATGCCACACTTATTTTTGAATAAGCGCTCACTATTCGGGTTAACCGGGAAAGGACCATGGGGTCGTATAACCCATTCCGAATATGTGATACGTCGTTGTGAATTGCATTGAAGATCGGTGTTGAAGACCCCGTATTTGCGAGAACGATAGGATGACCTGTCGATTGACTCTGCACCGAGTTGCTCCGGTATAGAGTTCTCCATATGTGATGGTGAATCCGATCAGGATTGTGAATATCCGGATTGCAAGGACTTCTTTGTAAGTGCCTTCGGTTTTGTTCGATCCCGGAACAGACTTGTATGGATTGTATGTCTGACATTACAAATTGAGATATAAAGCCGATTTCTTTCAAATATATTTCTGTTGGTGGCGGAGAATTTATTCTTTTAGCTTAACACCCTTCTCTGAGACGTACGAGCTCAGAGGTTATGTAGTTGAATGTTATCAGCGATATATTCCCAATTTGGTAATGTGACATGCTGAGTGTAGCTGTAAATGATCATTGTGTTGATTATTTGTGATATGATCGTTTATTTGATCGTCTATCCTGGTGATCATTTCTATGATCATTTGTTGACCCAAAGCATGGCTTTTGTATAAAGTATGTTTTTGTGGACGTGACTTCGTCGAGCCTCACACCCCGTGAATGGTCAAAACAGGAAAGAAGCAGCAAGGTTATGAGGGGTAGCGCCCTTTAGGATGTGTGCATTTCCTTCTGGAAAAGGGTGGTATCATGGTATGGAGCCCAGATACTTACTCATGTGGAAAACACTTTGTTATGATTGTGTGAATTGATTACGAGCGCTCGGTGAAAAGGTCCCAAAGGACCGGGGGATGGCATATTCGGTCAGTTGTTACTCAGTTAGGGGTAACCCGGCCTTGTGTTGGTAGAGATCCGGTTTGGTTCTCGGGGATGTCCATCCAGAAGCATTCTCATGTGGCAATGGGAAGTTCCTTGGCCTGATCATTCGTTGGAAATCCAATTCCCAATACGAAACTTGTACGGTATTAGTTGTAGAACCTGCCATTTACTTATGGTGGTCACCACTGTTTAGATGGTAGCTATAGTAGGCATAGTTCGAAATGTCTATGCTGGCTAAGATTTATATTCTACTTTCGAAATGAATTTTTCTCTACACTATGCACTAGTAATAATATCAAATGTTCTTTTAAATGCGTATCAAGCATCTTTGACTATCATAAGGAGAAATCTCCTCCGATTCTGCGTTTGCATTGTGTGTGTGTGCGGGAGGCCTTATGGTAGTCTCATTTTTAAAAGCATTGCGAATTGATTTAAAAATATTCCTCTATTTTGATTTTAAAGATAAATAAACTGTTTTGAGTTCTCACACCAGTCACATGACTGACTTGGAGTTTATTGTTTTCCTTCCTAAACTCTGGGTGCCCACCAATTTCCACACGGGCAGTCGAGAGTTAAGGTTTATCAGGATATTCTGGAGTTGCTGGAGGCAAGCTGGATGGCATGGGGTATTACTAGTGTATATAGTATTTCTTTTTCCGCTGCACTGATTGTTGTTGTTGTTGTATACTCTGATGATATGATGTAATGAAATGTAATAACTGATATAGTTCTTTGTTTAAAGATTATTCATTTATTATTATATGTTGTTCCGCTGCGAATTGTGAGATTCTGTTATTGTTCAGTTGTTTTTTGTTCCGTTCTATTCTCTTTTCCTTCTATTTTAAAATGATGTATTTTATGTTCTCTATTTTCTTTTTCTTCTATTTGAAAAATTTTTCTATCTTCTTTTCCCTATCTATTTTTCTATTTTCTTCTCTCTTCTTCTTCTCTTTTTCTTTGTCTTTCTTTTTCTTAAAACCATAACATTTCGGGTTTCCGGCCTTCGATTTCTCGGCAGTCGATAAAGTGAGTATCGATGTTGAATTTTCGAAAGTCGAAAATTTTCGGGGCGTTACATTTGGTATCAGAGCTTATGGTTAAGCGACAACCATGGTTCTGTTGGGTATTACTCATTAGAGATAGAGTCAGTAGTACTCTAGAATGAGTTTGAGTGTAATAATAGCTATGAGAGCGTATTTGTTAGCGAATATAAAATTGTTTTATATTGTGATGATTGGTTTATTGAGTGGCATATGAACCTTCGTCAGCACGGTCTGTACAACTATGCCGAAGGGGTTTATAAACACTTGAATAGAACAATTCGACACAGTATTGTTTTAAAATGGGTAAACGAAATAATTTTACCTTGATTATATTTTATATATAAAGAAATAATTTTTCAGAATTATTAAAGTGTATATAAGTTGATTGTTTAGATGTTTGAATAATCTAAACAAAGGAATAATTGTATAAGCAAAAGAATTATAAGAATTGAATTTTAATTAAAGTGATTTACAATTGTGAAATAAACTTATATATATAATAAGTGAAACTATATGAATATATTTATGAATATGAGTAGTAAATAAAAATGAATTAAGTTATATAAATGAAATTCAACTTTTGTAATTGAATTAAATTAATGGATTGAATGTTAATCAATTAAATGTAAATAATTAATATGGAATAATGAATGTAAGTGAAATTCATTAAAATCTAATGTTATTGGAAGTTAAATAAAAATCAATTAATTAAACCAATTGTAAGCAAAAGAATTTGGTTGTAATTAATATACATTGGTTGTTATATGATTGTTAGTTGAGTGATTGTATATAATTCATTAAGTATTAATGAAAGTGAATTAGTGAAATTTAAAGCTATGTAATTAAATTCAAATTAGAAGTAAATAAATTTGAATAGAATTGAATTTGATTTGGAAGTGGACCAACTTGAATATGAATTAGTGAATATAAACTAATTGAGAATGAATGTTAGTAAGAACATCCACTGTAATGAGTCGAATGTGATTAAATTGAGAACCAATTCATTGAATATGAATGAGAATATGAATGAATATTTATTGGTTATGGATGTTAGTTGGTTGATGTTTGCATTTGTTGTTTAGTTGCATTTGCTATGTTGACATATATAGTTATTATGTTACTATATGTTGTATACCGATACTATTCTCTATATGCATGTTCTCATGTTGTTTGTTGAATGATTAGTAGGTGCGGATCGCGTTTGCTTCGCATTTGGAGCTCGCTTTCGCGCTATATTAGCCGTATATGCTTGCTAATAAAATATAAGGTACATATCTCGGATTACATACCGTACTTTTACACTTTTTTCCCTTCGGGATGCCTCATTACTTGATGAGATGTATATTTGTGATATATATACTGTCATTTTTTTTTCGGATCGAGCCGCGCAAAGGAGACTATGGCGAATTTTTCCGAAAATTTAAGGCGTTAGAAAAAATTTGAGAAAATTGAAAAGTTGTGAAAACTTTAACTTTAATTTGGAATTGAAAGTTAAACAATAGTAGTTGTTTTTGAAAAGATAACTAAGTATGATTTGAAAACTTAGTAAGGTTATTGTAAGAAGTTTGACTATGGATTTTGGGAAAATTAATAGATTCTGTAATTTTTCTTACTTAATAATTTCGAGGACGAAATTCTTTTAAGGGGGGAAGATTGTAACGACCCAGAATTTTTATTAATTTAAATTTGAATATTTAATTAATTTTAAATACTAATAAGTGAATTTATAAGTCAAATAAATTTTTATTTGAATTATTGAATTTTATTGAATAATTAAATCGATAATTTAATATGTTAAATTATGGAAATAATTGAAAATTGAGTTAAATATGATTGAAAATGATTTGTAAAATTTTATTTTATCATATTGGAGTTAGAATGATATTTTAAAACTTTTAAAATCGAATTAAGAGTTAAATTGTGAAAATTGAATATTTTAATATTAAAATCGACTAGTGAAAATAGTCAATTTTTGAACAGTCTCAGAATTGAACGAAACCAGTTCCATTGGATCCGTAATAGTTAGTTATTACCGGATTTCAATTTTCGTGTCAATCGGAGCTATCGTTTGATCGTGGCAGCTCGAAACGCATCGATTTATTTTTAATTTTAATTTGGCGAGTTAAAATAGCCATTTTTCAAAATGTCTCGGATTTCGACGAAACCAGTTTCATCGGATTCGTAATGTGATATTATTGTAAGGTTTCAAATTTCAAGTCAATTGGATTTACCGTTTGTCCGGTACAAATTAAAACGCCTAGAAAATCGTTTAAATCGGTTTAATTTAAATTGAGCGTTTGCAGCCATAACTCGCACAGATGATCGAATTAGCTTTCGAAACCTGTTCCATTGTGTCCGGAACGCGGGGTAAGCCTTAGAAACGCTGGTTACGGCGCGTAAATCGGAGTTCGGAATTTCCGGATGAATAGTGTTCGATTTTTCTTCTATAAATACACCCACCCCCTTCATAAATTTAAAAAAAATAAAATAAACCTAACCCTAATATTTAACCTAGCCGCCACTACCCTATTGAATGGCCAGAAATTTATGATCTTCATCCCTCAAACTCTTTCAATCTACAAACAATTAGAAGAAACTTTCAACACGAAAGTTGTAGAGGGCGACGTGATCTTGAAATCCATACGGTGATGATGGGTTTTGGTGCAACGTAGGAGGAGCAAGGTGGGGCCGACCGTGGCCAGTCACGCACACAATTCCATGCTCATGTGGGGGCCGAGCTTCATGCTAAGGATGGTGGAGATAGCTCTTGCGAAGGGCTTCGAGATGGCGGTGGTTTGATGAAGTGTAGTCGAGTGTAGGAGGAGCAAAGTGAAAACCTAATTCTATGCTCTTGGGTTTGTGCGGCCTGTAGGGAGAACGAAGGAGAAGGGGGAGGGGTATGCACGGTCATGATGGATGGAGGTTGGATCTAAGGGCTGTGATGGAGTGGGTTTGTTAATTTTTAAAGTTAATGTTGTAATTGTTATTAAAATCGTGTACAAACTAGTAAAATTCATAACTTTTTCATACGAGGTCGAAAACGCGCGAAACCAGTTGCGTTGGAATCGTATGGACGAGCACTACGCGATGGAGTTAGTTTGGAGTCGTTTGGAGTTAGTGAGAATTTTGGGTAAAATTAAACGTCCGTTTAATTTTATTCGAAATAAATCGCTAAAACGAGATTGAAATCAAGGTGAGAACTTCTCACTCAATCGAATCAGTTTCGATTTTATTTTAAATAGTTAGATTTAAAATATTTGAATGCATGTTTGAATGATGATTGATATCTATTGATTGTTAAAATAGACATTATAGGCCGTTAGTAAGCGGATGTTATTTATTAAAAACATATACCGCGAATATTTCATAAACAGTGAAATTGGTATTATATATAATAGCAATATATATATATTGGCATATGTATATATTGGAGTTATTGATTTCCCGCATTTTTTGTTTAGCGGATGAGACCCTATTGCGCCGTTATTAAGCGGATAATATTATTAAATCCCATATACCGCGATAATTTCGTACTGGAGCGAAATTGGTATTGTGCTAATGTTTGTGGATGCAGGGAAACAGGTTGGAGGGATCCAACTGGATTCCTCAACAGTATTTATTGGATTATGGATATTTTGATATTCATTGATGTTCATATCGATATATGATATCATTGTAGTCGTGATTGACTATTTGGTATGTAGCATCATTGGACCAAGTTTGGAATTTTAAAAATGATTTTTAAAGTGATTTTTGAAAATATACTATATGTTTGGAATTTGATCTATTTTAAATAAATAAACGTTATAATTTTTAAAGTTAGAAATTATGATTTTTGAGAAAAATAGTTAAAAACTGATTTTTGAGAATATGATGCTAATGATTTTATAAAATAGTAAAATTTGGATTTTTGGATTTATTGTGAAAAGTTTAAATATAGGATTTATAAAATTTAATTATTTTATGAATCAAAATGGTGAAATAATAAAGGAGATTAAGGACGTTTTAAAAGAATAATATAAATTGAATTATATTTAGAGATTTATAAATGGATATTTATAAATTGAAATATTGAAATTATAAAACGAGTTTTTATAAGTGTTTGAATGAAGTGAAAATGAATTTCATAAATTGAATGAGATTTATAGAATTATAAACGGTGAAATTATAAAATTTATAAAGTCATTAAAAGAATGGTTTTGGATAGATAATTGAATCTTATAAGTTATAAGATTTATAATTATGAAGTTCAAAGGCACGATTTTTGTGAACGAATAAATTATAAGTATTTAACTTATAATATGAACCTTTAGTTTATAATTGAGTTATAAATCGAATAGGTTAATAAAGAAAATTTATAAAAGGAAGTTGTTATAAAATAATTAGAAATGGAATTTATAAACGTTGTTTTATAAATTCGCAAATGACTTATTTTGATAAGTAAATTATTGAAACCTATAAATGAAGTTATATTCACGTTTTTGACTGTGAAAAAACCTTTGAAATAAAATGAATAAAAGGATGACATTGATTAACGTAGTATATTCACGTTTTAAATAGTGAATAATATGTTAAAGAAATTGTTTTGAATGTGATATTTCAAATAGAATTAAAACGATCTAACGATGTTTTAAAATGTGTTGAGATTCGAAACCATAGATTTCAACATTCATTGTTGAAATAGACGTTTTCGAGAAATAGAAGGAAATGGTGGACTATAACACTGTTGTTATAGTAAATGATTTCCGAAAGGAAATGTTTTGTATAGTATTGGGATTTATATATCTATTTTAATTTCGAATCCCTATACTATTGATTTTGGGTTGTCGTAACGATGTTTTACGCAACATTCGTTTTGGCCCAAATAAATATGTTTAAGAGAATGATTTCCTTAAAGAATGAAATATATACTTAATCTCGATTTAAGTATATTGAATATTTTCCAAGTGTTGAAAATAAATAAAATTTGTGAATTACTTATGAATAAGTAAGTATGGAAATGTTTTCCAATATAAAGTGAATATCTTAAGAATTTATCTTTTTGAAGATAAATTGAAAATGAATATTATAAATCGAATTGAAGTCGTATATTCATTAATACTTTGGAATGTAAATTCACTATTGAATTTATAAAAGAAAGTGGAATTTGTTTAAAAATAAATATTGATTTATTTTTGAAGTATTGAAATTATATATCTTGTAAAGATATTTTGGAAAATAAATAATTTGGAAAATTATTTGGAAACTGGTGATGTGTGCATATCCATTGATAGTTCAATAACCGACTATCAATATTTCCCTTTGAATGGGTATTTGATGTGATTTGTTTGAATGTGAATGCCACACTTATTTTTGAATAAGCGCTCACTATTCGGGTTAACCGGGAAAGGACCATGGGGTCGTATAACCCATTCCGAATATGTG
Organism: Allium cepa; assembly: GCA_030765085.1. Classification (NCBI taxonomy): domain Eukaryota; kingdom Viridiplantae; phylum Streptophyta; class Magnoliopsida; order Asparagales; family Amaryllidaceae; genus Allium; species Allium cepa. The sequence goes on along the minus strand of CM060939.1, from coordinate 861,218,174 downwards.
ATACGTCGTTGTGAATTGCATTGAAGATCGGTGTTGAAGACCCCGTATTTGCGAGAACGATAGGATGACCTGTCGATTGACTCTGCACCGAGTTGCTCCGGTATAGAGTTCTCCATATGTGATGGTGAATCCGATCAGGTTTGTGAATATCCGGATTGCAAGGACTTCTTTGTAAGTGCCTTCGGTTTTGTTCGATCCCGGAACAGACTTGTATGGATTGTATGTCTGACATTACAAATTGAGATATAAAGCCGATTTCTTTCAAATATATTTCTGTTGGTGGCGGAGAATTTATTCTTTTAGCTTAACACCCTTCTCTGAGACGTACGAGCTCAGAGGTTATGTAGTTGAATGTTATCAGCGATATATTCCCAATTTGGTAATGTGACATGCTGAGTGTAGCTGTAAATGATCATTGTGTTGATTATTTGTGATAGGATCATTTATTTGATCGTCTATCCTGGTGATCATTTCTATGATCATTTGTTGACCCAAAGGATGGCTTTTGTATAAAGTATGTTTTTGTGGACGTGACTTCGTCGAGCCTCACACCCCGTGAATGGTCAAAACAGGAAAGAAGCAGCAAGGTTATGAGGGGTAGCGCCCTTTAGGATGTGTGCATTTCCTTCTGGAAAAGGGTGGTATCATGGTATGGAGCCCAGATACTTACTCATGTGGAAAACACTTTGTTATGATTGTGTGAATTGATTACGAGCGCTTGGTGAAAAGGTCCCAAAGGACCGGGGGATGGCATATTCGGTCAGTTGTTACTCAGTTAGGGGTAACCCGGCCTTGTGTTGGTAGAGATCCGGTTTGGTTCTCGGGGATGTCCATCCAGAGGCATTCTCATGTGGCAATGGGAAGTTCCTTGGCCTGATCATTCGTTGGAAATCCAATTCCCAATACGAAACTTGTACGGTATTAGTTGTAGAACCTGCCATTTACTTATGGTGGTCACCACTGTTTAGATGGTAGCTATAGTAGGCATAGTTCGAAATGTCTATGCTGGCTAAGATTTATATTCTACTTTCGAAATGAATTTTTCTCTACACTATGCACTAGTAATAATATCAAATGTTCTTTTAAATGCGTATCAAGCATCTTTGACAATCATAAAGAGAAATCTCCTCCGATTCTGCGTTTGCATTGTGTGTGTGTGCGGGAGGCCTTATGGTAGTCTCATTTTTAAAAACATTGCGAATTGATTTAAAAATATTCCTCTATTTTGATTTTAAAGATAAATAAACTGTTTTGAGTTCTTACACCAGTCACATGACTGACTTGGAGTTTATTGTTTTCCTTCCTAAACTCTGGGTGCCCACCAATTTCCACACGGGCGGTCGAGAGTTAAGGTTTATCAGGATATTCTGGAGTTGCTGGAGGCAAGCTGGATGGCATGGCGTATTACTAGTGTATATAGTATTTCTTTTTCCGCTGCACTGATTGTTGTTGTTGTTGTATACTCTGATGATATGATGTAATGAAATGTAATAAAATGTAATAACTGATATAGTTCTTTGTTTAAAGATTATTCATTTATTATTATATGTTGTTCCGCTGCGAATTGTGAGATTCTGTTATTGTTCAGTTGTTTTCTGTTCCGTTCTATTCTCTTTTCCTTCTATTTTAAAATGATGTATTTTATGTTCTCTATTTTCTTTTTCTTCTATTTGAAAAAATTTTCTATCTTCTTTTCCCTATCTATTTTTCTATTTTCTTCTCTCTTCTTCTTCTCTTTTTCTTTGTCTTTCTTTTTCTTAAAACCATAACATTTCGGGTTTCCGGCCTTCGATTTCTCGGCAGTCGATAAAGTGAGTATCGATGTTGAATTTTCGAAAGTCGAAAATTTTCGGGGCGTTACAGGTTATTTAAATAGTTATAATCTACCTCATAGTTTATTATAAAAATTATTCTGGTCCTAATATTTATATGATATATGGATAAAAAATTTCATAACTAATGTTTTAAATAAAGTGTTTTAAGATAGTTTTTATTTTAAAATGTTTCCAAGTTTATATTTTTAGACGAGTGATTTACATTATTTTAAAGTATTTGAACTCGGCAAATTTTCAGTGGAAATGAATAAATATTTAGAAATATATTCCGCATGAGGAAAGTGATTTGAAATTTGTTTTCAAAGGGTTGTAGTGTGAAAATATATGTTGTGAATATATTTTGAAATTAAATATTTGGTGGAAAATTATTTAAAATTTAGTGATTATTGTGAATATTGATTGATAGTTAAATAACCGACTATCAATATTGCCTTTAAATGGAATTGGAATTTCGATGCGACCGGGGGTCGGATTCCAAATGGAAATTCGAAAACCACATCGATTCTTTGTGATGGATCTTTTGTTTAAATGATCAAAAGTGGAAATTTGTCGAGGTTTACTTGAAATATGAATGTAACACTTATTTTTAAAATAAGCGCTCGTTATTCGGATTAGCTGGGAGAGGACTTTGTGTCATTAAACCCATTCCAAATAATGATACGATGAAATAAGATTGCATTTGAAGACGGTGTTGAAGACCTGGTATTTTAAAAAATGAAAGGATTACCTGTCGAATGTCTCTACACTGAGTTGCTTCGGTATAGAGATTTTATCACCGTTTGTGATGGGGAGTCCGGACGTGATTAGTGAACATCCGGACTTGCGGGGGCTTATTTTAAGTTCCTTCAGCTCTGTTCGCACCCGAGATGGACTTGTATGGATGTGTGTCTGACGTTACACTTTGAGATGTAAAGCTGGTTTCTATCAAATATATTTGTATTGGTGGCGGAGAATTTATTCTCTTAGCTTAACATCCTTCTCGAAGACGTACGAGCTCATAGGTTGTATAGTTGATGGTTACTTGTGATACATTCCCAATTTGGTAATATGGCACGCTAAGTGTTGCTGATCATTTGTTGATAAAAGCATTGCTTTTGTGAGAAGCGTAGCTTGGTGGACGAGGCCTTGTCAGGACTCACAACCCAGAAATGGTCAAAACGGGAAGAACGCAGCAAGTTGTTTTAAGGGTCGCTCCCTTAGGGTATGTCCATTACCTTCTGGAAAAAGGTGGCGTCATGGTATTGAGACCAGATACTTAACTTATGTGGTTGCTGCCAATTTATTAATTTGTGGTTGTTGGTGTTGAGGATCCTCAAATAAAGGTCGGTAACGACCGGGGATGGCATACTCGTGTGGTGGTTACCTAATTACAGCTTCATTACAGCGTGAGATAACTCAGCCTTGTGTTGGAAGAGATTTAAGTTCTCGGGGCGTCCCTCCAGAGGGGTACCCATGTGGCATAGGAATTTCCCTAGCCTGACTATTTGTTGGAAATCCAAAGAAACAATACAAGCCCTATGCGGTTTTAGTTATATAACCTGCCATGGAATGTGGTGGTAACCTGCTATTGAACATGGTAGCTATAGTAGGCATACTACGAAATGTTTATGCTAGCTAAGATTAACATTATACTTTCAAAATGTTTTCTGTACTATGCATTAATAATAATATCAGAAGGATTTTTCCTATCAAGCTTTTTGACTATCATAAGGAGAAATCTCCTCCAATTCTACGTTTGCATTGTGTGTGCGGTGTGAGGCCTTATGGCAGTTTCATTTTCCAAAAGCATAGCAGATTTTTATTTTCTTTATGCAGATAACTGTTTTAAGATCTCACACCAGTCCCATGACTGACCTGAAGTTTATTGTTCCCTTTTAAACTCTCGGTACCCATAATTTTCCACATGGGCAGCCTAGAGTTATGTTATCATTTATTCTGGAGTGAAGTCTAGTAGTTGGTGTGGAGATCAGAAGGCAAGCTGGATGGCGAGGCGTATCACTAGTATATGTTATTCTTTTCCGTTGTTTTGTTGTGTCGTAATACCCTGATGATGTATGTATAAACTGATATAGTTCTTTATTTTAAAGATTATTCATTTACCTATTATATTTTTTTCCGCTGCAAAATGTGAGATTCTTTTATTGTTTCTGTTTCTTCTTCTTTCTTCTTCTTCTTTAACAATAATGGTTCGGTTTTTCGGCTTTCGATTGTTCGGCATTTGATACAGTGGACGTATCGATGTCGACTTTCGAGCGTCGAAAAATTGGGTCGTTACAGTTAACTAATTAATTAAAAGGTTAATTACTTAATAACTAAAGATTAATTAATTAACGTGACTAATTGAAGGAAATTAATTAGCGTGACTAATTAAAGGATGATTAATCAATGTGATTAATTAATTAATGTGATTAATTTGAGGTTAATCTGGTAATGTGATTAATTAGAGAAATTAATCAAATGTTGATTAATGTTAGTGATTAAAGGAAAGTTAATTACTCATTGTTATTAATTGAGGGGATTATTGATGAATGATTACTTAATGAAATATTTAAAGGATAATTAATTAAGATAGATAATTAAGGATGATTAATTAATTTTCATTATTTAATTAAAGTAATAACAAATGGTTTGTATTAATTAATGTTAATTAAGCAAGATTTGGTAATTAATTTATAAGTAATTAATTTTAATTGATCTTGCTTATAGATGATTGGATTCTATTGAATGTCCTAAATTGTTTGATATCCCTGATATGTGATATTCTGTGATATGATTGCTTTGGATTAAGCTGTGAACTATGATTTATTTATCTATGAGAAATTTATATGTTTATCTGTGAATGAAAGATAAGCGTCATAGGATTATACTGCTTATTGATATTATTGTGCTTGAATTTACGTTGGTTGATATTTTATCGTTGCCTGTGAAACCCATGGACTACACACCACACATACAAATTTGGATTTCACGGGAAATTGGTTAAGTCATGATTATGTTGAATTTAATAATATTTTATTCAAAACGGTGAAAGAATATCTAGTATAATTTTGAATCCAAAAAAATTTGGAAATGATTTGGGCTAAATATGGAAAACTTTTGAAGAGGGAATTTTTGAATTAAAATATAACATGGTTTGTTAATGTTTGGAAATTAAAATAATAATATTGTTTGAAAAGGGTTATACAGGTTATATAATGCATAGATATGGATTTTAAACCATTTTAAAAGTAAATAAAAAGAATCTTTTTGGGAGTATAAATAGAACTTGCCCAGAGTACGACACTTCGCTAATTTTTCGACTTATACTTTAAAAGGCTATAACTTGAGAAAATTTAAGTGGATTTTCCCGAAACGAAAAACCATTGTTTCCACATGATAGTAGCTTTCACATAAAGAAAGGATTTCTAGTTTTTGTTCAAAGGATTTCGATTTGTGGGTAAATCAAATTTGAAATGGAAATAAATTTGAAAGCTATGAATGAATCTTTGTTAAAGATTGGTGAATCTTGTTTTCAAATTGAAGAGGATCTTCAGGATGAATCTTTTGTTTTAAAAAGATTAAAAATATAAATTTGTTTAAACCATTAAAAAGGAAAGGTTTTGGGAAATTAGTTATGACTTAACTAAGATCCCAATATATCCATATGGTTTTAAAATAAGCACTTATTATTCGGTTTAGCTGGGAGAGGACTTTATGTCACAAAATCCATTCCGAATTAATGATACGATGAATTGGATAGCATTGGAAGACAGTGGTTGAAGACAGAGTATTTTCAAAAACGGAAGGATTACCTGTTGAATGTCTCTGCAGAGAATGGCCACGACACAGAGATTTTGATTGCCCTATGTTATTGGGAGTCCGGATGTGATTGGCTACATCCAGATTTGCAAGGGATTCTTTGAAGTGCCATTAGTTCCATTCAGACCCAGGCTGTACTTTTATGGACGTATGTTTGACATTACACTTTGAGATGTAAAGCTGGTTTCTGTCAAATACATTCCTGTTTGGTGTCGAAGAATTTATTTCTTAGCTTAACACACTATGTTGTTGAAGGTTGCTATTGACATATTGCCAATTTGGTAATGTGGCATGCTGAGTGCTGATCGTTTGTTGATCGAAGCATGGCTTATGTAAAAAGCATAGCTTTGTAGGATGAGAGTTCATCGAACCACACACCCCGAAAATGGTCGAAACAGGAAAGGACACAGCAAGGTTGCGAGGGTCGATCCCTTAGGGTATGTGCATTTCCTTCTGGATAAAAAGTGGTATCATGGTACAGAGCCCAGAATTTAACTTATGTGGTTGTTGGAATTGGTTGGGGTTGAGGATCCTCGGATAAAGGACGGCAACGACTAGGGGATGGCATACTCGTGACAGTGATTTACCTGGCTACCGAAGTTACCCGGCCTTGTGTTAGTAGGGAGCTGGTTAAGTTCTCCGGGCGTCCCTCCAGAGGCGCACCCATTCGGAAAGGAAGTTCCTTAGCCTTTGCCATTTGTTGGAAATCCAATCAGCCAATACGATCCCTGTAGGGTTTCAGCTGTAGAATCTGCCATCTAACATGGAAGCTATAGTAGGCATACTATAATGGTACGTATGCAGGCTAAGATTAATATTAAACTTTCGAAATGATTTCTACACTTTGTACTAATAATAATATCAAAAGGATTTTCACGTATCAAGCATGTTTGAATATGTTAACTCCTCTATTTCATAACTCAATGACCTATGGGTATAAGCAACCCAAGGAATCAAAGTTTGAACAAGCGCAGAGGCGAAGTTAACACGACCTAACAACCTAAAGATGTCCTGACCCAACGACCTAAGTAATAAAGCGACTCAGTGACCTAACGGGTTAGAAGGTCCAACGACCTAACAACCTAAAGTATGAACGAGTTAACATGGATGCTCGACCTAATAAAACTAGGCGACCTAGCGACCTAACGGGTTAAGACAGTGTGAGGCCGCATACATACTTCTTCTTCATTAGGTCGCTCACGACCTAAATAAACCAAGGTAACTCCATAGCTCGCTCAGGGTGGCCTCACTATGCCGTAACTTCTTATGCCGCTTCCTTCCTAGGCCGCTACGACCTATCAGATTGTTCAGAAGACCAAGTGTAACCAAGATAAGCCGTAGCTCGCATCTCTTAGGTCGCTGACGACCTACGACCTACCCTAGGTCGCCCATGACCTACGACTTACTCCAAAAATTTCCTATAAATACCGTGCCTACACCACCGAAGAGGGGATCTTTTGGCTCATTTCTGGAACGCCTATACTCTGCTGATTTCTCGAATCATCCGACACTTCAAGCACGAAAGACACTTCAATGAACTTCAAGAAGAAATCTAACACATTTGACATGGATTCAAAGAGTTCTTCTACATTGAATTTATAGCTATTTGTCTCAGTAGTGTTGTAATCGAAGATTGTTGTAAAGTTGTAATCGATTCAGCAATAAAGAAGATTAAAGTGTACGTAGGCTTAACTTGAAGCCGAACCACTATAAAACTGTTGTCTCTTTACTGTTTTTTCTGTGACTTTTCTACTTCTAATTCCCGCATTGACCGGAGGTGCTTCTCACTTAATCTCTACTTACACCGAGGTGTTAGCGTTCAATTTTAGCTTTAACATTTTTGGTGCTTTCACTGAGAACCCAACTCAGGCGACTTTCGTCATTGCTTCGCAAAAGTTTGTTGAAAAAATCTCTTTCAAAACAGGAAGTCTATCAGAGATAATGCCTCCTTGAAGAAAGCGTAGATTTGTTAGATCCGGTGATGTTCATGAGAATACAGCCACTTCTCCTCTGTTAAGTCAAATGGCTCCAAGTGTTCGAGTTACACGAGCGGAGTTAGATGTTGCAGTTTCTAGGCTATATCAGCAAATGGAAGCCCAAAACACTTTAATGTTGGAAAGGTTGAACAGCTTGCTCGGGGCTAATCATCAACCGGTGAATAATTTACAAAACTCTACCGATGGTGTTCATAATGTTGAAGCGAGAAATATTCCTCAAAGGGCAGCTGGCCCCGTTGAAGGGACACCTCCCCAAGCTGGAGGATCAGGGTCGCAGCCAACCCTCCGCGAACGCTTTCCAAGACAAACTTCCAAGAAAATGGCTGATGTCTGTCCCGCAGAGCCTCTAAATGATGAGGAATACTTCTCTGGAATGATACGACAAATCATGAAAGAGAGCATGCAGAGGGAAGAAGATGAGAAGGAATGGGGATTCGCTTCGAGCAAAACTCCGTTCACTGAAAGGATTCTAAAGGCGGAATTCCCAAGGAAGTTTATTCCTCCTACCATCTCAGCTTATAAAGGAACAAGCGACCCTAACCAATTCCTAATAAGTATGACTGGCACATGACTGGTGCCAGGGCATCGGATAAGATCAAATGCCAGTACTTTCCGGTATACTTGGACGGAGTGGCTATACTCTGGTTCATAAAGCTACCGGTCCGATCCATATACCAGTTCTCCGATTTGACTCGGAAGTTTAAAGAACAATTCAGGTTGTATGCTTCAAAGGCAAAGGATATTATGTCGCTGTCAAGCCTGGAACAGAATCCTGGGGAATCTATTGGATCTATCTTGAACCGCTTCAACATAGCTTTGGCTGAAGTGCATAATGCAGAGCCACGAATGGTCTTGACATACTTGATGACGGCAATCGACAAATCGAGTGAATTTGGGAAGTGGATGAAGATGAAAGAACCAAATTCGCTTGAGAAATTCTATAAAAAAAACTGATGAATTCATGCGCTTGGAAAGCCTTCAAGCACCGGCTAAAGAAGCATTGACAGAGGTTGAGGATAATACTGCTGCTCCTACCAAAAAGGAATCCGGAAGTCAGAAGAGGGAGAATAATGGTAGGAAGAAGCAGAAGGATGTGAAGAAACCTCGCTTCTTAAAACCTTCAGATTTCACTCCTTTGACTGACAACCCGGAGAATATCTTTTTTGCTACCAAAGATGTGGTAGAATATCCTAAACCACCTGAGATGAGAGTTGGGAAAAAAGCTGCTCAAAGTGGGAGATTATGTCGGTTTCATAATCAACTCGGTCATGATACCAACGAATGTCGCCATCTGAAAAGTTTGATTGAAGAATTGCTGAGAGAGAACAAGTTGCAGCAATATGTTAAGAGAAATAGGAATGACCCAACTTCATCTACTAAGGGCCTGCAACTTCCTGCTCATCCATCCAGCTCGGGTGAAAGGACCACTGCGTATGAATCAGAAAGGCTTGTTATTAATGTGATTACAGAAGGTCCCCACCCAACAAGCTGGAGCTGGGTGAGATGGAAAGATATGCCCGTGCCTTGAAGTATGCACCAATAGAAGAGAGTGTTTTTGTGTTGGAAGATGCTGCGCCTTTGAAGCAGCAGAAAACTTTTAATGATGATATTGTGTTCAGAGCCAGGGACTCTATGGGTGTTGAAGCTCCTACAATGGATCCCTTGGTCATCTCTATAGGCATTGGGCCGGTTATTGTAAGGAGAGTGCTGGTTGATTGCGGCGCTTCATGCAATATTCTCTTCAAATAGACATTCGATCAAATGTAAATTACGATGGTTGATGTGCAAGCTTCATCGCAGAAGATTGTTGGGTTTGCTGGGGAACCGAAGCAACCAATTGGAACTATTGACTTGTTCGTAGAGCTTGGAGAAGGGCAGAAAAAGGTGGTTCGAAAACAGACTTTTGTAATTGTTGACGAATTTTCTGCTTACAACGCCTTCCTAGGCCGACCAACTCTTGCGGCTTTTAAGGCAATTCTCGTCCCGTGGTGCCTTACTATGAAATTCCCCACGGATAATGGAGTTGGAGTTATTAAAGGGAATCAGAATGCTGGGCGAGAATGTTATCTGATAGAGTTGCGTGAAGCAAGGAAGAGAGAGATGGGAAAAGATGCGGCAGCCCTAGTCCGCATCAAAGAACCAATCATGTAGCAATTACAGGGTAGACCCTACGCTGGCGAGCATATCGGGGCACGAAGAGAAATGATTCCCGGAAAAGCTAGTGTAGGGGAGAATAGAGTGGTGCCGGTGGAAGTAACGGTGCCAGTACCTGTTCACCCGAAAGATCCGAACAAAGTGGTGAATGTGGGTTTGCAACTTAGTGTGACCGTTCAAAATTCCTTGATATCATTCTTGAAAGAAAATCTGGATGTATTCGGTTAGACTCATGCTGATTGTTAATTCCCTTGTTATGAGACTTGGCGACTCAACAACCGGAGTGACCTAAAGAGGCTAACAAGATGAAACGACCTAGCGACTTACATAAGCACAACGACCTAGAGAGCCTACCGACCTAACGACCTAAAAGTGGGACGACCTAATGACCTAAATGTGAGACGACCTAACGACCTAAAAGTGGGACGACCTAACGACCAAAAAGTGGGATGAACTAACGACCTAAAAATGGGACGACCTAACGACCTAAAAGTGGAACGACCTAATGACCTAACGAGCTAAGCAACGTAGCGAGTTAATTACTTAGCCTAGGTGGCTACATTGGATAACCTCAGCGTTATAACGGTCGCCAACTATTTTCTTAGGTCGTCCACGACCTAATACTTCATTCAGAAGAGACCAGTGCTACCAGGTAGGGCCGAAGTTTCCATCTGTTAGGTCGCTCATATGTGATCCACGACCTATCTTAGGTCGCAACCTTCGACCTACAACTTGCCAGCCCAAAGACTCAGATGCAACATTGTCTAGCCACAGAGCCGTATCCTCTATATCGCCCACGACCTACCTTAGGTCACTTGCGGCTTAAGGCCTACCTTAGGTCGTTCACGATCTAAGGCCCGTCCAGAATCTCCTATAAATACAGCATGGGCTCACACATTCAAGGGACTTTTGGATCATTCTTGGAGGGACCAACACTCTGCCATTTTCTCAACTCGAATAGCACTTCAAGCACTCCAAACACCAAGGACATTACGATGAAATTCAAGAGAAAATCTACATCATTCAACATGGATTCGAAAGATTATTTTACATCGAAGTTTGAAACACTAGTCTAGAAGTTGTTGAAACTGAAGAATGTTTTATAAGTTGTACTTGAGTCAGCAATAAAGAGATTATAGAGTGGATGTAGGATTGACCATAAGCTGAACCACTATAAAAACCGTGTCTTTTATCGTTTTACCGTTACTTCTGCTTATTTCTAAATCCCGTATTGACGGGTGGTGCTTTCACACTTACAGTACTTGTGCCGGGGTGTTAGCGTCTGATTTTTACGTTAACATTGATATGTGTGGAATATCCCAAGAAGTTGCAGTACATACTCTGAATATTGATCCGAAGTTTACACCGGTAAAGCAGAAAAGAAGAACCCAGGGTCCTAAAAGTCAGCGGCATTGAAAGAAGAGGTAGATCGGCTCATGGAGAATGGTTTCATCAGGGAGTCTACTTATCCGAATTGGGTTTCAAATTCAGTACTGGTTAAGAAAGCTAATGGAAAGTGGAGAGTATGCATTGATTTCTCAGATTTAAACAAAGCCCGCCCAAAGACTGCTTCCCATTACACTGGATAGATCAGTTGGTGGATGGAACAACGGGGCATGAATTGTTATCTTTTATGGATGCTTACTCTAGATACAACCAGATCATGATGCATGATCCAGATCAGGAGGACACGAGCTTCATCACCGATGTTGGTCTCTACTGCTATAGAGTCATGCCCTTCTGACTTAAGAATGCAGGGGCAACTTACCAAAGACTTTTCAATGCTACGTTCAAGCCGCAGATTGGTAAAACTATGTAAGTTTATGTTGACGATATGCTGGAGAAATCAAAGAATGCAGTAGACCATATGGATCACTTGGAAAAAATGTTTGTAGTCCTCCGAAAGTACGTAATGAAGCTTAATCCTTTGAAATGTTCATTTGGGGTGGAGTCCGGAAAATTCTTGGGTTTCATTGTGAGTGCTAGGGGCATTGAAGCTAATCCTGCTCAGATTGCTGCCTTAAGAGAAGTCAAGGTTCCTAGAACGAAGAAGGAATTGCAAAGTCTCAATGCAAAAGTCGTTGCCTTGAGTCGATTCATCTTCAAAGCCACTGATAAATGCATTCCATTATTTGATGCTCTGAAAAAAGGAAGGAAAAACTTTGACTGGACTCCTGAATGCCAGAAAGCTTTCGATGAGTTGATTCGTCATATGGAAACGCCTCCAATACTTTCTAACCCCGACAATGGTGAAGATCTTTTCGTATATTTGGCAATCTCATCTCATGCTCTCAGTGCAGCATTGGTACGGGAAGACGCAAAAATTCAGCGCCCCTCTATTATATCAGCAAAAGATTCACTAGGGCAGAGATGAATTATTCAAAGTTGGAAAAGATCGGCTATTGTCTACTGATTGCATCAAGAAAATTGAGGCCATATTTCCAAGCTCATCCTATCAAAGTCCTCACTGTTCAACCTCTGAAGAAAGTCCTGTTTCGCCCTAAGACTTCGGGTCGTCTTCTGAAGTGGAATATTGAACTCAGCCAATATGACATTACTTATCATCCCCGAGAGCAATTAATGGACAAGCTTTAGCAGATTTTATCGCAGAATGTACAGATAAAGGTGATAGTGAGGAAGAAGTGACTGATGATACCCCAATTCGATGGAAGTTATATGTTGATGGTGCGAGAAATGATTACTGTTCCAGAGCTGGGGTTGTGCTTGAAACCCCTGAAGGGCGGTCATTGTGCTATGCATTGAGATTGAATTTTCCTTCGACAAATAATGAAGCAGAATATGAAGCTCTTATTGCCGGCTTGAAATTGCTAAAGAACTAAATGTCAAAGTGTTGCAGATCTTCAGTGATTCACAACTTATTGTATGCCAAGTCAAGAAAGAGTTTCAAACTAAAGGAGGAAATCTGCCTGCTTACTTGTCAAGAGCCTTGGAACTTCTCGATGATCTTGACCATTGTACGATAAGTCATATACCCCGGGAAGACAACATGAAGGCAGATTCTCTCACGAAGTACGCAAGCACTGGTGAAGCTCAATTGTTGGGATTAGTTCCTGTGGAGTTCTTGTCAGCTCCAAGCACTGATGAGATGGATATTGACTGGATGATGACTATATCTCAAGAGAAAGAATCGTGGATGACACTGATAATGGAATATCTGCTCAACGGTTCTTTACCAGAAAATTCAAAGAAGTGTCAGAAGCTGCTAAGAAAAGCCTCTAGATATATAATTCAAGATGGTTGATTGTATAAGTAGGGATTCTCAATGACATTACTGCGATGTGTGACCAAGGAAGAGGCTAAAACAATTCTAGCCGAAGTACACGGAGGAAAGTGTGGTGATCATTCAAGTGGTCAAACTCTAACAAAGAAAATTCTCCGTTATGGGTATTTTTGGCCAGACATTAATCGTGATGCTGCAAGCTACGTCCGAAAATGTGACCGATGCCAGAGATTTGCAAAAATCCCAAGAGCACCTTCCACCGAGATAACACAGACGGTCAGTCCATGGCCATTTGCTATCTGGGGAATAGATCTCATCGGACCTTTGCCAACCGCCAAGTCCGGAATAAAATATGCCATCGTCGTTGTTGATTTTTTTACTAAATGGGATGAATCTGAACTATTAGCTACTATTACCTCTAAAAAGATGATAAACCTTGTAAATAAGAATATCATTTGCAGGTATGGTGTGCCACAAAAGATAATCACAGACAATGGAACCCAATTCGAAAGTGAAGAGTTCCAAGATTTTTGCAAGCGATTCAAGATCCAAAAAAGCTTTTCAGAAGTGGCTCATCCGCAGGCAAATGGGCAAGTGGAATAAGTAAACAAAATTATCAAATCAACCATCAAAAAACAGTTGGGAAAAGCAAAAGGTGGTTGGGTCGGTAAGCTACCACTAGCACTATGGGCATGCAGAACTACCCACAAAACTGCGACTGGGCACACTCCATTTTCATTAGCATATGGATCAGAAGCAATGATTTCGGTGGAGATAGAGGTCCCTTCATACAGAAGAATACATTTCGATCAAGCTGAAAATGAAAAGCTGCAACTTGAAGCATTAGACTTCCTTGATGAAAAAGGGAAGAGGCTCAGCTCATAATTGCAGCTCACCAGCAAAAGATTGTCAGGCACCTCAATTCCAAAGTTCGCCAACGCAGCTTTGAGATTGGGGATCTAGTCTTGAAAAGGATCATGATAGCAACATGAGTGTTTGCGCCAAACTGGGATGGGCCGCATGTCATAGGCAAAAAAACTTCTTGATGGCACTTTCAAACTGACAACTGTCGAAGGAGATCCAATTCCAAGGGCTTGGAAAAGCAATCACTTGCGCCCATATTTTACTTAAAAGCTTTACTGAAATACTGTAAAAGAATTATGGATGTATGATTCTTGTATTGAAAGCCATTGTAAATCCAGTGCAAGTGAATAATAAGAACTCTAAAGTGGATGTAGGCCCAGTTCTTGGCCGAACCACTATAAATCTTGTGTTCTCTACTATTATAAAATGCCTGTTTTATTTCGATATATAAAATACTTTAATTGTATTGCTAAAATGTCGATTTAATATTGCAGGCCATTAAAACAGAGCTCACCCATCACAAGACCAAGCGATCCTTGACATCACTCAACAAACAAATGTTAAGCCACAAAAATTCCAGACTCAAATCCTATATAAGAAGTTCTCCAAGCAGACAGTTAGTAGTTACGCCAGAAGCGGGCCCTTGTTAAATAATTGTGATCGTTTGTGCAAACGAACATCCGATTAATTAGCCTATGTATGCCCCTGCGAACTCACTTAACAATGAAGTACAATTCTTTGGATAAAATAAACTACCTGCAAAAGAAAGGAATGTGTGCTGGAAGATGATAACAAGGAGTCGCTGATATGTGCAAATGGAGAAAAGATATGGGCGAGCAGGCTGGAGACAACCAAAGACCTCTTCGGAGGCACAAGCCCTCTTCGAAGGAACAACTCTACGGAGGATAAAAACCTCTAACGGGGCTTGCCAAAAAAAGAATGTTCTCTTTCTCAACCAAAAATGATTGGTGGAATGACTGGAGGCACCTTCCCAAGTGGAAGTCACAAGGCACTCGTCAACTAGCTGAGGTCGTTTGTGCAAACAAACGTCCAAGTAACTTGTGTCCGCCCCGTGAATCCATCCAACCATGAGAAAGAAACTTCCAGGCAAAAGCCCTACTCGGAGGCACACATTTCACCGAGTCTGAAATAAAACTTCACAAGAGTTGAAATGTGCAAAGCCCTCTTCGGAGGGCCATTTCACCAGAGTTGAAATGCTAAAAGACCTCTTCGGAGGCACACATTTCACCGAGATCTGAAATAAAACTTCACAAATGTAGAAATGTGAAAAGCCCTCTTCGGAGGCCCACTTCACCAGAGTTGGAGTGCCAAAGCCCTCTTCGGAGACCCACTTCCCAGCGAACAGGGAAAAAACAAAAGCCTCTCCCTAGAGGCAGAAACAAAAAGCCCTCTTCGGAGGCCCGCTTCCCCGCGTACAGGGAAAAAACAAAAGCCCACTCCCCAGAGGCACACATAAAAAAGCCCTCTTCCCAGAGGCACAATCAGACAAAATCCCTCTTCGGAGGCACAAATAGGTCAAAGCCCTTTTCGGAGGCCCACAATACCGTGTAGGAAAATTCGCTTTCCAAAAATAAAAGTGAATTTCTCCGAAAGTGAAGTGTAAAAACTTCTTCAAAAAAAATAAAGAGAAAACTTCTCTAATATAAGGCACATTCTACTAAATTAGAGAAATATTCCCTTAAAATGGAAAAAATTATTTTCTAAAGTGCGGATGCAAGCCTCCTTCAAATGGAAAAGTTGTTCTCGAAAGAAAGTGTATCTTTTATGAAAAAGAAGAATAAATGTATTCTCAGATACAGAAAAAAGTTTGTACAAGTAAAAGAATCATTTTATTCCATACTATGAAAATTTTATACATGTGCATATTTCAAAATAAAAGAAGGCGGGGACCGGTACCCACACAATCTTCAGTCAACACAAGTCTTAATATATACAAGCAAAAAAAGCAAAAAAGCGAGACGAAAAGCACAAGGATCAAACCCATCACTTCTTCTTCCTGCCACCTTTCACACCCTCGCCTGGCCGGATGATTAACTTTTTGGGTCAGCTTGTAAGAGTAGGGGAAGAAAGAGGAAGGGGTGCAATTGGAATTTCTTCTGCTTTTCATCGCTGGCAGAAGCTTCCCTCCTTTTCTTTGAGACTCCACGCTTCCCCTTCTTCCTTGAAGAAGACTCACTGCCCGGAGTGAAAAGTGCAGACAACTTTATGTCATCGGAAATAGTTTGCTCCGGAGTTCTTTCGCCTTCTTCAGGTTCCTCGGCCTTCTTTTCTTGTAAAACGACCGAGTCGTCCAGGCCTTGAAGAGCTTCCATCTTCTCCTCTTGTGACCCTAGTTGAGAGGCAGAAGGAGGAGTAATCTGAAGAGGCTGAGTGGGAACAACTGGAAGAGGGTAAGTCTGAAGAACACTTGGCGCTTTCACTACAGGAGAAGAGAAGTTAAAGTCAGTATCTCTCATAAAAGAGGAGAAAGTGGAGCGTAAAGATTTAAGTAAAAATCAAAAAGTTCATCAAGCTCATATGAAGTAAACAAGCAGTCCACTTGAGAAGATCAGGCTTTACTATGTCAACTTCAAAGTCCAATGCTTCAGTGCTTTCTTGAGTCTCATCTCCAGTGCGGGCAGTTGCACTCTCAATGACAGCTTTAGAAGGAGGTGGAGAATGGGAACTGGAGCCAACAATATCGATGTCGGCCGAAACCGAAGGTTGAACTGGGTCGGTTGAGGTTTCCTTCCCTAAATGTTCTCCTTCTGCCATTTCGGCTCTTTCTTTAGCGAGTTGCTCCTTCCCCCTGGCAAGAGCAGCAAGTGCATCATCATCTAGATAGTGCGCCTCCAAATCTGCTTCAGCATATCCAACGCCTCCAAGCATATCAAGTGCGGCTTCCCGCACTTTGGCCAAAGTGATTTCGTACTTCGGTCCCAAAAATCTAAGGTTACCACTCCCCAGAACACTATGTATGTAGAACTCGAATAAGTAGAGCTGATTTCTGCTTTAGTTTCCATATGAGATTCTTCGACTACTGCTTTGCCGGCATTAGCTTCATCACACTCTTTTTCAACTTCAGAAAGTCGAGCTCTTAACATTTCGATTTCCAAGTCCTGGGAGCTGGTTTTTTCTCGCAACTGAGCCACGTCAGTTCGGTAGTCTTCTACAACTTGCTGTTGTGCTTCAAATTTAGCTTCAGCATCTCTTTGCCCAGCGTGAGCATCTCTCACCTATTTTTGAGGCACTTCTTCTTTTTGAGAATAAGAAGCGGAAGAAGTGGCAAGTTCTTCCTTATGTTTTTCAACTTTCGCTTCAAGATTCTCATTGTAAGCGGCAATACTCTTCATTTCTGCATCATGTAGATCGAGTGTTTTCTGCCACTCGGATTTATCATTTTTCATAGTTAGCATGGCTTCGAGATTTGCACAGTTTACTCTTTTAAGTTCGTCAACAAGTTTCTGCCAACCAGACATTCTCTCGATATCAAGTTTGACGGCATCAAGATTTCGCAACATAGCTTGCTTATCGATTCAGACCAAATCAAGATCGAAACACACTCCCTTTAAGCACCAGTGCGGAAACCGTCTTTGAAGAGTAGCCGGACCCTGTCCAACTTGATACGGGGGCCTACTGATGATCGTTTGAATATCATTTCTTTGAAGGGCAGGAGAGCTGGAAGGGATTTCCGAAGAGACGAGAGCAGCAGGCTTTTAAGAAATTTCAGATGTCGGTTTTTCACCAAGTATGGCCCGTTTACTTGGATCTTCAGCGACGTCACTTTTCCCCTTGTCATCACGGGATTTTCGTTTGTGAGAATCATCCTCTCTCTGGGAAGAATCATGTCGTTCATCCCATCTCCCGTAGCGTTCTTCATAAGCACGTCTCTCACGAGCTTTCCTTGCAGCTCTTTCTTCGTCGGTTTCCCAGGAGGCAGGAAGATACCTCTTGGGGTCATAAGAGCCGCGCCTCCCATAACGCTGGAAATCATCATAGTAAGAGCCACTTCGTTCCATTGGAGAACCTAAAAATGAAGAAAAGACAAGTTCAGAAATCTTCAAAACAAGGAAGTTGAACGCATAAAAGTGCCAAAAAATCCTAAGTGCGTGTAACGTGCAAACTACGCGCGTCAAACTACTAACCACTCCTCGGTTGGGGGCTGATGACGGATTTTGCAGCAAGTGTTAACTCTTGGGATGACGGAGTTTGTTGCCAGACTGATGTTGCTTCAACTACTGGAGAAATAACTTTAGCAGTAGTGGTATCGTCTTTAAAAAGCTCCTGTGAAGTAATCATCAAGTTGCTCAACCCCTCAAAAATATCGTCATCATCGTGCCCGACGGAACCTTTCCACTCAATTCCTTCATCGGCAGTCTTCCTAGATTGTAGAGGAGGTTCCTCTTCCTCAATGACCAGGGAAAGTGCAAGTTTGCCGAATGACCCCGCAACGTCAATAGAAGCAGAACACTTCACCAGTAAAGCCTCAACAGTAGGTTCTTTCGGTGTAAGTTCTCCGACGGAAACTGGGGCATCCGATGTCTCTACTGGAGAATCAAGGACTTCATGAGGCTGAGTAGAACGGGAAAGGTGCAGAAGTCCGAATTGATGAAGAAATTCGTCTTTCAGCAAAACTTTAATACTTCTTTCCTCAACCGCCACGGCGCTTAATCTTTCAAAAGTCGGCTTGTGGCTGGGATCTTTAGAGGGAGGAGGAAGTGCCGTAAAAGACAAGAATGAAATTAGCACCTAGCAACTCGGACTTTAAAAATCTCAAATGGAAAAAGTGGAGATAAGCAATCTTACTTCCTACTCTCCAGATGGCGTAAAATCTTGGAGGGCGACGAACGAAGAAGAATTGATTTAAGAACCCATGGGCGCTTTTCGGAAGATCGACGATCAATCTACTATTCCTTGTGCTTCTCACGAGTGTGATAGAGGGATGATCTTTGTTCTTTGCGAATGTGCACAAGTAGCAGATTTCTTCAAAGCTCGGAAGACGATCAAGTGTCCTCCTGAACAGCACACAAAGTCCCATTAGGATGGTGTGGCCATTGGGATGCAACTGGAAGGGAGAGATGGTTAATCGGAGAAGGAGTCGTTGAAGAAAGTCATTGAAAGGAGGAATAGCACCACACAGGCACATCTGACGACTGGCAACGATAAAACCGAGAGGTGGCCTGTCGGCAGTATCGTTTGGCTCAGGAAGTAAAGCATCTGCTTCGGCAATACCAAACTGAATACGTAGTTGGTTGAACGCCTGCTGACTAAGGGAAGTTGGAGTTCTTTCCGAGGGATTGTCCAGTGGATTGGCTATCGGGAAGACCTCTTCAGCTTGCTCTATTATTTCTTCTTGAGAAGGCATTCTACACACAGAACTGGATATTCAAATATGAAGGTGCACGTTTCCTAAATGTGTGAAGTGTTGTGCAAAAATAATAAAATGGCAAGCAAATATAACTGAAATTAAACTAATATGCATTTGTCAATTATAAAGTTTCAGGGCTTGTTGTTTTAAGTCCAAATACAAGTGCAGTGTCGATGCAAACAAATCAGCCTTAATTAATTAATATTGCTTTGCTTTAATACTTCACTTGAATTTGTTGATTCACAGCATTTCATATAATTTCTTTAAGTTGATTATCCTTTATCGACTAATCTGTCATTTGATGTGGGCGATCAGTGCCAGTATATTCGTCCCATTTTTCTGCAAATAATGTGTTTAACAGGTTATTAGCATTAAAGTTAATACAATCTGTGAAGAAAGTACAATGAGTTCAAGCAGTTCATTCTAGCTGTTCAAGTTGAAAATTTAATCAAGTCCTATCAAATTCTTGCAATTGTTCAAGTTCTATTCAAGTACTTAAGTCGCAAGAATGATTCAAGCTATCTCGGGGATTATTTAGGTCGTCTAGATCAAATCCAACGACCTAGCATAAGTCGAACTCTCATAAGTCGCACTGTTCGGGCCAAGGAGGACAAAGCAGTCCAAAATTGTTTAAGTATTAACTCGGCTTTGACCTACAAGTTGAATGACAAAGGGTTAGCTCGTCCAAATCCTAGCGCGACCTATAGTTAGGTCGTTAAAGGTGTGTTTCATCTGAAACAGCGTACTTTCCATCTTAGGTCGCCGTCTCTTATGTCGCTCATAATTTAGAAGTTAGGTCGTTAAGTCATTAAGGTCATGCAATTCACATCTACACCGTTGCCTTAGGTCGTTCGAAGCTCCTAAGCCGGCCACTCCCTCATTCGCCTTAACCCGCTAACTTTGCTTCACTCACAATCCCGATAACCACCTATCATCTCCACAGTAGAATCCATCATCTTTCAACACCATCAAATCAGTTAAACCGATTCGAATCACCTCAAATCCATCATGCATCCGGTGCATTACCGCGTTCTCATGAATTATAATATCAACGTGTCCAATAACGACTAAAGACCGATTGTGACTGATTCATGGTAAGACGCGGCATATGATATTGGATTAAGGCCAAAAAAAGGAGGATTCGCGTTTCGATGGTGGCCGTAGAATTTTGACTGAGATTACTTACGTAATATGATGGTAAGGATGGATTGACGACTGGTCGGATTGAATTCGCCCTTGGAAGCTTGGAGGTTTGTCAATGGTAGAGCAAGTTGTCGAAACAGTTAAGTAAGGAGGAAGAAACGAGCTAACAGTTTATATAAGGCAAAGAGAGAAAGGCAAATGGGCACGCGAGTTAACTTATCCCTTGGGTCGCTCACGACATAACAGAATTAGGTCGAAGCACACGACCTATAGCATAGGCGTGTACGTTGAGGGGCAAATGTTAACTCCTCTATTTCATAACTCAACTACCTAAGGG
This sequence comes from Allium cepa, assembly GCA_030765085.1. NCBI lineage: Eukaryota > Viridiplantae > Streptophyta > Magnoliopsida > Asparagales > Amaryllidaceae > Allium > Allium cepa. Next base: position 861,197,437 of record CM060939.1, on the reverse strand, counting down.
TATAAGAGACCCAAGGAATCAAAGTGTGAACAAGCGCAGAGGCGAAGTTAACACGACCTAACGACCTAAGGAATAAAGCGACTCAGCCACCTAACGGGTTAGAAGGTCCAGCGACCTAACAACCTGAAGTATGAGCGAGTTAACATGGATGCTCGACCTAATAAAACTAGGCGACCTAGCGACCAAACGGGTTAAGACAGTGTGAGGCCGCATACATACACTTCTTCATTAGGTCGCTCACGACCGAAATAGACCGAGGTAACTCCATAGCTTGCTCAGGTTGGCCTCACTAAGCCGTAACTTCTTATGCCACTTCCCTCCTAGGTTGCTACGACCTTTCAGATTGTTCAGAAGACCAAGTGTAACCAAAATAAGCCGTAGCTCGCATCTCTTGGGACGCCAACGACCTACGACTTACGACCTACCCTAGGTCGCCCATGACCTATGACTTACTCCATAAATTTCATATAAATACCGTGCCTACACCACCGAATAGGGGATCTTTTGGCTCATTTCTGGAACACCTATACTCTGCTGATTTCTCGACTCATCAAACACTTCAAGCACGGAAGACACTTTAACGAACTTCAAGAAGAAATCTAACACATTCGACATGGATTCAAAGAGTTCTTCTACATCAGAGTTCTAGCTATTTGTCTCAGTAGTGGTGTAGTCGAAGATTTTGGTAAAGTTGAATCGATTTAGCAATAAAGAAGATTACAGTGGACGTAGGCTTAACTTGAAGCCGAACCACTATAAAATTGTTGTCTCTTTACTGTTTTTTCTTTGACTTTTCTACTTACTTCTAATCCTCGTATTGACGGGTGGTGCTTTCACTTAATCTCTACTTACACCGGGGTGTTAGCGTTCAATTTTAGCGTTAACAGACTATCATAATGAGAAATCTCCTCCTAGTGTGAGATTGCATTGTGTGTGTGGCAAGAGGCCTTATGGCAGTTTCATTTTCCAAAAAGCATAGCGGTCTACCTTTTATTCCTTTCCGTTGTTTTTGTTCAAATAAATTACTTTTGTTTACTCACACCAGTCCCATGGTTGACCTGCAGTTTATTATTCCCTTTCTAAACTCTAGGTGCCCATAATTTTCCACAAGGGCACCCTAGGGTCAGGTTATCAGATAGTCAGCTAGGAGGTGTAGCTTTTGGCAATCTTCAAAGTCTTTCAATTTGGATATCGCATTTGGTGACTGGATTTGCTACAAGTTTAGCATAATGGTGGTTTTGGTTTGAAGTGTTTGGAGCTTTGGCAATGGGGAAGCAGTCTTTTGGATTCCATCTCTCTTTCTCTCTTGAAGATCATATTGGAGAATTCTTTCAGCTGTTGTATTTTGGCTCTGATATTGACATTTCATTTGCATCAGATTGTTGTATCCAATTGTGTATCAATAAAATTAGTCTTCTGTTTCCACTGTGTTGTTAACACCTAATGTTGTTATAAGATCCGACGAAACGGATTTCAATGTTTGAATCTGTAGCATTCGAACACGGATGAAGTATGGATTTCGATTTTTGAGCGCTGAATTCGGGTCGTTACAAGTGGTATCAAAGCTAAAGGTTGAGTAAGAACTTTAGCTTTGGAGTATAACACATTAGGTGAATCATCAGAGATAAGGTTATAAATGCCGTAGAATGAGTATTCCCTAAGATATCTTATCCGTATGCCTTAGTTGATTCTCTTACTGTTAGCACCAAAATTGGTCACTAACACCCTTAAGAGAGGTTGTATGGAGAGATTAATGAAGAAAGTAAAGTTAAATAGAAGAGAGTACGTAAATTTAAATGCAGAAACAACGAACACCAGATTTATAGTGGTTCGGCATAATTGCTTATGTCCGCTTCGAGGTAGATCTTTATTGCTTTTCTCGATAATCGATTATAGATACAATCCGTATGTCAATCACTCAAATACAATTGCTAAACAAAAAAGATTATGTCTTGAATGAGTCTTGAATGCGACAGAGTCTCCCCGGTGTTCTCAAAAAACCGATCCCTCTCGATGTGCCCCTGCCTCTCTATTTATAGACGAAGATGAGTTGAACTTCTTTGGTGGGCCTGGTAGCTGAAAGCCTCAGCCCAGATGGAGAAAGCTCCACGTGCCGACCCTAACATGCCGAACGGCCAAATGACGAACCATCATCTTCATGCCGAATGATGCGATGTGTTGAGCGAGTGGTGCAGGCCGACCGAGAATCGTTGTCGAACGAGGAAAAAGCCGAACGAGGCTGGAATGCCAAACAGTCTAGGAATGCCGAGTGAAGCATTAATGCCGAGCGCTCTAGAAGCTGAAAGCTCTTAAATGCCATTCGACCCAGTCGTGCTGAAAGTCTCTGGAGTGCCGAACGTCTATGGATGTCGAACGTTCCTTGTATGCCGAACGTTCCTTGTATGCCGAACGTTCCACGTATGCTGGACGTCCCTGGATTGCCAAACGTACCTGAACGCCAAATGATATACAGTACCGAACGTCTTTCAATGCCGAACGCTCAAGCATGTTGAACGTTTCTTAATGCCGAACGCTCACGCATGCGGAATGTTCCATTGGTGCCGAACGTTATTCAATACCGAACGAATCATATGTGCCGGACGACTCTTGAATGCCGAGCAGTATGCTAATGCAGAGTACTTAGTTGCCTGGTCAAATCTCCAGGTCACACTTGCCCCCCAAAGTGCATCACGTGGTCGAACGTGATGTGCTTTGAACCATGAGTCCACCACGCTTTGCTTCGAGATGTGCTTCAGTTTCCTCGATGGTGACTTCGCTTGATTAATAGCTGAGTGGCATGCGTCGAACGATACGCAAGTGCCAAACGATACAGCCGAAGCCGAATGCTCCGGGTATGCCGAATGATATTGTTTTGACTGGTTCTACCGGTCGTTGCCTCTTTAACTTCTTCTTCTTCCCTATAAAAGACAGCATTTCCCTTCTACTCCACTTTTTCATTTTTCACCTCCGTGACTTTCCAAGAACACACAGATTACTTCCCTTGAGTTTCATTCACTCCTTTGATCTTCCCTTCCTAGCTGGCATCCATCACGCCCTTTCAAGTTAAGCTCGATCAACCCCCAATCCTAAATTTACAGACCCCCTAGTCCCGGCCGCACTCTTAGGTAAGTATTTTTTTTTATCACTCTCTTAGATTAGGAAGTATCACTCGTTATTGATGAATTGATGTCCGAGCGCGCTTTAAGGTTGAAACTTAGTATGTTTTCAAATGACCTTGAGGTGGATGTATTGGAGAAGAGGAAAGTGGAAGATGCATTGCAGTGGCTCGTCATGATCCTTTAACGCCGAGCGATGTTGGAGGGAAGAATAGAGCTGGAGCAGGAATTGGTTAGAATGCTGAACAACACAGTTCGGTATGATTTGCCGAACGGCTCGTCCACGTTGTTTGGCATGGATGTAGGAAAAAGGCGTAATCTTTGTTAAGGATGGAGGCCGAGCGTTGGGACCCGGCGTAACTTTGGTTCGGCATGATTCATCACATGCCGAGCAGCGGAGTGGAAGGATATGAAGGAAGCACAAATTGGATAGAGTGCCAATTGATACCTCGACTGAACAGCACGTAGGCCGAATGATATCTAGGCCGAACAATGTTTCGACAGAACGATAGTTTCGCCGAACGATATTTCAGCCGAACAATACTTAGGCCGAACAATCATGAATGTCGAACCATACTTTTAGCCAAACAATACTTAGGCCGAACAATCACGAATGCCGAACCATACTTTAGCCGAATAGTACTTAGGTCGAACAATCATGAATGCCGAACCAGTACTTTAGCCGAACCAGTACTTAGGCCAAACACTTATTCACCTTGCCTAATCATATAATAAAACAAGGACAAAGACCCCAACATACTAGCATATCGAATTAATCTGGACGGATCACTTCCTAGTTTCAATAACCACAAGCCTGAACTTAATTCGACAAGAACAGATAAAAGCTTTTAACACGTAGTGCCAATGTCCGAGTCCAAAATTGAATGTATTGCGAGGCTGGTTTTTGGACACGGTCAGCGATGACGGTCTTCGAAGGCGACAGTTCAAAGCTCAACTTTATGTCATTAATTCTGTGACTTATAATTTCTCAGCACATACACACGAATTATCGGACTAGTTCACACACCACACGGGGGCAATATTTACGTTGTCAAGTCTAACGTCGATCATTTTTCAAGTATAGTTCAATCAGGTACTCCGTTGGATTCAATTTCTATCAAAGATGTCTAAGAAATCTAACTCCGCCACAATCTCAGATTGACCTGGGCCGTCTTCTAAACAAAGGGTCGCAGATACTTCTAACCCGTCGACTACCACTGCTCATAAGTTAGCTCCCGATGCCCTGGAGGCGTCAATTCTCTTGGATAACCCGGTCGATTCACAGGCTTCGAAGATCAATGAAATTGCACTCCGTCGGATATGCTCCGTCCACGGAATCCCTTTCGATGATGTATTAGTTCCATTGGGGCACGATCATCCACACCTGCCCAGTTGGAAATACTGCTTGTAATAAGTTTATGTGATGGGTCAGTAGTGTGCCACCGTTTAACTTATTTCTTCGGGACGCGCTGCAATACATCGACATTGCCCCGTCACAATTGCACCTGAATGGTCACGCCTTCATCTACGGTAACTACATCCTTTTCATGACCGTTCTCTCTAGTCCTCCAACCCCCGGTTACATCAGATATATATATGTATATGATCAAGAAGCAGAGAGATAGCCCCTCTTTCCTGTTCCTCGAGCCCCACTACAAATGTCAAATCTTGACTGGAGCATGCAGCAAGTTTGCCCTGTATAAACAGGAATGGTTCTATGTGCGTTGCCCTCCTGGTTTCACAAGGAGAAGGTGGAATTAAGTAAGTCTTTTCTCTGGATTTATATTCATACTTGTTCAAAGCCATGCCTCTTCTAATTCTTTTTTCCATCTTTTCAGGTATTAATCCACGTCCTGACGGTCGCGGGTTTTCTGAAGCCGTCGAAGCCATTAGAGCCCTTCCTGTCGACGAACGGGACATCCGAATTCTCATTTCAAATGAGTCACTATTGAGGTTTGGACTGCTTGCAGAAGGTCGTCGGATAAGCCTTCCTTAGCGCGTTTCCATACCTAGGCTTGGCTCCGGTAAAGGGAAAAACGGGTTGAGTCTTTAGCACGCGGCGCTCCTGGCACACTAGAAGAAGGGGAAACCAAAGTGCATGAAACGCCCGAAGCACAAGATGAGAACGTTGGACCTACTCAGAACCTGCCAGTTGAAGTTCATGACATCGAAACTTCATCCTTCCCTTCAAATAAGAAAATGAAACTGACTTATAAGATAAGGAGGGAAAAAGTTGGTGCGACCTCGAAAATTACTCTTATCCTGACAGAGAAAGAGGCCTCCTCACAACGTTTAGAAAGTTCTTTAAAGGGCCTCTCGAACCTCTCGATACCTGACGATTTACTTAACTACAATTTCGATGATCCAGAGGCACTTAAACTTCACTTGCCTATAAGAGACGATGCAGGCGTTCAAGCCTACACTCAGGAAGAAAAAATTCCTAATAGAAAAGCAACTGGTCCGTTGGGGGGCAACACTAGCACACACACACATACACATGCACTTCATCTTGCACATAATTTTCCGTCGTCAAATTTCTCTTTGCTGATCCGTTATTATTTAAATCCAATGCAGGTGACATGGGGCGTATACACGGAATTGATCGCCTCCGTGGGTCATCTTTCTTCCATCACTCTGGACGTGACTCAGGTTCCGAGAGACGTCGGGAAAGAGACGATGATAGCGATAGGGATTATCATTCCCGGGACTCATCATCTCGGAAGAAAACATACTACCAGCCCAAGTACCACCAATATCTGAATTCTCACTCAGAATAAGGCAAAGATAAGCACGGCTATAAGGGATCGCAATCCGATATCCCCTGAGACCAACACTCTAATTCCTCTTCCACACGACAATCCCAGGATCCTAACAGGAGATCTAAACTTTCAAAGTCGTCTCCTCGAGTTCCTGCAACAGATCCAACAGTATCGGATAGACTAGCCGAGCTTAAAGCTAAATTTCCAAAGATTTGCTTTGATGGTCTAGAGTTCCTCCCGACGATCCACCATATACCTGGAGTTGTTAAATAGAGCGCCATTGCCTGCACCAATGACGTCTATGTTCAACATGATGCGTTTGTTCATTTGGCTGAAAAACTTTCAGAAGTCTCCATGGAGTGCCAACATGAGATTGATCGCCTGAAGCATGAGGCTATCCTTGACAAAGATATCATTAAGGCTCAGGACGAAGAGATTGGGTCTTATAAATCTGAACTTAATGCCGCCCAACAGAGCGCCAAGGATCACGCTGAAGCCGTGACTCGCCTGTAATCAACTCACAAAAAAGAACTCGACGAGGCGGTACAAAGCTGTAGGGCTTTGGTGTTGGAAAAAGATCCAGTGCAAAAAGAGAGGGATGCATTCTATCTCCGGGTTAAAGAATTGAGGAGTGACTCGAAAAAGAACAAGAGGAGAAGGTTGCTGCCAAAAAGTGTCACAGCGGTATTGTGACGAGATTGTTGCAACGCGACTCATTAAGGCGGAACTCGAGGGCGAGCTTTCTAAAGTTGAAGCATTGAAGAATGTAGCCCACGAAAGCGGAAAAGAATATCCTCTGTGGAGATTGACTCCCGTCTTGAGGCGGCCAAGGAGGAGGGTAGTGAAGAAATCAAAACCATGTTCGACCAGATTATCGTCGAATTCAACGCCCGTGTTCTCATGCACCGGGACTTGACTTTTCCGAACGAGGGCTATCTCAAATCTTTGGCCGAGGCGTGGGAGACTTTAATTGAAATCAAAAAGGCCGAACACAGTATCGAGGAGGTTGATAAGCGGGCCTTAATAAAAGAATTCCTCAAGGGAAATGAGCCTTCGGACCTATCAACGGCTAAAGCTATTTATTGCAAAGGCTACCCTTTAACAAAAGGGAAAGAAGTTATTAGGTCCATCTAGGACTTAGAATACTCCAGTTTGCACTCTGGGGACTTGGAGATTTTGAGTCGTTTATACTCGAGTCCGCGCACTGGGACTTAGAGCGTTCCAGTCGGCACTCCGGGGACTTGGAGATTTTGAGTGGTTTATAGTCGAGTCCGCGCTCTGGGGACTTAGAGTCCTCCAATCCACACTCTGGGGACTTGGAAGTTTCGAGTCCTTTATACTCGAGTCCGCGCTCTGGAGACTTAGAGTACTCCAGTCCGCACTCCAGGGACTTGGAGGTTTTGAGTCATTTATACTCGAGTCCGCGCTCTGGGGACTTTGAGTACTCCAGTCTGCAGTCCGGGGACATGGAGATTTTGAGTCGTTCATACTCGAGTCCATGCTCTGGAGACTTAGAGTACTCCAGTCCGTACTCTAGTGACTTGGAGATTTTGAGTCCTTTATACTCGATTCCATGCTTTGGGGACTTAGAGTACTCCAATCCGCACTCAAGGGACTTAGAGATTTTGAGTCTTTTATAGTCGAGTCTGCACTCCAAGGACTTGGAGGTTTCGAGTCATTTATACTCGAGTCCGTGCTCTGGGGACTTAGAGTACTCCAGTCCACACTCCGGGGACTTGGAGGTTTCGAGTCGTTTATACTTGAGTCGGTGCTCTGGGGACTTACAGTACTCAAGTCCGTGCTCTAGGGACTTAGAGGTTTTGAGTCATTTATACTCGAGTCTGCGCTCTGGGGACTTAGAGTACTCTAGTCCGCAGTCCGGGGACTTGGAGGTTTCGATTCGTTTATAATCGAGTCCGCGCTCTGGGTACTTAGATTACTCCAGTCCGCACTCTAGGGACTTGGAGGTTTCGAGTCGTTTATACTCGAGTCCGCGCTCTGGGGAATTAGAATACTCCAATCCTCACTCCGGGGACTTGGAGGTTTCGAGTCATTTATACTCGAGCCCGTGCTTAGGGGACTTAGAGCACTCTAGTCCGCACTATGGGGATTTGGAAGTTTGGAGTTGTTTATACTCGAGTCCGCACTCTGGGTACTTAGAGTACGCCAGTCTGCACTCCGGGCACTTGGTGGTTTCGAGTCGTTTATACTCGAGTCCGCGCTTTGGGGACTTAGAGTACCCCAGTCCGCGCTCCGGGGACTTGGAGGTTTCGAATTATTTATGCGCGTTCATACGTCAGATAGAGAAATGTATCTTTTAGTCGTTTGTTACAGCGTTATCATACACAGAAACATCGATAATTCATGGGAAAGGGAAATGGCTTCAAGCCATTATTAATGTAAATAAGCTAAATTGTCTTTTCACATGCCGTAAACTAAGAATAAAAAACTAGCTTGAAATAAATGTAACTAATATATGATAGAAATGAACTAAGTGTAATAGTGCCGCAAATGTTCACTATTCCATGCTCGGGGAAGTGTTGCACCATCAATGGTCGCTAGCTTGAAAGTTCCTTCTCCAAGCATCCGTTCAATGACGTATGGACCTTCCCATGTGGGGCTCAGGTGTGACGGAACTGGAAAAACTCATTTCAAAACGAGATCACCCAATCCAAAGAATCTCAGGCGGACTTATTTATTATAATATCGAGCAAGTCGGTGCCTGTACACGGCCTCTCTTAAATTAGCTTCTTCGTGTTTTTCATCAATGAAGTCCAAAGATTCCAGCAAGAGATCTTGGTTAGAATCTGGGTCATAATAAGTTACCCGATGTGATGGGACTTCAAGTTCCACGGTTATGATAGCTTCCACGCCATATGCTAATGCGAACGGAGTATGTACAGTCGCGGACTTGTAAGTGGTTCTGTAAGCCGAAAGTGCTGTTGGAAGCTCATCCACCCATTTGCCTCTAGCCTTTTCCAATCGTTTTTTCAATATGGATTTGATTATATTGTTTACGACCTCCACTTGTCCATTAGTTTTCGGATGAGCATTGGCTGCAAACTTTTTCTCAATACCATATTTTTGGCAAAACTCTTTGAACTCTTTGCTTTCAAACTGAGTTCCGTTGTCTGTGACGATGGTTCGTGGAAGGCCAAAACGACATATAATATTTCATACAACAAAATTAATGATCTTTTTTGTGGTGATAGTGGCCAAAGGTTCTGCTTCTGTCCACTTGGTAAAGTAATCCACCATAACAATCGCGTATTTTGCACCACCTTTGGATAGAGGCAAGGAACCGAACATGTCGATTCCCCATATTGCAAATGGCCAAGGTCTAACCATTTGTGTGAGTTCCGCCGATGGAGCTATTAGGATTTTCGCATACTTCTGACATTTGTCACATCTTCTTACGTAGTCTGCGGCACACTGATTTACAGTTGGCCAATAGTATCCACAGTGGAGGATTTTATTTGCTAACATATACCCTTCGGTATGGTCGCAACATTCACCTTCATGGACATCCTTCAGGACTCATTTTATCTCATCGTGGGCAATGTATCGGAGTAATGGGGTCGAGAATCCCCTCCAGTACATTATTCCATCCTGCATTACATAACGACAAGCCTTACGATTGACTTGTCGTCTTTCGCTCCTTCTTTCGGGCACGGACCCGTGTAACAAGTACTACTTGAATGGGGTCATCCATGACTCCCTTTCGATTTCTGTTTCTAACATGAAATCTACCTCCATCATATTTATACTCGGAACGTGTAAGGTTTCGAAAGGAAACAATCCCATCTGTTGCGCATCACCAGTGCTTGCGAATTTTGCAAATGAATCAGCTGCCCTGTTCCGTTCGCGCAGAACATGTGAAATATCATAATGTTCGAGATTCGCGAGCAGCTCCTGAACTTGGGCCAAATATGGGGCAAGTCTCTGCCTCCTTGCTTGGTAGTCTCCAAGCACTTGATACCACCAGTTGCGAGTCATAAAAGATTTCAATCAACCTTATTCCGTGTTCTTTGACGAGTCTTAAGCCGGCAATCAATGCTTTGTACTCGGCTTCGTTATTTTTTGCTGTGAATTCGAGCTTCAAAGCGTAGCAAACCGATCGGTTTTCAGGAGTTACCAGAACTATTCCAACCCCCGAACAACGGTCGTTGGATGCCCCATCGGTGTACATCTTCCATCGGACGGGAGGTATGACATCGCTGCCATTTGATTCGTCTATCATGGTGAATTCAGCGATGAAATCTGCTAGCGTTTGTCCCTGTATGGCCTTTCGTGGTAGGTTAGTAATATCGAATTGACTTAATTAGATATTCCACTTTAACGTCCTTTCGGAAGTTTCCGGTCGTTGGAGTACCTATCGCAAGGGTTGTTCAGTATAAACACTGATTGAGTATGCCTGGAAGTATGGGCGAAGCTTGCGTGATGCAATCACTAAGCAATAAGCTAATTTCTCGATCTTGGTATAATTTCTTTCTGCCCCCATCAAGCGTTTACTGACATAATATACTGGCTTTTGAACTCGGTCCTCCTCGCGAACCGGAGCCGTACTGATAGTGTGCTGGGATACTGCCAAGTATACATACAACATTTCATGATCGATTGGTTTCGATAGCACCGGGAGGCTCTCCAAATGCCTTAACAGAGCTCGAAATGCTTCCTCACAGTCGGATGTCCACTCGAAATTCCTTTTTCCCTTCTTAATCCCATCGAAGAAGGGAATGCATTTATCCGTGGCTCTGGATATGAATCGGCTCAGCGCTACCACCTTTCCGTTCAAGCTTTGCACTTGCTTTATAGTTCTGGGCATTTGTATGCCCCGAATAGCACGAATATTTTTCGAGTTAGCCTCAATTCCATGTGCATTCACAATAAAACCTAAGAATTTTCCCGACGCCACACAAAATGAGCACTTTAAGGGGTTGATCTTCGTACCATAATGTCTGAGTATATCAAACATTTCTGCTAAGTCTCGAATGTGGTCGTTTGACTACCGTGACTTCATGAGCATGTCATCCACATCGACTTACATCGTCTTACCGATCTGGTCTTTAAACATTCGATTCACCAGACGCTGATAAGTTGCTCCCGCGCTTTTCAATCCAAAGGGAATTACTACATAGTAATATAGCCCCATATTCGTGACAAAAATGGTGTGCTGTTGGTCTGGAATATGCATCGGGATCAGATTGTATCCTGAATACGCATCCATAAATGACAATAATTCATGTCCGGTGGTAGAGTCGACGAGCTGGTCGATTCTACGTAAAGTGAAACTATCCTTCGGGCATGCTTTCTTCAGATCGGAGTAATCAACACAAGTTCTCCACTTTCCATTTGCTTTCTTCACTAGCACTGGGTTAGATACCCATACGGGATAGAGGGTGTCGCGGACGAACCCATTGCTTTGAGTTTGTCCACCTCCTCTTTGAGTGTCACAAGCCTCTCCAGGTCCATACCTCTCCTTTTTTGTTTTACGGGAAAGTATTTTGGGTATATGTTCAACATATGACTAGCAATTGTTGGAGAAATCTCACACTTATCAGAGTGTGCCCAAGCGAAAACATCCAGATTCGCCCTAGGAAAATCAGTAAGATCCTCGGCCACTGAAGGGTCGAGTTGCGATCCAATCTTAAGAACTCGTGATGGGTCATACCGGCTGACTGGGATGTCGATCATCAGCTCATCCAGTACTGTATTCATTTTCCTAGGTTCCCCATCATCATCTCTCGGATCTATGTCTCTAAGGATCCGAGAATGCTGCCGAGCCAGGGCTCGGGCACTACTTGTCAATCATCGGTCTTTAGGATGCAGACGAAGCTGTTCGCAACCTTTCCCTTCTCTCTGCGCTGAGCTTCTCTCAATTCCGCCACATATCATGCATGACCGGTCGCTTGATCGCCATGTACAACACCGAATCCTTTGTCTGTTGGAAATTTTAAAGTCAGACACCATGGGGCCAAAGCAGCTCTAAACTCTGCCAAAGCTGGACGACCCAAAAAGACATTGTATGTAGAGTCAACATCCATTACTATGAATGGTAGGACTTGCACTCCCCTGTGTTCAACCTCTCCCAGTTCAACCGGTAGCTCTGTATAACCCATCGCATCGGTTGCAGCACCGTTAATGCCATGGATACGGGTTTTGCATGGTTTCAAATCTTTCACTTCCATCTTCATTTGGTCATAAGCATTCTTGAAGATGATGTTGACGGAGCTCCCGCAATTAATCAGGATTCTTTTCACGTAAGTTGGCCCGATTGTTGCAGATATAACCATCGGGTCAATGGTAGGAGCCTCCACCTTGTCTGTGTCTCGACTCCTAAATACTATATCGTCAGTCATCATGCGTTCTTGCTTTGCGGTGGTTCCATCTTCCACATTCGAACAACATTCATAATCTGCATTCCTTAAGGAGGTAGCATATCGTTCCATCTCCTGCCAATTCTTATCTGCAGGATGAGGTCCTCTGACAATAGTGTTGATAATCAATCTACTCAGAGTCCGAGATGGTTGTTCTGGTTGGCGTGGAGTTGGCCCACGTTCGGGGTCTGTCGTTCCTTGCCTTCCATCTTGCTGGTTTTTGACAAATTACTGCAACTTTTTTGCCCGATTAACTTTTCTATGGCGTCATGGAGGTGTCTACACTCCTCAGTATTGTGCTCGTGGGTCTCATGGAAGCGACAGTACTTCCCTGTCCATTTTTGTTCTTCAGTGGACTCCTTTGGACGTGGCTTTCTATATTCAAAGGTGTTATAGGTAGATAGATAAATGTTTTGAAGAGAAGTATTCAGTGGGGTGTATTCATTATAGGTCGGAATCCTTGGCTTCCATTTCCCTGCTTCTCTTTTCCTTCCGGGATTTCCACCTCCGGATCCTTTGGATTGCCCAGGCTTGTTGTGGACGTTGACTTGAACCTTTCCCGAACTATCATCGGACTGCTACACGGCGATGTTACTTTTCACAGTCTCCTGAACAGGCCCTGGTGCCTTATCTCGTCTCGTCCATCGAGCCTCCTACCTTGGTATGAACTGATGAGCTTTGGAATAGAATCGTTCCAATGTACCTGGGGGCTTTCCCACCAACCAATATCCAAACTCCGGGTCTGGATCAACACCAAGCATTACCGCCATCAAAATCGCATGGTCTTTAGGATTGCTAATTTCAATGGAAGTAACATGAAACCCCTGCAAGTATGCATTCAAAGACTCCCCCAGAGCTTGGACAATACTTGATAATGATATAACATCCTTTGGACGAGTAGCACATATCCTGAATTGTTCAACAAATTTCTTTGCTAACTCGTCGAAGTGGGATATATATCGTGGAGGGAGTCGAATAAACCACATAGTGGCAATTCCGGACAGAGCGATTGGGAAACACCTGCACTTAGTTGCGTCATTTGCCCTTGCCAAATCCATCATCCATTCGTACCCCATTACGTGTTGCCTAGGGTCAGTCTTCCCTTCATAGGCTGGAATAGTTGGCATACTGAATTTCATAGGGTATTCAGCCTGTAGGATAACATCTTGTGAAGGGAGTATGACTTCTGGATTCTCCCCAATCTTCATTGGTCAGGCCATGGTTCTCTCTCATAAACTGTCTGACCATGGATGATACGTCTAGAGTTTGTATGGAGGGTGGGAGGTTGGGTTGACCGTGCGAGTTGATGTCCCGCTTGATTTGGGCCTTGGCGATCCGGGCGTCTGATCTCATAACATGCCTGATCCGTGACGGATCGATCGGTAGCACCTGCTTGAGTAGCTTCATCCTTACGGCGTCTACGCCTAGGAGGTTCATTAGTTGAGGTCGATCTATCAGATTCAAAATAAGGAGGAGGACTACTTCCAGCATTCTGATGCTGCTGTTGGGCAAGCTGAGTCATAAGATTAGTATTGGCTTTGATCTGCTTAACAAGTTGCCTTCTACTTTCCCTGAGTTCTCTTATCAACTCGTTGAACTCTGTTCGGGAAACAACCTCCGCTTGGTTCTGGGTGGAGTTTCCTGCGCCTTGAATTATTGGTTGGTTGCTAGGTCCTATCTGTTGTACGCTAGCAGTTTCATGGACATCTGTGTTGTGAGAGGCCGATATAGTTCGTGGTCTCCTTATGGTAGAGTTTTTGGTTGTTACTCTGAACAGAATCTACATATGTCTTGTGAATGATCTGGATCTCCTTTAGGGGATTTTTCAATCCAGTAGGTGTAAAGTAGATCTTATCTTCCTGAGAATTCGATTCTCAACAAAAGCACCAAAACGTTAGCACCAAAATTGATCGCTAACACCCTTAAGAGAGGTTGTGTAGAGAGATTAATGAAGAAAGTAAATTTAAATAGAAGACAGTGCGTAAATTTCAATGCAGAAACAACAAACATCAAATTTATAGTGGTTCGACGTAATTGCCAACGTCCATTTTGAGGTAGATCTTTATTGCTTTTCTCAATAATCGGTTACAGTTACAATCCGTATGTCAATCACTCAAATACAATTTCTAAGCAAAAAAGATTATGTCTTGAATGAGTCTAGAATGCGGCAAAGTCTCCTCGGTGTTCTCAAAAAACCGATCCCTTTTGCTGTGCCACCGCCTCTATATTTATAGACGAAGATGGGTTGGACTTCCCTGGTGGGCCTGGTAGCTGAATGCCTCGACCCAAATGGAGTAAGCTCTGCGCGCTGACCCAAACATGCCGAAAAGCCAATTGCCGAACTATCATCTTCATGCCGAACGATGCGATGTGTACAGCGAGGGGTGCAGGCCGACCGAGAGTCGATGTCGAACGAGGAAAAAGCCGAACAAGGCTGGAATGCCGAATGGTCCAGGAATGCCCAGCGAAGCATGAATGTCGAGCGCTCTAGAAGCCGAGCGCTCTTAAATGCCATTCGACCCAGTCGTGCCGAACGTCCCTGGAATGCCGAACCTCTATGGATGCCGAACGTTCCTTGTATGCCGAACGTTCCTTATATGCCGAACGTTCCTTATATGCCGAACGTTCCTTGTATGGCGGACGTCCTTAGATTACCGAACATACCTGAACGCCAAACGATATACAATACCAAATGTCTTTCGATTCGGAACGCTCACGCATGCCGAAAGTTTCTTAATGTCGAACGCTCACGCATGTCGAACGTTCCATAGATGGCGAACGTTATTCAATATCGAACGAATCGTATGTGCCGGACGACTCCTGAATGCCGAGCAGTATGATAATGCCGAGTACTTAGTTGCCTGGTCAATCTCCAGGTAACACTTACTATTAACTGATAGTGAGAATGAGTGCAAGAAGAGGACGAGATTGGGGACAGGGGAATACCATTATAAATGGTCGATACCCTACAACCACAAGGAACAACTTTTCCTATTAATCTCTTTGATCATCATCCGATTTCAATACTTTGATGGCTTCCAGGCACCTATAAGTGGAAGCTTTGGCATGGTGGTGGCCCTGCGAATCATTGTTTACACCATAGAAAGGTTCCTATTTCGTATTCTCTTCATCAATTTTCTATCAGTCTTTTCGTTTTAACTTTAAAAATATGAGATTTTAATTGAAATAAAGTGTTAAAAAAAATATGGAACTAAATTAGATTGTATCGATGAAACGATTTCTGTTAAAACCAAACTTGGAAATTGTGTGTAGATTTTCGTGATCTTATTAAGTTAACCTTTAAAGATAAATTTCTTTTGTCTTGAATCGAGCACCATGTAATAGTTTCTTTTCCATGATGTATCAAGCCCAAGGATTCCCTCGGTTGGGAATTTCGAAAAATTGTATCCGTTTGTATATTCTTTAGGGTCAAGATACATTCTACGAATGGTTAGTTATCCTTTCGGACTAACTAGTGCCCTTGCATATCTCGTAGACCTGATGACCCGAGTATAATTTGTGAATTATTGAATAAGTTTGTTCTAGTATTTATTGATCATATTCTGATATGGTAAGCCAAATATAGAATAGATATTCAGCTTGATCAAGCAAGCCATTTCTCTAATTTTGCATGTTCATCTGTTCTTTATTGTCTCCCTGTCTAGCGAATTTCGAGGATGAAATTTTCTTAAGGAGGAATCTGTTCGGTTTTAAGCCAAATATTAATTGGTAATTAATATAAATTTTTAGATTAAATTGAGAACTAACTTGAATTTTTCCAAAACTAAACAAGATATGTTTTTATTTATTTATATGTATGTATATAAATTGATTGTAAATTGAATTTTGGATTTGAAATAAAAAAATATCTTAAAAATAAATTGGATTTAAAATTCGATAGATTAAAAGCTAACTTATATATATGTGTATATGTATTGTAATTTGGCAGTTATATTTTGAATTAAATATAATAGAATTTCAAAAGCTATTTAAAGAGTTATGTTATAATATAATTTATGCATGTGTATTAAAAATAACTAAGTATAATTTGTATATATATAATACATAAATTAATATAAGGTTTAAAACCTTTTTAATTATGCATGGTTTATATGTATATAAGAAATAAATATAAAGCATATATATATTTAAACTAAATAGGAAATATAATATACAATTATATAAAAACATATATAAACATGATACATATATTAATAAATATAAGAAAGTATTAAAATATAATGGTTTTTAACAAAATGTATGTTAAATGATACATGCACATTAAATGTGCAGTTTGTACATTTCTTGGAAATTACAAGTGGCATATCTCATCTACCTTTTAACTTGAAAAGTAAATAAATAACAAAGTTTTAAACCAGGCTTATATAAAAAAATTCTAAACCCTTTTCTCACCTTCAAAACAAAAATATGGAATGAAAAAATTAAAAGAGGAAAAAAAGAGGAACCTGGTAACTCAAACCAGGAAAGGAAATCAAAACAAAAACCAGCAAACAATCTTCGCAATGTTCATCCTAAAAGAAAATAAAAATCAAAGCAGTTCAAGGATCATAAAGCTCAGTTAAAATTCATTTCAAAACACAAAGCAGATCAGATCAACCCCAAGTTCAAATCCCAGATGAAAGTTTTCAAAACAAATATACAGGCTTTCTCTGTTTTCAAATATAAAAGGTGAGTAAACTCTTAAATCTATATGTGTGTGTGTGTGTGTGCATGTGTGTGTGTGTGTATATATCTGGATTTGCCTGTGATAAATACTTGTGGTATGATTGTGAAATGTTTGTATAGATGCAAGTACGCCTGCATTCGTGTGTGTGTGTGTACATGTATATATATGTGTGCATGTATGGCTTCAAGAACATATATCTCTATTCTAGGTTTACAAGGTTTAAACCAAATTCAAAAAAGTCAAAATCTCCTCACCTACTCTCTAATAAGCTTTAATATTCAAACAAAAAGTTTTTAAATTAACATTATTTGAGTTTTAAAAATATTTTTAAGAACAATTAGTTTAAGTTTATTTGGAAAATTAAAATTTATAGTGAAAACTCAAAAGCATGTCAAATTTGAGTGTCATGATTACAAGCAGGTGATCTTGATGACGTTCGAAGATGGTCCGGGTGGTCGTGCACGTGCACGTAGGCATTTGGTTGTCTGGGTTGTTGATTGATTTGGGGAAGATGGATGTTTCTCGGGGATTGAATCGAAGAAAAAAAAAGAGAACGTGAGTGGCTCAAGAAAAATATGTGTTGCTCGGGATTTTTGTCGATAGCCCGGGTTTATGTTAACTTGAAGTAACCAATTTCTTAAAAGTTTATCGAAATAAATAAGTTTCAAAAGAAAAATATAAACCAAGTTCTAAAGAAAAGTATTAATAAGTTTAAACAAGTTTTCAAAGTTTTAAATGTTTTAAAATTGTTTGTTTAAAAGTAATTATAAAATAGGTTAATTTCTAAATGTTTTCAAATGTGATTTCATAATGTAATTAAATAAAGGATTAATTACTTAACATATTAAAGGAAAGTTAATTAATATGTGTAATAAATTTAAAGGATTGATTTATTTACGTGGTTAATTAATTAAAAGATGATTAATTTATTAAAGGTTAATACTTAAAGTAATTAATTAATAATAATTACTTAATGAAAGTAATTAAAGAATAATTACTTAACGTCATTAATTAAGGTGGCAATTAATGGATAATTACTAAATGAGATTTAATAAAAGAATAATTATTTAATGCAAGTAATTAAAGGTTAATTAAGTAATTAAATAGTTAATTACTTAATAACTAAAGTTAATTAATTAATGTGACTATTTAAAGGATAATTAATAAATGCGATTAATTAATTAATGTGACTAATTTGAGATTAGTTTGTTAATGTGACTATTAATGAACTTAATTAAAGATTGATTAATATAAGTAACTAAAGGATAGTTAATTACTCAGTGTCATTAATTGAGGCGATTAATTGATGAATAATTACTTAATGAAATAAGTAAAGGATAATTAACTAAGATAGTTAATTAAGGATGATTAATTAATTTTCATTAACTAATTAAAGTAATAACAAATGATTTGTAATTAATTAATGTTAATTAAGCAGGGTTTGGTAATTAATTCATAAGTAATTAATTCATAAGTAATTAATTTAAATTCGTCTTGCTTATGGATGATTGGATTCTATTGAATGCTTGAATTGTTTGATATCCCTGATATGTGATATTCAGTGATATGATTGCTTTGGATTAAGTTGTGATCTATGATTTATTTATCTGTACGAAACATATATGTTTATCTGTGAATGAAAGATAAGCGTTATAGGATTATACTGCTTATTGATATCGTTGTGCTTGAATTTATGATGGTTGATATTTTATTATTGCCAGTGAAACCCCGAGACCACACACCACACTCACACAAATATAGATTTCATGGGTAATTGGTAAAGTCATGATTATTTTGAATTTAGTAATATTTCATTCAAAATAATTTGGAATTGATTTGGGTTAAATATGGGAAACTTTTGAGAAGGGAACTTTGGAATTAAAATATAATATGGATTGTTAAACTTTGGAAATTAACATAATAATATGGTTTGAAAAGTGTTATACAGGTTATATAATGTATAGATATGGATTTTAAGCCATTTAAAAGTATTTTAAAAAGAATTATTTTGAAAATTTAAATAGAACTTGTAACGTCCCCCCTTTTTGCATGGTTTAAGTCAACGATAAACCACACACGTCAGACTTAAACCATACAGATGGGCGGATTATTATGTGGTAGAAAAGAAAAAACAGAGTAAGAAAAAAAAGAGAAAGAAAAAAAAGAATCTTGCAATGGAACGATAAAATATAATAATCACATATATACAGTTTATAAAGCTGTTTTACAAAATATTCGAATATACTTATACAATATATATCAGAGTTACACTTACCAATAAATGACAATGCAGCGGAATTAAATGGCGTAGTGGAATAATATAGTTGATAATAGTACTACAAATCATCGTCTTCGTCCTTCAGAAAAATCTTCAAATCCTGAAATGCTCGGACTGAACCTAGCGATTTGAAAGGACAAAACACTCGAGTCAAAACTAAAATATCTAATGTAAGTTAAATCAATAGGAATAAATATGAGTGGAACGGCATCAGAGATGTTTACCGGATTTGACATCTCCTATCCAGTGTCTAACGTGAGTGCAGTAACATAAAAGATGCTCGGGTTTCACATCTCCTAAGGATCCATTAAACTATTTACTATGTAGTAATATTTCGCTATTATAATAATATCTATTAGTAATATAAATTTATTTTTAAATAGCTTTAAGGCTTTACATTTTTCACCTTAACATGTAATAGTGCAAATTGTCTACACAGTACCGTAATACCTCCTGATCGAGAGGCTACCATAGGATACTCCATAGGTACGACAAAAATAGAAAATCGTACAAGGCGCGCTAGGGTAGGTGACACGGCATAACCAGGCAATGCAAGGTAGATATACTAATTATGCTTTCGGGCCGGTGGTAACACGTAGCGTGCAGTTACAGCCCACCTCGAGCCACACCCCCAAAAAGAAAAATCAAAAGTGGTCGCCGAATCAATCCAAAAGTCAGAGTATAATATCGAAGGGTTGTGTCCGATCAAAGGAGCTACCTTGTAACAACCCATATTTTGATAATTAAAAATATTAAATTTAATAAGGTTTTGGGCTTTGTTATTGTCAGAAATTAAAATTTATGATTTATTAAATTGAATCTTATTAGATTTGAAATTTTGACTTTAAGATAAATCTTAAAACAAATAATTTAAATAGATAAAACATATAATTGGCTAATATTGATTGAATGTAATTGATTACTATACTATATTAAAGTAATTTCCATCAATTTAAATAATAAAGGATAATAAGGAATAAAATAAATAATGTATAAATTTATGTAATCTTATGTTATTAATTGCAATTGGTTTTAATATGGAGTATGAAATCAATTATTTTGTACGTAAATTTATTAACCTTTGTTTGTAAAGAATAAGTTAATAGATATAGGTTATTAACGTATAACCATTGTTTCATTTATTTTCTTATTATTATATCGGTTAGAAATTTATTTGGTAACTAATGGATAATTAACGTAATTAAAATATTACAATTGATATAAGAAGAAACGTTAACTGTTGAGTGGTGAGTGTAAAACTTATGTCAATCAATTGCATAAAGGAATAGTTGATTTAATAATATGAATGTAAATCAAAATAAACAGATTTTTTTCAAATTTAAATATATAATGAACAGGTTTTATTACATTTGTAATTAAATGATGGAATTAAATTAGTATATAGCTATTGGGTTTAACATAGAAAATTGGATTTCAAAGGAAACAATTGGACTAATTATATTCCCTGTATTAGGGTATGTTTTGAGATTTAATCATTGTAAGTAATAGTAATTATATCTTGCCATTAACAAGAGATAGAAGTAAACGGTAATTAATTAATGATATATGCAACATATGTTTTATGTTAAAAATATATTGAGAATTTCATTGAGAATTATTACGTTCAAATTGTAGGCACTTAAATTTGGTACAAATATAATGTGTTAACGAAAAAATTTAAACGCTAACACCCTGGTGTATAAGATGTGATTGTGAAAGCACCACCCGTTTGTACGGGAAACAGAAATAAGCAGAAAGTATGTAGAAAAACGGTAAGAGACACAGTATTTATAGTGGTTCGGCTTATAATCCAGCCTACGTCCACTTTAATCTTTTTATCACTAGTTTGATTACAATTCTTTACAAGATCTTTCAATTACAACACACTTCAAGTGATAGGGTATGTGAAACAAGTAGCTCAAGCTTTGATGTTGACAATCATCTTCAAATCCATGGTGAATGTGGATGATTCCTTCATGGAGTTCCTTTAGAAGTTTGTTGGATCTAAAAAGCTTTGAAGTCGTCTGGAATTCGGCAGAGTAATGGCGCTTGAAGAGAATGAGCCCAAAGGTCCCCTCCACATTGAATGTGGCCATGTATTTATAGGCAAATTTTTAGGCTGGAACTTTCAAGTCATGAGTCGTGACCGACTCATCATGATTCGTGAGTCGTGGCCGACTCATCGTGAGTCGTCTGCGAGTTAAAAGTTGCCGTCTAAGATGAGGCGACCCTGGTCTTCTACACAGCAGCTTCAGGTTGAGTCATCAATGAGTCATCATGTACGACTCATCTTAAGTCGTAAGTCATCAACGAGTCATCCCCTTGCAGCATGATTCTGAGCTTGTCTCTGAGTCGTGTGTCGTGAATTGACCTATTTTTTGAGTCGTAGCTGCCTTAGGTCATAGACTCCTTAAGTCGTAAGTCTTTTGAGCCATAAGGTTTTATGACTCGGATCTCTCCTTGGGTCGTTGAGTCGTTAATGAACTTGAGTCGTAAGGTTTTATGAACCGTTCATCTCCTGAGTCGTAAACCCAATGGAATACTTAAGGGCCTCGAATGGATGAGTCGCGACCAAATGAGTCGGTCTTTGATGAGTCGGAGCCAGGTCAGATGAGTCGGTGATAGAATGAATCGTGAGGTTTCTTGAGTCGGCAGCTTAATGAGTCGGCCTGTATCATTGAGTCGCTACTAGTTGAGTCGGGGATTCTTTGAGTCGGTCCTTTCCTTAAGTCGTGAGGTCTCCTAAGTCGTTAGGCACCTTAAGTTGTAGGTCGTTTCAAGTCTTAACCCGTTGACGCCTCTAACTCGTAGGCCTTTTAGCTCGTATGCTGGAACGGGGTTAACATTTGCCCCTCGAAGCACACGCTTAAGTCGTAAGTCGTGTGCTTCGACTCATCATGACCCGTGCCGAATCGAGTCCCAACATTTCCAGGTATAAAAATGCTTGAGTCGCTTCTCCTCTTTCTCACTTCTTATTACTTATCCCAGAGCCGCATCTGCCATTAGAGACCTTTCAACCTTTCGAAGGCGAATCCAAGTTAGCTGATCATCAATCCATCCTTTCCACTACATTGCGTAAGTGATTTCGAACTTCAATCCAACAACGTCCATTGCTAGGGCACAAATTTTCGCTTCCTGTTCCCAAATCACCGCCGCATGTCTCACTTGGGCTTTGATTTGAGTTGTGAACGATTCTGATCATTGTTGGCTACGTTGTTGTTGTGATCCTCTAGATTATAGCATCGCGTTTGATTCGCCGTACACTTGAAGCGATTCGAATTGGTTTTTTGGGTGCTTTCTGATGATGTGAGGAGAAGATGATGAATTACAATGTCTTGATTTGACTGGCCCGTGGGTTCGGAGGAGATGAGGAAGTTCTTAACGGGTTAACGGGTTAGAAAGGGGTTGACTGGTTGAGGAAACGACTTAGGATCTCACGACTTAGTTGGTTTTGCTTTTCGGCCACTGATTCTGAAATACCTTGCAATCACAACCGTACACGACTTAATGCTTTTAGCCATAAACCACAAACGACTCAAGCTATGAGTCGTGAACGACTTAAGCCATAGGCCGTGAATGATTCAAACCATGAGCTGTCAACGACTCAGTACTTGCTACTTTCCCGTGACTTATCTTTTAAACCGTGCACGACTTAAACCATAAGCCGTGTACGACTCAGTGGCTTCCATGCGACCCAGTAGCCTTTACTATCGACTTTAATCCGACTTAGCAAATTTTACGACAAAATCCATGAGTCGTGACCGGGTTAGAACTTAGAAGGTTTCTTATTGCTTTGATCTGGAGCCTTCCTCCTGTTCTTTGACTTACGACTCATAGTGCTGCCGACTTATAACATCAGCGGTTTAGAGTTGGAGTAACCTAACTTAACTCGCCTCACTTTCCTTAGGTCGTAGTCGAGCCACCTAAATAGCCAACGACTTAGCTTAACCCGTACAAAGAATCCTTGAGTCGTTTACGACTTAGTACTTGTAAATTTTGTTTGAACTCCGAATTATTGCATGGACTCTGAACTGCTATACTGCTGCATTCTTTTACAGATTACTTCAACTTGTAAGCTAATAATCTGTTAATACAACATTCACAGAAAACTGGGACGAATATACTGTCATTGATTGTCCACATCGAACGACAGATTAGTTAATGATATATAATTAACTTAAATAAATCGTGTGAACGAAGTGCTACCAATTTCAAGTGGAATATTAAAGCAGCACTGGATTAGTCAATTGAAACTGACCAGCCTGCATTAATATTATGCTTGAGCTTTAAATAACAAGTTCCGAAATTACCATAGTCAATCAATCGTCAACCAGTTTAATTCCAGTTATCTTTACTTGTTATTATTATTATTTTATTAGCTTTGCACGACACTTCACACTTTTTAGGAAACGTGCACCTTCGCACTTGAACATCCAGTTGCTTGTGTAGAATGACCTCTCATCAAGAAGAGCCGATGGGTCAGGCTGAAGATGTCTTTCCAGTAGCCATCCCTATAGACAACCCTCCGGAGAGGACATCCACAACTTTGAATCAGCGGGCATTTAACCAACTGCGCGTCCAGTTTGGCATTGATGATGCCGACATCTTATTTCCGGGGCCAAATGACACTGCTGACAATCCTCCCTACGGCTTTGTTGCAGTCAATCGCCAAATGTGCTTAAGTGGGGCGATTCCTCCTTTTAACGACTTTCTCCAACAGCTTCTGCTTCGGTTGTCTATCTCTCCATTCCAATTACACCCCAATGGCTACGCCATTTTGATGGGGTTATGTGTTCTATTCAGGAGAGTTTTGGATCGGTTACCAAGCTTCGAGGAGATCTGCTATTTTTGCTCATTCACGAAAACTAAAGACCATCCCTCCATCGTGGTTGTAAGAAGCGCTCGAAATCGCAAACTTATTACTGATCTCTCCGAAAGCGCTCACGGATTTTTGAATCAGTTTTTCTTCGTTCGCTGCCCTCCAGGGTTTTATGCCATCTGGAGAGTGGGAAGTAAGATTTCCTGTCTCTACTTTTTCCGTTTTGAAACTTTCTCGAGATCTGAACTCTCAGCTGCTAATTTCATTCTTTTTCTGTTTTTAGCACTACCACCCCCTGCTAGGGACCCAAGTCTCAAGCAAATTTTTGAAAGATTAAATGCCGTGCCGGTAGAAGAGAGGAGCATAAAGTTTCTGCTAAACGATGAACTTTTACATCAATACGGACTCCTCCATCTCTCTCGCTTTACTCGGCCTCGTGAAGCTCCAACGGAGGTTCCTGACTCTCCGGTGAAAACTCCTGATCTTCCGATCTCCACTAAAGAGCACATACGAGGAGAAATTTCTGCAGAAACCTTATTAGTAAAGTGCTCTACTCCCAGAGATGATACGGGACCCTCCGAAAAGCCCGCACTTGCTCCCATTATTGAAGAAGAAGAGGAGCCCCTTTCCCAAACCAGGGAGAGTGCTGACAAAGGAGATGATGGAGGGAATCAGGTTGGGCATGCCGGTGATGACGTCTTTGGGGATTTAAGTGACATAATTATTACTTCCCAAGAGCTCTTTAAAGAAGACCCTGCTCATGGTAAAGCTATACCTCCGACGATTGAAGCAACATCTGCCCTCCAACAGACTCTTACTCCTTCATCTCGAGAATTGTCATCAACAGTGAAATCTATCACTTCCCCCCAACAGAGGAGTGGTTCGTTAGTCCAACGCGAGTAGCTTGCACTTCACACACAACTAAGGATTTTCCAGCACATTTATGCACTTATCTTCTTATACTTTAGAGATTTCTAAAGCTTATCTTTTCTTATTTCAGATTCTTCAATGACACGCGGCGGATCGTATTATCAGGATTTCCAACGCTACGGGGGGCGTGGTCAATATGATTATCGGCGTTACTTTCCCTCTTATAGAGAGTCTGACGAAGAGAGGGCTGCTCGAAAGGCTCGTGAAAGGAGGGATGCAGAAGAGCGTTATGACAGAAGGGATAGGGATGATTACCATGATTCTCTGCAAAGGAGTGACGACTCTCACAAAAGGAAATCTTACGACGACCGGGGAAAAGGTCATGTAACTGAAGATTCAGGCAAACGAGCCCGACATGGTGAGAGACATACTTCCACTATTCCCGAAAAGCCTACTGCCCCTGCCCCTCTTGACATTACTTCTGACTCTCCTGCTCTTGGGAAGGAGGACATCCAGACAATAATAAGTAGGCCTAAATTTCAAGTGGGACCGGGCCCAGCCACTTTACAAAGTCGTTTTCCGCAGTGGTGTTTAAAGGGTGTGAGGTTCGATCTCGACCTAGTCCCTATTGACAAGCCTGCTATGCTACGAAATCTTGATGCCGTTAAACTTGATATCGAGAGGATGTCAAACTGGCAGAAGCTTGTTGATGAGCTTCAACGAGTTAACCGTGCCAACTTAGAGGCTATGCTCACCATGGAAAACGATAAGGCTGAGTGGCAAAAGGTCCTTGAGCAGCATGATACCGAGATGAGAAGTATTACTTCCTACAACGAGGAGCTCGAAGCAAAGGTTGAGAAGTTGAAAGATGAGCTTGCTGCTTCCTCTACTTCATACTCTCAAAAAGAAGAAGTGCTTCTCAGACAAGTTAGAGATGCTCATGCCAGTCAGAGAGACGCTGAGGACAGGCTTGAAGTACAAAAAAGAATCAGTGACGGCTATGTCTCTGATATTGCCGAGCTTCGAAAGAAAAACAACTCCCAGGAGGCGGAGATACAAATGCTCAAGCTTCAGCTTGCCAGAACTGAAAGGGAGCGCGATGAGGCTGTCGCCGGCAAAATCGCAGCCGAAGAATCTCATGAGGCGACCAAAAACAGCTTCGGCTCAACATTATTCGACTTCTACTTGCATAGCGTCTTGGGGCGTGGAAGCCTCGCCTTTCTTGGTCCCAAGTACGAGATCACTTTAGCTGAAGTGTGGGAGGCCGCCCTCGATATGCTTGGTGCTGAAGGTGCTGGTTATGATGAGTCAGCCCTGGAAAGGCATTATTTTGATGAAGACGCTCGCGCTGCTCTCGCCAGGGGAAAGGAACAACTTGCCAAACTAAGAACCGAAGTGACGGAAGGGGATCAGCTGGGGAAAACCACTTCAACTACTCTAGTCCAGCCACCTTCTTCGTCTGAAGTCGACATTATTGGTTCCAGTTCCCATCTCGCTTCTCCCACCAAAGTTACCGCTGATATTACAAGCACACAAGGTGGAGACGAGGGTGAAGAGAGCGCTGATACGCAAGCTTATGAAGTCGATATCAGGAAACCAGCTTCTTCAGGTAACTTCACTGTTAATTTCGCTACTGTCAATTCTGCTCAAGCTGGTTACTCGCTTATTTCACATGAGTTTCACGAGCTCCTTGGCTATTTTCTCAACCTTGACGAGCCTTCATCTCCTCTCTTTACTGACTTCATTGGTGAACCCTCATCTCCTCTTTTTACTGACTTTAACCTTTTTTCTTCTGTAGAGAGAGTACCAAGCGCTGCTCAAACTTCTACTCCTCCGGTCATCCTTCCTTCGTCTCTTCCGGCGGTGCCTCCTTCTGCCTCGCAACCTGGATCACAGGAGGAACAAATAGAGGCTCTTCACGGCTTGGATGATCCCATCACTTCGCAAGAGCAGAAAGATGAGAGACCTGAGGGAGGTGACATTTCCCCGGAACGGACTCCTTCTGACGACATTGTTCTATCAAAACTTGTCACTCCGGGGAGTGAGTCTTCCTCACAGAGGAGAGAGAAGCGTGGGACATCAAAGAGGAGGGGGAAGAAAATCACCGCCACTGAAGAGGAGCCGGAAGTTGGACCGGTTACACCTGCCTCTCCCACTTCCCTTATACCCACTGGCCATCCTGAAAAGCTGGTTATTCGACCGAGTAAAGGGTCCAAAGGAGGGAAGAAGAAGTGAAGATTTTAGCTTTTTGCCTTTTGTATGAACTGGCCGAGAGTTGTGCGGGTACCGGCCCCCGCTTTTATTTTGAAACCTGTATCTGCATTATAGTTGAATAAAATGATTCTTCGTTTGTACAAATTTCTGTTTGAATTTGAGAATGCATTTACTATTTATTTTTGCACAAGTTTGTTCATATAGTATTGTAGCGGGCTTATGGTATGTTGCTTGAGTATTACTTTACTGATGCAGCTATGCTACTATACCATGTTGCCCCCATACCTTAAGCTTGCTACAATATTTTATACTTCGAGGGGACTTGCACTCTTATTTGTTAAAGAATAATTATTTTATTCTTTAAAGAAAATTTTTATAGAGTACAACTCCCTTCGTATAAGTTTTTACGCTTTGTCGTACGAAGAAATCACTTTTTTCTTTTGCTTATGTGCATATTTTACCAAGTGAATTCCTCTATGTGGTAAAGCGGACCTCTGAAGGGTACTTTAACTTCCTTTTTTTTTTTTTTTTTTTTTTTTTTTTTTTTTTTTTTTACGATCATTTTCCATAGTAGGCAAATTACTTTTCCTTTGAAAGTTAAAGTACGCTTTTGATGAGGATTTTTTTTTATATATATAGAAAGTTGTACCTCTGAGGAGGGATTTTTCACGTTTCAACACTTGGAAGTTTTATTTCAATCTCGGTGAAACGTGTACCTCCAAAGAGTTATGCTTTAGAAATCCTTTTCACGTTTCAACACTTGGAAGTTTTATTTCAATCTCGGTGAAACGTGGGTTTCCAAAGAGGTCTTTCTTCTTAATTGTGTTCCCGGGAGGGGGTTGTACCTCTGAGGAGGGATTTCTCACGTTCCAACACTTGGAAGTTTTATTTCAATCTTGGTGAAACGTGTACCCCCAAAGAGTTGTGCCTTTGAAGAAAGCCTTTTCACGTTTCAACACTTGGAAGTTTTATTTCAATCTCGGTGAAACGTGTGCTTTCAAGAAGGTCTTTGTTTTTGCATTTCAATTTTGGTGAAGTGAAATTCCGAAGAGCGGTTGCTACACTTCAACTCCTGGCGAAATGTGCCTCCGAAGAGGGCTTTTATTTTGTTTACATTTCAACTCTGGTGAAGTGAAATCCCGAAGAGCGGTTATAACACTTCAACTCCTGGTGAAATGGGCCTCCGAAGAGGGCTTTTATTTTGTTTACATTTCAACTCTGGTGAAGTGAAATCCCGAAGAGCGGTTATAACACTTCAACTCCTGGTGAAATGGGCCTCCGAAGAGGGCTTTTATTTTGTTTACATTTCAACTCTGGTGAAGTGAAATCCCGAAGAGCGGTTATAACACTTCAACTCCTGGTGAAATGGGCCTCCGAAGAGGGCTTTTATTTTGTTTACATTTCAACTCTGGTGAAGTGAAATCCCGAAGAGCGGTTATAACACTTCAACTCCTGGTGAAATGTGCCTCAGAGAGGGTTTTCATCGCCTGGAAGTTACTCTCTCATGGTTGGAGGGTCATGACTCCTCCAATCTTTTTTGTTGAGTAGAGAACTTTCTTTTTTGTGGCGTATGACCCATTAGAGGTCTTTTATCCTCCGAAGAGTTGCGCCTCCGAAGAGGACTTGTGCCGCTGATGGTAGCTTTGGTTGTTCCTCTGTTCACTTGCTTATGCCTTTTCAGCGATCCTCTTTTTTTTTTTTTTTTCTTTTCAAGTTTTCATTCCCCTTTCTCTCACAAGTGGCTTGTTTAATCCAAGGAAGTGTACTTCATTGCCAGGCAAGTTCGTGAGAACGGGCACTAGCTTCCTAATTGGATGTTTGTTTGTTCAAACGATCTCAATTTATCAGCAAGGGCTCGTTTCTATCGAAATCATTAGCCGTTCAATTGAAGTATTTCCTATCTAGGATTTGAATTCGGGGTCTTTGTGACTTGAAATTTGTTTGTTGAATGATGGTGAGAATCGTTCAGTCTTATTATGCGCAAGTTTTATTTCCATGGTCTGCAAAAATTTAAATTGACATTTTAGCAATACATCTTATATATTTTTATATCGAAAACAAAGCAAACATATAATGATAATAAGGAACACAAGATTTATAGTGGTTCGGCCATGAAATTGGGCCTACATCCACTTTATATTTTTTTTCATTATTTACTTGCATCAGTTTCACAATTGCTTTCAATTACAAGAATCATACATCCATAATTCTTTTTACAATTTTTCAACAAAATTTTCAAGTAAAGTATGGACGCAAGTGGTTGCTGTTCCATGCCCTTGGAATTTGCTCTCCATCAACAGTGGTGAGCTTGAATGTGCCGTCAAGAAGCTTCTGACCTACTACATACGGTCCTTCCCAATTTGGCCCAAACACACCTGTCGCAGTCATAATTCTTTTTAGGACTAGATCTCCAATTTCAAAGCTGCGTTGACGAACTTTGGAATTGAAATGTCTGGCTATCCTTTGCTGATGAGCTGCAACTCTGAGGTTAGCTTCATCTCTTTTTTCATCAAGGAGATCCAGCGCTTCAAGTTGCAGCTTTTCATTTTCTGCTTGATTGAAATGGATTCTTCTGTGTGAAGGGACCTCTGTTTCAACCGGGATCATTGCTTCCGATCCGTATGCTAACGAAAAAGGAGTATGCCCAGTTGCAGTTTTGTGAGTAGTTCTGTATGCCCATAGTGCAAGTGGTAGTTTATCGACCCAACCACCTTTTGCTCTTTCGAGTTGCTTTTTGATGGTTGATTTGATGATCTTGTTCACTGCTTCCACTTGCCCGTTTGCCTGCGGATGAGCTACTGCCGAAAAGCTTTTCTGGATTTTGAATCGTTTGCAAAAATCCTGGAATTCCTCACTTTCAAACTGAGTACCATTGTCTGTGATTATTTTTTGAGGCACACCGTATCTGCAAATGATATTCTTGGTCACAAAGCTTATCACTTTCTTAGAAGTGATAGTAGCCAATGGTTCAGCTTCAGCCCACTTAGTAAAATAATCAACCGCAACAATAGCATATTTAATCCCTGATTTAGCGGTTGGTAGCGGCCCAATGAGATCCATTCCCCAAATTGCAAATGGCCATGGACTGATCATCTGTGTGAGTTCGGTAGAAGGTGCTCTAGGAATTTTGGCATATCTTTGGCACTTGTCACATTTTCGGGAGTAATCTGCGGCATCCCGATTAATTTCTGGCCAAAAATATCCGTATCGGAGAATTTTCTTTGCTAATGTTTGACCACCTGAATGATCACCGCATTCTCCTCCATGCACTTCAGTTAGGATTGTTTTGGACTCTTCCCGGGATACACATCGAAGCAATGGCATTGAGAATCCTCGTCTGTATAATTGACCATCCTGGATTATATATCGAGAAGCTTTTCTCAGTAGCTTTTGTCGTTCTTTAGAGTTTTCTGGTAAAGAGCCATTGAGTAGATACTTTGTTATTGGAGTCATCCATGATTCTTGCTCTTGCGATATACTCATAACCCA
Organism: Allium cepa; assembly: GCA_030765085.1. Taxonomy (NCBI): domain Eukaryota; kingdom Viridiplantae; phylum Streptophyta; class Magnoliopsida; order Asparagales; family Amaryllidaceae; genus Allium; species Allium cepa. Next base: position 861,166,828 of record CM060939.1, on the reverse strand, counting down.
ATCGATATCCATTTCATCAATGCTCGGATTTGACAAAACTTCCACTGGAACTAACCCTAAGGATTGGGCTTCGCCAGAACTTGAGTATTTTGCGAGAGAATCTGCTTTCATGTTTTCTTCTCGAGGAATATGACTTATCGTGTAATGGTCGAATTCACATAAAAGTTCCCAAGCCTTTGACACATAAGCGGGCAGATTTCCTCCTTTCGTTTGAAACTCCTTCTTGACTTGGCATACTATAAGCTGAGAATCACTGAAGATCTGTAACGCTCGAATGTTTAGTTCTTTAGCAATTTTCAAACCAGCGATCAGAGCTTCATATTCTGCTTCATTGTTTGTTGAAGGAAATTCTAATCTTAGCGCATAGCATAATGACCGGCCTTCAGGAGTTTCAAGAACAATTCCAGCACCTGAACAGTAATCATTTCTTGCGCCATCTACAAACAACTTCCATTGGGTTGGGGAGTTCTCGATTGTTTCTTCCTCGCTGTTACCCTTGTCTGTAAATTCTGCAATAAAATCTGCCAAAGCTTGTCCGTTGATCGCTTTTCTAGGATGATAAGTGATGTCATATTGGCTCAATTCAATATTCCACTTTAAAAGGCGGCCCGAAGTCTCAGGGCGAAACAAGACTTGCTTTAAAGGTTGATCAGTGAGGACTTTGATAGGATGAGCCTGGAAATATTGCCTCAACTTTCTTGAGGCAATCAATAGACAATAGGCGAGTTTTTCCAACTTGGAGTAATTCATTTCTGCCCCAGTGAGTCTTTTGCTGATATAGTAAACTGGATGTTGAATCCTTTTGTCTTCCCGTACCAGCGCTGCACTTAAAGCATGAGATGAAACTGCCAAGTATATAAGAAGATCCTCGCCATCGCCGGGCCTGGAAAGTATTGGAGGCGTTTCCATATGTTGAATCAATTCTTCAAAAGCTTTCTGGCATTCGGGAGTCCAGTCAAAGTTTTTCTTTCCTTTCTTTAGAGCGTCGAAGAATGGAATGCATTTATCAGTAGCTTTGGATATGAACCGACTTAAGGCGGCAATTTTTCCATTGAGACTTTGCAATTCCCTCTTTGTTTTAGGAGCTTTGACTTCTTTTAGAGCAGTGATTTGAGCTGGACTAGCTTCAATGCCCCTAGCGCTCACGATGAAACCCAAGAACTTCCCAGATTCTACCCCGAAAGAACATTTTAAAGGGTTAAGCTTCATTCCGTATCTTCGGAGAATTGCGAACATTTCTGCTAAGTGTTCGATGTGATTCACTGCTTTCTTAGATTTTACTAGCATGTCATCAACGTAAACTTCCATAGTCTTTCCCAACTGCGGTTTGAACATAGCATTAACCAGTCTTTGGTATGTTGCCCCCGCATTCTTCAACCCAAAGGGCATAACTCTGTAACAGTAAAGACCGACATCGGTGATAAAGCTTGTGTCCTCCTGATCTGGCTCATACATCATGATCTGATTATATCCGGAGTAGGCATCCATAAAAGACAACAATTCATGACCCGCTGTTCCATCTACCAGTTGATCGATCCTGGGTAATGGGAAGCAGTCTTTGGGACAGGCCTTGTTTAGATCTGAAAAGTCGATGCACACTCTCCATTTACCATTGGCTTTCTTAACTAGCACTGGATTTGAAACCCAATTTGGATAGGTAGATTCTCTGATGAAATTATTCTCCATGAGCCGGTCAACTTCCTCTTTCAATGCTGTCGACCTTTCTAGACCTTGGATTCTTCTTTTCTGCTTTACTGGCGTGAACTTTGGGTCAATATTCAGAGCATGTACCGCAACTTCTGGGGATATTCCGCACATATCGGCATGGGTCCAAGCGAAAACATCCAGGTTTGCTTTCAAAAAAGATATCAAGGCATTCTGAACTGACACATTAAGTTGTGAACCCACATTCAGCACCTTGTTTGGGTCCTTCAGATCAACGGGCACCGGTATCGTTGTTTCTGCTGGTACCACCCTACTCTCCCCCGCACTGGCCTTTCTAGGATCCATCACTTTTCGTGCCCCGCTATGCTCGCCAGTGCAGGGTCCGCCCTGTAGTTGCTATAGGGTTGGTGTTTTGATGCGGATTGGGGTTGCCGCATCTTTCCCCATTTCTCTCTTCCTTGTTTCTCGCAGCTCTGTCATATAACATTCTCGCCCAGCGTTCTGGTCTCCTTTAATAACTCCTACCCCATTGTCTGTAGGGAATTTAATAGTAAGACACCATGGGGCAAGGACAGCTTTGAATGCAGCAAGAATAGGTCGACCAAAGAAAGCATTATAAGCAGAAAATTCATCTACTATCACAAAAGTCTGCTTGCGAACTACTTTTCTTTCTCCTTCTCCGAGTTCCACAAGCAAGTCAATGGTTCCTACTGGTTGCTTTGGCTCCCCAGTGAAGCCAACAATCTTCTGAGATGAGGCTTGCACATCCGCCATCGGGATTCTCATCTGGTCAAACGTTTTCTTGAAGAGGATGTTGCAAGATGCGCCGCAATCAATAAGAACTCTTCTGACAATAGCCGGTCCAATACCGGCCGAGATGACTAACGGGTCCAAAGTAGGGGCCTCAATGCCCGTGGAATCTCTAGCCCTGAACACAATATCATCATTAAAAGTCCTTTGTTGTTTCAGGGGTGTAGAGTCCTCTAAAACAAAGACATTCTCTTCAGTTGGCATATGTTTCAGAGCTCGAGTGTACCTCTCCATTTCACCCCAGCTTCTGCCTGCTGGGTGGGGTCCTCCTGTGATGACATTAATAACTGGCCTTCCAGATTCATGTCCTGCGGCCTTCTCATTTGTCCTGGGCTGATGAGCAAGAGCTTGTTGCCCCTGACTTGACGAAGCAGGATCATTACCACTCTTCTTCACAAATTGCTGCAGCTTATTTTCTCTTAGCAATTCTTCGATTATATTTTTCAATTGACGGCAGTCGTCTGTGTCATGACCAGGCTGATTATGGAAGCGACAGAACTTCCCACCTTGCACAGCTTTTCTTCCGGTTCTGAGAACAGGAGGTTTGGGATACTCAAAAGAATCTTTTGTAGCCAGGTAGATGCGCTCTGGTGTTTCTAACAAAGGAGTATATTCTGATGGCTTGAAGGATCGAGGCTTCTTCGAATTGTGTTGTTTCCTTCCATCATTATTTTCTCTTTTCTGTCCCACAGATCCATTCTTACGTGGCGCAGCAGTGTTGTCTTCAGCTTTCTCTACTGTTGCCTTTGCCGGGACAGGACGGCTTTCCAAACGCATGAATTCATCCGCCTTTTTGTAGAACTTTTCCAGAGAATTTGGCTCCTTCATGTTCAGCCACTTTCCGAATTCACTTGACTTATCAATAGCTCTCATCAAATAGGTCAAGACCATGCGGGGTTCTGCATTATCCACCTCAGCTAACGCTATATTAAAGCGATTTAAAAAAGACTTGATAGTTTCCCCCGGATTCTGTTCCAAACCGGATAACGACATGATGTCTTTTGCCTTTGAAGCATATAGCCTAAATTGCTCTTTAAATTTCCTGGTTAGGTCTGAAAACTGATCGATGGACCGGACAGGTAGTTTTGTGAACCAAAGCAGAGCTACCCCTTCCAAATACACAGGAAAATAGCGGCATTTTATCTCGTCAGAAGCTCTGGCACCTGTCATGTGCCAATCATATTTGTACAGGAACTCATTTGGATCACTTGTCCCTTTGTAAGCTGGAATGGTCGGAGGGACGAACTTCCTTGGGAATTCAGCTTTTAGGATCTTTTCAGTAAACGGAGTCTTGCTCGGAGCGAAACCCCACTCTTTCTCATCTTCGACCCTTTGCATACTTTCTTTCATAATCTGTCGAACCATACCAGAAAGATATTCTTCGTCATTCCTATTTCTGGATCCTCCAGCCTCAGGCAACGTCTGTTCAAAGGGGCTAGCAGCCCTTTCGGGAATGTTTCTAGTTTCAGCATCATGGACATTACCGACAAAGTTCCTTTCATTATTCGCAGGTTGACGGTTTGCCCCGAGCAGATCGTTTAACCTATTCAGAATCAGAGCATTCTGAGCATTCTGAGCTTCCAATTGCGCGTTCTGGGCATTTATTTGCTGATTCAACCCAAAGATAGCAGCGTCCAATTCCGCTTTTGAAACTCCAACAGCTGGAGTGGCTTGATTTGGTGTTGGGGAAGTGGAGGTTCCCTCTTGAATGTTTGCAGATCTCACAGATTTACTTTTCCTTCCAGGAGCCATGATTTCGGATAGACTTCTGGTTCTTAAAGAAACTCTATCTACAAATCTTTCTGAAACAATGATGATAGATGTCCTGAGTTCAATTCTCAGTGAAAGCACCAAAATGTTAACGAAAAAATTTAAACGCTAACACCCTGGTGTATAAGATGTGATTGTGAAAGCACCACCCGTTTGTACGGGAAACAGAAATAAGCAGAAAGTATGTAGAAAAACGGTAAGAGACACAGTATTTATAGTGGTTCGGCTTATAATCCAGCCTACGTCCACTTTAATCTTTTTATCACTAGTTTGATTACAATTCTTTACAAGATCTTTCAATTACAACACACTTCAAGTGATAGGGTATGTGAAACAAGTAGCTCAAGCTTTGATGTTGACAATCATCTTCAAATCCATGGTGAATGTGGATGATTCCTTCATGGAGTTCCTTTAGAAGTTTGTTGGATCTAAAAAGCTTTGAAGTCGTCTGGAATTCGGCAGAGTAATGGCGCTTGAAGAGAATGAGCCCAAAGGTCCCCTCCACATTGAATGTGGCCATGTATTTATAGGCAAATTTTTAGGCTGGAACTTTCAAGTCATGAGTCGTGACCGACTCATCATGATTCGTGAGTCGTGGCCGACTCATCGTGAGTCGTCTGCGAGTTAAAAGTTGCCGTCTAAGATGAGGCGACCCTGGTCTTCTACACAGCAGCTTCAGGTTGAGTCATCAATGAGTCATCATGTACGACTCATCTTAAGTCGTAAGTCATCAACGAGTCATCCCCTTGCAGCATGATTCTGAGCTTGTCTCTGAGTCGTGTGTCGTGAATTGACCTATTTTTTGAGTCGTAGCTGCCTTAGGTCATAGACTCCTTAAGTCGTAAGTCTTTTGAGCCATAAGGTTTTATGACTCGGATCTCTCCTTGGGTCGTTGAGTCGTTAATGAACTTGAGTCGTAAGGTTTTATGAACCGTTCATCTCCTGAGTCGTAAACCCAATGGAATACTTAAGGGCCTCGAATGGATGAGTCGCGACCAAATGAGTCGGTCTTTGATGAGTCGGAGCCAGGTCAGATGAGTCGGTGATAGAATGAATCGTGAGGTTTCTTGAGTCGGCAGCTTAATGAGTCGGCCTGTATCATTGAGTCGCTACTAGTTGAGTCGGGGATTCTTTGAGTCGGTCCTTTCCTTAAGTCGTGAGGTCTCCTAAGTCGTTAGGCACCTTAAGTTGTAGGTCGTTTCAAGTCTTAACCCGTTGACGCCTCTAACTCGTAGGCCTTTTAGCTCGTATGCTGGAACGGGGTTAACATAATGATAATATGAAATTAATTGATAAAGAAATGATGTGGTTGTACGAATATTTTTGTGACTCTTTAATGGGATAATCTTTAAACATAAGTTGGTTTAATGAAAGAACATTTATTATCAAATAAAATGGATCTTTCATTTGTGAATGTAGTTTTAATTTCATTAAAATAAAGAATAAAATGATTGATTTAAAGGAAGAAATATACGTATATTTGAACTGTGTTTTAGAGTATAGATGGATTACAAGAGTGGAAAAAGAATTTATTTAAGTAAGTTATTTATTTCTCTACTGTATAAGCAACAAATTTATAAATGTGCTTAAATGACTAAAGGAAACAGTTATTATATTTTTCATCCATTTTAGTTGTCTGTTTTGAAATTTAACATTATAAGTAACTGTAATTAATATAATTGAAATATTTCAATGAGAAGGGAAGAAAACGTTGACTACAATTAATAGATTTAATAAAAGAAACGCATCTTTTGTGCTAAACATAAATGATGTTTTAATGGAAATAAAAGATCATTTTGGGAAAACCAAGTTGAAAGTTTTCGTTTTTATGGTAAGTAATTTTATTTATTATGCATAGATAAAAAAATTAAATGCATACAAATTTGAATATTATTTGAGTTAATGAAGTCAATTTGGTTATGTTTCACAAATTGAATTTCAAAAAGGTTGTGCGACGTAAATGGTCCCTTTATTTCTTTTGTTATTAATTGTTGCATGTTTTGATATGTATAAAAATAAAGCTTTCATTTTGAACAAGAATGATTTTGGATTAAAAAAAATTGAATTTTAGAATAAAATATACACACACGCACATTAATATTCAAACTTTTAAATATATCAGAGGGTTCATGGTTGTGTAAATATCGTGGAATCAATTAGAAATTACTTTTTTTACAGTTGTACATTGATTGCATAAGTTTATATTCACTTTTCCATTTTATATATGGTTAAAATTTGTAAATGGGTTGCATTAATGCAACCATTACAGTAATTAAACAGTAAAGTAAATCATTTTTATAGTGCATAGGTTGATATATATTCATTAATCAATAAAAAAAATTGAGTAACAAAAATAAATTATTGAATGTTTGATTAAATGATTGGTTGATTGTTAATTGATTGATTGAGTTAATGTAGTGTGCACATATATTAGAATAAAACGAATGTTTTAATAAGGAATTTAATAATGTAAATATATGTATATTTGGGTTTATTGATATAAATTAATTGGAGCAAGTTTTGGAATGTGGACCCGAAAGGTTTGTTTATAGGAAATAAGTAGTCTCTTCATTTACTTTACATTTATTATCACCTTGCAATCTCTCTCTTTTCGTTTTCAAGTAGTCTAATAATTAAACTACTCATTCATTTCTTATAAATTAATGGTTGCTGTTTGCGCAAAAAATGGGCAAACACCTCAAAGTCGTACGATTTAGTTGATTATATGTTGTTCTAGTGATTTGGGTGATTTATGCAAATATGTAAAAAGCAGGGACTAAACTGTAAAACACACACAGATTTATAGTGGTTTGACCAGAACGTGCCTACATCCACTTTATATGTTATTCTCCTCTTTCTCTTCAGATTACAAGTACAAAGCTTGGATTACAAGTAACAGAAAGTTGTTTGAAAGTTCTATCTGTGCTTGAGCTCTCAAACTTGTCTGCCATTGTTGTACCCCTGCCCCTCTATTTATAGAGTGAGGCTGGGGTAGGGGTCCTAGATGTATATAGCTGCTGGTGGGCCTGGGTTGAAGCAATCTAGCCTGTCACATCTGGTTCGGCGGAGCTTGGTTCGGTATGGCTTGGGTGGAGAGTTGGTTCGGTGGGACGTTGGTCCGGCAGTGGCTAAGTGGAGTTTGGTCCAGTGATGGAAGAGAGGGGAGTTGGTTCGGTGTGGGTTGGTTCGGTGATGGAGGAGAGGGGATCTGGTTCGATGTGGGTTGGTTCGGTGTGGGCCGGTCCGGTGGTTGTTGAAGGTGAGGCTTGGTTCGGTAGGAGGTGGCCTGGACCGGTAGTTGTTGGAGGTGAGGCTTGGTTCGGTAGTGGTGTGGAGATGGAGTTGGACCGGTGGTCTCCTTCTCCTGGATCGGTGGTAGGGATGGAGCTTGGTTCGTCTATGAGTTGGGAATGCCGAATGAACTTCTATATTTGGGAGTGCCGAATGAGCTCTTGTATTGGGAATGCCGGATGAACCAAGGCATCTTGAATGCCGAATGAGATTTCGCTCTACATTGCCGAATGAAACTTTAAACCTTTGATACCGAATGGACTTTTATACTTGAATCATGAGTGAAATCCCAGACTTATATACGCTTGTTGGCTGCTTTTTCTTGGTTCGGTCGTGGTGGAAATGCACCCAACACTGATATTCCAGTTTTGACCAAAAATAGGATAACACTTTGCCCCCCAAAACTTGCCTTGCGGTAGGAAGGCGTGTTTTGTAATGTCATGAGCTGGATGTTCGTATCCTGTTGATGTCCTTGCGGTAGGAAGGCGTGTTTTGTAATGCCATGAGCTGGATGTTCATATCCTGTCAACAACCTGTAAAGAGCTTGATAGTTTTATATGGCCCCAAATGACGACCGTTCGAGATCGAGCTATTTGGGATGAAGCGCGGCCGTTCATGGTCAAGCGCCTAACTTCAAATGACGACCGTTCGCGATCGAGTCATTTGAGGTGATGTGCGACCGTTCACGGTCAAGCGTCTAAATCCATGCGACGATTGTTCGAGATCGAGTCATTTGCGGTGTAATGTGATCGTTCACGGTCAAGCGCTTTACTTCAAATGACGACCGTTCGGGATCGAGCCATTTGAGGTAAAGTGCGACCGAGCCCGGTCAGAGGGCGGACCTCAAATGGCGACCATTCGCGATCAAGCCACTTGGGGTGAAATGTGACCGTTCACGGCCGGTGCCGTTCGTGGAAAAAGATGAAATGGGACTGTTCGCGATCAAGCGCCTTACTTCGGATGACGATCGTTCGAGATCGAGCCATTCGTGGTAAGGTGCGACTGTTGGCGGTCAGGGGGTGGACCTCAAATGGCGACCTTTCGCGATCGAGCCATTTGTGGCGAGATGAGTTGTGCCGTTCGAGGCGAGTTTGTGACTGTTCGAAGTCGGGTGGCGTTCGAGGCGAATTGTGACCGTTCGACGTCGGGTGCCGTTCGAGGCGAGTTGTGATCGTTCGCGATCGGGTGCCGTTTGAGGCGAATTGTGACTGTTCGAAGTCGTGTGCCGTTCGAGGCGAATTGTGACTGTTCGAAGTCATGTGCCGTTCGAGGCAAATTGTGTGTGCCCGAGGGGGACTTAATATTATCAGTGTCGGAGTTATTGTTTGTGGGAGTCTCAGAATCAAAGACTTCGGCAGTTCGCTGCCATGCAAGAGGTGCTCGTGGACCGTTCGCGATCCAACGGGCATACAAGTAAATTTTTTCATAGAATTGTAAATGTTAAAGAAATAATCATATGAACCTTAGGGCAAAAATTTCCAAACAGGAAGAATTTAAATGTTCAAATCAAAATCAAAGCAAAAAGCAGAATGAAGATGTCAAAGCGCAAACTCTTACTACAACGCAGTTGGTAGTCATTCAGAGCATGCCTATGGATCGTGCGCGATCGCTCACATGTTTAAATGATTTAACCGCGTTAGTGAGAGGTTTACAACTTGTTCATCGTTATTTTAATCAAGCAATCAATGGATAATCAAACGGTGCCCCGATCCAGGGTCACCTCTAGTCGATGTAAACGGTGGTCGCTCTGGCTCCACTGCTGGAGTTCGCCTCCTCACATACTGAAGGAGCATACCATTCCTGATATGCCCTTCGACCTCGTCCTTCAAATGTCTACAATCATTAGTGTTATGACCGTTTAATTCATGGAATTCACAAAACTTATCTGATTTTATTTCGTCAGAAGTTGGATCCCTTCGCATTGGTCTACGATACGGAACCTGCTCCTTGGTATCCAGGTAAATTCGTTCCAGACTCTCATTCAGCTCAGTGTGAGTGGTGAATCGCGACTCTCTCCGTGGCTGCTTCGACCTGTCATCATTATCCTCAGCCTTTCTCTTTCCTTTGCCAGTCTCCGCACCCTTTCCAGGCGGGTTTCCGCTCTTGATTGCGTAAACGTCAACTTCTTCCTCTCTTTCTGCACTAGCATCTTCCAAACGCAGAAACTTTTCAGCCTCATGATAGAACTCTCCCAGATTCGTAGGCGGATCCTTAGTTAACGAATTCTTGAACTCTGTACTATCAGCTATTCCAGATACAGCCGCCATCATGACCATGGATGGATCTGGTCGATCCACTGATGCTGCTGCCGCATTAAATCGCGTTAGAAAACTCCTCAATGTCTCTCCAGTTTTCTGCTTCAAGGTTGCCAAAGTCATCACATTCTTGGATCTCGCAATATGAACCCTGAATTGCCTCATGAATCTCTCAGTTAAATCTTCCCATGTTCCTATGGAGCCGCTCTCCAGCTGCCTAAACCATAACGCTGCAACGTCCGTCAAATACAATGGAAAGCACCGGGCCATGACCTCCTGTGATGCCCCCAGCACTTCCATGTGCCTCATATACTTTGTTAGATGGACCGCAGGGTCTGTCCTCCCATCGCACATCTCTACTGACGGTAACTTGAACTCTGGTGGGTTCCTAGCCATCCTAATCGCAGGGGAAAAAGGACACCTGTTTACATCTTCCAAGTCTCTGTTTACTAAACCACCTCTCATAGCTCTTCTAACCATCTCTGCTAAAGACGTCATTGTCTCCAAGCTGTAGTCCTCGCTCACTGCCTTCGACCTGCCCCCCGAGTCCGCGGGTGTTTTCATGTGTATGCCTCCCTGGCTGAACGTTCATTCCTCTATTGCTACCAGGTGGCTTGGATGCCCCCATCTCTCTTCCTGGGGTCGGATCAACATGCTCTGCGTGAGTGCCCCCTAGCTCTGGTGCTACGCCAGATGGTCCTGCTCCGTTCTGAACTCCAGTTGCTCCTTGGTTTTGTGCTCCAAGTTGCCCAATTTGCTGAAGCAAGTTCTGGATCATCTCTTCTTGTCTTTTTATCATAGCCTCCATCTCATCCCTGGTGATGAAGGCAGAATCTTGGTTTTCTCCTGAGGAAGCCTCTTGACTCCCTTCCTGTTGACTCTGCTCTGGCCTTGGCCTTCAGCTTGATTGTCTCGCCATGACTCTTCCAAATCTGAATCTCTAAACTTTCAAATTCAACTTCCAAGCGGTAGAATCCTTGAGTTCAACTCTCAATGAAAGCACCAAAAATGTTTGCGCAAAAAATGGGCAAACACCTCAAAGTCGTACGATTTAGTTGATTATATGTTGTTCTTAGTGATTTGGGTGATTTATGCAAATATGTAAAAAGCAGGGACTAAACTGTAAAAGACACACAGATTTATAGTGGTTCGGCCAGAACGTGCCTACATCCACTTTATATGTTATTCTCCTCTTTCTCTTCAGATTACAAGTACAAAGCTTTGATTACAAGTAACTGAAAGTTGTTTGAAAGTTCTATCCGTGCTTGAGCTCTCAAACTTGTCTGCCATTGTTGTACCCCAGCCCCTCTATTTATAGAGTGAGGCTGGGGGTAGGGTCCTAGATGTATATAGCTGCTGGTGGGCCTGGGCTGAAGCAATCTAGCCTGGCACATCTGGTTCGGCGGAGCTTGGTTCGGTATGGCTTGGGTGGAGAGTTGGTTCGGTGGGACGTTGGTCCGGCAGTGGCTAAGTGGAGTTTGGTCCGGTGATGGAAGAGAGGGGAGTTGGTTCGGTGTGGGTTGGTTCGGTGATGGAGGAGAGGGGATCTGGTTCGGTGTGGGTTGGTTCGGTGTGGGCCGGTCCGGTGGTTGTTGAAGGTGAGGCTTAGTTCGGTAGGAGGTGGCCTGGACTGGTAGTTGTTGGAGGTGAGGCTTGGTTCGGTAGTGGTGTGGAGATGGAGTTGGACCGGTGGTCTCCTTCTCCTGGATCGGTGGTAGGGATGGAGCTTGGTTCGTCTATGAGTTGGGAATGCCGAATGAACTTCTATATTTGGGAGTGCCGAATGAGCTCTTGTATTGGGAATGCCGGATGAACCAAGGCATCTTGAATGCCGAATGAGATTTCGCTCTACATTGCCGAATGAAACTTTAAACCTTTGATATTGAATGGATTTTTATACTTGAATCATGAGTGAAATCCCAGACTTATATACGCTTGCTGGCTGCTTCTTCTTGGTTCGGTCATGGTGGAAATGCACCCAACACTGATATTCCAGTTTTGACAAAAAATGGGATAACAGTTGCTTCATTTGACTTATTTATAATTAATATTTTCCACATTCTTTTCATTTGTTTCTCCTTTATTCGTTTTCTCTTTTCAAATGCTTTACCTGAAGTTTTTTCCTTTTCTGTTTTTTTTCGTTTTTAATTTGAACATCCAAATTAATATGCATGCCCTCTAATTTGCATTTACTATTTTTCGTTTCAAAAGTTTATTTTGCTTATGCATCATTAGTTCTTGTAGCTTCCTTTCATTCACAATTCTTGAAACTTCATATTTAAAACGGAAGATTTATTTTTATCTTTATTGATATATTTATTCCTTTAGTTTACATCGTTCAATAGTACATTTTAGGGCTATTCATATTTTTACTTTATTTCAATTCCTAGTTTGTTTATATATACCTTATTAGCTTTTCATTTTTTCCATCTTCATTCTTGTAGCCTCATTTCTAATCTCATCTTCTGTAGCTTCATTTTTTCCAAATAAAATTTTCATCTCATTTCTTTTCACTTTTCACCTTCCTCATTCCTTTTTTTAAAAATCTCCTTCTTCTCCTTTTTTTGCTTCATTTTTATGCTTTTTTTTATTCTTCTTCAAATCTTCTTCTTCTTTTTCAAAGCTTCCTTTTCTTTTTCAATTTTTCATCTCTTTAAATTTTCTTCTTCTTTTCCAAGCATTCTTATTTTTCCAAATCCTTTTCTTCATATCCAGATCTATACAAACTTCTCTGTCTCTTCCAAAACATTCCAAAAAAAAAGATTAAGATAGAAAGGAAATAATTGAAAAGGTGGAAGTAGTAGAGGATTCAAATCCGACTAGACAAGGGAAATCCAAAAGGTGAGTGTTTAAACTCACTCACGAAATACTAAAATTTTGTTGCAAGTTAAACCAGGTCATATAGTGATAAATTTTTGATTGTTGGTTTGGAATATTTATAAATATTTAATTTGAATAGCTAAATTCCAATATGTGATGACTAATAATTACTGTGACATGTTATTGAATTGGTTTATTTGTTGAATTGATTGATTTGATGTTGAATGGATTGTGCTCGAATGTATATTTGTTCATTTATTTGATATATCCTTGTTATCACGCTATAATTTATTGTAGTTATTTAAATTTTCATATTGATTATTTGCACACTGAATAAGGATGTAAAACCCATGAATTTTAAGTATTTACATCAGAAGAAAAATAGTATGTTTAGATTTACTATTTGAACCATAAAAATTATTTTGGGAAGTAAATTGTCGTTGCCTTACCTGAAAGTTTTCAAAATTAAATTTTGAAACATTGGGAAGTTTCCAAAAAAGTGTATATTGAAACTTTGGAACATTTTTATATATCAAATCTCTAAAACTATGAAATTTAACTAGGGATTGTTCTGTAAATTTGAAATTTACTACAATGGATCTATTGTGAAATCCATTTTATTTTGAATATGGAAATAATAACATTTCCAGAAATTTGAACCTTCAAAAAATGTAGTTATCTACATTCCTTATTTCATATACTTTTAATTTAATTTGCATAAGGATTTTAGTTCTGACTCGAGTGTATTATCTTCCTTTATGCTCGGGTCAGCCTGAGTTTTTCAGCATTGAAGACTATTTCTGGTGGACGAAGATGAAGATTCAGTATATTATTGTTATTTATTATTCTACTACATACCGTGTTCCGCTGCATTATTGGTTATTTATGATATATGTATAACTCTAATTTGAATTTGTAAACATTTAATCAAATGTTATTTGTAAAACAGCTTCATGAATTTTTTATTTGATTATTATGTTTTGTCGTTACGCTGCGAGATTCTGTATTTTGTTTTTCTCTTTCCTTTTTTTTTTCTTATTTACCCCATTAACAATCCTCTCTTTTAAATGGTTTGATTCTGACATGTGTGGTTTATTGTTGATTTGAACCATCCAAAAGGGTGGGTCGTTACAGTTGGTATCAGAGCTTAGGTTTAGACATACCTTAGCCTGTTTGGGGTTAACTCGTTAGAGATAGGGTAGTAATACCCTAGAATGAGTTGTCTGAGTGTATATACGAGAGCGCGTATTTGTTAGTGTTATAAACATTTTCTTTGTAAATTTTGAAATGAAATTATTTTTCCTAATATTATAAGATATATATAAAGGAATAAATTTTTACGACTAGTACAGTTATTTGTAATGTGTTTGATTTATGAAATGGTAATACTTAATTATTATCATTTTGTTGACTTGTTGTATTTAATCAAATTACAAACATTGGTTAATTATTGTTGATTGAATTAATGGACTAAACATGAGTTTAATAATGGTGTATTAAAGAGAATAAAATGAATAATTAGGATATTTGTTTGTGAAATTGAAATGTTGATGTGAATTTTGTTGTTTGTTGACATGTAGTTTCACCTATTGGAAAAAAAGTAATATTTGGATATTTTGGATAATCGACACCCTTTTGTATTAATATATGAGTGAAACTCGATAATTAGGTTGAATTATATAGTTGAATTGATAACCTTAATTCGGAAGCAAGTAAAATAAGGTTTAATTTTTTATATCTATGTTTAGTAAATGAATGGAATTAGGGTATACATTCTTGGCATGAAATGTAATAATATACAAGTGTGTACTTTAAGCCTTTGGATCTTTAAATTGAAATTGTGATTAAGGAAATGTTGTAAATACGATTAAATTGGAAAAATATGTTTATATACTTAACTAACATTAAAAAAACATGTAATGAATAAATTTAAAGGTAAAGGTGAAACTAAATGGAATAAGCAAAATGAATTAAAAGTGAAATGATTTCAAATAAAGCCATGACTTGTAAATTGTTATGAAATAAATAGATGTTGCAATAAATGGTTATAAATAAAGTCGCGATAACTTTAAACTCAAACAATATCTTATAAAATGGAATTAAGTTTTATAAATTGGTCGTAAAGAAATTCCTTATGAAATGATTTGCAAATAAATTAGTTTTAGATGAGAAATATTACATGTGAAATGAATGTAATTTAAATTAAAGAGAAATATAAGCAATATTATGAGAATGAATATATTAATGTTTATATTAAATGGAGAAATTCTGTGAAACAAATACTAAAGTATGAAGTGATATTTGTGTTAATCGATGAGGTTAAAAAAGAATTTAATTGAAATGAAATTGTGATGAAACAAATTAGAATAATTACATAAGTTGTATGTATATTATTTTATTCGCAAAATTAATTTAATCTGGATTTGAGTACACAAGTTCTATGTGAATTACATCACTTCGTGTTGAGATTTTTCATTCGATTCTTGATGGCGAATATTTGATATGGATTTTTGGTTTGATTATAGAATTCTCTATCATAGTATATGGCTATTGAAACGACCCGCAAATCCGTACCCATTGAGTCAACACTATTCTACCTAAATCAACTCAAGTTGTATAGAAATACGAACCATTTGGGTTAAGAAGAAGAGGTAGAAGAAGAAAATAGAAAACAGCATCAGAATCTAACCATTCCAGCGAAATAAAATATAATAGATAATACCTAAACTTTACTCAAAAAGTAAATACATCGGTTTACATATTACATCCCCAGAGTACATCAATCACACCTCAACATCCATAACATCCAACTAGATACACAACGACACAACACAGCGGAATATAACTATAAACAAATACAGAAGTACGTATCGTCATCCAGCTCGTCTCCTGAGCTCCACAATATCATATCCTGTATCCTATAATATTCGGTCTGACCCGAGCATTACAGTTAAATAATACCCAAGTCAGTCTGGAATACTAGCATGAGAAAATCACACCTAATTGATCATTAAAGTTTTCAAAAATCCTTTGTAAACAAAAGCATCTCGTAAGACCATGCCACAAATAAACATGTCGGGTTTTTACCTTACGATAGCTAAAACAAATTTTTATAGAAATCCTCTGATATTATAATAGGGTCTATATACAAATACTTATAAAACAGCCGAAATTGTTACATGATTAAATTCCAGCTACTAGCCACAGAGTGGGTAATACAAACAAAACTCGTACAAGGCTCGTAGGGAGAATGGATTTCCAACCAATGACTAGGCACTGGGGTATCACCTGTCACAGTACGGGGCCTCGATCACCGTACCGAGGAGTACGCCTGCTCCCCTTCAACACAAGGCCAGGACTACCCCTTGCTGGATAATCCCGAGTGAGATCACCCCACGGTTAGGATCAGCAACCGCCCACTAAGCCGAAATAAAAAGGGACGTCTAGCCTGGAATGACCTCACCCTGCTTAGGTGCTACCCACCTAGCCTTGCTGTATAACCCCTGATTTTCAGTCATTCCCATTTGATGGGGCTTGAGGCTAAGCGTTACCTTTTATAGAACATATCCCTTAGAATGCCCATTGTCCACCTGACGATGTTTCGCAAGCATTCATCCATACAAGTCCGTCCCAGGTTCGAACGGAACCGAAGGCACTATTCCTACTACATCCATTTTGGAAATATCCTCAGGATCAGTAGCGACTAGCCCTTGCACTTCAATGCTCCATCTTCAAATCCAAAATCGTTTTCACGAAAACGTACAAATCGGATCGAAGTGGTCTTCGATAAATTAATCTCGATCCCGGTCTCTTCGAAACGATCAGCGCATTTGGCCAATGTTGATAGTCGGTGATTTAACTATCAATTAATATTCACAAACAACCATCCGACAATAAATAATTTCCCAAATTATTTATTTATCTTAAATATCTTTACAAGGTATTTCTCACTTTCAAATCCTTTTGAAAACAGTTTTCAAACTACCTTTCTTTTTCTCAGAATAAATTCCAAGTATTTCATTTCACTGGAATCACCAAGCACAAAATTTAAGATTTTTAAAATAATTTCAAAACACTTTAATTGTAAAGTATGGTTAATATTTAATTTATAAAATCTTTCTTTAGTACTTGATTTAAAATAATGCTTTAAACAAAATACAAAGTCATTCTTTATATAATTATTACGATACTAGATAAAACAAAATACTTACTTTGGAATTTACCTTTAAACACTTAAGTTAAGACTACTTTAATAATTTACTAAAATACATACTATATAAACATTTGAAAATAAAGTTACTTAGTAAAATGTAAAACTAGATTTCTACTTTTAAAACCGAAATACTAAGTTACTTCTTAATAATTACTGCTAGAATAGATTAAAGAAAATACTTACTTTAAATATCAGAAATAATAAATTTTACAAAACTAGCTTCTTTAAAAACAACTTTAAAACATTTAATTTATATTTGCAAATTTACTTTTAAAACATGTACTTGGCCATCCAGAGAAAATTCCAACTTCAATCACTTAAATCAATTTCCCCAAATTGATTTCCAATTTATTTTATTTGGAATAAATTCTTTTACTTACGAGTTCATTTCCAAATTCAGTAGTTATGGTCTTTATTACTATTATTATTATTCAGTTTCTTCTTTACTCTTTCAATAATTCAAATCTTAAATTCTAAATAAATGTTTGTTCTTTTAAATTAATAATACTGCATTTTAAACTTCATTAAATTTCTGTTTATTCAAATTTTCCTTCCCATTCTCAGGATTCATTTATTAAAAATTTAAAGTCACTTTATTTCTTTTCTCAAGTTATTCTTGAATTTATTCTATAATTATCTTACTTGCAATTTCACTTCTTTTATTTTCATTTCCAAAATCAAATTTATATTTTTAATAATTCATTATACCCAATTATATCAACCAAGCCATAGCATTCAATACATCCAAAAAATTCATTATAGAATATCAAACAATCAAAACAGAGAATATTAAATAATTTAAATAAAAGTTGAGTGGTCCAGTTGGATCCCTCCAACCTGTTTTCCCTGCATCCACAGATGTTAGCACGATATAATATGTCCATTTCAAAATATCCCATACTATAATACATCAACCAATCCAATCATTCAAACAATTATTTAAATTCAGTCATTTAAATTTAAAATAAAATTTAACTGAGTGAGATTAACTCACCTTTGCTTCGGTTTGAAATCACTCCAATCTTGCCTTGATTTCCCCTTTTTTGACCTTGTATAAACAATTCACCATTTATTACTATTTGAATTTACCCAACAATTAATCACCATTTGCACATTTGACTTTAACTTATAATTTGATTTAACTAATTTTTCCTTGAAAACTCTAGTAACTAAAATAAATCGAAAAACTTTATTAAATACATTAATTTAACAATTTGTCCACCAAATCTATTATTTTATGTATCTTTCTAATTCAAACATTTAAAATTGCTGCTTACCTAAATCTCATATACCTTTCGGCTTAATACTATAAAAACAGTATAAGATTTCATCCAGAAATTTCTTTCTATACAAAACTATTTCCGTTATAATCTTCACTGTTATATACATGATTTCTGCATATATGTATTAACTTAAATGAAGAGAATTTCTGGTAATATTTTTTTATATATATGTTAAAACAAAACCGCTTTACTGTAAATATATAAATATATTTATTTATTTATTTTTACTTACTGTACAATTTTATATACATCAAAATTGAAGGTAAATAGGTTGATATACCTGACCAAATCGACCACCCTAGTCGTCGACACGCCACCCACGAAATCCACGATGCGTTATCGCCGTGCTGCCTCCATCACTCGCATGCACCCACGCACCCCTTTTCCTCTCGCGATTCCCTCCAAGCCCAACACCCAGTTGCTCGAGCATCGCGACGCCACCTACACGCGCGTACGATCCAGTGCCATCCACACGTGTTTCCTTCCTTCACTCGCATACAGGAACGCGCACGATCACAAAATCGCCAACAAAACCCTACGCCGCCACCGCGACCCCTTCTCAGTCGCGCTTCGAAGTCACCCCCCATCTCGAACTCGATTCGCCTTGATGAAAAACTCGGCTTCGGTTTCGTGAAAAGGATTTGAGTTCCGCCATTTATTTATTTTATTTTTAATTTTTTTTCTAGCCGGCTTTGATTTTTGATTTCGAAAGAAAGAAGAAGCTTGGCTACATATTGAAAAAAAAAGGCGTGTAGAGGAAGGTAAACTGAAGTTGACTTGGTATAAAAATCTATATTCAAATTAAATCGATTTATTTTTGTTTAACCGTTCATATTCCGTACGATCCCACGATAGCTCTGAAAGCTACGAAATTTGGAATCCGATAATAATAAAATATTACAGACCCAATGGAACTGGTTCCATTGAATTCCGAGACGGTGCCTCGGAAGGCTATTTTTAAATTCAATTCTAAAGCGATAAAATTTCAAAACTTAACATATCACTGTTAATTTCAGTCTTAACGCTTCTATTTTCTTCAGTGTTATCAATATAAATTTTATGAGCCTTCAAATTATTTCCAACAGGCTTAAAACTCCAAATTTAACATTTTACTCAACTTCAAATTATTTAATTAAATAATTAAATTATCAAATAAATTGTGATACTCGTAATTCAAGTTAAAATTGCTCTATTGAATATTTAAAATCAGTTTAATATTTCGATTTTAAATGCTTGAAAATTTCGGGTCGTCACATTCCTCCCCCCTTAAAAGAATTTCGTCCCCAAAATTACTAGTTAGGAAGAATGGTCCAATACCCATTACTATCTTTCCAAAACCAACAATTTAACATCCTACCAACTATCTTTTTAATAAAAGACACACTACCTTTCTTACTAACTACCCAAACTTTTCCAAAACCTTCTGTAGTTTTCAAATAACTTATTTGTTCAACTATTCAAATTATAATTCAAAACTAAATTTTGAATTATCAAAATTTTCTCAAAATTTTTCTAACTCCCTAAATTTCCAAAAAGTTTCGTCAGCGTCTCCTTTGCGTGGCTAACTCGGTACAACTACAAAATGGCTCTACGGCCTCCCAAATCCAAAAAGAAAACAAAAAGGCCAAGTGGCTCAATCCAAAATCCCAATCAAATTTCATACCCAATTTAAATACATACCTTTTTGTCGAGCATTTCAAATTTATCTTTCTGAAATCAAATCAATTTTCTTTTCCCTTTATATTACCTGCATATCCTGCTTAGTACTAATATCCAATCGCAATATTCCCAAAACATCATATCAACTTTATTACAAAATGTCAATATTTATTCATTCAAACATTAACTTAGATTATTTTTGTAGTATCAACTCCAAATCAAGAATTCACCATTCCCTTCTTCATTTTAGTAAAAGCATTTTATAAGTTTCTTATATTTCATCTTCCACTTTAGTTTATATCTATTTTTATTCAAATTGATTCTTTCATTACCATATGAATTCAATTTATCTTTAACTCTGCCGATATAAATTTCATTTGTCATTTATTACTAATTCATGTCATTACTTTAAATTGGTTTCATTTACTAACTTATTTTAGTTTCCAATTTGCATTTGTTCGTCGTTAACAAAAATTTTCAAAAAATTTCGTAAATTTGTCCATCTCCTATAATTCCTGAAAATTTTTGGCGGAGTCTCCTTTGTAAGGAGGATCTTTTGCAATTTGACAAAAGAGATAAATATATATATACATTGACCTACACGGTTGGAAAAACCAAAAACAGTTCATATTTCATATTTTAATTGCGTAGGCGTACCTTATTTAGCATTTTAAGCAAGCGGCTTATTTTATTTTAGCATTCGCGCGACCAAACTTACGCTATAAGGTCTTCTAGTACCTGTAATTACTCAATTTAAACATAAGTAACATATTTATGAAATCTATAACACTTTCCTCATCCAATCAACTACAACAATTAATAACATAAGTAATGCACTATAAATGCTTGCACATGCAAACAGTTTCCAACCTAATTCAATTTGCTTCTTAACCAATTCATATACTATTTGCATTCAACTTTAAGTGAATTACGACTCATTTACTTATCTTCAATCCATTTTCAAGTCCAAATAAACCAATTTCCATTTAACTGATTCCAAAAATCAATATTTGTTACCCATCCACTTATAGTAACAGCAAAGCCATATTTTATAAACAATGTACACAAAGCCATTTATAAACAACTAGTAAGGCCTCAAAATCAATTCGATTGCTTCACTCGATTTTCCAATTATTCTATCCATTTCCAGAATGATTTTCAACTCATTCTCATATATTCAATCTATTTTTAATCCAAACTATTTTGTATTCATTTCAATTGATTCAAAAATCAAGTTTTATTTATTTCTATTAACCCATAGAACTTTATTAAATCTTGTTTACGACAACAACAATTATTTCTATGCAAATTCAACAATACCATTCAAGCAAACAATTTTCTTTAGTTTTATAACTATTTTAAAATTGATTCCAACTCAATTTATATTAAATTTCATTCCATTCTAATTTATTTTCAAACCATATCTTTGCATTGATTTCATTTTCACATTCATTTTATTCAATACCATTTTTATTTAGCTCAACAATCCTTAATGCTTAAAATTTTACAATCATTTTTAAGTCATGCTTTATTGAATTTTAGACATAAGTTAGTTTACTTCAAATTATTCAAATCCCTTTTTTTTGTACTTAAGCTCATTTCATTTTGCAAATAAATTTCTCTTTTCAATTAAACTTGATTCTATTTCAATCAAATCTCCTTTCAAACTACAAATTTATTTGATTAGTTATTATAAATTTCAAATTTCCTAGTTCGATTTATTCTCAGTTCACTTAAATTACAAGGTCATTGCAATTTATGTCTACGTATTTGAATTTTATTCGCAAACCATGCCATTACTATTTTAATCCAATCACATTTTTATTCTATACATTCCCAATTATATTTAATTTGTTAACACTTCAAGTTAAATTTTAATTTATAACTTAAGTTCTGGATCCATTATCCATTTCAATTTACCATTCACTAACAATTTAAGTCGAACCTTATTTATAACTTGAGTTTTGTTTCCAAACTTCACCATATATTCACAATTCAGCTTCTATTAAACAACATTACGTTCCAATTTACACATTTTATTAACTGATTTATTATAAAATTAGTTCTCTCCTATTTATAGTTCAATATTTGATTTTTAAATTTCAAATATCACTTCATTTAATTTTCCTTAACTTCAATTTGTTTTATAATTCAAGTTTTGATCTTCATTTTATTTTATTTTCAATTCATCCAACAATATTTATTTTGGGTTTCTATCTCACCTTTCAATTTTATAAGTCACATTTTATAAGTCAAAACTTATTAGTTTACACCATTCCATTCACTATAGACTTGAATATATTCATCTTTTATTTTAACTCAAGCTTCATGCTTATTTATATCCCAAGCATATTTTATTCCATACACTTTAATTCTGATTCTTTTATAAGTTATTCTAATTTATTTACTTCAATCCAATTCTTATCCAACTTATTTTCCATTTTTCAGTTAAGAATCTAATTCCATTCGATAATTCAATTGAATTTTATTCCAATTCAATTTTATTTTAACTCAGTTTTATTTATCTCAGTTCAATTTCAACTAACTTTGAATACAACTGGATATTATTTTCAGCCTATCCAATTCATTTCCAATCCAGTTAAATTTTTATTTCCCAATCCGAGTTAATTTCATTTTTTAACTTTTCACTTAAAATTTACATTCCATTATTCAAAGCTTGTATTTCTCCCTGATTTAAAAATCATCTCAATTTATAAGCTTACAACCTATCTCATCAGGATTTTCAAATACCCGACTTTTGTTTCAAATTATCTTGAAGTCTCCAACATCTCAAATCATATTTCTCAAAAGTTAAACCAATCCTTTTTTTATTTTCAACAGATTCCCTTTGAAATTTTTCAAAACAGGTTTTCCTAAACAAATCAATTTGGTAGCAGTCTGTCACTTAAAAACCCGAAAATGAATACTGATGATGCGGCCATCATCATCAGAATTATTTTCCAATAATCCAAGTGATTTCAATGCTATTTCACCTTGAAAATCCATTTAAACAATTTCCTTTCATAAATTCCTCCAAAACAATAATGCTATCATTTATTTTCAAAATACTTCGACAAACACTTCCAAAATCTCCGGAATTTTAAATTTCCAAATCTCCGGGATTTTAAATTTCTAAAGCCTGCTTAAATAAATTTTAACTATAATTCATTTGTACTTTTTATTTATACAAATTCTCATTTGATTGTATTTCAATGCGTAAATTACATTTATATTTCATATTTATAAATTTCATTTCATAATTGAATTTATCTTCTCAATCTTTGATTATATTTACAATTTCTAGCTAAATTTTTCACTTAACAATGATAATACTTTAATATCATCATTTCTAACATTCAAGCAACCATATATTAGCTAAATAGTTTTCAAAAACTTTTCTTTATATCAAAATATATTTTGGGTAAAATTATTTCATTTACCCGCATTTAAAACAATACCGTGTCAATTGTTCTATTCAAGTGTTCAGAAACCCCTTTGATGCAGTTGCGCAGACTGTGTTGACGAAGGTTCATATGCCACTCAATAAATCAATCATCACGGTATTAAAATAATTTATATTTACTAACAAATACGCACTCATATTTATTAATACGCTCAAACTCATTCTAGAGTACTATGGACTCTATTTATGAGTAATTCCCAACAGAGCCAAGGTTATCACCAACCTAAGCTCTGATACCAAGTGAAACGACCCGCAAATCCGTACCCCTTGAGTCAAGACTATTCTACCTAAATCAGCTCAAGTTGTACAGAAATACGAACCATTTGGGTTAAGAAGAAGAGTAGAAGAAGAAAATAGAAAACAACATCAGAATCTAACCATCGCAGCGAAATAAAATATAACAGATAATACCTAAACCTCACTCAAAAAGTAAATACATCTGTTTACATATTACATCCCCAGAGTACATCAATCACAACTCAAAATCCATAACATACAACTGGATACACAACAACACAACACAACGGAACATAACTATAAACAAATACGGAAGTACGTATCGTCATCCAGCTCGTCTCCTGAGCTCCATAGCATCATATCCTGTATCCTATAATACTCAGTCTGACCCGAGCATTACAGTTAAATAATACCCGAGTCAGTCTGGAATACCAGCGTGAGAAAATCACACCCAATTGATTATTAAAGTTTTCAAAATTCCTTTGTAAACAAAAGCATCTCGTAAGACCACGCCACAAATAAACATGTAGGATTTTTACCTTACGATAGCTAAAATAATTTTTTATAGAAATCCTCTTATATTATAATAAGTTCTATATACAAATACTTATAAAATAGCCGAAATTGTTACATGATTAAATTCCAGCTACTAGCCATAGAGTGGGTAATACAAACAAAACTCGTACAAGGCTCGTAGGGAGAATGAATTTCCAACCGATGACTAGACACTGGGGTACCACCTGTCACAGTACGGGGCCTAGATCACCGTACCGAGGAGTACACCCACTCCCCTGCAACACAAGGCCGGGACTACCCAATACTGGATAATCCGGAGTGAGATCACCCGGCGGTTGGGATCAGCAACCGCCCACTAAGCCGGAATAAAAAGGGACATCTAGACTGGAATGACCTCACCCTGTTTGGGTGCTACCCACCTAGCCTTGCTGCATAACCCTTGATTTTCAGTCACTCCCATTTGATGAGGCTTGAGGCTAAGCGTTACCTTTTATAGAACATATCCCTTAGAATGCCCATCGTCCACCTGACGATGTTTCGCAAGCATTCAATCATACAAGTCCGTCCCTGGTTCGAGCGGAACCGAAGGCACTATTCCTACTGCATCCATTTTGGAAATATCCTCAGGATTAGTAGCGACTAGCCCTTGCACTTCAATGCTCCATCTTCGAATCCGAAATCGTTTTCACGAAAACGTACAAATCGGATCGAAGTGGTCTTCGAGAAATTAATCTCAATCCCGTTCTCTTCGAAACGATCAGCACATTTGGCCAATATTGATAGTCGGTGATTTAACTATCAATTAATATTCACAAACAAACATCCAACAATAAATAATTTCCCAAATTATTTATTTATCTTAAATATCTTTACAAGGTACATTCTCACTTTCAAATCCTTTTGAAAACAGTTTTCAAACTACCTTTCTTTTTCTCAGAATAAATTCCAAGTATTTCATTTCCACCGGAATCACCAAGCACAAAATTTTAGATTTTTAAAATAATTTCAAAACACTTTAATTGTAAAGTATGGTTAATATTTAGTTTAGAAAATCTTTCTTTAGTACTTGATTTAAAATAATGCTTTAAACAAAATACCAAGTCATTCTTCATATAATTATTACGATAATAGATAAAACAAAATACTTACTTTGGAATTTACCTTTAAACACTTAAGTTAAGACTACTTTAATAATTTACTAGAACACATACTATATAAACATTTGAAAATAAAGTTACTTAATAAAATGTAAAACTAGATTTCTACTTTTAAAACCGAAATACTAAGTTACTTCTTAATAATTACTGCTAGAATAGATTAAAGAAAATACTTACTTTAAATATCCAAAATAATAAATTTTACAAAACTTGCTGCTTTAAAAAAACCTTTAAAACATTTAATTTATATTTGCAAATTTACTTTTAAAACATGTACTTGGCCATCCATAGAAAATTCCAACTTCAATGACTTAAATCAATTTCCCCAAATTGATTTCTAATTTATTTTATTTGGAATAAATTCTTTTACTTACCAGTTCATTTCTAAATTTAGTATTTATGGTCTTTATTATTATTATTATTATTATTATTATTATTATTATTATTATTTTTCAATTTCTTCTTTACTCTTTCAATAATTCATATCTTAAATTCTAAATAAATGTTTGTTCTTTTAAATTAATAATACAGCATTTTAAACTTCATTAATTTTCTGTTTATTCAAATTTTCCTTTCCATTCTCAGGATTCATTTATTAAAAATTTAAAGTCACTTTATTTCTTTTCTCAAGTTATTCTTGAATTTATTCTATAATTATCTTACTTGCATTTCACTTCTTTTATTTTCATTTCCAAAATCAAATTAATATTTTTAATAATTCATTATACCCAATTATATCAACCAAGACATAGCATTCAATACTTCCACATAATTCATTATAGAATATCAAACAATCAGAACAGAGAATATCAAATAATTTAAATAAAAGTTGAGGGGTCCAGTTGGATCCCTCCAACCTGTTTTCCCTGCATCCACAGATGTTAGCACGATATAATATGCCCATTTCAAAATATCCCATACTATAATACATCAACCAATCCAATCATTCGAACAATTATTTAAATTCAGTCATTTAAATTTAAACTAAAATTTAACTGAGTGAGATTAACTCACCTTTGCTTCGGTTTGAAATCACTCCAATCTTGCCTTGATTTCCCCCTTTTTGACCTTGTATAAACAATTCACCATTTATTACTATTTGAATTTACCAAACAATTCATCACCATTTGCACATTTGACTTTAACTTATAATTTGATTTAACTAATTTTTCCTTGAAAACTCTAGTAACTAAAATAAATCGAATAAGTTTATTAAATACGTTAATTTAACAATTTATCCACCAAATCTATTATTTTATGTATCTTTCTAATTCAAACATTTAAAATTTCTGCTTACATAAATCTCATATACCTTTCGGTTTAATACTATAAAAACAGTATAAGATTTCATCCAGAAATTTCTTTCTATACAAAACTATTTCCGTTATAATCTTCACTGTTATATACATGATTTCTGCATATATGTATTAACTTAAATGAAGAGAATTTCTGTTAATATTTTATATATATATATATATGTTAAAACAAAACTGCTTTACTGTAAATATATAAATATATTTATTTATTTATTTTACTTACTGTACAATTTTATATACATCAAAATTGAAGGTAAATAGGTTGATATACCAGACCAAATCAAACACCCTAGTCGTCGACACGCCACCCACGAAATCCATGATGCGTCATCGTCGTGCTGCCTCCATCACTCTCATGCACCCACGCACCCCTTTTCCTCTCGCGATTACCTCCAAGCCCAACACCCAGTCGCTCAAGCATCGCAACGCCACCTACACGCACGTACGACCCAGTGCCATCCACATGCGTTTCCTTCCTTCACTCGCATACAGGAACGCGCACGATCACAAAATCGCCAACAAAACCCTACGCCACCACCGCGACCCCTTCCCAGTCACGCTTCGAAGTCGCCCCCCATCTCAAACTCGATTCGCCTTGATGAAAAACTCGGCTTCGGTTTCGTGAAAAGGATTTGAGTTCCGCCATTTATTTTATTTTTTTGTTATTTTTATTTCTAGCCGGCTTTGATTTTTGATTTCGAAAGAAAGAAGAAGCTTGGCTACATATTGAAAAAAAAGGCGTGTAGAGAAAAGTAAACTGAAGTTGACTTGGTATAAAAATCTATATTAAAATTAAATCGTTTTATTTTTGTTTAACCGTTCATATTCTGTACGATCCCACGATAGCTCCGAAAGCTACGAAATTTGGAATTCGATAATAATGAAATATTACGGACCCAATGGAACTGGTTCCATTGAATTTCGAGACGGTGCCTTGGAAGGCTATTTTTAAATTTAATTCTAAAACGATAAAATTTCAAAACTTAACATATCACTGTTAATTTCAATCTTAACGCTTCTATTTTCTTCAGTATTATCAATATAAATTTTATAAGCCTTCAAATTATTTCGAACAAGCTTAAAACTCAAAATTCAACAGTTTACTCAACTTCAAATTATTTAATTAAATAATTTAATTATCAAATAAATTGTGATACTCGTAATTCAAGTTAAAATTACTCTATTAAATATTTAAAATCAGTTTAATATTTCGATTTTAAATGCTTGAAAATTCCGGGTCGTCACAGCTATGCAAGGAGAATGATGGTTTCTAATCAAGAAACCATATCGAAGTCCGCATTAGGGAAGTTGAATGGACAATACTAGTTCGAAAGCTAACTTGTGTGATCGAGCGAGCGAATGAATGTGAATTTGCGAAATGATGACATGCGTACATCTTATGTTCTATTATTATTGATATGCTTTGGCGCTGAAATTGGAAGTTGTAGGGTTGGATATCTTCATAATTTAAATTGGAATTTTCTTCTATGCAAAACTACTATTGATTTAAAACCACTTTTACAAAACTATTTCTTTTATTTTTCTTATACAAACTACCTTATTCTATTTTATTTACCAAACTATTTTATAAACTATTTCACAAAACTATTTTATGTACGAAACTATTTTACACAACCGTTTTATATACAAAAATACATAACTATTCTGAATTCAAAACCTTTTATAAACCAAAGATGTTCAATTCTAAATGGCTTTTCATATAGCGAAATTTATTTTGTAAATTTTTATTCTTGTATAAGATGGATTTGTATAAGTACAAGTGATTTTGAAACAGTTGATTTTGGAAGGTATTCGATCTGAAGAGATAAATTTTATATATAATAGAATTTATATAAGAATGATTTGATATTTTCGAGATCATTGATTTTGAAAGTATTCGATTTGAAAATGGAATCCTTTATATAATGGACTTTATATAAGTATGATATTTGAAAGTGATTTGAAATGGTACTATATGATATATATTATCGAAGTAAAGATATGGAAAGTGCCTTCTGCTTGATATCCGCTTTTTGGCCACGTCGTGGATTCATTCTATCGATATTATTCTCTTCAATTTTTGGTTTTCCGGATGTAATACACGAGTGTTCCCACCGTGGCATAACCCATGGTTTTTTTTTCTCTCGCAAATGCATAGCGCAATTGCCTGGCTAAGTCTGGCCTAGGGGTACAGATTGTTTCCTGGGGAATCCAGGCGTAACCATTGTGTATCCTGCAATCTGTGTAGGTCACGAATGGTAGGGAAACTTCCTGGCTGAGACAGCCTATACGTATTTTTACCTGGGTGACCCAGGCGTAACCATTGTGTATCCTACACTCTACTAGTCATCATGGCGTAACTGGCAGGGCTGAGAAAGCTTACGGATACGGATTGTTTCCTGGGGGCTCTAGGCGTAACCATTGTGTATCTGCGAACCATGGTCGGACAAAGGTTTTGGTTTGGTTGTTTTGTTTGGATTGTACTTTCCATATCTGTTTTAAAGGTTTTTCAAGTATTTTCACTGGGTGTTGAAACAAGTCTACTAAGTACTTGAAGAATTCTAGCTTTGCGCCTGATCAACGCATGACCAGAGTCTGCAAGAATGAGGATAAACTTGTTGAAACATCAAGTTATAAAAGTATTTTCGAAGGGAAAATTTATTTCGATATAATAGTATTTTATTGTAAAGTATTATTATAAAGGTATTTATTAGAAAAGTATTTTTCCCAAAAAAGAAATTTTGAATTAATATTTGAAATTTAAAATTTTATGGTTTGATTTAACGATTCGTGCCATATACTATTCTTTTGAATCTGCCTTATCTGCTCAGCTTTAGTTGTTCACTTATATTCTCTTTCCAGACTCTACCTTCCTTTTCTTTTTGAATATAATCTTTAAAATATTTTTTACTTATATACTACATGGTTTAATAGAAAATTATTAATATTTTGGAAGTTATTAATAAATAAAAATATTTAAAGCAAATGATTATTGATTTATTAATAATGTTTGCAAAGTGTCTTGAGGTAAATTAATAAATTTATGAATTATGTATTTAATGCTTTCAAATAACTTCCTTGTAAATATAACTAATGATGTGAATAACTGTTTCCAAATAGTTTTCATATGTTTATAAAGGTGTCATTTAAACATATAAATGTTACTTATAAAGGAAGCAGGAAATTTTACAAATGGGTTTTGAAAATTTTTAAAGTACTAAAGATAATTGAATTGCAAATGAAGCTTTCAAATGAATATTGCAAGTAAAATTTATATAATTTTCTTTGAATGTAGAATTTAAAGATATTATATAAATGGGAAAAAAATTTGATTTGCGAAGTTTATTTATAGCAATATACTTGACAAATAAATTTGAATCCCTACGTTGGAAGTATAATTTGAAATATTTACATGATTTCAAAGAAATAATAGTAAAGTTTATAGGTTTATTTACTATTTAAATTTTGTATTAGAATTTTCATTTTGAAACAAGTCTTTAAATTAATTATGAAGGTATGAAATTTTATACTTTGATTTTGAAATTTAATGTAAGATTTGAGTATACTATTAGTTTCAGTTTAATAATATTGAGTTTATACTTATTTTAAAATTAATGAGTGTAATAAAAATTTTGAATTTAAGGAACCCTATTTTAAAGCTTATTATAATGTTTGATATAAATTTCTAACATTGTTTTAGACTTTTGAAAAATCTTTGCATAATGCTTTGAGGATGTTTTAAATATATCTTATATTTTTACTCAGTGAATGAGGTTAAATGTTTTAACAAATTTTTTAGATATGTTGAAATATTTCTTTTCCCTTTAAGGGCAAATACCAAAAAAAACTTAAATTTTTATTCAATAACCGAATGGAGTTATGTTCAAATTTATACTAAATTTAAATATCTAAGTTAAATTGTTTATAAATTGATCATTTTGAATAAAATATTTCAAACTCCTCGATTCCTTCTTGTTCCTTTACGAGGACGAAAAAGTTTTGAGTGGTAGAGACTGTAGCAATCCATATTTTGATAATTAAAAATATTAAATTTAATAAGGTTTTGGGCTTTAATATTGTCAGAAATTAAAATTTATGATTTATTAAATTGAATCTTATTAGATTTGAAATCTTGACTTTAAGATAAATCTTAAAACAAATAATTTAATTAGATAAAACATATAATTGGCTAATATTGATCGAATGTAATTGACTACTATACTATGTTAACGTAATTTCAATCAATTTAAATAATAAAGGTTAATAAGGAATAGAATAAATAATGTATAAATTGATGTAATCTTATGTTATTAATTGCATTTGGTTTTAATATGGAGTATGAAATCAATTATTTTGTACGTAAATTTATTAAACTTTGTTTGTAAAGAATAAGTTAATAGATATAAATTATTAACGTATAACCATTGTTTCATTTATTTTCTTATTATTAAATTGGTTAGAAATTTACTTGGTAATTAATGGAGAATTAACGTAATTAAAATATTACAATTGATATAAGAAGAAACGTTAACTGTTGAGTGTAAAACTTATGTCAATCAATTGCATAAGGGAATAGTTGATTTAATAATATGAATGTAAATCAAAATAAAAGGATCTGTTTGAAATTTAAATATATAATAAACAGGTTTTATTACATTTATAATTAAATGATGGAATTAAATTAGTGTATAGATATTGGGTTTAACATAGAAAATTGGATTTCAAAGGAAACAACTAGATTAATTATCTTCCCTGTATTAGGGTATGTTTTGAGATTTAATCATTGTAAGTAGTAGTAATTATATCTTGCCATTAATAAGAAATAGAAGTAAATGGTAATTAATTAATGATATGTGCAACATATGTTTTATGTTAAAAATATAATGAGAATTTCATTGAGAAATATTACGTTCAAATTGTAAGCACTTGAATTTGGTACAAATATAATGATAATATGAAATTAATTGATAAAGAAATGATGTGGTTGTACGAAGTATTATTTGTGTGACTCTTTAAAGGGATAATATGTAAATATAAGTTGGTTTAATGAAAAGAACATTTATTATCAAACAAAATGGATCTTTCATTTGTGAATGTAGTTTTAATTTCATTAAAATAAGGAATAGAATGATTGATTTAAAGGAAGAAATATAAGTATATTTGAACTGTATTTTAGCATATAGATGGATTACAAGAGTGGGAAAATAATTTATTTAAGTAAGTTATTATTTCTCTACTGTATAAGCAACAAATTTATAAATGCGCTTAAATGACTAAAGGAAACAATTATTCTATTTTTCATCCATTTTAGTTGTCTGTTTTGAAATTTAATATTATAAGTAACTGTAATTAATATAATTGAAATATTTCAATGAGAAGGTAAGAAAACGTTGACTACAATTAATAGATTTAATAAAAGAAACGCATCTTTTGTGTTAAATAGAAAGGATGTTTTAATGGAAATAAAAGATCATTTTGGGAAAACCAAATTGAACGTTTTCATTTTTATGGTAAGTAATTTTATTTATTATGCATAGATAAAAAAGTTAAATGCGTACAAATTTGAATATTATTTGAGTTAATTAAGTCAATTTGGTTATGTTTCACAAATTGAATTTCAAAAAGGTTGTGCGATGCACATGGTCCCTTCATTTCTTTTGTTATTAATTGTTGCATGTTTTGAGATGTATAAAAATAAAACTTTCATTTTAAACAAGAATGATTTTGGATTAAAAAAATTGAATTTTAGAATAACATACACACACACACGCACATTAATATTCAAACTTTTAAATATATTAGAGGGTTTATGGTTGTGTAAATATCGTGGAATCAATTAGAAATTACATTTTTTTTACAGTTGTACATTGATTACATAAGTTTATGTTCATTTTTCCATTTTATATATGGTTAAAATTTGTAAATGGGTTGCATTAATGCAACCATTACAGTAATTAAAAAGTAAAGTAAATCATTTTTATAGTGCATAGGTTGATATATATTCATTAATCAATAAAATTTGTTTGTGTAACGTAAATAAATATATATTGAATGTTTGATTAATTGATTGGTTGATTGTTAATTGATTGATTGACTTAATGTAGTGTGCACATATATTAGCATAAAATGAATGTTTTAATATCGAATTTAATAATGTAAAAATATGTATATTTGGGTTTATTGATATAAATTAATTGGAGCACGTTTTGGAATGTGGACCCAAAAGGTTTGTTTATAGGAAATAGGTGGTCCGTTCATTTACTTTACATTTATTATCACCTTGCAATCTCTTTCTTTTCGTTTTCAAGTAGTCTAATAATTAAACTACTCATTCATTTCTTATAAATTAATGGTTGCTTCATTTGATTTATTTATAATTAATAATTTCCATATTCTTTTCATTTGTTTCTCCTTTATTCGTTTGCTCTTTTTAAATGCTTTACTTGAAGTTTTTTCCTTTTTCCTTTTTTCGTTTTTAATGCGAACATCCAAATTAATATGCATGCCCTCTAATTAGCATTTACTATTTTCCGTTTCAAAAGTTTATTTTGCTTATGCATCATTATTTCTTGTAGCTTCCTTTCATTCGCAATTCTTGAAGCTTCATATTTAAAACGGAAGATTTATTTTTATCTTTATTGATATATTTATTCCTTTAGTTTACATCTTTCAGTACTACATTTTAGGGCTATTCATATTTTTAATTTATTTCAATTCCTAGTTTGTTTATATATACCTTATTAGCTTTTCATGTTTTTTCCATCTTCATTCCTGTAGCCTCATTTCTAATCTCATCTTCTGTAGCTTCATTTTTCCAAATAAAATTTTCATCTCATTTCTTTTCACTCTTCACCTTCTTCATTCCCTTTTTTTTAAATCTCCTTCTCCTCTTTTTGTTGCTTCATTTTTATTCTTTTTTTATTCTTCTTCAAATCTTCTTCTTCTTTTTCAAAGCTTCCTTTTCTTTTTCAATTCTTCATCTCTTTAAATTTTCTTCTTATTTTCCAAGCATTCTTCTTTTTCCAAATCCTTTTCTTCATATCCAAATCTATATAAACTTCTCTGTCTCTTCCAAAACATTCCAAAAAAAGATTAAGATAGCAAGGAAATAAATCAAAAGGAGGAAGTAGTAGCGGATTCAAATCCGACTAGACAATGGAAATCCAAAGGGTGAGTGTTTAAACTCACTCACGAAAGACTAAAATTTTGTTGCAAGTTAAACCAGGTCATATAGTGATAAAATTTTTATTGTTGGTTTGGAATATTTATAAATATTTAATTTGAATAGCTAAATTCCAATATGTGATGACTAATAATTACTGTGACATGTTATTGAATTGGTTGATATGTTGAATTGATTGATTTGAATGTTTAATGGATTGTGCTTGAATGTATATTTGTTCATTTATTTGATATATCCTTGTTATCACCCTATAGTTTATTGTAATTATTTAAATTTTCATATTGATTATTTGCACACTGAATAAGGATGTAAAACCCATGAATTTCAAGTATTTACATCAGAGGAAAAATAGCATGTTTAGATTTACTATTTGAACCATAAAAATGATTTTGGGAAGTAAACTGTCGTTACCTTACTTTAAAGTTTTCAAAATTAAATTTTGAAACATTGGGAAGTTTCCAAAAAAGTGTATATTGAAACTTTGGAACATTTTTATAAATCAAATCTCTAAAACTATGAAATTTAACTTGGAATTGTTCTGTAAATTTGAAATTTATTAGAATGGATCTATTGTGAAATCCATTTTATTTTGAATATGGAAATAATAACATTTCCAGAAATTTGAACCTTCAAAAAATGTAGTTATCTGCATTCCTTATTTCATATACTTTTGATTTAATTTGCATAAGAATTTTAGTTCTGACTCGAGTGTATTATCTTCCTTTATGCTCGGGTCAGCCTGAGTTTTTCAGCATTGAAGACTATTTCTAGTGGACGAAGACGAAGATTCAGTATATTATTTCTATTTATTATTCCACTACATTCTGTGTTCCGCTACATTATTGGTTATGCATGATATATGTATAACTCTGATTTGAATTTGTAAAAGTTTAATCAAATGTTATTTTAAAACAGCTTCATGAACTATTTATTTGATTATTATATTTTGTCGTTACGCTGCGAGATTCTGTATTTTGTTTTTCTCTTTCCTTTCTTTCTTATTTACCCCATTAACAATCCTCCCTTTTGAATGGTTTGATTCTGACATGTGTGGTTTATTTTTTATTTGAACCATCCAAAAGGGTGGGTCGTTACATACCTCATTAGCCCATCAACTGCTTCTGGTTTAGCCACCTTATGCCAACTCACGGGAGTCGGGTCCACGTATTTACCTCAAAGGAAACGCCGCCACCAACCTACTTCATTCTGGAATCTACGCCGCGTACACGGTTGCCAAAGTTGTTTTCAGAGCTGGCATAGAGTATGACAACTTCCGATTCCGGTCTCTTTAACAACCAAACGGTATTATAACACCGCAGTCTTATCAAAATAGTTTATACATTTAAAACCAGAATATAATATCCATTTCAAATTCATATAAATATGATATCATTTCCTCTTTTTTTTAAAAACCCACATCAAATTTTATGTCATTTTCAAATATATCATTTCTTAAACTATAACATTTCAAAGTTATAATGTTTCGCAACCAAAACTTGGAATATAACCTTTCAAAACATAAAACTTTGAATTTCATAACTTTGAAACATACCACATCACTTAAAGGGTTTAAATATTTAATTACTTTATATAGTAAAATAGTTCTTCACCTTCACAAATCAATTCCAATATGGATTTTAAATTCCCAAATAAACCATTATAATTACCATATATTTCAAAGCTTTAATCACTCCAACATTTCAAAACTTATTCTTTGATAATTTCATATATATCAACTTCGACTACTGTTATTTAGATTTGAAATGTTTACTTAATAAATCAAATAACATTTTAGTAAAACCTTTATACTTCAAATAACTGGATATTCTTTCAATTACATTAACTAGATAATATTCATTTAAATCAATTTGATATTCATTTAAATCCTCTAAACAAAAATCAAGTTATAAAATCATACATTTTAAATCTCAATTTATTTGTATTTCAAATCAAATTTTCGAGGATGATCCTTAATCTTAAATTCAAATCAAATTCACAATTATCTTCCAACCTCAATTTTATTTGAGTCATTATAAACTCTATATACAATAGAATTTAAACAGATAATTAACCATATTATATAAGAGAAATTCAAACCTTATTATTTAGCTTATTTTATATTTCAAAACAAATTTATCATAGCTAAATCAATAATAAAATAGCATTTGTAAAACATCTGAAATCAATATCTGTATAGCCTGTATATTTCTTACAAAACTGTAAAAATCATTTCAAAGAAAATTTTATATATTTAGACCGCGGTGCTTGTATATAATTTTTGTCCTATGGTCAAGTGATACGCATATTTATCATTTCAATCCGCAATTTAAAAATAAAAATGCGGTTGTAAATCATTTCAAACCGCAACCTCGAATCAAAATAAATGAATAATTAAGATTTATTAATTAATTAATTGGGGAATTGTTAATTAAGTAATTAGAGGTTACTTAATTTAAAAATGAAGAAGTACTTTATGTGTAATTAATTAGTTATTACTATTATTTTTAAATTAATAATTTGGTTTTATTAATTAATACTTAAAAGATGATTAATCTAAATTAAATACTAATTAATTGATTAATCAAAAAGTTAATTAAGGATTAATCAGAGGGTAATTAAGGATTAATCAAAGTTGATTAAAGATTAATGAAGGGTGATTAAGGATTAATCAAAGGTTACTAAGAAATAATCAATGTTAATTAAGGAATGATTAATTGATGATTATGGATTAATTAATTTGTAATTAAGATTATTAATTAATAATTAAGTTTATTAATTAATAATTAAGGGATAATTAATTTTTGCAGATTATGATGATATAAATAAAACATCCATTCATCTATCATAAAATCATACATCCATCACAATCATCATACAAAATAATCAATCAATATCAATACATAACTGATAATATATAATAGGTAATTAACTGTCAGTTATATTCAATAATAAATTAAATAACGATTTAATTTCAGTAAATGCAATTAACTGAGATGATGATTAATAATATACGAAACGGTCACAGATAAATGCATATTCACAACATAAATTAATGTACCAAACATAGGAAATTTTAGAAGTTGTGAGTGGGTTGAAACACTCACCTTTCGAATTTAAATTGAATTTAAATCCAATTTGAACCCAAAAATTGAACAATCTCCAAATTCATCCAAACCAGTGCCAAAATTGCCGAAATTCAGATACGATCCACAAAAGAAACCGCGCATAAAATGGATATCGTATGTGGAAGTTATACGAATTAGAAGATTTGAAAACAAAATTTAAAATTAAAACAAATAATAACTCACCCACCCAAAATAACCGCTACGTCATCACACAGAGGCGTCATCATCTCTTCCCAGGTTTTCAAACCGAAACTTAGCCCCACTATCAAGGCACGCACACAAAGAGACACACACGCCTTCGTTCGATCAACCACGCCCTCCCATCAACGACCATCGCCACTTCTACACTGTGCCGACCACCTCCAAAGGTCACGGCCCCCCTCAGATCACCACGCACGATCTCCAAGACACCGACCGCCACCCATTCATCAAAACCAATCGAATTGTTCATGTCGATCTAGCCGTTGGAACATCAAACAAAGGACGCTGATGCAATCCCCTCAGTGCTCTCTACAATACCCAGAAGTGATTTCTCGATCAGACGAGGTTCGTCGCCGAGCGATGAACGGCAGAAACTTCTTTGATTTTAACCAATCAGACGATGAACCAAAACGAAAAATGAATCATGGATCTTAGATGAGTTCTTCGAGAGCTTCGATATATTATTTTTTTGAATTTTTTTGAGGAGTTTGAAATTTCACTTTGATTTTGAATTGCAGTTGGAATTAGGTGTTTGTCTGCCATTGAACCGAGGAGGTGAAAGAAATTGTACCCACAGACAAACGAGAATGAGGGGAATTACGGTTTATAACAGAGTATTTATAAAAAAAGTTGAAAATAGAATAGATGGATCGGGTTGAATATACGCGCTAACGAAAAAGTGGCCCAAAAAGCACGTTTTGACTCCGGACCGAAATTGGGTCAATCCATATATCAAAATAGTTGTTTTGAAATATTTCAAATGCAATGGAAAAGGTTTTAAGTCCAAATTCCATCGTATGAAGAAGTTATGATAAAATCAATATTTTTCAAATTGATTTCAATTGATTTCAATTTCATTGATTTCAAGGCGTTTCGAGTCCGTACGATCAACGACAAGTCCGATCGCTACGAAACTAGAAATCCTACAATATTCACCGATACGGATCCGATGAAACTAGTTTCGTCGAAATCCGAATAAGTGGCCAAAGTGTCTATCTTTACACTAATTAAATAAATAAAATTTAGTCAATTTAATCAAATTTTCAATTTCAATTCGATAATTGCTAATTCTTAACATTTTTAATTTCCCAGTCATTTACGATTATTTGAACCAATTTAACTGTCAAACTAGAGTTGATAAATTTATAAATTTCGGTATCAACCTCAATTTCATTAAAAATTATAAATTTAATTTCTAGAAATTTCTATTAAATTTACATTTCATTTTGATTATTCGATTCATTATTAACAAACGGATGAGATTAACATCAGATTAAAAATTCATTACATTAGTTTTCTCACATTTCATCTAAATTCTCATTTTAAATATTAAATTCATTCAATTGCAATTAATCCTTTTATTTAATTTTAAATTCCAATAAATTAATAAAGCTTTATTCCCGGTCCTTATAACTCAACAAATTGTCCAATATGAATAACCTTAACATTACTTACAAATATTACTTTAATTAACATTAACGTAATAATAAATTATAATTATTGTCACAAATTTCAAAGTTTAAATCTACAAGCTACATACATATGTAACATACAACAATCGTTAGCGTTAACCTTCAGTCACATTAGTAGTCTTTTATTGCTTACAAAACAATTTTACAATTCATTTTCGTAATGCTAATTTCATTCACTCTATCTGTTACTACATTTATAACCATTAAAGTAATATTTAATTAACTTTATTTGAAATAATCGTTTATCACCAATATACTCTTTATAATACTTGTATGGTTATTCACCACAAACAACCACCGTCTATCCTATTATTTCACCCATTATTTATAATTAAAGTCTCAGTTAAACTTATTTATCTTGATTTCATTCTTTTATTACATCATTTATTACATTACAAAATGAACTAACATTTAAACTCCAAGCTCAAATTCAATTGCAACTCCAACATTCAACTCCAAATTCGAGTAGAAGATATTGGATTCAAGCTTTAGAATGCTTCTCCTTGCTTTCAAGCTTCATCTTCATAAATTTTAGTGCAAAGGTGAGATTTTTATCTCACAATTCTAGCCTATAACTATATTGGACTATTGGGAATGATTCCCTATCATTTTTGCATGCATATTAGCATTTGGTTTGGATTGGATTGGCGAAAAACTCCAATTTTTAGCGTTTTGGTGAATTTTCTGCACCTAGGTCGTTCTGGACATTTTTAGCTCGTTCGGAGTTAAGTTGTTCATCCATAGGTCGTGAGTCATTTACGAGTTAACCCTAGGTCGTTCTGGCCATTTTTTTTAGCTCGTTCGGAGTTAAGTCGTTCGTCCATAGGTCGTGAGTCGTTTACGAGTTATCCCGATAGGTCGTTGGACCCTTAATTCGTAGGTCATTGGACCTTATCTCGTTAGGTCGCTCCTGGCCTAACCCTTAAGTCATGCAACCCTTAAGTCATGCAACCCTTCAGTCACGCAACTCTTAAGTCGGTTACGAGTTATCCCGATAGGTCGTTGGACCCTTTACTCGTAGGTCGTTGGACCTTATCTCGTTAGGTCGCTCCTGGCCTAACCCTTAAGTCGTGCAACCCTTAAGTCGTGCAACCCTTCAGTCGCGCAACTCTTAAGTCGGTTACGAGTTATCCCGATAGGTCGTTGGACCCTTAACTCGTAGGTCGTTGGACCTTATCTCCTTAGGTCACTCCTGGCCTAACCCTTAAGTCGTGCAACCCTTAAGTCGTGCAACCGTTCAGTCACGCAACTCTTAAGTCGGTCACGAGTTATCTCGTTAGGTCGCGACCTATGTTAAGTCGGCCATGTTGGGTCGTGAGTCATCGTTAGGTCGCGAACACCTCTAGGTCGCAACCACTAAGTCGCTTGACCCCTTAGACCCCTAGGTCACAACTGTTAGGTCGCTTGACCCTATCCCTCTTAGGTCGTTAGACCCCCTTTTCGTCTTCACTAGGTCGAACCCCGTCAGCGGTGGCGTTGCCCCCGCACCCCCACCTTGGGGGGTTTCCCCCCCCGGACCCCCCCGGACCCCCCCTCCGTAGAGGATCTTATCTGAAAAACATTGAGCTGATTTCCTTGGATCTTATTCACATCTCCGTATGCGATCTTTGTGATTGATTGTTTATATAATTGCTTCTGTGTTTTGTCATTTTATAATATAAAGGTTTCAATACTAGTAGTAAATATCAAAACTCTTTTAACAAACAATTTCAACTCTATTTTTAATAACAAAGCTATTTTCTTAAACCGTTTTATAATCTATTAGTATATACAAACCTTTACCTCACTCGGATGAGAAGTCTAATTAAACGACTTAGTAAAACAAGTGGTATGAAACGCTTGCGTTCACTTTGTCGGTTAATTCCTGGACTTGTTCGATTGAACCTCTTGTACAATTTTATTAGTGAAGATTTACAGTTTGTTCGTAAATATTTAAGTTAAGCAAGTGGTTATGGGACATGAAGCTAAACTTCTACATTTACTAGCTTAGTGTAATTGACACTTCTCGTTGATCATGACGATCATTCTGATGCTTTAGACTAGAAACTGTGTGATGTCTCTTGTTGCGAGGTTAGACTAGACACCACTTGTGTGATTCCACTCACACATACCTTTTTGCTTTTTGGTTAGTCTGGACCTTAATCTGTGTGATTCCATTCACACATGTGGGGTAGCTCCCCTTGGTCTTCGGACCGTCATGTGATAGGCCTCTTTCTCTTTTCTATCATTTCTGGACTTCTTGCATTGATTTCTAGAATTTATGTCATTGACTTGTTATGAGTACAAGTTTGGGGTATGATGCCCTTTCCGAATCTTTGAGAAGATTCTTGTGATATTGATTATCTCTTATTGGTTGATCTTCCGTTGATCATTATTTACATACTTATAGTGGTATGTCATTATGGATATTTTATGTTTATGCCATATCTTTTATGTTATATCATGCCATCTGATATTTATAGCTAGACTGACCCGTTTATTATTTTCTTAAATAATACTCGGGTCAGACCGAGATGTTACAGGTGCTTCTGCTTGACTTCTTCCCAGGGATTCATCACTCTGACTTTTGGCTAACTGTTTAGATTAGCAGTTCTTGTTGTATACACTTGAGATATAGACTCATAGTTGTATTCTTTTGTATAGCACGTGTTGCTATTCTTTTGTATTATTGTGGATCTTTTGACCACTACTCTGATGTACACTTTCATGTGTTAGTTATATATTCATATCTTCTTCCGCCTTTGTGATATGGATGTCTGTGACTGATTTGCGTTATGCTTATTTCTATGTTTGTTTTCGAAGATTATTTATAGCCACCGTGTGATAAGCAATTACATGGATGGTCGCTCCTCAACGGCCTTATTCTCCGTGCTAGTTGACAGCACTACTCCGTAGTGTTCTTGGCTAGCGTGGGTATATAGGTGGGGCGTCACATATTTCCACTAAGAATTCACTAAATTTTTACTTCCTTCAGTATCAAGTCACCAAAATATTATTAAATTAAGATTTGATTACCGAATTTTTCGGGTCGTTACACTCTCCCGCTCAAAACTTTTCGTCCCCGAAAACGAAAAGAAGGGAAAGAGTAACTTATCAATCAATATATATTATTCAAAACATTATATTCATAAAAATAAATTTATAGAATAGGATAATATTTTATATTCAAATTAATAAGGTTTGAAAAATATTTTCAAAATATTTTCTAAGTCTAAAATTTACGGAAAATTTTGGCTGAGTCTCCTTTGTACGGAGAGGCTTGGGAGAAAATATAACATCAAATATAACAATTATTACATATATTTTCCGAAGTAATATATATCCCAACAAGGGAAAACGAAATAATAACGCTATAAACCGTAATCCGAAAACGTACCTATTTGTCGGGCAATTAACGCTTAATTAGAAACCAAAAGCAGTAGCAATTGCTTCCATAACCTGTATTCCACTTATATAATCCAAAAGGGTTAACAATTATATAAATGAAATATTTAAAGCGGTTTCAACCATAAACAAACAAATCAATACAAACATCAATCATTTTCAACAAGGCATACAACCATAACATAAAATCAACACAAATCAATCATTCATTTATATCAAACAAAACAAATAGTTGTTCGGGTTCATCTTTAAATTGCATAGAAGGGAAAATAAACTACTTACCGCATCCTTTACTCAACAGTTTTAGATGAAGCTAAATAGATTATTCATTCATCTAAACCAATTCAAAGTATTTTTGCCCAAACAACCATAAACCAAAACAAACAACCATAAACCAAACAAATAGCACTTCCAAACAAGAAATCATGTTAAAATTTCCAATTTCATAGCATTTATTGTTTGATTTCCTTTATTTATTCACTGCTTAATTTCATTTATTTACAGTATTCATATTTCTATTCATTAAAATAATTAACTTTAACATGTTCTTAAGTCTATAATTACTTTACTTAGAAAACTTATCTTCTATCATATTTTATTATAGTAAGATTTCCATTATAACTTAATTTTATAACAATTACAACATCAATTCTTATAAATAAAAGCAATTTATTGAATGCTTCATTACATCCTTTTGCTTGTACAATTTCCTTTACATTTTCTTATTAAACATTTCAACTTTTAATCTTTGGTAAGTTATATTATGCTTTTAAAGAATGTAAATGAAACATATACAAGTTTTACCTCATCTTTTAATTTAATTTAATGCTCAATGATTACATCATTTTGTTTTATAAGTTACAAATTTCAACTTTCTTTTTATTTATAACTTAGCGTTAAATTTCTTATTTTAATTAAAGGTTCTAATTGTAAATTAGTTACATTCGATTTCACTATGATACTTGAAATTATTAATTATGGAAACTTAAGAACTAAATACCGGGTTAACTTTCAAATCATTTAAAAAAATAGATAAACGTATTTACATATCCAATTATGTTTAAAAAAATTAAAATTTTTTTTTCAAAATAAATCCATTTTAAAACTACTACAGTGGTCTTCCCCCTTCGAAACTCGAAAATGAATGTCGATGAAGCGCCCTCCATCACCGAAATTATTTTCCAGCGACAGATAGGGGAGTATATAACTTATCACTTTTCCAAAATTTCCTCAAACAATTCTTTCAAATCAAATT
Source organism: Allium cepa (assembly GCA_030765085.1). NCBI lineage: Eukaryota > Viridiplantae > Streptophyta > Magnoliopsida > Asparagales > Amaryllidaceae > Allium > Allium cepa. Next base: position 861,123,753 of record CM060939.1, on the reverse strand, counting down.
GAAATATTTATATCAGAAAATATTTCTAAATAATATTATTATTATAATTCAAAATCATTCAAAAGAAATTTTCAAAACCTCGGGACTTAGATTTTAAATTTCCAATTTTCATTTATTTTATTTTCAATCTTATCTCAACTATTATTTATATTTTCATTACCTAACAACCAATATATAGCAACCAAATATATATCTTATTTATAAAAATTTATTTTATATATAGAAAATATAATAGGCAAAATTATTTCATTCACCTATATTAAAAACAAATATTATGTCGGTCGGTCCTATTAAGTGTTTAGAAATCCCTATTGATGTCGTAGCGTCCTATGCACCAACCAGAATTTATAGATACAAAAAGGAAAAAATTAACACAATATTAAAACCTTTTTATAACACTGACAAATGTGATCTCTAACATATACATTCAGTGACTCATTATAGGGTATTACTACCCTATTAATAAAGAGTCAGACCCCACAAAGCTAAGGTTTATCGCTAAACCAAAGCTCTGATGCCAGATGTAACGTCCAGCCTTTTTGCACAGTTTAAATGAACGATTAACCACATACGTCAGACATAAACCATACAAAAGGGCGGATTGTTATGGGGTAGATAAGAAAAAACAGAGAAAGAAAAAAAATTGAATCTTGCAGCGGAACGATAAAATATAGTAATCAAACATACAGTTTATAAAGCTGTTTTACAAAATATTCGATTATACTTATACAATATATATCAGAGTTACACTTACCAATAAATAACGATGCAGCGGAATTAAATGGCATAGTGGAATAATATAGTAGATAATAGTACTACAAATCTTCGTCTTCGTCCTCCAGAAAAATCTTGAAACGCTCGGACTGACCCGAGCGAATTGAAAGGGCAAAACAATCGTGTCAGAACTAAAATACTTATGTAAGTTAAATCAATAGGAATAAATATGAGTGGAACGGCGTCAGAGATGTTTACGGGAATTGACATCTCCTATCTAGTGTCTAACGTCGGTGTAGTAACTTAAAAGATGCTCGGGATTCACATCTCCTAAGGATCCGTTAAACTATTTACTATGTAGTAATATTTCGCTATTATAATAATGTCTATTAGTAAAATAAACTTGCTTTTAAATAGCGTTAAGGCTTTACATTTTCCTCCTTAACACGTAATAGTGCCAATAGTCTATACAGTACCGTAATACCTCCTGATTAGGAGGCTACCAGATGATAATCCATAAGTACGACACGAATAGAAACTCGTTCAAGGCGCGCTAGGGTAGGTGACACGGCACAACTGGGCAATGCCAAGGTAGATATACCAATTACGCTTTCAGGTCGGTGGTAAAGCGTAGCGCACAACTACCGCCCACCTCGAGCCACACCCCAAAAAGAAAATCAAAAGTGGAAACCGAATCAATCCAAAAGTCAGAGTATAATATCGAAGGGATGTGTCCGATCAAAGGAGCTACATCATTAGCCCGTCAGTCTATTCTGTATTAGCCACCTTATGCCAACTCACGGGAGTCGGGTCCAAGTATTTACCTCAAAGGAAACGCCGCCACCATCCTACTTCATTCTGGAATCTCCACCACGTGCACGGTTGTCAAAGTGATTTTCGAAGCTGGCAGAGAGTATGACAACTTCCGATCCCGGTCTCTTTAAGAACCAAAAGTTACTATAACACCGCGGACTTATCAAAATAGTTTGTACTTTTAAAACCAGAATATAATATCCATTTCAAATCCATATAAATACGATACCGTTTCTGCTTTTTTTAAAAAAAACATATCAAATTTGATATCATTTTCAAATATATCCTTTCTAAAACTATAACATTTCAAAGTTATAATATTTCAAAACCAAAACTTGAAATATATCCTTTCAAAACATTAAACTTTGAATTTCATAACTTTGAAACATACCACACCACTTAAAGGGTTTAAATATTTAATTACTTTATATAGTAAAATAGCTTCTTCACCTTCACAAATCAATTCCAATATGGATTTTAAATTCCCTCATAAAACAATATAATTAACATATTTTTCAAAGCTTTAATTATTCCACCATTTCAAAACTAATTCTCTGTTAATTTCGTATATATCAATTTCAACTACTATTATTTAGATTTGAAATGTTTACTTAATAAATCAAATATCATTTTAGTAAAACCTTTAGACTTCAAATCACTGGATATTCTTTCAATTACACTAACTTGATAATATTCATTTAAATCAACTTGATATTCATTTAAATTCTCTAAACAAAAATCATGTTATAAAATCATACCTTTTAAATCTCAATTTATTTATATTTCAAATCAAATTTTCGAGGATAATCCTTAATCTTAAATTCAAATCAAATTCACATTTATCTTCCAACCTTATTTTTATTTGAGTCATTATAAACTCTATATACAATAGAATTTAAATAGTTACATAACCATATTATATAAAAGAAATTAAAACCTTATTATATAGCTTATTTTATGTTTCAAAACAAATTTATACATAGCTAAATCAATAATAAAATAGCATTTATATAACATCTAAAATCAGTATCTGTATAGCCCATATGTTTCTTTACAAAACCATAAAAATCCTTTCAAAGATAATTTTATATATTTGGACCGCGGTGCCTGTATATAATTTCTATCCTATGGTACAGTGATACAGATATTTATCATTTCAATCCGCAATTTAAAAATAAAAATGCAGTTGTATATCATTCAATCCGCAATCCTGAATCAACATAAACGTATAACAACTTGCAGATTATGACGATATAAATAAAACATCCATTCATCCATTATAAAATCATACATCCATCACAATCATAATACAAAGTAATCAGTCAATATCAATACATAACTGATAATATATAACAGGTAATTAACTATCAGTTATATTCAATAATAAATTAAATAACGATTTAATTTCAATAAATGCAATTAACTGAGATGATGATTAAAAATATACGAAACAGTCATAGATAAATGCATATTCACAACATAAATTAATTTACCAAACATAAGAAATTTTAGAAGTTGTGAGTAGTTTAAAACACTCACCTTTCGAATTTAAATTGAATTTAAATCCAATTTAAACCAAAAATTGAACAGTCTCCAAGTCGTCCAAAGCAGCGCAATAATGTCCAAAATTCAGATGCGATCCTAACAAAAGAAACCGCACGTAAAACGGATGTAGTATGTGGAAGTTATGCGAATTAGAAGATTTGAAAACAAAATTTAAAATTAAAACAAATTAATAACTCACCCTCCCAAAATCATAGCCGTGTCATCACACAGAGCCGTCATCATCTCTTTCCAGGTTTTCAAACTGAAACTTAGCCCCATTATCAACGCACGCATGCAAAGAGACATGCATGCCTTCGTTCGATCAACCGCGCCCCTCCATCAACGGCCATCGCCACTTCTACACCGTGCCGAACACCTCTAAAGGTCATGCCCCCCTCGGATCGCCACGCACGATCCCCAAGGCACCGGCCGCCACCCATTCATCAAACCCTAATTGAATTGTTCCAGTCGATCTAGACGTTGAAACATTAAAAAAACGATGCTCATGCAATCCCCTCAGTGCTCACTACGATACCCATAAGTGATTTCTCGAACAGACAAGGTTCGTGGTCGAGCGATGAACGACCGATCCTCCTTTGAATTTTACTGATCATACGATGAACCAAAACGAAAAAAGAATCATGGATTTGAGATGTCTTCGTCGAGAGCTTCGACATATAATTTTTCTGAATTTTTTTGAGGAGCTTGAAATTTCACTTTGATTTTGAATTGGAATTAGGTTTTTGTCTGCCATAGAACTACGGAGGTGAAAGAAATTGTACGCACATACAAATGAGAATGAGGGGAATTAGGGTTTATAACAGAGTATTTATAAACAAAGTTAAAAATAGAATAGATGGATCGGGTTGAATATACGCGCTAACGACAAAGTGGCCTAAAAAGCCCGTTTCGACTCCGAAACGAAATTGGGTCAACCCATATATCAAAATAGATGTTTTAAACATTTCAAACATAATGGAAAAGGTTTCAAGTTCAAATTCCATCGTATGAAGAAGTTATGCTAAAATCAATATTTTTCAAATTGATTTCAATTGATTTCAAGGAGTTTCGAGTCCATACGATCAAATGACAGGTCCGATCGCTACGAAACTTGAAACCCTGCAATAATTCACCGATACGGATCTGATGAAACTAGTTTCATCGAAATCCAAGTCATTGGCCAAAGTGGCTATTTTTACATTAATTTAATAAATAAAATTTAGTCAATTCAATCAAATTTTCAATTTCAATTCGATAATTGCCAATTCTTATCATTTTTAATTTCCCAATCATTAACAATAGATAATTCACTAAATTTTTACCTCCTTAAATATCTAGTCACCAAAATCTTATTAAATTAAGAAATTTAATTACCGAATTTTCCGGGTCCTCACAGAACTTGCCAAGAGTACGACAGTTCGATGATTTTCGAACTTATACTGTAAAAGGCTATAACTTGAGAAAATTTAATTGGATTTTCCCAAAATGAAAAACCATTTTTCAAATGATAACAGCTTTCGCATAAAAAAAGGATTTCCAGTTTTTGTTGAAAGGATTTCAATTGGTGGGCAAGTCAAATTTGAAATGGAAATAATTTTGAAAGATATGAATGAATCTTTGTTAAAGATTGGTGAACCATGTCTTCAAATTGAAGGGGTTCTTCAGGGTGTATCTTTTGTTTTAAAAAGATTAAAAACTGAAATTTCTTTAAACCGTTCAAAAGGAAAGGTTCGAGGGAACAAGTTGTGACTTAACTAAGATCCCAATGTATCAATATGTTTTTGAAATAAGCGCTTATTATTCACTTTAGCCAAAAGAGGACTTTATGTCACAAAACCCATTCCGAATTTATGATATGATGAATTGGATAGCATTTGAAGACGGTGGTTAAAGACCGGGTATTTTCGTAAATGTGAGGATTATCTATTGAATTTCTCTGCGCCGAATGGCCTCGATATAGTGATTTTGATTACTCTATGTGATAGGGAGTCCGGACGTGATTGGGGATATTCGGATTTGCAAGGGCTTCTTTGAAGTGCATACGGTGCCATTTAGATACAAGATGGACTTGATGGACGTATGTCTAACGTTACACTTTGAGATGTAATGCTGGTTTCTATCAAATACATTTCTATTTGGTGCTGGAGAATTTATTCTCTTAGCTTAACACCCATCTCTAAGATGTACGAGCTCAGAGGTTATGTAGTTGATGGTTCTAGTGATACATTCCCAATTTGGTAATGTGGCTTGCTGAATGCTGATCATTTGTTGATCGAAGCATGGCTTTAGCAAAAAGCGTAGCTTTATGGGATGAGACTTCATCGAACCTCGCACCCTGGAAATGGTCGAAACAGGAAAGGATGCAGCAAGGTGGCGTGGGTCGCGCCCCTTAGGGTATGTGCATTTCCTTCTGGATAAAAAGGGTATCATGGTATGGAGCCTAGATGTTTAACTTATGTGGTTGTTGGAATTTGTTGGCGTTGAGGATCCTCGGATAAAGGTCGATGACGACTAGGGGATGACATACTCATGATAGTTAGTTACCTAGTTACCAAGGTAAACCAACCTTGTGTTGGCAGAGAGCTGGTTAAGTTCCCGAGGCGTCCCTCCAGAGGCATACCCATTCGGAAAGGAAATTCTTTAGCCATTTCCACTTGTTGGTAGTCCAATCACCCAATACGAGCCCTGTACGGTTTTGGTTGTAGAACCTTCCATCTAACATGGTAGCTATATTAGGCATACTATAAGGGTATGTATGCTAGCTAAGATTAATACTGTACTTTCGAAATGATTTACGCACTATGAACTAATAATAATATCAAAAGGATTTTCATGTATCAAGCATGTTTGACTATCATAAGGAGAAATCTCCTCCAAGTGTGTGATTGCATTGTGCGTGAGGCGGCGGCCTTATGGTGGTTTCATTTTCCAAAAAGCATAACGGATTTCTTTATATTCATTTCGTTGTTTTGGTTCAAATAAATTGTTTTTGTTTGCTCACACTAGTCCCGTGACTAACCCAGAGTTTATTTTTCCCTTTTTACACTTTGGGTGCATATAATTTTCCACACAGACAGCCTAGAGTCAGGATATCAAATAGTTAGCTAGTAGTTGTAGCTTTTGGCAATCTTCAAAGCCTTTGAATTTGGCGATTGCATTTGGTAACCGGATTTGATAAAAGTTCAACATGATGGTGGTTTTGATTTGATGTGTTTGGAGCTTTGGCAATGGGGATGCAGTCTGTTGGATTCTATCTCTCTTTCTCTGTTGAAGATCATGTTGGAGATATCTTTCGGCTATTGTATTTTGGCTATGACATTGACATTTCATTTGCATCAGATTGTTGTATCCAATTGTGTATTAATAAAATTAATCTTCTGTTTCCGCTGTGTTATTATCACCTAATGCTGTTATAAGCTCCGATGAATCGGGTTTCAACGTTTGAATCCACGACATTCGAATACGGATGAAGTATGGATGTGATTTTCGAGTGCTGAATTTGGCTCGTTACAAAAACTAACATAAGAAGCTATGAAATTGTGAAGAAAGACTTAGGGAAGTAGAAATGGAGAAGTAAATGAAAATATGGTGAAGGAGATGTGTATTTATGGATTAAAGAAAGTGGGAAATTACAATTTTAACCTTAGTTTTAAAATATCCTAACATGTCATTAATTTGATAAGTCACATCACCACCTTCCGCCCCGTCATATATCATATCCCCCTCACTTGCACATCTTCTGGGTCATGATGGATAATGATGACATGGCTTAGATATGACAAGAGATAATGATATATAATTATATATATATAATTAATTTTCAAACCTTGACCTGTCGTATCATTTGTTAAGCATAATTAAAATAAAATTCAATATTATTAGTTTATTATTATTTTTTGGTTAATTTACTCTTATATATGTGTATATTTAGTGCACAAAGATGAACAGCATTCCCGATAACTTTCTGGTATCGAAAAGTCATAATTCTGGAAAATGTTCTTCGGTCACATTTTCAATTTTTCTACGAACTAACTATTTTGGTAAACAAATCCTAGAAACGATTTTAACATAATTATAAAATAATTAAAATAGTTTTATATGTAAATAAAAACCCATTTTATTTAAACTTAACTTCCATTCAAGAAGAAACATATAAAACCAACGATATCAACGGTCGATGTCATAAATACATTTTATTTTTAGAAAATAAAATATTTTGTTTCATAATTGTAAGGACCTATTTCTTCAACTCTTAGAAATCGAAACTGATATATCCTCGATATTCACGTGTTATAAATCCATGCATCGAGGAAGCAGATTCTCAAGGGTAAGAAAGACAACAGAATCTTTCATACATTATTTCAATATAAACTTTACAGTGAAAACTTAAGTACCTCTATTAGAGTTTGAAAATGGTCCGTTATATATATATATATATATATATATATATATATATATATATATATATATATATATATATATATATATCCTTACGAAGGTGGAATATAATACTACTCTACTGTAGTGTAAATAGATTAAAATATGTGGAAAAAATGTTTAGACTTCATGCTTCAAGCTCGATCCAGCTTTCTTCTATACTAAACCTGACCATCAGGCCGCTTGGGAAAATTAAAGCACCAAAGTTTATGGAAAAGGAAAATAGACTTTGGATTAGTTATGGGACTGGTGTGAGACTCAAAATTCACATTTTAAAAAAAAAATGTATCACATAAGACCACGCCGCGCATAAACACAGAATGGGTTTTTACCTTATGATAACCAAATTATTCTACATCAAAGTAGTTGATGTTATTTTTAATGATGTATCTTTGAAAACATTTGCAAGTAAACATATCAATCTTAGCCGAAGTTTTTACCATTATTAAATGTAAGCATACAATGATCTACAAACAAAATTGCAGGCACTTATTAGAGAACAGATTTCCATACATATGACTAGGTGAAGAGACCACCTTCCGAAAGAACATCTCTATAGGAATGTATCGAGGCCTAACTTATGGTCCTCAGCCAACACAAGACCGGCCTACTTCTTCCTAGATAGTACCAAATATGTCATTACCTCGGTCGTTACCGACCTATCTAAAGATCATCGTGGCATACGTCTACATTAATTTAATCCTGAAGGTTTTAGCGTATAGAAATTCATCAGGAAGTGGATGATTATACCCTAATGGTTGCGTACCACATAGCCTTACTGCATTTACTCTGTTTTGATCATTTTTGGGTGTGAGCTTGTATTAATGATTACCTTTCACATAGCACGTCATCTTTCTTTGAATGCCACACTCCCATTCCTTCGATCCTTATTGACTTCCACAAACATATAGCCTCCGAGCTCATACGTCTAAGAGAAAGGTGTTAAGCTAGGAGAAGTTTCCTTCACCTCAACCAAACAGATCTATGTTCGTAAGAGTCAATGATGAAACCTCAAGAATGCAATGGTAGACATCCATCCATACAAGATCATTCTGGAACTTAATGAAACCAGAGGCACTTTCCTACCGCATCCTATCAGGAATTAGCATAATGTTTGGTGGCGAGAAGTTTTTGCACTCATAGAATTTCGAAATTGAAGGGACCACTGCTGCTTCAGTATTTGGGAGCTAATTAGAATTATCAACAAGTAGTCCTTTCGCCCTAAAAATCCCCAATCTTCATTCTTCATCTTTTCTGTCAGCACATTATTTTCCAAACATATATATTGGTTCGAAGTAGTCTTCGGATAGGAATTTCCCCAAATGCGATCCCAGTATATTCGATCCAATCATCGATAAGAAAGATATTTTGTAAATCGAAAATCATTCTTTAACTGATTAAGTTCTTTTTATCAAAATTCCTTTTCGAAATATATATTTCTGAAATATTCTTTTCGGTGTACACAAAATTATTATATCTCTCTTATCAAATCCTTTGATTACTAAAAAAACCTTTTTTAAACTAGGAATGATTCGAAATCATTTTGTTTTTTCACTTCGAAAAACATTCCTAAAATTATTTCATTTAATTCTTAACAAAGATTTCTAAATTCAAAACTCACAGTTTTGATTGATTTAAAACCATGTTATAGAGGATAATAATCCAAAACCAATAATATTAACTGAGTAGAATCTATAGAAAGAATCTATTTCTACTCAATATCAACTCCCGTATTCAAAAAATCTTATGGATGGAATAACGGTGAAATCACCTTTTAAATTCCATGGATAGTATGAGTTCCCTCTTCGGCTTTAACACTGAGTACAAAAAGATCATCCCTACTAAAGTCCATGTCATTTAAATATGGAAAACATTATTCTTTATTCTTTTAAAAAAATGATCCAAGTAAATCTAATTACTATCCCATCCGTCAGGCCAGTCCGGATAGCCAGAGAGAGCAGGAAACTGGTTTACCAAACTCAAGCCTAGATACCATCTCTCTTAAACCCACAAGGCGGTCAAGTTACATGATCGACCGTAAGTCGTTAAAATAATTAATCATTTCAAAAATCCATCAAATTTCCTATAATTTTTTTTAGTAATTATTTGAAAACAATTATAATATAACTAGAAACGAACTGTTAAGTTTAAAACCATATTTCAAATGTTACGGAAAGTGCTGCAAAAAATGCTGCGAAAAATTCTTTTTACGCTATATTGATGAAAATGGCTTTTTATTATTTGAAAATTCATTATTACTTCTGAAATCACTTGTAAAACATTTTAAAAGATTTATAAGTTTTATCTAACATTTTTAAACAATTTTAAAACATAATTTTCCAAAGAAATCCAGCTTTGGATTTTGAACTGCAAAACTATGATTTTCCAAAAATCATGTTTTACTCATACCACAAAATTTACTTGTCGAAATCTCGATTTTCTTTCCGCATTGAAAATCTATGAATAAATTAGATCAAAAAAATTCTGTCTTGAGGAATTCCAAGTTATTATTCCAACTTATGCACTTGTTTGACTTTTGTGGTGCGAAATTGAAAACTACCGTTGTGGGACACGCCTATTTTTGACTAATTTTTCTAATTCTTTTCAAACTTCACCAAAACACTTTTAAATATTTATACTACATTTCAAACGCATTTTAAACCATTTTAAGAGGTTTTGCAATTCCATATACGCCATTTCATTAATTCAAGGAAAGTGATTTCCTTTGTGCTTATCAACGTATATGTTCGTGACTTGCATATATATATATATATATATATATATATATTCAACAATCATATGGAACAACCAAACTTGATGATCAAAGCATATTCAACATCCGTTTGCAACATCAAATCATCATTCAAAATATAGCATAGGTTTTTTAGGAGTTCTCAACTTCATTTTCCTTTCGAGCAAAAAAATCAGTTATAGCTCCGCCATGATCAAGCCAAAGCAAAAAAACCAAGCCTATGACTCAAAATGGAACTCGGCCTAGCCTTCTTGTGGCTTAGGAACAAGGATGTGGCCTGGCCTATGATGAAGTGGGATGGAGATTGTGAAGAACATTGAGAAAAAGTGGACCTTCGAAATTGTTTTAAGGTGTTTAACTATATATTATAATTTAATTTCTTTTTGAAATAAATTTTGACATTATTTCTCTTAGGATGGAGGCCATCAAAGTTGAAACGGAAACTTAAGAATATGGAGAAGAAGTTGTATGAAAACGAAGAGAAAATGGTAGGATACTTATTGGAAAGAAAGAGTGTGAAAGTATCCATATATAGAACATCACCTTTATCACCATTTCAAAGCTTCTCCAACACACCTCCCCTTTCCATATGCACTACAAAATCCTCCCCCATAAGGAGTATGAAACCTTAAAACATATTATATATTTTATATTACATTTCTTATAATTCATATATATACGTTTATGTGCATGTTACCATGTGCAAGTAACATGTATATGTTTGTACATGTTGCTGCATAACACTTCGAACGTCTTCAAACAACTTTTATTTGTTAAATCGCTGAAATTCGAAGAACCGCTTATCGGTTATATGTTCACTTGTACATTAACGTACATTTATTTGTCAACAAATTTCAAAAATAAATTTACTGTCATTTTAAAATAATAAAAATTATTACATTTGAATTGTAAAACCACAAAAATTCGTATTAAAGATTATTTATGATAAGTTCTATTATACCGATAAAGCGATATCGATTTCCCTCTTTATATTCCCAAGTTAAGTATATCTCTTTATAAAATTATTATAAATGATTTGTTATCACATTATAACTATCCAAAATGAATACCATTATATAAAATAATTATTCAGACAAATATATTATTTATTACATCATTAAATCTAGATTCAATTTAAATAAATCTATAATTTAATACGATGCCGCTTATCGATATAAATTTCGAGGAAAATATTCTTTTAAATATTTATTTAAAATAAGTTTACGGTTACTTATTATTACTAAAGATAATATTATTTGTATCATCATCTTTAATTTAAAAATAAATTCAATTTATCGATGTGATAAATATGCGGGTCGTTATAATAATCTTGTTTGAAAACATATATTAGTTTATGAATATAGAGCTGTGCACGATCCTTATTGTTGAAAAGCGTTTTTACTGATAAAACAATTTTCGATTTTTTTATTTATATTTAATCTAGGATGATATTTACAAATTATCAATATTTTACCTCGGTTATATATCCCCAAATAATTTTCCCAAACAAGATAACTATTATTATTTACTACTTAAAACATTGCTGTTTCTTACTTTTAAACCCATATCCAAAATAATTTAAAAATAAATATAATTTATCCTAGTGATAAATGTGCAGGTTGTTACACAACTTGGATGGACGAATACTGGCATTGCATTGTGCTTAGAAGGAAGGGTTAACATTCAAAGTGGGATTTGCTACGAGAGGAAAAAAGTAACCGCAACCTCACAAACCTCACAATCCGGTAACTATTACAATAGGGCTTATGGAGTAGAGCTATGTGGTTCGTTACCAATAGGAGAAGTCATTACATGACCTAGAATAAATACTTATGGATTTTGTATGTACGCGAAGAGTAAGGCTATAGCTGGTGCACATTGTTTTGGATCCTGGGTCCCAGGGAATGATGTAATTTCGCTTGTCGCGTTTGAGGGGCATCTGACTCTATGTGGCAGGGTTACAAGAAGTTCTTTTTGACTTCGATACATTTTGATGTGTGCTATGATGGACGTATCCCAGTAGCTCCATCATTGACAGAAATCTAATATCTAATACCTGCCTTTACGGACATAGCTTTGCCCAACTATGTTGAAATATGAGATTCAAGAAATTTAAATATTTTACATATTTATTTTCCCATCTAGGCATTATTATAATATTGTTGGATTTTATAATAAAAATGGTTTGGTTTTCATAAGGTAAAAACCCATCCTTGTTTATGTGCATTACGGTTTCTGAGATAACTTTATTTAGAAAGGTTTTATAAAACATTATGAAACCATTTGATTTTGTTTCTCATGTTGATTTTACTAGACTGATTCGAACATTATTTTTCTTATAGTATTTGGGCAAGCATGAACATATTTTTTAGATTTAGCTAGACATTTTTGAGCTTTATGAGTCGAGTTGGATCCTCTAAGGTGTGTTCACCTATTTTATCTTCCACTGCTTTGTTCTTATTGTATTTATCGGAAATTGTAAGGATAGGTTGTTATAACTGTACATGCTAATGATAGGTAAGTTACTCTGATTGATGTATGCATATAAAGTTTTTTTTGTTATGCTCATTGATATATTTTAGATTACTCATCAAGTTGTGTGATTCTACGCCGCCTTTTCTTTTCTTTCACCCCAATAATCCATCTTTCCGACGCTTGGAAATTCGGCACGTGAATACCATGGTTGTATTAGTGTCAAATTCTAAGGATCGTAATGGTGGGTTATTAAATATTTACACCTAATAGTGGTTCCACTATTGATAACTTAACACATTTTGACTTACGAAATATTTCAAAGCTACACGATTTCGCATAGTTTGATCTTCCCTCGGGATAACTCATTCCAGTGGAACGTCCCTCTCTTTAAGGGCATACACTCGAGATCTCTTAGGACTCTTATATCGTCTACTGACTTCTGAAAGAACCGAGATTGAGTCAACTGAAAATTATCAATTATTTTGGTTCAAAGAGACCGAGATCGGATAAGCATGAGTTATCCGACTATTATGAGCCAGCATTGGCGTTCGAATTAAAGACATTGGGAAGGCACGAAATCGAAGATGGAGTTCTTTGAAGTGTAAGGGCTACTTGCTACTATTCCTGAGGTGATTCCAAAAATAATATAGTACAAGTAGTGTCTATGGTTTATTCATATCTTGAACAACGTATATGGATGAACGTTGGCATTGCATTGCAAGCTAGAGGATAGTGTTAGCAATCGAAGTAGGATTTGCTAAAAAAGTAAAACCTACCCTTAGGCCCCACACCTGGTAATTTAAACATGAGATATACTTCAGGGCTATATGGGCTACGCCTATTATGGTATGGTCATCACCGATCTAGATTGATAATTATGGATTTGTGCACAGTAGATGCAAATGCGCTTGTACGTAGCAATCGGAGTGATTACATACTCGCACTTTGCCAGAAGGTGTAGGCTGGTCCTAATTTAAAAGGAGTCGGTTAAGACTCGGTACATTTTATGTAGAGTTGTATTATGGTAAGTGGTACCCATGTCGCCTTCTAATTGATGGAGTCCATTTTCCATTATGCTCCCTTATGGAGTTAGTTGTATACTAAATATTTTGTTAAATGTAATCAATACAATCATTGCGGCTATGTTAAATATTTATTTTAAACTCTAGAGATTATTATAATATCATTGAATTTTCTAATAAAATGGTTTGTTTATCGTAAGGTTAAAATCTGTTTGTGGTTATGTTCGATGCCGTCTTACGAGATACTTTTATTTTCGAAAGGTGTTATGACATTAGAAATTCAAACGATTTAAGTTTCTCAAGCGGGTTTACAAAACTACTTCAGAAGTCATTTTATTATATTTGGGTCAGATCGGAGTATTTTCCAGAGTTAGCTTTTGGCGCTTTAGAGCTTCAGGAGATGAGCTAGTTGCCTTAAAGACCTATCATATTTTAATTTTCCATTGTATTTCCTATCTGTATTTATCAACATTTGTAAGGACAGAAAGTTATAAATGTCCTGGCCAATGATAAAAGTTAGTCAGTTTGGTTGTTGTAAAGTTTTCCTTTATAGAAATCATTTGGATTTTACTTGTTACTCATCACAATGTGAGATTCTGTTTTTGTCTTCTCTTTCTTTTACCCCAACAATATGTTTTTTCGACATTCGAGCGATTATAATGTGGATACTATAGACGTGTTAATATCAACTTTTGAGGGTTAAAGTAGCTAGTCATTACAGTTATGTTGTGAAAATAAACCAATCTCATTTTGTTGCTTGAAAATAATTCTAGTGATGGTTGCTGCATCATCGGCGTTCATTTTCACGTCTTGAAATACGGATATTACAATGTGTGTTTCTTTTTTATCGATGTTTTGACCTTCAGGTATGTATCATTATTTTTTTTAAAAGTTAAACATAGTGAGATATAATTATAATCAATCATTAATATATTATTTAAAATTTGAAGTATAGAATTAATTCAAAATGTTATTAAAAATCTTCCCACGTAAAGTACATATAGTAATAGTTAAATAAGCAACTGGAATTGTTCAAGATTTTCATCTTTTAATGTACCCAATGAACCAAAATTGTTACACGATTTGCTCAGAATTAGTGCTTGTATATATAATGAAACATTTGAAAATGAGCTAAAAGCGCTAATATTAAAATTTTGTAGCAATGCAAGTCTATTTGGATTTTTGTAGACACATGTTATTTAATTGTAAACTAATATTTACTATTCCTTTTGCTAATATTTTTATTTTTAAGTTTTAATTATGCGAATAAATTTTAACTGTATCAATTTTTTTTTTACAGATTTATCAACTCAAATGCTTGTTCAAATATTCCATGGTAAAATTAATTTACATTTGATAATATAACTATAGGATTTAAGCATGTCAGTGGAGATATGTTTAACATGGTTCCTTCTTGAGATCTATTATCATGAGGGTGTCCTTATTAGCATTTCAACTATTTCTTTTATTATACAGGAGAAATATAAATAAACTAATTTTACATTATGTAGTGGTCAAATGAATAATGACTTTAATATTTTTATGCATTTACGTACTAAATGAATACAACATGCAACATGTAATGAAGATCTTTAGGTCACTAAGATATTTTTTAATAAATATCATAATACCAAATACAAGACATACTTTACATTTTAACTTCTACGTTAAAGTAATTGATGTTCATTAAAAAAATTGAAACAATCTTATAAGGATATTATCCACATTTCTTACCAAGCTAAAATATTGTACATAAAATGTTTGACAATTGGTGGATGAAATAAATCGATCAACTATTATCCAAATTGTAACCTCCATATGGATCCTCTATTAATATCATCTCCAATTATCACCATTTTTTTATTCTTCAGTTCGATTCCATTATCTATTCAACTCGCCAATAATATTGTGATGTTTCAACCAACGGATGCCCATTAACCCCACATCCGTCGAACTTTGAATTCGAGCCAACACATACCCTTCAAAACACATAGACCACTTCATCATCGAATATAAGAACATTGTGTCATAATGATCACCTTTATCTTTCATGAAATCCAATTTGAAAAAAGGCAGCAAGTGAAGGACCTTCATCACACCGTGCCATCTTTCCAAAAAATTTCGAACCAGCCTATTTCATCATGGCCAATAAAGGATTCTTCGTATGAAATGTTTACGTTTCAAAGTTCGTGGTTGTATACAACAAAAAGGAAGAACCATAGCATTGACAAGGTGGTTGAGGAAATAAGCCTCGTATGGTTGATCCACCTTCCCTTTTCTTGTGACTTCAAGAGGTTTGAAAAGTTCTGGAAGATCATGGCGAGAAATGCAAGTATGGGTTTGATTTACTAAGTTTCTAAGAAGGGTGTAAGGGCATTGAATTCTCTATTGATGGTGAGAAGGTAGATCATGCTTCGCTTTATTTGGCCAACAAGCTCTAATTTTGTTTAAAGGTACACAATTTAGGGTGATTTTTTTAGCAAAATTTGTAATTGCATTAACATTAAACAAAAATATGAGTATTCTGAAGGTAATGGAAAATATGAGATTACCAAATAAATACATTAACAAAACTAAGTGCAAATTTAGAGTAAAATTTTGCAATTAAGCTTATTATTATTAATAAAAACTGCTTTAACTATATTTAACACAATTTCACTCCAAGTTGGTACCTAGTTTTGTAAAAGACATTCAGTCAGTAAGCTCCTTCGTCTCAACACCCTAAGAATCTTTCATATTTTCTTTCAAAATCAATGTAATAACTAGCTTCAATAGAAATAACCCAAGAGGTCGTATTGTCAAAGAAGCAAGAACTTGTTGGATCGAATAAAACGTACAATGCAATTTCACACTCCACTTGCTTACTATTAAAGAAATATACAAACGCCTTGCATGATTCTCCCTAGCCTAGTAAATCAGACACCAAATGCTATATTCCTTAACATGGTCTTTAAGGACATTCATACGACCTTGAAGTCGTAAAACAACGCAAGGTTCATCAACTGTGCATGAATCAGATCCACGACCGCCTTGTCAAAGCTATGGATGTTCTTCCTCCTCTGTTGTAAATAATAGTAAACTCAAAAAACATAGATGTCTCTTATGGTGAAGTCATTGTTGGTTACAATTTGAAAATAGCTGATAGATTTAGTTCGATCATTAAATTTCCAAACTTCCTATTTAGAATAGTTTAGTTTTGTAAAATAGTGTTGATAGTATCCTTGAAAGTGTGGTTTTATTTTTAAATCAACGTCAAATACTTTAACATGGAAGTTATAGTAAAAGTGCATCTTCAATTTTGTATTATGGTACTTTTTCGAAATTTTAAGGCAATTTAATTTAACAACCTTTAACCACTAATGTTCTAAAACAAAATTAATAGAAGAATGCACAACAAGCATAAACGATGGAAGCTCGTTTGAAACTAGATACAAAAATTATAATACATAATTCTCAAAAAACATAGGAAAAATATAATAGGTAAATAAATTTATTCATGCGAGATAATAAAATACAAACTAATATGCATATCTCTTGTTTTGTAAATATCATAGCTTAACGGACAAAATATGCTACTTGGATTGTAGTTTAAATATGGAAAAGACTACATGAAGATGCATACTCAACCTTTTTTGGTAGTTGTAATAGATGCATATTTTTAACAACTCTTTTTTCAGTTGTAATAGGTGTGTATTACAACTTATTGTTTTGCTCAAATTGGTATTTGCTCTTCCTTTCACATGTTTTAAATCTTTTTTGCTCAAACATGTTATTTAACTTTTCTTGTCATTGAGTGCTTATACATTTTAAATTACTCATATTGTTTAATATTTTTTAACGAGGCTGGTATTTCATATTTGTTTCATCATAGCACTAGATATAACAAATTGATGATAATGAAGGGAAAAAGGAGAAAATCAACATGCTTCTATTGACTTATACGATGACCATCTCAATTACAAGACAATCAGTTATTGAATAAATAAAGAATATGAGCTATATCAATCAGAATTTTTTTTTCGTACGCACATATTACATTAATATATAATAGGTATTAGCTATTAGTTGTAAAATGGCTTTAGCGAGTAAATTAAGTCTTACTTCATTATTTCAAACGTCCATGTGTGTGTGTGTATATAATTAACAAAAGTATACATGTTGGTAGCAGCTAATGTCAAACAAAACAGTTACATCAATATCGACGTTGTGTGAATAGTTAAAGAACTTTATAATCGTGCACTGTTTGTTGTCACTGAATTAAATTAAATGAGGGAAGCCTTTGATAATGCCGGTGTCATATGTCATAGTATACATACAAACTATAATACATACAAATTGAAAGAACTACAACAGTTGAGGGAGGATAGGAGCTTAATTATGGTCTCTATTTTTTGCTTCAGGTCGATATGTTTCGAGGAAAGATGAAGTGAAGTGCAGCTTGGAATGTTGCATACATTGAAGAAGGACGGAAGGCTACCTCTAGATCATGCAAGCTGCAGGCGGTCATCATTGCTGGCCATCTGAGATGAGGCCGTCCCTGAAAAAGAAAAAGAAAAAAATAGCTATTGTGTGTGTTTTTTTATATACATCTATAAATGTATTTATAACCATATGCATTACTTGACCCTAAATGCTAGTCTAAATTATGTGATATTTTATTGAATTATTTAGATTGTGTTACATCACAGCATGTGAGAGGAAGAGGTCAAACCCAATGAGCAAGCACTGAAGTGGGTACAACAATATGGCTGAAAATGGTGTTGCGACATGTCGTAGTTGCTGCTATAGGATGGTACGATGGGGCTTCATCTTGGATAATTTGAAAATGCTGATGCTATAAAGCGCTTTAAAGTACATGATGCTATAGAGTAGTGCGAGGTTCAAGTACATGAAGCTATAATTTTAGAGATTGCTACTATTTGCTGTTGGCCATTGACTCTTTCAGAGGTTGCATTTACAGTTTCAGAGTGCAAGGTTCAAATATTGTCTATAGCTGCTACGAAATGGTGCAAGGTTCAAATGTATTAAAATTTGATTGAATATCATAATCATTACAACTATATTGATTTGGGTATTTGGTTTGTTGGGTATATTAGTTTTGTAGGTAATAATTAATAACGTAATATTTGAATTTTGCTTATATTGTTATTTTTATCCTACTATTTATGATTATCTGTTTCATACTATAGTTAAACAACGCGTATAAATTAATTTTTTCATTTTTCATTTTCTTACCATAACTGTCAATTGCAGTTGTAAGAAAGTTTTTTACAACCATCAATAAGTGTTGTAAAAATTCTTCTACAACTGCCAACTCTCAGCTGTGAAGAAAAACTTTTACAATTGCCAATAACAGCTATAAAAATATATTTTACAACCATTTTAGCTTGTTGTAAAAGATTATTTTACAACTGCCAAAAATAGTCGTAAAAAGTTAGGAATCCTTTACAACAATGGATATAACGACTGGTTGTCGTCCATTGTAATAGACGTATTACAACTGTTTTTTGAAGTTGTAATCGGTATTTTGGTTGTAGTGCTCTCAAGTGTTATATCATAGACATCACACGGCGGAAAAAAAACACTAAGAAGAGAGTAAAAATATTTGATTTCCTTCCTCTCTCTGGTAAACACCGATGTTTTGCAGTATCCATACCCATTGTTAGCCAACTAAGAAGTGCATGTAAGAGTTATAAGACAAAGAAACAAATAATTTCAAGTCAAACATTTAAATCAATATTAATTTGAAAGTTAATTAACCAAACAGATAATTTTCAAACTAACATATATAGCAATATTCATATCAAAACACTAATGCTTTGAATAAGTCATTAAAGTATTGATAGATAATTGTAGAATTCGTTAAAATTAGACAAAGTTACGATGGGAACCACCAGTGGAAAATTTCCCAAAACATTGGAAAAATAATTTATTATGTTGAAGAATATGATTGGTAGAAAATGATAAGGAAGTACTTCTATAAAATATGGAATTTTCTCATTCATTCATATTAGTTAACTGCATAGCTAATTTCAAAAATTATTTACCACATAAACGAAGAAGTTCAGAATCAAAATTTATCTCTTAAGCTATAATGTAAGTGTTATCCCAAAAAATGGACCAACACCCAGATTTAAGTGTGAAAGTACCAGCCCTGTTTTCATGGTGCAATAATGTAGATCATAGGTATAAAGAAAACCAGTAAAAGAAAGAAGATAGAAGATTTTTATAGTGGTTCAGCTGTTAATGAAGCCTGACTCCTCTTTAAATTTTATATTATAGACTGATTGTTTGTTAAAAGAAGTGTTTGATTGCAAAGCTCTTGATCAAGCATAGCCAGGTTTAATTTCCAAGGTTGGAATCTTTTAGAGAATCACAATGAACTACTTTGAGGATTTTTGTGAGGGAGGTAAAGAGTGAAGAAAGCTCTTACTTAACAACAATCTTCAAAGGGGTCCAATGTAATTCTCCAATGAATTCCGACCATGAGGATTCAATCTAGCTAAGGATAATCAAGAGTTTTGTAACCAAACACTTCTTGTTACAATAATCAGTATATAATAAAAATTATAAAGTGGACATAGGCTTCGTTAATAGCCGAACCACTATAAAAATCTTCTAGTTTTCTTTCTCTTACTGTTTTTTTCAATATCTATTATCTGCATTATTACTCTGTGAAAACAATGTTGTTGCTTTCATGCTCAAACCAGGGTCTTCATACGTTCCCATAGCTATAATAGTCTGCCTTATTAGCATTTCCTACATGTAATGATGCAATCTTGATAAGAATAATTATGCTCCTTTTGACACAAAGGAGATCTGTACTAAACTTTGAATGAACTGTTGCATAACAAACAATAGTGATCAGACAAATGAAAAATACTATAAGTGAAAGCAGATATTTACACTGAAAAATATGTATTAAAGGTAATAGGAGTTTAAAAGGAGAACCTATAGACTAAAATTACCAATCGTTACTATTGTGGGATTCCCACTTACTCTGAATTTCTACTCAAATGATCTTTGAACGTTGATTTCTGGGTACAAAAGTTGATTATAGCAAAAACGGGCTAATGAATAATAATCTTTATCAATTAGAAATGATTATGTTATGAGGAAAAGATTCAGTATTAAATTATATAAATTTAATAATTATATATTCAATTTTAATTTGTATTGGTACTTGATGAAAAATTATAATAAAGTATAAAATTTTCTTCATCTCTAGTTTTGACTATGTATTCATGGCCACATCTTCAACCTTTTTTGACATTAATGTGGATTAAACTCCTATGTTGTTATTTTTCTAAATACATCACCAAAATTTATGTTACGTTTGTAAATATATCAGCATTATTTATGCACATCTAAATGATATTTATATTTGGGGCTTTGAATAAAAGGTCCATATTTTTGATGTTACAGAAAAGTACTTATAGCAATGAGTATGTAAGTTAGGTTCCATTTTTTTTAAAGTCAGAAAGCGCAAATAACTTGAGCTTTTCTGATAGAAATCACAAGTTAACTTTCGCTTCAATATTTTAAAAAATTTCAAAATAAATTTTAAAATAACAAAGTGCAATCTAGCTTGTGCGTTTCCGATAGGGAGCTCAAGTCAACTTGCTTTTTTCAGAAATTTTAAAAATTTCAAAATAAAAAAAGCGTAAATTAGCTTGCCGTTTCCTGATAGAAATTTTTTTAAAAATTTCAAAATTTTTATAGAAAAATAAAAACCAGAATTTGCAAGTTACCTTGAATTTTCTGCCAGAAAACTGCACGACACATTGCATTTTCAATTTTTCAAAATAAGGACAAAATTTACATATTCTTTTCTAATGGACTTTTCTTATAACAATATTAAAAATATGGACATGTAGCTCTTTTCTTATTTTGTAAACACCTAAAAAAATTATATTAAAAGTTCATTACCAAAAATATAGTTCAATGTTAAGAAAATAATCAATTCAAGTTCCCAACTATTAATGGTTTCAATGCACACCAAAGAATCAAAATTAATAGATTCGCCCAAATTCATGTAATTATATAGACAATTTTCCTAAATTAGTGAAACTCATTTGGCTCTCCCATTAGAAGTCCATGATATCACAAATATAGGAAACAAAATTTTGCAACGTTAAATGTTTTAGAGCATTAAGCTCATGGGGATCACTTGAGAAACTTATTTAAAAATACCTCTTAATCTATTTAAGTTTATCAAATTTTTTTTAATCATTTAATTTGGAGCAAGACTGGATAAATTTTAATGAACCTTAACATAAACTTGGAAAAAAATCTCGCAACTGTAGCAAATGGGCATTAAAAATTGGGTCTAACATATTATATCTAGGAATTTTTTTTAATAGATATGGTATATCATAGAAAAATTTGTAACACACATGTTATTTCTAAGAAAAACAACTTTATAAACTAATTCACAATCTTGCACACAAACAAAAAATGCTATTATAATATTTGCGTATCTTACTATACATAATGAAAGATTTATATTAAAATAATACTAGTGTTTTAGAATTTTCAATTAGCTTTAAATATAAGTATTATTACTGCTATGTGGGCGAACTTTAAAAAACAACATATTTTTATACAATTGTTCATAAATACTACATTCGAAGTCTTCCACACATGAAAAGAGAAACTAAGAATATATGAATAATAGGTGACTTTATCCATAAAATTACTTACCTATTTTAGTGGCAGTGATAGAAAAAGCCTTTCTAATATTTTGTTAATACAATTCATGAAGGATTTAATCTAAAAAGAATCCGACGAATATTCATGCTTTGTATGAAGAAAAATAAAGGCAAATCTATATGTCTAATGACGAGGAAAGAATTTGCCAATGATTTTGACATATTCAAGAAAAATTGAACTATTTTATAGTGGTACCACTAAGGTCTTGTTCACGAGAAATCAGTTTTGTAATGATGATTACGGACACATCAACCTTTGGTATGGACTTTCTTTTGAGAAAGTGCAGTGGAAAATTAGGAAACACAAACCGTGGAATGAGAAGATAGTTAAACATAATTTATTGAATAGAAGTGAGATATTTTATTTTGTAGAAGCATTGATTTTTCCTGTTCGTAGAAGAAGCATTCGGAGGATAACTGTTGTAGAGTCGAGAGTTACAGGGTTTATGAACCAAGTGACAATACTACCCATATTTACTTACTTTTGGTTACTTTAAAGTATAGGGTGTTTTTGGTTGTGTTAAAAAAGGCTTCTCTTTGATTGCTTAGGCTAGATATATGCTTTATATGTCATATTTGTATGCCTATTGGTCATAAAGATAGCTAGGAGCACATAAAAGAAATGGAAGTAGTTATATATGAGATATATTTACCAATAGTTAGTAACACCCTCAAGGTGTTTTTCTTTTTGAAAAATGTCGCATTATTTACTCAAGTGAAGATATTACAAGTAAAAATATGAATGAAAAAATAGTGGTAGGAATTTAATGTAAGCTACTTACTTATACCATAACTTAATACACCAAAGTGCCAAAAAATGTAAAATAAATACAAAATAAATATATAAATATAACACTCCTCGTACCCCACTGTATACCCACTTAATGACAAAACATTCTTTAAGACTTTGAATTTGTTCATTAGCTCTTCATTAACCATTTTACACTTGAAAAGTAAACCCTCAAAGGTAGTAGAATAAAAAGAAATTGCAATGACTCGGAATTTTCAACACATCATATTTAATATTTGAATTAAATAATTTAATCTTGGATTTAATGCAAGTAAAGTGGTTTTATAACCTTATTAACCCTTCTTTATTTGTAACTAACGATAACTTTTTCGAAATTGTTAAAAAATTAAATATTTCAAAGAAATATTTATAATGTAACTAAAAATCGTTTTATCAATAAGCAACTTTTTGATAAAATAATTGCTATAATCTACTCTTGTTGTTGTAAATTTGAAAATCTATTAAAAGATGATGTTTTGAAAACATGCGAGGACATTATTGGAAGTCAAGAAAAAAATGTTTTAAGGGTAAGCATGGCATGCTTTAAAGAAAAATGGTTTGGTAAAAAGCAAATAAATTTTTGGAAGAGAAAAACTTAGTACACAATTAAATTTAAAATCCAAATTTTTATAATGGAAAGTTGTAAAGGTCTTTAAAAGGAAAAGAGGAATAGGTTATGAACTTATGATTTGTAAGTTTTCCCCTCAAGGTTTAGGGACTAATTTAAATTCAAAGAGCTGTAATGATGCAAGTCTAGAAAGATAAAATATTAAGAAAACAAGTACCTTTGAGTTTAATAGAAGCTTCAAAGTAACACTTTTAAAGGCAAAAATTTTTGGAATTTGATGTTTCAAAAATTTAGAAGCTTTAATTTTTTAAATGAAATTATAAATGCCAAACCAAACTTTTAAACATGGTGTAGATAGGAATCATTTCATAGGTGTGATGGGTAAAGTGTAAGGCTATGTACGAGATAGTAGTGATTACCTCTAGCAGTAATAAAATAAGTTCCCGTAAAGTATATAGGACACTAGTGAGAACCTAGGAATGTTGCTTCATTTGTATAGACAATAGAAGAATAGTGAAATGATATCAGTAAGATAGTAAGACACACATGGTTGGCACTTAGTTGGGGATAAAATGGAAGACAAAGGTAAAGAGAAAATTTGCTAAGCTTAGTTGCCTTTTTGGATAGAGATTTCGTAGATTGAAATCCTTATTCATTGCAGTAAATAACACTTGGTTATTTCATTTCGAGTATGGGTTGGAAGAGGTGAATAGACTTTATTCATCGTAAGTAATGCAGCATGAGTTTGTAACGAGTAATAGGCAGTAGGAAGAGCATACGAGTTACTTGGATTCCTAGAGTAGTGCTTTTCTATATCGGGGTGGACATGGCCCTAGGCCTCCTATCCCTAGATGATAATTGTGTTTAACTGCTATAGTTACCAATCTAGTATTGCATTGTAGCAGGTCTTGTTTTCTTCTTTAGTTATGACATTGTACTTCTATGTAAGCATTTAGTTCCTATTGTACTAAATCAGTGATGATTAGTATGATGCTCTTTTTCTGCGATGTTCGAAAGAAAAGAATAAGAACAAAGGACATAAATAATAAAATGTAGAAGCAGATAAAAGAGACAAAAAGAAAAACAGTAAAATCTAAAGAAAGCGTCAGAAACGACAATAAAAAATTTGAAAAGAAATTTTTTCTTATGTGAACTGTACTTAGGAAAGCAAAAGGAGGTTTTTATAGAATAGTGGCACAAGTTCCAATTACGGAGAAAGAGGTGTGCAAAAGTGAATAGGAAAATGTGAGGTTTTTCCATTTTCTACCTTCATTCTAACATAAGAAATCGAGTTTTAAACATTAGCTTTTTCTGAAAATCGAATATTCAAAGTTGTATGGTAGGATTTGGACGTAAAACTCATTGAACTACACCCTTATTCATTAGGAGTGTTAGAGAAATTAGATGAAAAATGTGTTGAATTTTCAAGCGATGTCTTTATATAAAAATTGCAAAATGCTTCGGATGTGTGTGTCATAATTTAAAAAGGAGTTTTTAAAGAAAAAAGCATTTATATATGAGGTACCGCATAGAAATCCATGTACATGCATATATTTTATGTTGATTGACACATTGCACATGGACACAAATGGTCGCAAAATTGGATGTACACAAAATGGATTTGATTGAGGGAAGGAATGACATAGTTTTACACTTGTCGAATTTCAGGGATGAAATTTCCTAAAGGATGGGAGAATGTATCACCTTGCATTTTTAGATAATAAAATGATCAAATAATAATGAACTGTGAAAGTAAGCATTTTTAGAAGTATTAGATATGGCCTCGAAACTTATACCATTGCATTCGTGGCGATTTTCTAATCAATTTCGATATATAACTTTCCGCAATTCGAGTTAATATGAAAAAGCTACGAGAAGAATAAGAAGTAGAAAAAAGGACCACATGGGTCGACCAACAGGTAGAACAACAAAGTGCATAGGTCGACCCTCAATGTGCACAGGTCGACTCGCCTTTTTCCAGGACGTGAGGTATTCCAAGGACGTGCCGAAGTTATATAATTCAATTTTTATGCGATCTAAAGCATTTTTTTTTGGATCCAATGATTGACAGCCAGCTATGACGTGGTTGCACAAGATTCAATCCCAAAATCTAATGGTCTGAGATACCCATACTCTATAATAAATAGAAACGTAGGGCTAGTTATATTCTCATAATTAGATTTTCTTCCAATTGGGCTTATTGCCTGAGACTGAACTCTAAATAGAAAATATTTCTAAGGAGAATATCGTTTTAATTAAAATATTACATAGAAGGGTATCCAGGAAGGCCATGAAGTAAAGCTAAGGATGAAAGGTGAGTGGATTTAAATTATATCTGTTTTATGTTTATGACATATATTATCGATAGATTCCTGTTAAATATTTAATTCAACATTTATTGCAGTAATTATTTATACAAATTAGTCATGTAGGAACTATAAATTTTATAAGAGAAGTGTACTTATATTCAAATATTATTTAAATGGAAGCAGAAAGGAATCCGATTAACTATAAGTAATAGTAGGCTTAAAAGGCTGTAAAGAAAGGCATAAGACTAAAAATGAGAGATTTATAGTAAATTATGTTACAGTGGAAGGAAGAATTAAAAAGGGGAAAATTTAATAACTTGATTTGGAAGTTAGTGATAGATTAGTTGGTTGGATTAGAAAAGGAAATGCAACTCCATAGTTTAATATTGTAAGAATAACTATAAACGTAACTGCAATAATAAGAGCAAGAGAAGTGGAATTAGTGTAAAATAGAGACATCACTATATTTTGCGTTACCCAACAATTAAAGAAACTATGAAAGAAATATCTTGCTGTTACGAGTTATTATTTATAGCATTATTTAATATTAAA
Organism: Allium cepa; assembly: GCA_030765085.1. Classification (NCBI taxonomy): domain Eukaryota; kingdom Viridiplantae; phylum Streptophyta; class Magnoliopsida; order Asparagales; family Amaryllidaceae; genus Allium; species Allium cepa. Next base: position 861,097,065 of record CM060939.1, on the reverse strand, counting down.
ATATGGAATGGATTTCCACACGTTTTTTCTAACCAACCAAATAGAATAAAACTACTTCTCAGAATAAAAGAGAATAACGCGAAGCGTTAAAGAAATTAAAGAAGAAGAAATAATCAAGTTAATTATTGGACAAGGATTGAAATAATAAACAGAAAATGTGACTAGATCTGAACTTATTGCACAGATAGTAGAGTAAAAGAGTAAAGCAATTATTATAATAGGTAATTTATGATAGTTGGATGTAGTCCCAAGCCAAGACTATCACATAATATAAGAGAACCAAAGAGAATTTAGTATCATAATAAGAAGACAGACTAGAATAGAAAAGGGACACCTGCAATTACATTTTTCACAAATAGGTTATAAAAGAAAGAAAAGAATACAGAAGTGACAATTGTAAGTATAATTGTAAAATGTAGGTCATAATTAAAAAGAAAGAAATAGAAGAGGCTTATTTTGTAAAACTTAGAACATGGATTAGGTTAATAAGCAAAAATAATAGAAGTGGCCCGTACCTGGCAACATTCCTTCTAAGGTCTAAGACTGAAGGGCTCACACGTGGGTGGGGTTGGACATGTTGATTAGGATAAATCGGTAGCCAACAGAATATGAAAATTAAAATATACTCATAGTAAAAGATTAGACGTAGGGTATAATAAAATTGTAAGGTGCGTTTGGAGTAGCCGAAAGAGAATATGGATAAAGAGCCTAACAAAGTAGTTCATTGTAGATTTTCAGTACAAAAAGAGCACGTCCAACTTAGTTATTTTAGGCTAGAAGGAAGTATGAGATTTCAAAGGAATGTGAGGATACTCTTGGATGGCCTTCTGGAGTAGGCCTAAAGAAGCTACACCCCCAGAAGCAGGGCTGTAGGTGATCCTTTAAGAGAGTATGCCTTGACTTCTTTTTCATTGCAGGCCAAATGAAGCGGACCATTGTAGGTAGTCAAAAGGTTGATGATGGAGTAGGATATTCGTATGAAACCATACTCTAGTTTACGAGTAGGTTATAGTGGGCGGGACCGAAAAGGATAGTCGCATGCGAAGATCAAGCCATCATCAGTTGGAGAGAGTTCAGGAAAGACCAGAGTAAAACCATTGGGTCAATGATTCTTTCACTATCGAGACATTTGACGAGGGGCATAGCTAATTGGATGTTTAGATTGTTTGCTGTAGGGTACAGCCACTTAGCTCTAGAAAGGCCTTTCGATTAGTAGAGGAGGGCGGCATGGGGCCATAGCCACAATGAGAAAAGAGTGAGACCGAGTAGAATATCTGTATTGTAGACCTAACGAAGCGGACATTTACAGATATAGAAAATCACCAACTGAGTTCCGTACAAGTTAGACCTTGTTGGCGGAATTCAAGGAGTAGACAGAACGAATACATGTAGTCCTTAAGGTATGCACTAGGTGGTGCATTGTTGATATCCGAGCACTAGTATAAGCTAGTTCGAATGTAGTTCCACGTTTTCATAGTAGACGATGAAACATCTGTATTGTAGGCCTCACGAAGCTATCCTTTATAGATGTAGCTACAGTATGCTATATTAGCTAGAAGATGGAGTCCTTTTCGAGGAGGATAAGGAAGGCACTATCAGTAGTACCTAGGACCTATTCGGTTTTTGGGCATGGGGCTACACACACACAAGTATATATACATATGTGTGTGTGTGTGTGTGTTATTAGGTCTTAATCACTAGGTAGTAGATGGGTATGATTGACGCATAGAGGTGAGAGTATTATAAACACAATAAACCAAATATAACAGAAAATGGAAATAGAATGGTATATGTAGAATTATGCTTAGAAATGTATAATTTTTCCATTCAGCGGAACTTTAATTCTAACCCCCTCCTCATATCATCCTACAAGTTAGGTAGATAGCAGAGACTTTCCAACTTTATGATAATTGTTTAGAAAGTGTTATTATCTTGGTAAGTATTTACTTACTATTATATTTTAGTCAGTTTTGTTGTGAGATATTTATTTGAGCTCTGATATATTTATCTTTACCTATTTGACGGATACCAGTTACCCAACTCGGGCTTCAATGGGCTTGGATTTTAGCATTTTTGTGAAAATTCGGACCCATAGGGATTTTGGTTGTTGCGGCCTCCCATACAAAGCTTCGAAAAGCATCATTCCTATACTAGTCTGACAATTATTATTATAAGAAAACGCAGCAAAATGTAGGTTGTTTTCCTAGGATCCACCAAAGTCTAGCACATAAGCTCTTAACAAATCCTCGAGTGCCTTATTGACTCTATCTGTCTTCACATCGAGCTAAGGGTGATACGCATACTCATCTTGAGCTTTGTACCTAACAGATCCCGCAGACACTTCCAGAATACACTAATAAACAAGTACCAATATAACTTGTTATACTACTAGGAATTACGCGTAGTCTAACTATGTCCTTCATAAAGAATTTAGCTAAAACAAGTGTCGTCTTCGTTGACTTAACTGGAATGAAATGAACATTCTTGATCAACATGTCCACTATGACCTATATACTTCCATTCCCTCGATTCGAACTCGGCAACCAATCTATAAAATCCATGAAAATTGAATCCCATTTCCAAATTGGTATCTCCGAAGAATGAAGTAACCCGCTTGTCTTTTGATGTTCGCCTTCACTTGCTGATAGTTCACACACCGTCTAACCCATACCTTCTTCATACCTTCCTTGTGACTATTATTCATTTCCTGATACATCTTGGCTCCCCCGGGTTGAATCATAAATTTTGTTTAATTACATTCCATAAAAATTTTTTTCCTTAAGTCTTCAATATTCGAAACACAAAAAGGTCACTTTTTTCTAAACCATCCCCTCTGGTCAAGATTAAAATTGTTTAGAACATCAGTCTCACATCGAACCTTAATCCTTTTAATCTTCTTGGATAATAATGGATATTCTTTCCGCTTAGAACCATCTGTTCGATTAGTACAGGTCGAACTTCTAAGCAAGTTACCATGGCAATGCTCTGACTAGAACTAGCAGTCGATCTTAACTGCACACTACAAGTAGTCAAAGCCTCAAGGTCCTTCCATTCTGCTAACATGGCTAACATCACATTCTGATGTTTTCTGCTACAAGCATCCCCTACTTTATTTCCTATTCCAGGTGCATATTCTATACAAAAATATAAGCCACCAAAAATTCCAGTCATCTTTGTTGTATAATATTCAACTCCTTCTTAGAGAATAAATACCTTAAAGGCTTATGATCTGTGTATAACTCAAACCTATCCTCAAATATATAATGCCTCCATACTTTTAGTGTGAAGATTACCGCTACCAACTCTAAATCATAAGTATGATATCTCACTTCATGTGATCTAAGCTATCGTGCTACATAGGCAATAAATTTACCATTCTGCATCAACATAGCCCCTAATACAGTCCTATATACATCGGCATACACTACTAACCCTTGGTTTCTATCTAGAACTAATAACATATGTGCATTTATTAACAAATTCTTCAACTTAAGGAATGCTTCCTTATCTTTGTAAAATCAAATAAACTTAACATCTTTCTTAGTTAGCTTAGTTAAAAGCACTTCTATCTACGAGAAATCCTTAATGAATCTCTGGTTATAGCCTGTGAGTCCAAAAAACTTTTGATCTCAATCACCTTCTCGGGCCTCTTCCAATTTTTAACAGCTTCGACTTTATTTGCATCGACTGACCAACCCTTTTCAGTAACCACGTGACCAAGAAACTTAACTTCATCGAAAAATGTCACTTTTAAAATGTCACTTTTAGCTAATGCTGTCTTAGGGTCTCAAGAACTATTCTAGGATGGAATTCATCCTCTTTCTCAACTTTAGAGTATATCGAAATGTAATCTATGAATACCAATGTGAAACTATCCAAGTGTTCTTAGAAAATCTGATTCATCAAATCTATAAAGAAAGCTGGTGCATTTGTTAACCCGAATGCATTACTAACCACTCATAGAACCATACCTCGAAATACCGTCAATGTAATACTATCCTCTACCACTCTTAGCTGATAGGAACCTATCCTCAAATCCAATTAGGAATGTACTCTATATCTACACAACTAATCAAATCAATAATCCATTCTCAGCAAAGGATACTTATTCTTGATCGTCTTCTCATTCAACTTATGATTGTCGATACTCATCCTTAACAACCCATCCAGTTTCCTCACTTACATCACTGCCACTCCCCAAGTCGAACTGCTTGGCCTAACAAAATTTTTCCTTCTACATCCACTAGCTGCACCATCAATTCCTTCATCTCCACCGGTGTCATCCTACAAGGTGGTATGCTTACAGATTTTACTCCTGGCACAAAATCTACCCTAAACTCAACAGTTCGTTCCTAGCCTATAACTAGGTTGAAAACATCTGCAAACTCTATTGCTACCCGAACCTGAGTCAAATCTTCTTCTACTTTCATATCACAAAGTAAGGCACATGTACTTCGATCTAGATTCTCCATGGAGAATATAATTTGGTTAGGACATTAAGGTGTCTTAAGGATATTTCCTTATCTCAGTAAAATATCTTAACATCATATTTATTTAGCCAATCCATACCCAAAATGGTTCCAAGGTCTACGAAGTCGAAAACGTACAAATTGCATGCAAACTTATGAACTAGCAAATCAAGTTCTAACTAGTCACATCTCATTCTGGATTGCCATCTCCATAACAACTATACTTGGATCAGGGAGATGTGGCATTATCGCCCTATAAATCTCGGGTCTTAACCCTCGAATAAAATTCTCGTTTCTTTTAATGACGATGTCATTGGTAGGATATCCATATATGTGTAGCTAATCAATCTCCATAGCATGCTTAATCATCGACATCTCACCTAGTGCTCGGCAATACTGACTTGGAAATTTCAAACAAAAAGCTTTTTTCGAATCTCCTTTGAAATACTGCATAAATTAACTCTTCCTCGGGAATTCCAGCAGTAACAGTATTCCACCAATTAAGCGCTACACCCTGGAACCATCTATAGTTAACTCTCCTCTTCTACTCATCATTTAATCCAAAGTCAGCAAAGATCCTTCCATAACGCAAAAGCCTGTTCTCTACTTTTATAGCATCCTAAGTTCCTAAAAATCACTTCCCACCAAGACTGGTATAATCCATGCTCAGCTTAGCATAGTTGTTGCCAATTAGGGCTATGGGATTAGCTCCTCCAATAGCATTATCCCTGCTACTCTTGCAGCTGCACCATCTTGCATCAGATTGATGAAGAAATGATGCATCATCCCTATATGTACCGGCAGATTTCCAGCACCTGCCTTGGCATTTACTTTTGGATTAGCATTTTCCTATCGACCCTGGTTTCTCCTATTGCATCGAGCATTTCCATTGGTTGTGGTGCTTCCTCTACCAAGACTTCCTCTTCCGTTTCCAACCTCCATATCTTCCTTTCTCATAAATCTCCATAGGATCCTTAGTAAGATACAGAAGAGCGGTCTAAGAGTGAAGGGAGGGCGTACTTACATATACACATACGTCAAATACAAGTATGTTACTACAGAGTTAACCCAAACCCTGATCTTATTTTCTAATTCATTGTATTATTCTTTGAAAAATCTTTTAAAAACATCATTTGGGTCAAAATAGTTATATACGTAAGTTTCACTTTTGAAACCAATAAAAGTTTGTTTGGGGAAAAATAGATGGTGTCGGAATCGTCTTAGTCGAAAGAAAAACTGTAACAACCCGCATATTTTACGATTTGACATTTAAATATTTTATCGTTAGTCGGATTTTAGTCCAAAAAGTTACTTTTTGCATACGGTCGAATTAGGACTCGGAATCACTTCCATTGAGTACAAAACACCGTTTGCAATCTTTTTGAGTGTAAACTTTGATATGTTTGGAGTTAGTGAAATTTTGTTACTTTTTCACTTTGGGGTTTGGGTTTGGTTTAGCCCATTTGCGTAAACTATTTATTCTAACTCAACCCCCTTCTCTTCATAACTTTACCTTCATTTCCTAACACTCAAGCTTCATCAAAAATGGGGGAAGGAATGGGAAATTAAAACTCCAAGCTCAAGATCATTTGCAAATCCAACATCCAACCCAAACTCAAAGAGACGCTACCGATTCTTCCTTGCTTTCAAGCTTCTTCTTCATTAATTTTGTTTAAAGGTGAGATTTTTATCTCACATCTTTGTCTATAACTATCTTTGATTGTTAGGTATGAATTCCTAACACTTATTCATGTGCATTTGCCTTTGGTTTGGATTGAATTGGTGAAAATCCCAAATTGTTGTGTTTTGGGTTCAAATGTTTAAAAAGCCATTCTTTTGATGTATAAATACGTTTTTGGTGATGCACCGAGGAGCCAACATGACCGGGTAGCCAATGGGCATAATCCGCTAGCGTCCGTGCTTGATCGGTTTCAAATTGGGAGAGTTTTGCACTACAAAACCCTTAGGTCGCTCTGCCTACACATGAGGCATTTTCGGCCTGCAGTTAACTTGGTCGGCAGTTTGGTCATGCTTAGGTCGCTCGGCCTTCTCATATTCATTAGGTCGTTAGGTCACGACCATGCTAGTAATTCCACCTTAGGTCGTTGCTTGACCTTGTTTTTTCCCTTTGAGGTGTTAGGTCCCTCGGCTTTCCCCCCCTGGGCCTTAACTCCCTAGTTCGCTCGGCTAGGTCGTTCATCCATTAGGTCACTCACCCATTTCCTTTTTCCGTTAGCTCCTTAAGTCGCTCGGCTGTTAGGTCGTGGATGGTAGGTCGTCCCCTTTTAGGTCGCTTGGCCTATTATGCCGCTTGCAACGCTTAGGTCGCGTACCCCTTAGGTCGCACAACCTAAGTCGTTTCTTCCTTAGGTCGCGTACCCCTTAGGTCGCACTACCTAGGCCGCAACTCTTAGGTCGTTCCACTACTGAGTCGCGCCATGTTAGGTCGCGCCATGCCTTAGGTCGTGCCATGTTGTTGCTTTGTTAAGCCGTGTGCTATTTCTTGAGCCACTGATTTCTTGTGTTGATTTATGTTAAGTCGTAAGTCGTGACTTCTAGTTCGCAAGGATATTTCCACTTTGATGGATTTTTAATCGAATTCTTTGGATTTCATTGACGTCTTTGAATGTGAATTTTTGTAATTTGTTATTTCTACAATCATTTTTTTGATTTGTCACTTTATCTCACTCGTACGAGAAATCTAATTAAACGGCTTTGTAAAACAAGTAGTATGAAACGCTTGCGTTCACTTCGTCGGTTAATTCTTGGACTTATTCGATTGAATCTCTTGTGACAATTTTCGAGTGGAACTCTACAATTTGTTCGTAAATATTTAAGTTAAGCTAGTGGTTATGGGACATGAAGCTAAGCTTTTATATTTACTAGCTTATTGTAATTGACACTTCTTGATGATCATTGATGGTCATTTTTGTCATTTAGACTAGCAAATGTTCGATGTCTCTTTGTCTACGAGGGAGACTAAACCTCGTTCTGTGGAGCTTCGGCTCAATTTGGCGGGGTAGCGACCCATGGTCTTCGGGCCGTTTTGTGGAGCTTCGGCTCAAAATTAATGGTTAACGACCATGGAATAGCGTTCCATTTTGTGATACACGTGTTGGTGAGTTTTCATGCTCCCGTTTTTTCATAGGCCTCCCCCTTTTGTGATTTCTGGATTTTCATTGATGATTTCTAGAATTTGTGTTTCACCGATTTTCTTGATTTACATTAATATGTGTTATCAATATTTTTGCATTGATAAATGTGTGTTTCATTAGCTTTTGTGATTGGCATTGATATTATTGTCAATATCCCTACTTTTGGTGAATAAAAATATAAAGTATGACATTCCATTTGATCTTTGAGAAGATTGTCGTGATATTGATTAATCTCTTGTTGATTTTCAATTACAAACTTATTACAGTATGGTTTATGATTACCATATATCTATGTCATATCTCTTATTCTATATCATTTTATCTGATATTTATAGCTAGACTGATCCGTTTATTATTTTCTTATTAAATAATACTCGGGTCAGACCGAGATGTTATAGGTGCTTCTGCTTGACTTCACATCTGGGATTATCACCCTGACTTTTGGCTAACTGCTTAGATTAGTAGTTTTTGTTGTATACATTTTAGATATAGATTCATTGATGTATCCATATTGTTAACTCCACTTTTTCAGCATGGCCGTGATATCAAAATCGACCGAGAAACCAATGATAGTTCGTCTCGAAGAATAGTCAACTCAGCATCCCAACAAAGCAAGTTCTATTGAATGGCTTTTCAGATAAGATCCCCTACGGAGGGGGGGTCCAGGGGGGGTGCCAACCCCCCAAGGTGGGGGTGCGGGGGCAACGCCACCGCTACGGTGATCGACCTGCCCGGTCAGGTCGCAGGGGTCCAGGGGGCAGCGCCCCCGGCGGGGTGCGGGGCAGTGCCCCGTCCAAAACGGTATACGACTTAGAGAATTGAGCGACCTATCTTCTACTCGAAGTCAACGACCTAACTGATGAAGCGGGTTAACGAGATAACAAGTGGCACGACTTACCGACTTAATAAGGTTGCCGACTTAATAAGGTTGCCGACTTAACAAGGTTGCCGACTCAATAAGCTTAACGACTCAAGGATTGGACGACCTAAGAAGTGCCACAACTTAACGAGTTAAGGTTCAAGGCGACTTAGAGGAATGGAACGACTCAAGAGGGTTAACGGTTCATGAGACAGGCCGACTCAGTGGATCAACGACTCAAGAATTGTGCGACTCAAGGTCTTCACGACCTAACAATTCAAGGGCTGAACGACCTACGAGTTAAGGATCTACGAGTTAAAGACTCTACGAGTTAAAAGATCTACGAGTTAAGGCCACTACGAGTTAAAGACTCTACGAGTTAAAAGGTCTACGAGATAAGGATCTACGGCTTAAGGCCTCTACGAGTTAAAGAGTCTACGAGAAAACAATCTTACGAGTTAGAGGATGGCGCGACAGGAAGTCTACGGCTCAAAAGATAAGTTGTTCACGACCTAAGACTTGGAGACAAGTTCAACACCACGCTGTAGTAAGAAGAATCGCCGACGACTTACGACCTATGATGAGTCGTGTACGACTCATGCTAGCATAAAGGAAACTGCATTTGGTTAACTCGTGAACGACTTAGAACTTGTATCACTCATTCAGATGGGTGCATAACTCTGGGCCAAGCCATGAACCCAGTAAATCAGCCGCGACCTACCATGAGTCGTATACGAGTTACGACTCATCATGAGTCGTACACGAGTTACAACTCATTGTGAGTCGTATACGAGTTACGACCTAACTCCGAAGATGCCTATAAATACGCCCATAACTCCAACAGAAAGGGGACTTTTGGCTCATTCTCTTCAAGCGCCGATACTCTGCTGCATTCCAAACCAATCCAACACTCGAAGCCCTCAAGACACGAAGAACGCTACAAACAACTTCAAGAAGAGATCACATACATCCAACATGGATTTGAAGACTCTCATCTCCATTGAAGTTTGAGCTACTCGTTCAAAGTGTCTTGTAATTCAAAGTGTATTGTACTTGGGAAGAATTGTATCAGCTTGTAACGAGATGATCAGTAAAAATACTTAAAGTGGACGTAGGCTATACCCTCAAGCCGAACCACTATAAAATTGCTGTTGTTTACTGCTTTTCTGCTATTATCTGCTTATAATCTGTTCCCGATTTATTGGGTGGTGCTTTCCCAACTACACTTCACACACCGGGGTGTTAGCGTTCAAATTTTAGTGTTAACACATATTCTTTTGTCTTGCACTTGTAGCTATTCTTTTGTGACATTGTGGATCTTGTTTGACCACCACTCTAATGTACACTTTCATGTGTTATACATTCATATCTATTTCCACCTTTGTGATATGGATGCCGGTGACTGATTTGTATTATGTTTACTTCTATGTTTGTTTCCGAAGAATATATATATAGCCACTGTGTAGTAGCTTTGCGTTTGTATCGATATGTCGGACTTCCCTCCTGAAACCAAATGCGTGTTGTACTATCTGACATATCAGTGCTTGCGCAAAGCAATTACCCGGATGGTCGCTCCTCAACAGCCTTATTCTCCGTGCTAGTTTATGGCATTACATCCGTAGTGTTCTTGGCTAGTGGGGGTATAGAGGTGGGGCATCACAGCTTGGTATCAGAGCCAAACTTTGGAACAATATAGAATAATCTAACAAGGATCATGGTCCTAAGTCCATCTTAGGAGTCATGCTTTAGGATTTAATTCGAGTCTTCGTACCGATTCATCCTATTTTTCTTTATGCTTCCTTGTTTATCTATCAAGATTGCTTGATATTCATTTGGTGAATAACCTTATCCTTCTTCTTTCTTCTTTCTAAAGGAAGAGTAATGGTTAGACCTGGCCATCCCAGCGTTGGTCAATCTCGTGCAACTCCCCAAGATGGAGTATTTATGTCTGCCCAACAGCTTCTTGATCTAGTAAGGAATGCTCAAACAGCTGATCTAATCCGGAGTCTACTCACCCTAGGTCTGGATTTCCACGTTTGTGCAGCGATTATACCAATTTGGGTAGAAAGCCATTCAAAGGTTATGAAACTATTATTGAGGCCTAGGCTTGGCTGAGATCGTGCGATCGAATCTTTTCTCACATGAATCTTATTGACCTTCACCGTGTTCAGGTGGCCTCTAGTATGCTCCAAGAAAGAGCATTGGATTGGTATAAACTTCTTACTTCTGAAATGGTTGAAGCGGATCTTACTTGGGAGAAATTCCGGGAACGATTCGAGTTAAAATTTATGCCAGAAGCTGAGAAGGTGACTTGGGTTCTTCGATTCATAGACCTTGTTCAAGGTGAATCCTCCGTGGCAGACTATGTCGCATCTTTTGAATCTCTTTCTAAATACGGGGTTGAATACATTAATACCCCACTGAAGAAAAATCAGTGATTCGTATATGGCTTGAGTAAAGATCTCAAGAAGCCATTACTTCTCAAGTTAGAAGTTTCTTTGGATTAACTTGTTGATATCGCTCTTCAACTTGAAGAGGTAGGTAAAGAGAGTGATGCTGATGTTGTGGGTGCCAAACCAAACTTCAACAACATGAAAAGGCCTAATAAGTTCAAAGGTCCTTATCCCAACAATAAGAAAGGGAAGCAAGCCCCTCCGACAACTAAGACTTCAACCCCAAGTGGTGGGCAATGCTACAACTGTGGTTCTAAAGACCATTATGCGAACAAGTGTTGAAAGCCTCGTACTTGTCGCTATTGCAGAAGCCCGGATCATTATTTGTCTTCTTGTCCCAAACTTCAAAATGGGAAGGAGGGAAAGCTTAATGTTGCTCAAGCCCTTGGCAACACATCTCGTGGTAAAGGTATTTCTCATTCTATCCTTGATGGCTTTATTTTATTTCGTGATCATCCTATTCCAGTTCTTTTTGATACGGGTGTGTCTCATTCCTTTATATTAAAAGAACTTGTTGATATTTTTTCTGTGGATGTTTTGTGTTTAATGACTTCATTGAGAATTGCGAATCCGTTTGGTGGATCCACAACGATCAGTTTATTGTGTAAAGATGTCGAGATTATTTTGTGTAATGTTTCTTTCCGAGCCGATTTGCATGTTAGCGTTACTTAGGCTTTGGAATGATTTTGGGAATGGATTGGCTTAATCGCTATGAAGCTCAAATCCTATGTCCTGAGCAGACTATTCATCCTCGACATCCTCAATCTGTTAAGCAGATTTCTATTGACCTTAAAGATTCAGATTCCAGCTTGTTTGCATCTCTTTGAATCCTCATGATGACGATAATGATGATGAGGAAGATATTATTTCTCTTATTCACGTTGTTCGTGAATTTTCCGACATATTTGAGCCCGTTTTAGGATTACCACCTAAGCGAGAAATTGAGTTCAGAATTTATCTCATTCATGGAGCTCAACCTATTACTCGTCCTCCTTATCGTATGTCCGATAAAGAAAATGAGGAGATGCGCAAACAATTATCCGAATTGGAGACGAAGCAATTTATTCGCTCTAGTTCCTCTCCTTGGGGAGCTTCGGCTATTTTTGTGAAGAAATTTGATGGTACACTTAGGCTTTGCGTTGACTACTGCAAGCTTAATGATCTTACTATTAAGAATAAATACCCTTTACCTCGGATTGATGATTTATTTGATATGCTTTGTGGTGCAAAAGTCTTTTCACAATTAGAATTAGCTACCGGTTTTCATCAACTTCGTATTGCAGAAGATAGCATTCCTTTGACATCTTTCCGCACTCATTATGGACCTTATGAATGGCTTGTTATGCCATTTGGTTTAACGAACGCTGCGGCTTATTTCGTTGACCTTATGAATCGAGTTTTCAAAGATTTCCTCAATCGATTCGTTCTCATCTTCATTGATGATATTCTTTTGTATTCTAAAACCGAGGAGGAGCGTGAAAAGCATCTTCAGATTGTGTTGGAAACTCTTAGGAGTAATCAATTAAAAGCAAAATTTTCTAAATGCCACTTTTGGCAATCTTGTGTGAAGTTTCTCGGTCATATTATTTCCAAATCTGGAATTCCGTGGATCCTTCCAAGATTGAAGCGATTCAAAATTGGAAGAGACCGAAGAGTATGACGGAGATTCGTAGTTTCCTTGGATTGGCAGGTTATTACCGCCGTTTCATAAAGGACTTTTCCAAAATTTCCATGCCTCTCACTAGCTTGACAAAGAAGGGAGTTAAATACATTTGGTCAGACAAATGTGAAGCTTCTTTCCAGAAATTAAAAGAACTCCTTTCCGATGCTCCTATCCCTGATATTCCTAAGGGGAATCGAGATTTTATTGTTTATACCGTTGCTAGTGGCGTTGTTTTGGGTGCTGTTCTTATGCAAAAAGAACGTGTCACTGCCTATGCTTCTAGGCAATTGAAGCCAGTCGAGACTAGATATGCCACTCATGATTTGGAGCTCGCGGCTATTGTTTTCGCCCTTCGTATTTGGCGTCATTATCTTTTGGGAGAAAAATTTATTCTTTACACCGATCATAAATCTTTGAAGTATCTATTTTCTCAAAAGGAACTTAATTTGCATCAACAACGTTGGCTTGAATTTCTTGCAACTTATGATCTTGATATTCTTTATACTCCAAGAAAGGGAAATCGTGTTGCGGATGCACTTAGTCGTAAGCAACAAGCAGTTGTTTCTATGATGATATCCGAATGGAATAATCTCGGAATTCTATCCACTTGTGATATTCGAGATCGTGTTTCCGATTTATGTTCATCTCTTGTTTTATGTAGCCTTGAGACTCATTCTTCTCTTTTAGACCGCATTCTTGAAGCTCAAAAGCTAGATCCCGAATTGGCTCTTCTTGGCCAAATTTTTAGGGATAAAATTAATATTGAAGGTTTGAAAGACTTTGATATTGATTCTCGTGGCCGTATTCGAAAATTTGGTAGACTTATCATGCCAAATATTAGTAATCTTCGTAAAAACATTTTAGAAGATTCTAATCGTTCTAAATTTACCATTCATCCCGGTAGTTGTAAAATGTTCGCAGATATGAAGCGACTTTATTATTAGAAGGGAATGAAATCTGATATTGCTAAATTTTTTAAGTGTTGCATGACTTGCCAACTTGTCAAGGCCGAACACCAAAGGCCGGTTGGTTATTGCAACCTTTAGAAATTCCAATTTGGAAGTGGGATCAAATTTCCATGGATTTTATAGATGGCCTTCCCCGTTCTCGTTCAGGTCATGATAGCTTGTGGGTGATAGTCGATAGACTTACTAAATCCGCACATTTTATTCCCGTTCGATCCAATGGAACCGTTCCTCTCTTGACCAAACTCTTTATCAAATAAATTGTTAAATTGCGTGGAGTCTCCACTTCTTTTGTTAGTGATCGCGATCTATTGTTTACCAGTGGATTTTGGAAGAGTCTTCAAAAAGCTTTAGGAACGAAGCTTAATTTTAGCACCGCTTATCATCCCTAGTCCGATGGACAAACTGAGCGTATGAATCAAACTCTTGAAGATCTTCTTCGTGCATGTGTTCTTGATTTTGGTGGAAGTTGGGAAGATCATACTTGTCTTGTTGAGTTTTCCTATAATAATAGCTTCCAATCTAGTATTGGTATGGCACCTTTCGAGGCACTCTATGGTAGGCCATGCCGATCTCCTTCTTGTTGGCTTGAGGCCGGTGAGAAGCTGGTTTTAGGTCTAGATTTTATTCGTGATTCCATAGAAAAGATTGATCTTATTCGTCATAGGATGAAAGAAGCCCAAAGTAGACAAAAATCCTATGCCGATAACCGGAGAAGGAAATTAGAATTTTCTGTGGGAGATCTTGTGTTTATTCGTGTTTCACCTATGAAGGGTGTTGTATGTTTCAGTCGATCGGGAAAGTTAGCACCTCGAAATATTGGTCCATTTCCCATCACCGAACGTATTGGTTCCATGGCTTATCGCCTTTTATTACCGACTTTGTTTTTTGCTATCCATGACGTGTTTCACGTTTTTCAATTACGGAAGTGCCTTCGAGATTCCGATTCTATTCTTGAACCCGGTGTTGTGGAAGGAATTGAAGTTTCACCTAATTTAACTTATGAGCAACATCCTATTCGTATTATTGCTTCGGAGGTCAAACGTATTCAAAATAAAGATGTTCCGCTTGTTAAAGTCCAATGGTCCTCAAATCCTAAGGATTGCTCTTGGGAATCTAGAGAATTCATCGAGCGAACACATCTGGACTTACTTTCTCGTGCTCTTTGAGGTGAACTTCTTATTTCAAACTTCTTTTGTGTTGAATATGCTTTTAGGGTTGTTACTATATATTTTCTACTTAATTATTGCGAAGACGCAATTTCTTTAAGGAGAGGAGTGTGTAACAACCCGCATGTTTTACGATTTGATATTTAAATATTTTATCGTTAGTCGGATTTTAGTCCGAAAAGTTACTTTTTGCATACGGTCGAATTAGGACTCGGAACCACTTCCATTGAGTTCAAAACACCGTTTGCGATCTTTTTGTTTGTAAACTTTGATATGTTTGGAGTTAGTGGAATTTTGTTACTTTTTCACTTTGGGTTTTGGGTTTGGTTTAGTCCATTTTCCTAAACTATTAATTCTAACTCAACCCCCTTCTCTTCATAATTTTACTTTCATTTCCTAACACTCAAGCTTCATCAAAAATAGGGGAAGGAATGGGAAATTAAAACTCCAAGCTTAAGATCATTTGCAAATCCAACATCCAACTCCAAATTCAAAGAGAAGCCCTTGATTCTTCCTTGCTTTCAAGCTTCTTCTTCATTCATTTTGTGTAACGGTGAGATTTTTATCCCATATCTTTATCTATAACTATCTTTGATTATTCGGTATGAATTCCTAACACTTATTCATGCGCATTTGCCTTTTCTTTGGATTGAATTGGGAAAATCCCAATTTCTAGTGTTTGTGTTAAAATCTTTAAAAATCCAATCTTTTGATGTTAAAACATGTTTTTGGTGATGCACCGAGGAGCCAATATGACCGGGTAGCCTATAGGCATTATCCCCTAGCGTCCATGCTTGATCGGTTGTAAATTGGATGGGTTTTGCACTCCAAAACCCTTAGGTCGCTCTGCTTGCACATGAGGCATTTTCGGCCTGTAGTTAGCTCGGTCGGCAATTTGGTCATGCTTAGGTCGCTCGGCCTTCTTATATTTATTAGGTCGTTACGTCGCGACCATGCTAGGTCGTTCCACCTTAGGTCATTGCTCGACCTTGTTTTTCCCTTTATGGTGTTAGGTCCCTCAGCTTTTCCCCCTTGGACCTTAACTCCCTAGGTCGCTCGGCTAGGTCGTTCATCCATTAGGTCGCTCACCCATTTCCTTTGGCCGTTAGCTCCTTAAGTCGCTCGGCTGTTAGGACGTGGATGCTTGGTCGTCCCACTTTAGGTCGCTTGTCCTGTTATGCCGCTTGCAACACTTAGGTCGCGTATCCCTTAGGTCGCACAACCTTAGCCGTTTCTTCCTTAGGTCGCATACCCCTTAGGTCGCACTACCTAGGCCGCAACTCTTAGGTCGTTCCACTGTTGAGTCGCACCATGTTAGGTCGCGCCATGCCTTAGGTCGCGCCATGTGGTATCTCTGTTAAGCCGTGTGCTATTTCTTGAGCCGCTGATTTCTTGTGTTGACTTATGTTAAGTCGTATGTAATGACCTGCTATTTTGGACTATTCGCATCCGCACATGTCGGACTTGAATAATTCAAAATACCAAATTGTTAATTTAAATTTGGCAAAACTCAGATATACAGTAAATAAATAATCACAGTGTTAACGCTAAAATTTGAACGCTAACACCCCGGTGTGTAAAGTGTAGCTGTGAAAGCACCACCCGATGATTCGGGAACAGAGTATATGCAGAAAACCATAGAAAAGGCTGTAAACAACAGCGATTTTATAGTGGTTCGGCTCAATAGTTTGCCTACGTCCACTCTGAATATCTTTATTGATGATTTCGTTACAAGTCGATACAATTCTTCCCAAGTACAATACACTTTGAATTACTAAACACTTTGAACGAGTAGCTTAAACTTCAATGTAAGTGAAAGTCTTCAAATCCATGTCGGATGTATGAGATTCCTTCTTGAAGTTGTTGATAGCGTTCTACGTGTCTTGAAAGCTTTGAGTGTCGAGTCGGTTTGAAATGCAGCAGAGTATCGATACTTCAAAAGAATGAGCCAAAAGTCCCTCTCTAGTTGGAACTAGGGTCGTATTTATAGACATTTCTCGGAGTTAGGTCGTGACCCATACACGACTTATGATAAGTCGTAACTCGTAGATGACTCATGGTAGGTCGCGGCCGACCTACTTGGTTTAGCTTATGGCTTGGTCCAAAGTTATGCACCCATTTGAATGAATGATACAAGTTCTAAGTCGTTCACGAGTTAACCAAATGCAACCTCCTTTATGCTAGCATGAGTCGTACACGACTCATCATCGGCCGTAAGTCGTCAATGAGTCATCTTATTACAGCATGGTATTGAACTTGTCACCAAGTCTTAGGTCGTGAGCGACTTATCTGCAGTTATAAGTCAGCAGCGACTTAAGTGTTGTTGTCTCTTCCTTTTAGTGCTTTGAGTCGTTGCTCCTTTAGGTCGCTAGGTCGTAACGTCTTTAAGTAGTGGACTTTCTTAAGTCGTGACATTCCCTAAGTCGTTTAGGTCTTAACCTGTTAGGTCGTTAGCTCCTTAACTCGTAAGCTTTTAACTCGCAGGCTCTTTAACTCGTAGACTCCTTAACTTGCAGGCTCTTTAACTCGTAGACTCCTTAACTTGCAGGCTCTTTGACTCGTAGACTCCTTAACTCGTGTGCTCTTTAACTCGTAGACTCCTTAACTCATGTGCTCTTTAACTTGTAGACTTTTAACTTGCAGGCTCTTTAACTTGTGGGTGAAACGGGGTTAACATTTGCCCCTCGAAGCACACGCTTAAGTCGTAAGTCGTGTGCTTCAACTCATCATAACCCGGGCGCGCCGATTCGAGTTCCAGCGCCTTCAGATATAAAATGCTTGAGTCGATCCTCCTATCTTACTCTTCTCGTTACTTATCCCCTGAGCCATTCCTGCCATTATCACGTCGTCAAGCTTTCAAAGGCGATTTCTACCCAATTTTACTTCCAACCATCTCTAGCTTCACACCACGTAAGCAACTTTCTCTTTTTCCCCAATCGCCGATCACCATCATCGATCTCCGCCCACGATTTACATCCTTGAGCCATGCAAATACTGCGGCATGGATCATCGGTGGACTTAAGGCTATTTGATTTGATTCAGGATAACTCACGATTTATAACGATTTCGTAGTGTGATAAGATTAAGGTTGAGGACTGTGAAGTTACTGGATTAATGGGTCAGGAGAAGAAAGCTTATGGGTTAGGAGAAAAGACTAACGGGTTAGGAGAAGAGACTAACGGGTTAGGAGATGAAGTTAACGGGTTAGGAGTGAATCATTGTTTTGAGTATGATTCAGCAGTCTTATGCGACCAAGTATTCTCTGCCACATAGCAACCTTTACGACTCAAGCCCTGAATCGTAGCCGAGTTAAAGCTTGAAATCTTGAGTTGTGGCCGTGTTAGTACTTAGGAAATTTCCCACTGCTTTTCCACTGGAGTTCTTCCTCTGTTTCACGACCTTGACCCAAAGCACTGCCGACTTAGAACATCATTGACTTAAAATTGAAGCAGCCTAAACTGACTCGCCCCTTAATCCTTAAGTCATGGGCAAGTTAGCCAGAAAACCAATGGCCTGACTTAACCCATCAGAAATTAAAAGGAAAATCTTTGAGTCGTTGGCGAGTCATGAGTTGTGTGAATTTTGTTCATACTTTGAACCGTTGCATGGACTTTGAACTGTTGAACTACGAACCGTTGCATGGACTTTGAACTATTGAACTTTATTGCATTCATTCACAGGTCACTTTAACTTGCAACCTAACAATCTGTCCAATACAACATTTACAGAAAATTGGGACGAATATACTGCCATCGACTGCCCACATCAAATGACAGATTAGTTAATAACGGATAATTAACTTAAATAAATTGTATGAACGAAGTGCTTTTCAACTCATCAATTTCAAGTAAAATATCAAAGCAACACTGAAATGGTCAATTGAAACTGACCAGCCTGCACTAATATTATGCTTGAACTTTAGATTAACAAGTTCTGAAATTTTGTAGTCGATCAATCGTCGACTAGTTTAATTCCAGTTATATTTATTTCTTATTTTTTAATAGTTCTGCACGACACTTCACACTTTTAGGAAACGTGCACCTTCACATTTGAATATCCAGTTGCTTGTGTAGAATGACTTCTCAGGAAGAAGATACAACAGTTCAGACTGGAGAGGCAACTATTATTCCGGCTCCACTAGTCAATCCTCCCGAAAGAGCCCCTACCACGCTATCATACAAAGTTTTTCGCCAGTTGTGTACTCAGTTTGGCATTGCTGAATCAGATGCCATTCTTCCCGAGAGAAGTAACACTGCTGACATAGCACCCCCTGGCTTTGTAATGGTCAATCGACAAATGTGCCTGAGTGGGGGCGTTCCTCCTTTCAATGACTTTTTCCAACAACTTCTTCGTCAATTGGCCAACGCCCCATCCCAATTACACCCCAATGGCTATGCCATTTTAATGGGGTTGTGTGTACTGTTTAGGAGGACGCTTGATCGATTGCCAAGCTTTGACGAGATTTGCTTCCTATGCTCTTTTACTAGGACTAAAGATCACCCCTCTATTACTGTCGTGAGAAGTGCTCGAAATCGTAAATTGATCATCGGTCTTCCTGACAGCGCTCATGGGTTTTTGACCCATCTTTTCTATGTCCGCCGTCCCCCTGGATTTTACGCTGTATGGAGGGAAGGATGTAAGATTAACCATTCTTACTACGTTTGTTATCCGACTTATGCGAGACTAAATTGTTAAGTGTTAACACCGCTTCTTTTTTATTTTCAGCGCTTCCTTCCCTATCCAGAGATCCAGGCCATAAGCATGTTTTTGAGAGACTGAGTACCGTGGCCGTGGAAGAAAGAAGTGTAAAATTCTTGTCGAGGGATGAATTTCTGCACTAATACGGGCTTTTGCATACCTCTCGCTCTACACACCCCCACGAAGTCCCAGACTCTCCGGCTAGAGCATCGGATGCCCCCGTTTCTACTGACACATCCATACCAAAAGAACCTGCTTCTGAGGCTTCTCTAGTGAAGTGCTCCACTTCTGTTGATGTCGCGGGGTCATCTGGCAAACTTGCCCCGGTCACTGAAGAAGAAGAGTCCCGGGAGTCTCCTCCGCATTCAAAGAAGTCTGGTGACGAAGAAGCCGAGAAAACCCGCCCTGTCAAGCAGAGCAGGGACGACACTTTCGAAGAACTGAGCGACCTCTTTGCCACCTCGCAAGAGATCTTTAAAGATGATCCTATTACTACCGGGGTTTCTTCTTCAGTAGTCGAGGCGACTTCTATTCTGCAACAGACCCCGTCAACTCAAGAGTTGATGTTAACTTCTACTCCCATAACTACTCCACAATTAAAGAGTGGTTCGTAGTTCGATGCGCATAGTTTGCACATTACACACACTTAGAATCTTTCAGCACTTTTATGCTTCTGACTTTTTGTATTTTGAAGAATTCTAAAATTTATCTCTTTTTATTTCAGATCCTCTGATGGGACGCAGCGGATCCTACTATGATGACTTCCAGCGCTACGGGAGGCGTAGCCAATATGATTATAGGCGCTACCTCCCCTCTTACAGAGAATCCGATGAAGAAAGAGACGCCCGAAAAACTCAAGAGAAGAGGGCTCGAGAGGAGCGTTATGAAAGAAGAGAGAGGGAGGAGCGCCACGATTCTTCACAGAGAGGCGACGATTCCCACAAAAGAAAATCCCATGATGACCGAGGAAGTCATATGGTTGAGGATTCAAGCAAGCGAGCCCGACATGGTGAGAAGCATACCTCTACCACTCCTGAAAAGGTTACTGTCCCCGTCTCGCTTGACATTCCTTCCGGCTCTCCCGCTCTCGGGAAGACTAACATCCAAACAATAATTAGCAGGCCCAAATTCCAAGTTGGACCGGGCCCGGCCAGTTTGCAAAGCCGGTTTCCACAGTGGTGCCTGAAGGGAGTGAGGTTCGACCTTAACTTGGTCCCCATTGACAAGTCTGCCATGTTACGAAATCTCGATGCTGTCAAGCTTGATATTGAGAGGATGTCGAACTGGCAAAAACTTGTTGACGAGCTTCAAAGGGTTAATCGTGCAAATATAGAGGCCATGCTCACTATGGAAAATGATAAAGCCGAATGGCAAAAGGTTCTTGAGCAACATGATACTGAAATGAGGAGCATCTCTTCTTACAATGAAGAGCTTGAAGCAAAAGTAGAGGAACTGAAACAAGAGCTTGCTACTTCCTCTACTTCCTATTCTCAAAAAGAAGAAGTGCTCCTAAAACAAGTGAGAGATGCTCATGCCAGTCAAAGAGATGCCGAAGACAGGCTTGAAGTGCAGAAAAGAATTAGTGAGGGCTATGTTGCTGATATTGAAGAGATTCGGAAGAAAAACAGCTCCCAAGAGGCGGAGATTCAAATGCTTAAGCTTCAACTTTCCAAAGCTGAAAGGGAGCGTGATGAGGCCGTTGCCGGCAAAATCGCAGCTGAAGAATCTCACGAGGCAACGAGGACCAACATCAGCTCAACATTATTTGATTTCTACCTGCATAGCATCTTGGGGCGCGGTAGCCTCGCCTTTCTAGGCCCCAAGTATGAAATTACTCTGGCTAAAGTTTGGGAGGCTGCACTAGATATGCTTGGCGGTAAAGGCGCTGGCTATGCTGAGTCAGCTCTTGAGGAGCATTATCTTGATGATGATGCTCGCGCCGCTCTCGCCAGGGGGAGAGAACAGCTTGCAAAATTAAGGGCCGAAACAGCGGCAGGAGAATATTCAGGAAAAACTATCTCAACTGTTCCAATTCAGCCTTCTCCTTCTGCCGAGATTGACATTATCGGTTCCAGTTCTCATTCTTTATCTCCTACCAAAGTTACCGCCGAGATCACAAGCATACAAGGTGGGGATGAATGCGACGAGAGTGCCGAGGCACAGGCTTACGAAGTTGATGTCAGGAAACCGGCTTCTGCAGGTAACCCTACTGTTAATCTTGCCCAAGTAGACTGCTCATCTGTTTCTTACGAGCTTGATGAGCTTCTTGACTACTTCTTGAACCTCAGCGAACCTTTATCTCCGCTTTTAACTGACTTGAACTTTTTTCCTTCTGTAGAGAAAACGTCGAGCATCGTTCAAACTTCCCCTCCTCCAATTATTCCTCCTCCATCTATTCAGGTGACTCCTCCTTCTGCCTCGCAACCGGGATCACAAGAGGAGCAAATAGAAGCTCTCCAAGACTTGGACGATCCCATTGCTTCACAAGAACACAAGGGAGAAGAAACTGAAGGGAGTGAGAAGACTCCAGAAGCAATTGGTTCCGATGATGAACCATTAGCTAAAATTTTTTCTCCAGGGAGTGGGTCTTCCTCCAAGAAGAGAGGAAAGCAGGGAGTCTCCAAGAAGAAGAAGAAGGGATCTTCAACTGGCGAAGAAAAAACGGAAGAAAGTCCGACTGAGCCCCTTTCTCCTTCATCCCCTACTCTTACAAGCCGGCCTAAGAAGTTGGTTATCCGGCCAGGTGCGGGCTCAAAAGGTGGACGGAAGAAGAAGTGATGGCTCTGGTTCTGTGGCTTTCAAATCGCTTTTTGCCTTTTTTGCATGTACTGACCGGAAATTGTGCGGGTACCGGCCCCCGTTTTCTTTATTTCGAAACTTGGTGAAACGTGTGCCTCCGAAGAGGTTTTTCTGCTTGATTGTGCCTCCGGGAGGAGGTCTTTTCATTGCTGCCTCTGGGAAGAGGTCTTTTTGTTTTTGTTGTGCCTCGGGGAAGAGGTCTTTTTAATTTCTGCCCCATGAGAGAGGCTTTTGTTTTTCCCTGTTCGCTGGGAAGCGGGCCTCCGAAGAGGGCTTTTCAAATTTCATTTTACGGGAGTGTATCGACCGATGATGAAATGTGTGCCTCTGAGCTGGGTTACTGCCTGGAAGTTTGGAGTTTCTTTCTCTTGGTTGGATGGATTTACGGGAGTGTATCGACCGATCATTCCGCAACTTTGTATCGAGAAAAATCTCTCATTTTCTGGTTGGCCCGCCCGAGGTCTTTTAGCATTTCAACTGTGGTGAAATGGGCCTCCGAAGAGGGCTTTTCTCACGTTTCAACACCTGGAAGTTTTATTTCAATCTTGGTGAAACGTGTGCCTCTGAGTAAGACTTTTGCCTGGAAGTTTGGAGTTTCTTCCTCTCGGTTGGACGGATTCATGGGAGTGTATCGACCGATCATTCCGTAACTTTGTAACGAGAAAGATCTCTCTTTTTCTGTCTAGGTCTACTCGAGGTCTTTCTCGTCCGAAGAGTTGTGCCTCCGTAGAGGGCTCGTGCCTCCGAAGAGGTCTTTTGTTGATTGATGCTTGCTTGCCCATGTCTATTTCGCCATCCACTCATGTTGGCGATCCTCCTTGTCTTTTGCAAGTGTCAACACTTTTTAGTTGCCAATAATTTCCCTTATCCCAAGAAATATACTTCACGGTTAGGTGAGTTGGTGGTGGTGGACACATTTTACTTAACTGGCTGTTTGTTCAAACATTTATAGTTAGTTAAAGATGGTCCAATTCCACCCACATTGCTCACTCTTGTTTGAAGGGCTTCTTTTGTAGGATTTGAGTGTGGAAATTTTTGATGGTTTAATATGTGTTTGCTCAGTCTTGAGATCGGTAAGCTTTTCTTTCATGACCTGCATTATTAAATCGACATTTTAATGACACGATTAATGCATTTTATACGTCGAAATAAAACAAAGCAGTTTATAATAGTAGAGAACACAAGATTTAAAGTGGTTCGGCCAAAAACTGGGCCTACATCCACTTTATAGCTTTTCTTTATTCACTTGCTTTACAATTGCTCTCAATACAATAATCATATTTTTTGCAATTCTTTTTACAACATTTCAGCAAAGCTTTCAAGTAAAATAAGGACGCAAATGATTGATGTTCCAAGCTCTTGGAATTGGTTCTCCTTCGACAGTTGTGAGTTTGAATGTGCCGTCAAGAAGCTTCATGCCTATAACATATGGCCCTTCCCAGTTTGGCCCAAACACACCTGTGGCTGTCATGATTCTTTTCAGAATTAGGTCCCCAACTTCAAAGTTGCGCTGACGAACTTTGGAATTGAAGTGCCTGGCTATTCTTTGTTGATGAGCCGCAATTCTAAGTCTAGCCTCTTCTCTTCTTTCATCAAGGAGGTCAAGTGCTTCCAATTGCAGTTTTTCATTTTCATCTTTATCAAAATGGATTCTTCTATGTGAGGGGACTTCAGTTTCACTGGAATCATTGCTTCTGATCCATATGCCAACGAAAATGGGGTATGCCCAGTCACAGTTTTGTGGGTGGTTCTGTATGCCCATAGTGCAAGCGGTAACTTGTCAACCCGGCCACTTTTTGCTTTTTCCAGCTGCTTTTTGATGGTTGATTTGATGATTTTGTTTACTTCTTCCACTTGCCCGTTTGCCTGCGGATGGGCCACTGCTGAGAAACTCTTCTGGATTTTGAATCGTTTGCAGAAGTCCTGGAATTCCTCACTTTCAAGTTGAGTACCATTGTCTGTGATTATTTTATGCGGCACACCATACCTGCAAATGATATTTTTAGTCACAAAATTTATCATTTTCTTAGAGGTAATAGTAGTCAAAGGTTCAGCTTCAGCCTCTTTAGTAAAGTAATCAACTACAACAATAGCATATTTAATCACTGATTTGGCAGTTGGTAATGGCCCAATGAGATCCATTCCCCAAATGGAAAATGGCCACGGACTGACCATCTGTGTTAGCTCAGTGGAAGGTGCTCTAGGAATTTTGGCGAATCTCTGGCACTTGTCACATTTCCGAGAATATACAGTGGCGTCTTGATTAATTTCCGGCCAAAAATACCCATAACGGAGAATTTTCTTTGCTAATGTCTGACCACCCATGTGATCTCCACATTCCCCTCCGTGTACTTCAGCTAGAATTGTCTTGGCTTCATTTTTAGTTACACATCGGAGTAATGGCATTGAAAAACCCCGCCTGTACAATTAGCCGTCTTGGACTATATATCTCGAGGCTTTCCTTAGAAGCTTCTGTCTTTCTCTCGAATTTTCTGGCAAAGAACCTCTGAGTAGATAGTCCAGTATTGGAGTCATCCATGATTCTTGTTCCTGAGATACATTCATAATCCAGTCAACATCCATCTCGTCTGTACTTGGTGCTGACAGGACTTCTACGGGGACTAATCCCAATAGTTGAGCTTCACCAGTACTTGAATACTTCGCGAGGGAATCTGCCTTCATATTCTCTTCCCGGGGAATATGGTTTATTGAATAATGATCAAAATCTTAAAGAAGCTCCCAGTCCTTTGACAAATAAGCGGTTAAATTTCCTCCTTTAGCTTGGAATTCCTTCTTGACTTGGCATACGATAAGCTGTGAGTCACTGAAGATCTGTAATGTTCTGATATTTAGCTATTTAGCGATTCTCAAACCTGCAATGAGAGCTTCATATTCTTGCTTCATTATTAGTCGAAGGAAATTCCAGACTCAGTGCATAACACAATGATCGTCCTTTAGGGGTCTCAAGGACAACCCCTGCCCCAGAACAGTAGTCATTCCTTGCGCCATCAACGTATAATTTCCATTTCACCGGGACGTCATTAGTTTCCTCTTCCTCACTATCACCTTTATCTGTGCATTCAGCAATGAAGTCTGCTAAAGCTTGTCCGTTGATAGCTCTTCGGGGATGGTAAGTGATGTCATATTGACCGAGTTCAATATTCCACTTTAAAAGATGGCCCGAAGTTTCAGGGCGAAACAGGACTTGCTTCAGAGGTTGATCAGTGAGGACTTTGAAGGGATGAGCTTGAAAATACGGCCTCAATTTCCATGATGCAATCAATAGGCAATAGGCAAGTTTCTCCAGCTTCGAGTAATTCATCTCTACCCCAGTGAATCTTTTACTAATGTAATAGACTGGTCGCTGGATCCTTGTATCTTCTCGAACCAATGCTGCACTCAGAGCGTGAGATGATATTGCCAGATAGATGTAGAGATCTTCACCATTGTCGGGCTTTGAGAGTATTGGAGGCACTTTCATATGACGAACCAGTTCATCAAATGCGTTCTGACACTCGGGAGTCCAATCAAAGTTTTTTCTTCCTTTCTTTAGAGCATCAAAGAATGGAATGCATTTATCAGTAGCTTTAGAAATGAATCGGCTCAAAGCAGCAATTTTTCCGTTAAGACTCTGTAGTTCCTTCTTTGTTCTAGGAGCTTTGACCCCCTTCAAGGCAGTGATTTGAGCAAGATTAGCCTCAATGCCCCTAGCGCTTACAATAAATCCCAAAAACCTTCCGGACTCCACTACGAATGAACATTTCAACGGGTTAAGTTTCATTCCGTATTTCCGGAGGACCGCAAACATTTCCGCCAAGTGATCCATGTGGTCCACTGCTTTCTTTGACTTTACCAACATATCATCGACATAGACTTCCATTGTCTTTCCGATCTGTTGTTTAAACATGGTGTTAACAAGCCTTTGGTAGGTTGCCCCCGCATTCTTGAGCCGAAGGGTATGACTTTGTAGCAGTAAAGACCAACATCCGTTATGAAGCTCGTGTCCTCCTGATCTGGCTCATGCATCATGATCTGATGGCACCCGGAATAAGCATCCATAAAAGACAACAATTTATGTCCCGCCGTTCCGTCCACCAACTGATCAATTCTAGGCAGCGGGAAACGGTCTTTGGGGCAAGCCTGATTCAGATCTGAGAAGTCAATGCATACTCTCCACTTCCCATTAGCCTTTTTAACCAGGATAGGATTTGAGACCCAATATGGGTAAACAGATTCTCTGATGAAGTCATTCTCCATGAGTCGATCGACTTCTTCTTTCAACGCTGCCGACCTCTCTGGACCTTGAGTTCTTCTTTACTGTTTTACTGGCGTGAATTTTGGATCGATGTTCAGAGCATGTACCGCAATCTCTGGTGATATTCCACACATGTCGGCATGAGTCCATGCGAATACATCTAAATTTGCCTTCAAGAATGAGACCAGAATATTCTGAGCTGTAGTGTTGAGTTGTGAACCCACATTCAGCACCTTGTTTGGGTCCTTTAAGTCAACAGGTACCGGCACTGTCACCTCTACCGGCACTACTCTATTCTCCCCTGCACTAGCTTTTCTCGGATCCATCTCTCTCCGGGCACCGCTATGTTCACCAGTGCAGGGACCAACCTGTAGTTGCTACAAGGTTCGTTCTTTGATGCGGACTGAAGGCCCCGCATCTTTTCCCATTTCTCTCCTCTTTGTTTCATGTAGCTCTGCAAGATAGCATTCCCGTCCCACGTTCTGATCTCCTTTAATTATCCCAATTCCGTTATCAGTAGGAAATTTTATAGTTAGACACCATGGGGCGAGAACAGCTTTGAATGCCGCCAGAGTCGGTCGGCCCAAGAAAGCATTATAAGCAGAAAATTCATCAACAATTATAAAGGTCTACCTTCGAGCTACCTTTCTCAGCCCCTCTCCGAGCTCTACAATCAAGTCTATAGTCCCAATCGGCTGCTTCGGCTCCCCAGTGAAGCCAGCAATTTTCAGTGAAGAAGCCTGAACGTCAGCCATTGGTATCTTCATCTGGTCAAAAATTTTCTTGAAGAGAATATTACACGAAGCCCCACAATCGACCAGAATTCTTCTCACAGTGGCCGGGCCAATACCAGCAGAAATGACCAGAGGATCTACTGTGGGGGCTTCAATACCCATGGAATCCTTGGTGCTAAATATGATGTCATCAGGGAAAGTTTTCTGTTGCTTCAATGGCGCAGCATCCTCTAACACAAAAACACTTTCTTCTGCGGGTGCATGCTTCAGTGCACGAGCATATCTTTCCATCTCACCCCAGCTCCTGCCTGCTGGGTGACGACCTCCCGTTATCATATTAATGACAGGCCTGTCTGACTCATGTTCTACGGCCTTCTCACTCGAGCTTGGATGGTGAGCGGGGACTTGTTGCCTTTGGACCGATGAGGTTATTGTGTCCCTACCCCTTCTAACATACTGTTGGAGCTTGTTCTCTTTCAACAGTCGCTCAATTACTTCTTTCAAGTGTCGGCATTCGTTAGTGTCATGACCAGGCTGATTGTGAAACTGACAGAATCTTCCACTTTTCTCCATTTTATCTCCAACCCTCATCTTAGGTGGCGTAGGATAACTGATATTATCTTTGGTTGCAAAGAAGATATTTTCAGGGGTATCAGTCAAAGGTGTGAAGTTGAAAGCTCGACCCTTCTTTGCATCCCCTTGTTTCTTTCTGCCGTCGTTCCCCCTTTTCTGAGCATTGAATTCCTTTCTGTCTGGAGTGTTACTATCATTCTTAATTTGCGCTGATGCCACCTTAGCCGGTGCTTGAAGGCTTTCCAGGCGCATGAACTCATCTGCTTTTTTATAGAATTTATCGAGTGAATTTGGTTCTTTCATTTTCAACCATTCTCCAAACTTGCTCGATTTATCAATTGCCCTCATCAAGTATGTTATAACCATGCGTGGCTTAGCGTTATCGACCTCGGCCAAAGCTATGTTGAATCGATTCAGGAACGACTTGATGGATTCCCCTGGGTTTTGCTTAAGATTTGACAATGACATTATGTCCTTTGCTTTAGAGGCGTACAACCGAAACTGCTCCTTGAACTTCTTAGTTAAGTCCGAGAACTGATCAATGGATCTAACTGCCAGCTTGGTAAACCAAAATAAAGCTACTCCTTCCAAATACACCGGGAAGTATCGGCATTTAATCTCATCGGATGCCCTGGCGCCAGTCATATGCCAGTCATATTTATACAGAAATTCGTTAGGATCACTTGTTCCTTTGTAAGCTGGAATAGTGGGCGGAACAAATTTTCTCAGGAATTCAGCTTTCAGAATCCTCTCGATGAATGGAGTTTTGCTTGGAGCAAAGCCCCACTCTTTCTCATCCTCGTCCTTTCGCATACTTTCTTTCATGATTTGACGGACCATTCCTGAAAAGTACTCTTCATAATCCACAGGCCCTGCGGGGGAAACGTCAGCCATTCTTTCAGAGTTCTGCCTTGACAGTCGTTCACGAAGGGTCGTTTGAGGTCCCGATCCTCCATCCTGAGGAAGTGGCCTTTCGACAGGGCTTACCGCCCTTTGAGAAGTATTCCCTCTAACCCCCTGAGCTCTATAAGCAGAGTTTCCATCTTTATTTGTTGGCTGACGACTAGCCTCGAGCAAATCATTTAGCTTATTCAATATCAAGGTATTCTGAGCATTCTGAGCCTCTAATTGTGCATTTTGAGCATTTAACTGTTGATTCAATCCCAAAACCACAGCGTCTAATTCCGCCCGCGTAACTCCCGCAGTTGGAGTTGTCTGACTCAGAGGAGGAGAAGTGGCGGTGTTCTCTTGAAAATCATCAGATCTGGCACATCTACGTTTCCTTCCGGGAGCCATAATTTCTGTTAAACTTCTGGTCTTAACGGAGATTCTTTCCTCACAGTTTGGTGAAGCAATGATGTCAATATCCTGAGTTCAATTCTCAGTGAAAGAACCAAAAATGTTAACGCTAAAATTTGAACGCTAACACCCCGGTGTGTAAAGTGTAGTTGTGAAAGCACCACCCGATGATTCGAAAACATAGTATAAGCAGAAAACCACAGAAAAAGCAGTAAACAACAGCTATTTTATAGTGGTTCGGCTCAATAGTTTGCCTACGTCCACTCTGAATATCTTTATTGATGATTTCGTTACAAGTCGATACAATTCTTCCAAAGTACAATACACTATGAATTACTAAACACTTTGAACGAGTAGCTTAAACTTCAATGTAAGTGAAAGTCTTCAAATCCATGTCGGATGTATGAGGTTCCTTCTTGAAGTTGTTGATAGCGTTCTACGTGTCTTGAAAGCTTTGAGTGTTGAGTCGGTTTGGAATGCAGCAGAGTATCGGTACATCAAAAGAATGAGCCAAAAGTCCCTCTCTAGTTGGAACTAGGGTCGTATTTATAGACATTTCTCGGAGTTAGGTCGTGACCCATACACGACTTATGATAAGTTGTAACTCGTAGATGACTCATGGTAGGTCGCGGCCGACCTACTTGGTTTAGCTTATGGCTTGGTCCAAAGTTATGCACCCATTTGAATGAATGATACAAGTTCTAAGTCGTTCACGAGTTAACCAAATGCAACCTCCTTTATGCTAGCATGAGTCGTACACGACTCATCATCGGCCGTAAGTCGTCAACGAGTCATCTTATTACAGCATGGTATTGAACTTGTCTCCAAGTCTTAGGTCGTGAGCGACTTATCTGCAGTTATAAGTCAGCAACGATTTAAGTGTTGTTGACTCTTCCTTTTAGTGCTTTGAGTCGTTGCTCCTTTAGGTCGCTAGGTCGTAACATCTTTAAGTCGTGGACTTTCTTAAGTCGTGACATTCCCTAAGTCGTTTAGGTCTTAACCTGTTAGGTCGTTAGCTCCTTAACTCGTAAGCTTTTAACTCGCAGGCTCTTTAACTCGTAGACTCCTTAACTTGCAAGCTCTTTAACTCGTAGTCTCCTTAACTCGTGGGCTCTTTAACTCGTAGACTCCTTAACTCGTGTGCTCTTTAACTCGTAGACTTTTAACTTGCAGGCTCTTTAACTCGTGGGTGAAACGGGGTTAACACACAGCATCGCAGACACATAGTAATAATATGCAGCGGAAGCAAAAGATATTAGTTAATGAAGCTACTATATATAAAAACAGAGTTAAATAAGTTACATAGAAATCTCGAATAAAATAGTCAAATACAAGAATCAGAATACATCTCTGAAATCAACTGAATATCTGAAAGTTGTATAGATAGCTGTATCTCCAGGCGAAGCTCCAACTTCAAAGGTGAGCCTTGAATACTGGTACACTCAGTCTGACCCGAGCGTAAAGCAAAACACAAAACACTCGAGTCAGGATTAACATTCTTATATCAATAAATCCAACTCAAGTGAAATAACAATTGAAATAAAATAACTCAAAGGACGTTGGAATAACCGTCCTCTAAGGATCCGTTAAACTATCTACTATATAATAATATACGCTAAATAGATAATGTCTATCAGTAATATAAAATATCAAAATAGTGTTAAGGCATTACCATTACCCCCCTTAACACATTTTATATAAGCGTTATAGTCTATACAGAACTGTAAACTCCACCGTAAACTAGTGGGATATCAGGGAGTACTCCATAGGTATAACACAAAACAAATTCGTAGTGGTCGCGTATATAGGGATACAAGTATGACAAGGCATATGAGGCAATACCCAAGATAGTGAAACTACCGTTTGCCTGATCCGGACTGGTGAAAAAGCATCGCCGCAGCGATCGCAACACCGCGAGACAACACTTCCAAAATTTACGAGGGTGCACCAATCAATAACAAGTAATGAGTAGTTTATGAAGAAGTGTGTTCGCTCGAGGTTGCTAACCCCATTTGGCTCGGCACGGCTCCTGTTTTAGTCATTTCCAATTTGACACAAGTGTCAAGGCTATCCATTATCGTTCTCTTTCTTCAGTCATCACGTACATCATTCCAACCACTTCATTCTGGATCAGACTCCGCGTATAGTTATTAAAGTGGTTTTCGGTTTCGACAGAGAGCATGTCCATAACCGATCCTGGTTTCTTTAATAACTTTCATAACTATTACACCGACAATATATTTCAAACCAAATCAAATTCAATTTCAATTTCAATTCGTAAACCAACATTTCATTTGTCTTTCTATATCAATATCCAAAATTTACATTTCAAATCTTCCAAATTACCAATTCAAAATCTTGTAAGTCGATTACAACATTTATTTGAACAATTCAAATATTGATTCAAATTCTTATATAAATTTCATTCCGTAAGCATTTAAATAAATTAGTTTAACACTAAAATCGATTTCAAATTCATTTATTGATTTCATTCAATATTCGTTAAGTTAAATTATTATTCAAAACGATTTCTGTTAGATTTCCAATTCACTAAACCAATTACTTAATTTCAACTTCATTATATCAAAACTTCAAATTGAGTTAAATAAGATTCGTCAATTCAATTCTTTAAATTACAAGTCTTACGTTAATTTCAATAAATCACATTTTATTTCTTGTTAAAGAAATTAAATTTCACTTATTTCTTTACTTAGTTACGAATTTCAAAACTCAATTAAGAAAGAAACTAAATTCCACAAATTCAAGAAGTTAAATTTCACTTATTAACTTACTTAAATAATTTTCCAAAGCTTAATAAATAAAGAAACCCAATTTCATTTATTAACGAAGTTCAAATTTCACTTATCCAAAATTCCAGTTTCTCTTATCAAAGAATTCAATTTTTTTTCGATTATCAAATAATTCAATCTTATTCAATTATTAAATAATTTCAAGCTTAATTATTATTAATCAGAACTTAATAATTTTAAAACTTGATTATAAATAATTCCTTAATTATTAAATCATTTCAAACTTAATTCAATGAGTAATTCCAAATTTTATTATTACATAATTTATTTAAAACACGTTCTTTCAATAACTACTATATTAATATTTTGTTTCAAATGTTAATAACCTTTCATTAAATTCAAATTCCAACTTCTTTTCAAAACTTATTATTTATTCAAATAAAATATTTATTTTATTTTTAAATCAAATTATTGACCAATCAGGTTTTTATTTAATTCTCTATCCTAGGTCAAATTCATTTGGGTATTTATCATTTCAACCCGATTCTAATTCAATTCAAAATCAAAGCATAACAAAGGGAACTTGCAGTGTGATAATTGGGATGGTGTCAAGGTAAATAACAAGCAATAACTACAATCAATAACAATTCAATCATAAATTCAAATAATCTCGAAATAATCGTATAAATTTACATTGTTGTTCGTGCAAGTTAATATAATTATTTCTAGAATGTACAGTATCATTTCATGTAGATTAAGGATTATTACACTAATTATTCTATGCAATTCTACACTTACATCAGTAATTCAATTTCATACATCATCAATTGATACCACATAATTTCAAATGGTTGAAGGGTAATTACCCATTTTTCTACGTGTCAATTAATTTAAATATTTAAAGGGGTCATACTATACAAGTTCGTGTAATTAAATTCAACATATATATCCATTTCAAGTCGCTAGCTATCCTACGTCAAATTCAATTTCATATTTTTAGCACTTCCAATAATAACAATTTTTAACGTCCAATATCAATATCAAACAATCAATCATCGATCAACCAAACTTGATTATCATCATATAAGTAACAAATAATGGTTTCACAGGTGAACTGATACATGTAATAACATATATAACGGTGTAAATAACTAACAACAGCATATTTCAATTATCGTTTAAATTGAAATCAAATTTAACAAATAAAAGAACATTAATCGTGAGCGATTACTCACATTTCGTGGCTAGAGAAAACAATGAAATGAATTATGGATCCAAGCACGAATTCCGGAACAAAGCTGAATCGGTACAAATTAGGACGGACGCGGCTTCTAAATAGGAATTGATGAGAACAATCGAATTGGCTTGATATAAACTGAAACTAATATCTATATTATATACATATGTTTATAGAGAAATAACTTTTAGAAACATATACTTAATAAAAATCTATGCGTAAAATTTCAAATCAACATATTTAAAAATAACATATCATATCAAAAATGTTATATAAATTATTTTTTCATTCAAACTATATGTATTATAGTATATGTATGCAGACCTTATATATAACATATATATAAATTAACTATTTATAAACAAATATATAGAAGCATTGAAATATAAAAACTTTTTTTTGTGTATATACAATATTCTTCATACAAACAAAAGAGCTACTGCAAAGATGGGAATTCATGCAACCTGAAGACTAATATAAAAAATCTTCATAGACTTATATTCAAATAATGTATTATATCACGTTACACGTAATATATTCTACAATATAAATGAAACTGTTTTAAACAAATATAAACTTTTGTAAAACAAAGTTTAAAAATAAAATCAATACATCAAATATATAGTATATGTATGAAAACAACAGAGAATCCAACATAAACAACAACCTATGAAACATATACACTGACCAACATATGCAGATTTTTAAAACCATATGCTTTTATACGTTATAAAAATAAGACATATGTTTTGACTATTATAAGATTTTCGCAACTTAAACAAATTATAAAATATAATGTAGCTTAATATGTATATATACGACATAAATAAACAACTTATATAATTGATTTATAACTCAAAACGCATACACTCTTCTTTTTTCTTCTTAAAGAATCAAACTCTATATATAAACTGTAAACATATGTATGACAACACTAATATATATAAATTAACAGAAAACCCAATATGAACTTAACAACTTTAAACAAATCATACCCGTCATTCCATCATTTAACCGCCCACTTGGTTACAAGCTAATGTTGCTAAGCTCGGCTTGGCAATGAAAGGATGGCGAGTGGGAGCTTCTGACGTGGAGGGGGCTCTTTGGGGGTGGACTAAAGGTGGAGGACAGTGGGGATGGACGCGAGTGGCTTGGTTTCTGTTGGTGACCTCGTGTTGCAGGGAGAGAAGGTGAAGCCCGCGTGGGTTGGCCTTTGTGGTGAGCGAGAGGGAAAACTTAGGTGGCCGAGGCTAGCCAGGGGTGGCTGTCATGTGGGTGGGCTCGGCAAGAACAAAGGGAGATGGAGGTGGCAGTGGCCTAGATGGATGGGAGGCGCGGGGAAAGAGGCTGGCGCGTATGTAACGATCCTGAATTTAAATTAATTTTTAAATTGATAATTAATTTAATTTTGAATAAACATTGTGTAATAATTAGTAATTTGGACAAAATGTTAGTAAAAATTTAATAATCGAATATTTTAAAATTTATAAAACAGTAGAATAAAGTTTGTGTTGATGTTAAACAAATATTTCAAATAAATTTATAGTTATAAAAAAATATGAAACGAACATATAAAATTTCTAGAAATAAGTATTAAGTTAAAGGTACATCTTTAAGTTAGGAAAAAATAAATATATATAAGAAAAATTATAAAATATAAAACCCAACAACATATTAATAAACTATGTAAATTATTAAATGCATACATTCATAAGTATGAACAAACAAAACGAAGTAAAATAACAATATTATTTTGGCCACCACAATATCATATCAGCTGGGACAAACTATGCAGGCAAGAACAAAGTAAAACAAAAATATTCAATGAGGCTTACAAAAGAAGCTAAAGAAAATATCTTCATCTTGTGCAAATGAAATGAAAGAATATAAAATAGAAACAAAGTAATAAATGCTTTCATCTCTAATCCAAGACAACATATTATACATCAGCCGAGATGATAGCTTCTAGCAAACAAAATAAAGTATGCTAGGCAAATAAATATTGTAAGTTGCCTGTAAAATTATGAAATGCAAAGCTAAGAACCAAGTAATATAAAATATCTATGAACTTGAAGAATATAATAAGAAGTAGAGGACATAAGCTAATTAATGCAGCCATCAATAATGTAAACTATCAGCCGAAAAAAGTTTACATCTGGTAAACAAGAAATAAGACAAAGACAAAGAAAAATGAAAAAAAATATGATAAACATAAGCTTATAAAATAGGACAATGGCAATTAATGTTAGCACACAACATCATCTTATCAGCCAACAAAGAAAAGAAAATATCTAATCCTATTGTACACAAACCATATCAACTTGTACTAAACAAAATTATATACCCAGTACAAATAAAAATAACATACCCTGTATATTTCATTTTCACATGTCAATCTCCTCCTTTCAGTTCGTTTCTTCAAGTTGGTAAAACTGAAATAATATCATCTTAAACTTAACACAAAAAAATTTAACTTAAACAACAACGTGAATCAAATCAAAGCCAGAGAGACAAAGAAATGGGTTCAGCAAGCAGAAAGAAATTCAAGCTCTGTTTTCTTCTCCTGGAAAACACTGTGAGTAACACTTTAAAAAAAAAAATTAAGTATGTGAATTTTGGTTGCATGATAGAATCTGGAATGATATGCTTTATATATATATATACATACTTTTTCCGAGTATACATATGAATGTTTGGATGATTTGGTAAAATGTTCATCTCTGTTTTTTTTTTATCATAGAGTTAAATTTAAATCCAAACTTCACTTCTTTCACCTGTGATTTCTGGTAGGCTTCAATCTTCAACCAATTGGTTAGTTAAACATCATCTATGAGTTAAGTTTGGTTTTAAGCTTGTCCATGAAGAGTTCGACCCTGTAAACATTGGTTTTACAGTAAAAACAAAATTTGTGATAATTTCAACTATTTTAAATCATTGATTTGATTCCATATTTTGAATAAACATATGAAAATAGGATTTTTAAAACAATAGTGATGAGTTTTAGTTGAGTGAATCGAGGCAGCTCAAAATTTAACAAAATTGCCACTTTGATCAATTCCCGGAAATCAAAGAAATATTGGGTGTTGTAATTTCGCGTGGAGCTAGATTTGAACTCAATAATGTTAGGAAAAATGCTACAAATTTTTTTTAATGTGAGAATTTTTGGGTCGAGAGCAGTTTAGGGTTTAAGGGTCCATTTTGGTCGAGGGGGAACATGAGATTGCCGCAACGTCGTCGTGGCATCGAGTGGGATCGCATCGGTGGGAATAGCGGCGTGAGCTTGGGACGAAGCTCTGGTTAAATTTTCGTAGCTTTTGGTGGCGTGTAGCGGTGAGGAGGGGAGTTATGCCGATGAACAGTTTATTCCAGGGGGGATGAGATTAGCTCGATTTTGATTACGCGGTGATTTTTGATTTTTGGGTGGTTCGAATCGGTTCAGGCGATCAATGATGAGCTTCTGGTGGTCTCGGCAACGATCGCAGATGATCGACGTGGCTGTGCACGTACACGTGCATTTGCGTGAATATCTGGGAATGTGGAATTGGGGAAGGAAGAGGGAGCTCGAGTTCGAACACGTGAAAAACCATATTTGACTCGAAGCTTTACTCGAGATTTTGAGGGGGGAGGATACTCGCGTGATTCTCGAGTAAACTGGAAATTTACTCGAAGGAGATATAACCTGATTTACAAATGGGTAGCTCGGGTATAACCTGATTTCCCTGTTTAAAACAGAACTCTGTTCTGTTCCTTTCAATTTTAAACTGAATTTTTATTTAAAGTTTAAGTATAGATTTAAGTTAGGTTAGATATTAGATTGGAAAACAAAAGTTTTAAATTTAAAATTGTTTCAATAACAAAAAAAATAAAATGGTGAAGCAATTAAAAGTATGTTTTCAAATTGAATTTGAAAAAAAAATGGGAAAAGAAACCGCATGTTTTCTCGAGAAACCAAGTACGTGCCTCGAGTCCAGTCCCTAATGAAATTGCCTAAATACTTTAAGCATTTTGGTTTCAAGCAAATAATTTAACTTGATTTTTGATAAGTTCTTTTATAAAAGGTTTTATATGGAAATTAAATAATTAGATAACTTGAATTTGCAAGTTAAATACTGATGTATTTTTAAAGGCTAAATTTTTAAATAAAATTAAGTAAATTGGTTTAAAAGCTTTCCTTCTTTAAGTTTCCTATGTAAATAATAAATGTTCTTTGCATTTATTCTAAGATTTATAAATTGATATTGAATTTGATTAATGATTAGACGGTTAACCAATTTGAATCTTAAATTCAGAATGGAATTTAAATTTAAATTTAAAAGTGTAATGTTTAAAATACACTTAAATGCTAATGAAATCATTAATAAAGAAATTAATTATCTTAGAGATAATTAAGGTAATTAAATGATGTAATTTATAAGATAATTAAGGAATGACAATTTATTTAATTTATAAATAATTTAGATAAATTTATAATTATAGATTAATTAATTTATTAATATGATAAATTAAGAATAATTTCCTTAATTAAGGGGTAATTAATTATGTCATTGGTTTAAAGGTTAATTTAATTAATATAATTAATTAAAAATAATTAATTAAAGTGTTTAATTAATTTATATCAAATGATTTGTAATAATTAATAAAACAAGATTAGATAATTAATTTACTTGGAAATAAATTGAATTGATTTAAACAATTAATTAATCCTGCTTATGAATGATTGAATTGAATGAGCTGCCTTGAATTGATTGTCCTGTCTGATCTGTGATATTTTATTATGTGGTTTGTACCGTGTATGATTTATTCATTTATTTACATTTGTATATTATCTGTGAATCTGTTAATGAACGATAAGCGTTATAGTTTATATCGCTTATCAATTATATTCCTGTGACTTAATCTGTGATGATTTATGATGTTGCACTATTGTGTTAAACCCCTGGACCACACTTACACACACAAACATGGATTCACGGGGAAATTGATTGAGTCACAGATTTGAAATAGTTTAAAAGTTGAATATTTGAATTCAAATATTTTGGAAATATATTGAGTTTAAAGTGAAAGGCTTTTGAAATGGAATTTCAAATATGGAATTTATTTTGAATAACTTGATTAAGTTTTGAAATTTAAATATTCTGATTTAAATATTTGAATTCGATATTCGAAATTGAATTCTAGGATTTGAAAACTAGGTTCTAAAAGTTGTTATACCAATTTATATGGGTTAAACTATTTTGAAGATATTGATTTGGGAATTTGAATTTAAATTCAAAGGCTTTAACTCGTGTAAATATAATCGGATCTTTCTGAAATGAAAACTTATTGTTTCCAAATGATAAAAGCTTTCACTTAAGTAATGAACGTCCAAATCGTGTTAAAAGGATTTCAAGTAAAAAAAAATGAAAATGATTTTTCCAAGTTATGGAAACGATTTGAAGGCTATCAGTTAAATCTTTAATTTAAAGATTTTAAACGAGTTAATCCAATTAAAATGGGAATTGTTTTGAAATCCACAAATGGATCTTTGTGAAAATGGATGAACCTTGTGAAATAAATCTTTTGTGTAAAAGATTCAAAAATGGTAATTGGTTTAAACCATTTGAAAGAAAGTTTTGAATTATTAAGTTGTGACTTAATTGAAATCCCATATCCATATGTTTTAAACATTGCGCTCACTATTCGGTTTAGCCGGGAAAGGATCCTTGTGTCGTATAACCCATTCCGAATATGTGATTCGACGTTATGGATAGCATTTGAAGACCGGTGGTGAAGACCGGGTATTTGTGAGAACGATAGGATAACCTATCGATTGTCTCTGCACCGAGTAGCTACGGTATAGAGATTCCCTAAGTGATGGAAAGTCCGATCGGGATTGTGAATACCTGGATTGCAAGGGCTTCTTCGGAAGTGCCTTCGGTTCTGTTCGAACCCGGAACAGACTTGTATGGTTACATGTCTGACACTACACTTTGAGATATAACGCAGATTTCTTTCAAATACATTTCTGTTGGTGGCGGAGAATTTATTCTCCTAGCTTAACTCCCTTCTCTGAGACGTACGAGCTCAAAGGTTATGTAGTTGAAGGTTATCAGCAATATATTCCCAATTTGGTAGTGTGGCATGCTGAGTGCTGCTGTGTGTTGATGATCATTGTTTGATCATTTGTGATATGATCATTTGTTTGATCATTTATCTTTGTGGTCATTACTTTGATCATTTGTTGACCCAAAGCATGGCTTTGTACCAAAGCGTGGCTTTGTGGACGAGACTGCATCAGGACCTCACACCCCGGAAATGGTCGAAACAGGAAAGATGCGGCAAGGTTATGAGGGTCGCGCCCTTTAGGGTGTGTCATTCCCTTCTGGCAAAGGGTGGTATCATGGTATGGAGCCTAGATATTTACCTATGTGGTGGCTCCAATCTCATCTACTGTGTGGTTGTTGCTTAGAGGCGCCTCGGATAAAGGTCCCAAAGGACCGGGGAATGGCTTGCTCGAGTAGTAGTTACCTAGTTACAGAGGTAACTCGGCCTTGTGTTGGCAGAGATCCGGTTAGGTTCTCGGGACGTCCTGCCAGAGGAGATCCCATGTGGCAGTAGGAAGTTCCTTAGCCTGACCATTTGTTGGAAATCCATTCATCCAATACGAAATCCTGTACGGTTTTAGTTGTAGAACCTGCCATTCACTTATGGTGATAACCACTGTTTGGATGGTAGCTATAGTAGGCATACGATAATGGTCGTATGCTGGCTAAGATTAATATTCTACTTTCGAAATGTTTTCTGCACTGTGCACTTCTAATAATAATATCCAAAGAACTTTCTACGTATTAAGCATGTTTGACTATCATAAGAAGAAATCTCCTCCAATTCTGCGTTTGCATTGTGTGTGTGGCGGGAGGTCTTATGGTAGTTTCATTTTATAAAAAGCATATCGGATTTCCTTTTATAAATCTTGTTCGTGTTTAAAAGATAAACTGTTTTTGTTACTCACTCCAGTCCCATGACTGACTCGGAGTTTATTGTTCCTTTCCTAAACTCTGGGTGCTCACTATTTTCCACACGAGCAGTCTAGAGTTGGGTTTTTCTGATAGTTAGGTTTGGTGGATTATCTGGAGCTAGTTTCAGTCTTTGGATATGCACCAGTCTTGCTCGACTTAGTGTATCGTGATGATGGTTCGAGCTGCTGTTGGAGTTCTCTCTTGAAGATTATATTGGAGTTATTTGTTCCGCTGCTAGTGTTATCTATTTTCTTTCCCGCTGCTATTTTATTGTATTATATCTCTGATGTATATCGATATCGATTGTATCATCTGTTGTATCAGGATGTTGTATATTGATATTCATTATTTCTTCCGCTGTGTTGTT
Source organism: Allium cepa (assembly GCA_030765085.1). Classification (NCBI taxonomy): domain Eukaryota; kingdom Viridiplantae; phylum Streptophyta; class Magnoliopsida; order Asparagales; family Amaryllidaceae; genus Allium; species Allium cepa. The sequence goes on along the minus strand of CM060939.1, from coordinate 861,056,622 downwards.
TACTAAATGGTGTTATAAGCTCCGGCGACTCGGATTTGAACGGTCGAATCTGCGGCATTCGAGTACGATATAAATATGGATGTCGATTTTCGAACAGGCAAAATCCGCTTCGTCACAGCGTGCGTGGGTGCAGTGACAATACGAGGTGGCCAACGTGGGAGGTGTTCGGCTGTCGCTTGGGTAATGCTGGTTGTGGAGGCTGAGCAAGGTCAGGTGATGTGGCTTTTGGAGGGTGAAGCTTGGTGATGTGCGCAAGTTGGAGATGGGAATGGTGTAGATTGGAGGGGAAGTGGTTCATGGGTGTGTGATGGTGGAGGCACGGCCGAGGGGGAAAGGCGTGTGGATCTGGGAAATAATGGAAGAGGGAGCAAAAATGAAAAATAATGGCTTGCGTGAATAGGTGAGAGAACATGCACCTACTATGGCCTTGCCAGTTAATTTCTTGAAAATGAACAACGGTTGCACAATAAAAGAAATGACAGCGAACCGTTTGAATATGAACGCAAATCTCTGAATTCAATAAATAATAAAAGTAGATTCAAAATGAATGGTGTAAAATGAATGGTCAAGAAGTCAAAACATTACCAATACGATTAAACCACATCAAAGATTCAACTGTGCACATTTCATCGAAACAGGCAATTTAATATATCGTGGAGATCAGCACGACGAGACGATCAAAACGGCATATGAATATCAGTGGTATGATTGAATTTGAAATTTTTACTAGCGGAAAATGCACAAAAATTGTAGAGATCGACGGAGCTAAAGAAGTCCGTATTTGGAAAAACGACAAACTGACGGCTTGCTCAGAAGATGATTTAGAGTATTTCTATGTAAAAATATTCAAGTTTCAAAAACGTTTTATTTTCTTCGCTTTTTAACTGAGTAAATTGAAGTAAATTTACGCGCGAAATAAACTTTCATATTTTTGGACGAAAATTTACCAGTTGCTATGTTTAACTAGACGCATTCCATAAATCAAATTTATATTTCAAAATTATATTTTTATTTTTTTATTAAATTTCACACAAATTGGGTTAATTAAATTAATTTAACACCGTTAATAAATCCGGGTTGTTACACTCTCCCCCATTCAAAACTTTTCGTCCTCGAAAAGGAAGGAGGTAAGAGAATAGCAACAACCAAACAAACATGGACTTGAATTACATTACAAACACTTAATTTAAACCATATAAATTTCAATTTAAATAAATTTATATTCAACAATTTGTTGTTAAATTCAATACTTTCGTTAAAATTGATTTGATTTCGCGTTTATTAGTGTTAGGTAAAAAAAGCTTCCTTTCAAATGAAATTCAATTTATATCCAATTAATTCAAGATACTCCCTTAAGTTGATTTAATTTCAATTTAATAACTTTCAAAACGAAAATTTTATTTTATTAATCACAACTATTATTTATCTAACTTATTATTCTATTTATCTCCATAACATTTTATAATTTAAATTTAAGTGAACAACATTTATTATACGTACTCACATTTTATTTATAAAGACAACTTATATTGTGTATTATCCAATTATATTAAATTAACAATTTCAAAGATCACAAATTTGAATAGTCCTTTATTATAATCATACTTTATTCAACAAATTTAATTCTTCTTTATTCCAAATTATTATTAAATTTATTCTACTTAATATATCTAATCACATGTGTTAAGTATATCTGCACTTATTCTAACTACTCAAATTTATTTAAAATTTCTTTTGATATCATTTTATATTGTATAATATTCAATTACATAGTTAACTTTTGAAAATTTAGGTAAGTTATATAGGAATGCAATAGAATATTATACAAGTAAAATTTTCCAATTCACTTGTCTCCAGTTTAAATATTTATTCAAATTTTGGTTTATTATATAATTAGAATCGCCTTTTATCATAAATTTGTGAATCAAATTTCCGACTAACTTTAAACTATTTAGAGAAAAATATATATATATATATATATAGAATTAAATTTATAATCATATATCAATATATATTATAAATCAAATCATACTTTAGAAATTCAAATCAATTAAATTCTTCAACGCAAAACTATAGCGAAGCTACAGAATGGTCTCTCCGCTTCGAAACCCAAAAATAAATGTCGATGATGCGGCCGCCATCACCGAAATTATTTTCCAGCGACAAAGAAACGAGCACTGATTTTAAACATTTAAAATTCTTTGAAATGATTTCTGTTGGAAAATATTTAAATACTATACACTTTAAACTTCCAAATCAAAGTATGAAATCACCGAAAATTAAATTCTCAAATTCTAATTTAAATACATTTCAAATTCCAAATTAAATTATAACCAAATTTTATAAATTCAATTTTATATTTTATGAAAAAATCAATGATTTATAAAACAATAAATGGAAATTAAATTTTCACATTTCGGACAACAGATTCATTAACATTTTAATTTCAGAAAAATTTATACTTATACATAATATAATCATTCAAAATTATTTCTTTTACCAAATTCGTAAATAATATTGTGTCAGTTTGCTCTGCTCACGTGTTTTGGAAATCCTATCGATAGCGTTGATCAGACGAATCGACCGAAAACCCAAATCAACATCAACAACTCAAACAACACAATATATACTAAAAAATTTAAATATTAATTTACAAATACACTCCCTTGCTTGATGATACAAGAATGGATTTCAAACTAGGATAGAGATTCAAATTTGATGGAAATCAAATCCAAGAGAATTTTGATTCGAATACAAGTTTGAATGAAAAGATAAGATGATTCAATTAACAGAATCGCGAGATGGATAAGCTTATTTAATTCACGGACAACCCTAACCTGGTCGATCGTACCTTAAAGAATCAAATCAATGCAGAATTCCGAGGCAAATCGACATTTGATCTTATGAAATAGAATTCAGGCACAGCAAGGAGTAGATAGCATCGTAAATCGAGGATACAGAAATCTCCGGTAATTCAATGCCTATTACAAAGGAGTTTCACCTTACATATCATTCGAAGTTTGGCGAGACCGCCAATTCATTATAAGGGTCATTCGAAGTGGAGTTATGAGATACTCCGGAATTAAAAGAAGATGAATAGTGAGGGACACGAATGAATTTCGGAACCGAGGGAACGTTCCAACACTCAAAGGAATCGAGTAAAGGAAGAGATTGAAACTCGAATGAGAGTGATTCTGTAAATATATTTACCATATATGCTAAGTTTTACCTAGAGCTACCAAAAGCTCTGATACCAACCGTAAAGACCCGCTATTTTGGACTATTCGCATCCGCACATGTCGAACTTGGATAATTCAAAATACCGAATTGTTAATTTAAATTTGGCAAAACTCAGATATACAGTAAATAAATAACCACAACATCACAGACACAGAGTAATAATATGCAGCGGAAGCAAAAGATAGTAGTTCATGAGGCTACTATATATAAAAATAGAGTTAAATAAGTTACACAGAAATCTCGAATACAATAGTCAAATACAAGAATCAGAATACATCTCTGAAAACAACTGAATATCTGAAAGCTGGATAGATAGCTGTACCTCTAGGCGAAGCTCCAACTCCAAAGGTGAATCTTGAATACTAGTACACTCATGACCCGAGCGTAAAGCAAAACACAAAACACTCGAGTCAGGATTAACATTCTTATATCAATAAATCCAACTCAAGTGAAATAACAATTAAAATACAATAACTCAAAGGACGTTGGAATAACCACCCTCTAAGGATCCATTAAACTATCTACTATATAATAATATACGCTAAATAGATAATGTCTATCAGTAATATAAAATATCAAAATAGTGTTAAGGCGTTACCATTATCCCCCTTAACACATTTTATATAAGCGTTATAGTCTATACAGCACTGTAAACTCCACCGTAAACTAGTGGGATATCAGGGAGTACTCCATAGGTATAACACAAAACAAATTCGTAGTGGTCGAGTATATAAGGATACAAGTATGACAAGGAACATGAGATAATACCCAAGGTAGTGAAACTACCGTTTGCCTGATCGGTACTGGTGAAAACGCATCGCCGCAGCGATCGCAACACCGCGAGACAACACTCCCAAAATTTACGAGGGTGCACCAATCAATAACAAGTAATGAGTAGTTTACAAAGAAGTGTGTTCGCTCAAGGTGGCTGACCCCATTTGGCCCGGCACGGCTCCTGTTTTAGTCATTTCCAATTTGACACAAGTGTCAAGGCTATCCATTATCGTTCTCTTCTTCAGTCATCACGTACATCATTCTAACCACTTCATTCTCGATCACACTCCTCCTATAGTTATTAAAGTGGTTTTCAGTTTAGACAGAGAGTATGTCCACAACTGGTCCCGGTTTCTTTAATAATTTTCGTAACTATTACACCGATTGGTCATTTAATATATTTCAAACCAAATCAAATTCAAATTCAATTTCAATTGGTAAACCAACATTTCATTTGTCTTTCTATATCAATTTCCAAAATTTACATTTCAAAACTTCCAAATTACCAATTCAAAATCTTATAATTCGATTACAACATTTATTTGAACAATTCAAATATTGATTTTGTTAACGTAAAAAGTCTGACTCTAACACCCCGATGCAAATAGAGATTGACTGAAAGCAGCACCCGTTAACACGGGAAACTGAAAAAGCAGGAATTCACTGTAAAAGCAGTAAGAGACACAGAGTTTATAGTGGTTTGGCTTATAATCAAGCCTACGTCCACTTCAATCCTTCTTTATTGCTTATATGATTACAATCCTTCACAATTTCCTTCAATTACAATTCACTTCAAAAGACAAGTAGCTAGAAAAACTTCGATGCAACAAAATTCTCCGAATTCATGGTTGAATATGTTGAATCCCTACTTGAAGTTGACTGAAGCTTCTTGTGAGTTTCGAATGTTGGAGTAAGGATCGGCTTGAAGATGGCAGAGTCTTAATGCTTCGAAGAGAATGATCGGAAAAAAGTCCCCTTAATGTTGGAACACATGCCGTATTTATAGAGAGTCCTCTACTGACCTTAAGTCGTTTGTGACTTAAAGTAAGTCGTAAGTCGTGGGTTATGACTTAGGATGGGCCGTAGGTCGCTACCGAGTTAAGGTGTGAGTAGTTACGACTTTACTGGTTCATTCATGACCCTTTGTACTAACTGATGGGCATTCGCGACTTTAGAAGGCGGCATAGTTCAATCATCAAGTATAAGGTCGTGAACGACTCATCGTAGGCCGTGAAAGCTTTAATTCCTTAGGTTGTCAAACCCTTAAGTCGCTAGGTCGTGCCACCGTTTAACTCGCTAGGTCATGGACCTCTTAAGTCGTAAGGTCGATAACTCGGTGAGTCATTACCAGCTAAGTCGCTGCTCTCCTTAAGTCGCTTACCCATTGAGTCGCTGACCTCCTTAAGTCGTTGCTTCACTTCAGGAGTTCAGTCGCTTGGGCTGCCTCATGTGTTAAGTCGCTAGTTCCTTTGCCTTGTTAACTCGTAGGTCGCTTTTGTCTTTAAGTCGCTAAGTCGCGATGTAGGGCTTCATTTTAGTTGCAATGCTATTGCCTTGTGTCGCTTGCCTCCTTGGGTCGCTAAGTCGCTTAGCCTAGGAGTCAACAGATTCAAATTCATATATAAATTTCATTCCGTAAGCATTTAAATAAATTAGTTTAACATCAAATCGATTTCAAATTCATTTATCGATTTCATTCAATATTCGTTAAGTTAAATTATTATTCAAAACGATTTCTATTAGATTTCCAATTCATTAAATCAATTACTTAATTTCAACTTCATTATATCAAAACTTCAAATTGAGTTAAATTACATTCGTCACATCAATTCTTTAAATTACAAGTCTTACGTTAATTTCAATAAACCACATTTTATTTCTTGTCAAAGAAATTCAATTTCACTTATTTCTTTACTTAGTTACAAATTTCAAAACTCAATTAAGAAAGAAACTAAATTCCACATATTCAAGAAGTTAAATTTCACTTATTAACTTACTTAAATAATTTTCCAAAGCTTAATAAATAAAGAAACCCAATTTCATTTATTAACGAAGTTCAAATTTTACTTATCCAAAATTTCAATTTCTCTTATCAAAGAATTCAATTTTTATTCAATTATCAAATAATTCAATCTTATTCAATTATTAAATAATTTCAAGCTTAATTATTATTAATTTCAAAACTTAATAATTTCAAAACTTGATTACAAATAATTCCTTAATTATTAAATCATTTCAAACTTAATTCAATGAGTAATTCCAAATTTTATTATCAGATAATTTATTTAAAACACGTTCTTTCAAAATCTACTATGTTAATATTTTGTTTCAAATGTTAATAACCTTTCATTAAATTCAAATTCCAACTTCTGTTCAAAACATATTATTTATTCAAATAAAATCTTCATTTTATTTTTAAATCACATTGTTGACTAATCGGGTTTTTATTTAATTCTCTATCCTAGGTCAAATTCATTTGGGTATTCATCATTTCAACCCGATTCCAATTCAATTCAAAATCAAAGCATAACAAAGGGAACTTGCATTGTGATAACTGGGATGGTGTCAAGGTAAATAAACAAGCAATAACAACTCAATCATAAATTCAAATAATCCCAAAATAATCGTTTAAATTTACATTGCTGTTTGTGCAAGTTAATATAATTATTTCTAGAATCTACATTATCATTTCATGTAGATTAAGGATTATTACACTAATTATTCTATGCAATTCTACACTTACATCAGTTATTCAATTACATACTTCATCAATTGGTACCACATAATTTCAAATGGTTCAAGGGTAATTACCTATTTTTCTACGTGTCAATTAATTTAAACATTTAAAAGGGTCATACTATACAAGTTCGCTTAATTAAATTCAACATATATATCCATGTCAAGTCGCTAACTATCCCTCGTCAAATTCAATTTCATATTTTTAGCACTTCCTACAATAACAATTTTTAACGTCCAATATCAATATCAAACAATCAATCATCGATCAACCAAACTTGATTATCATCATATAAGTAACAAATAATGGTGTCACAGATGAACTGATATTTGTAATAACATATATAATAGTGTAAATACTAACAGCAACATATTTCCATTGTTGTTTCAATTGAAATGGAATTTAATAAACAAAAGAACATTAATCGTGAGCGATTACTCACCTTTCGAGGCTAGAGAAATTTGACGATGAAATGAATTATGGATTCAAGCACGAATTCCGGAACAAAGCTGAATTGGTACAAATTATGACGGACGCGGCTGATAAATAGGAATTGATGAGAACAATCGAATTGGCTTGATATAAATTGAAACTAATATCTATATTATATACATATGTTTACAGAGAAATAACTTTTAGAAACATATACTTAATAAAAATCTATGTATAAAATTTCAAATCAACATATTTAAAAATAACATATCATATCAAAAATGTTATATAAATTATTTTTTCATTCAAACTATATATATTATAGTATATGTATGCGGACCTTATATATAACATATATATAAATTAACTATTTATAAACAAATATATAGAAGCATGGAAATATAAAAACTTTTTTTTGTGTATATACAATATTCTTCATACAAACAAAAGAGCTGCTGCAAAGATAGGAATTCATGCAACGTGAAGACTAATGCAAACAAATCTTCATAGACTTATATTCAAATAATGTATTATATCACTTTACACGTAACACATTTTACAATATAAATGAAACTGTTTTAAACAAATATAAACTTTTACAAAACAAAGCTTAAAAATAAAATCAATACATCAAATATATAGTATATGTGTGAAAACAACAGAGAATCCAACACAAACAACAACCTATGAAACATATACACTGACCAACATATGCAGATTTTTAAAACCATATGCTTTTATACGTTATAAACATAAGACATATGTATAGACTAGTATAAGATTTTCGCAACTTAAATAAATTATAAAATATAATGTAGCTTAATATGTATATATACGACATAAATAAACAACTTATATAATTGATTTATAACTGAAAACTCATATACTCTTTTTTTTTCTCAAAGAATCAAACTCTATATATAAACTGTAAACATATGTATGACATCACTCATATATGTAAATTAACAGAAAACCCAATATGAACTTAATAACTTTATGACAAATCATACACATCATTCCATAATTTAACCGCCCACTTGGTTACATGCTAACGTTGCTGAGCTCGGCTGGGCAATGAAAGGATGGCGAGTGGGAGCTTCTGATGTGGAGGGGGTGTCTGGTGGTGGACTAAAGGTAGAGGACAGTGGGGATGGACGCGAGCGGCTTGGTTTCTGTTGGTGATCTCGTGTTGCAGGGGAGAGAAGGTGACGGACGCGTGGGTTGGCCTTTGTGGTGAGCGAGAGGGAAAACTTGGGTGGCCGAGGCTAGCAAGGGGAGGCTGTCATGTGGGTGGGCCCGACAAGAACAAAGGGAGATGGAGGTGGCAGTGGCCTAGGTGGATGGGAGGCGCGGGGAAAGAGGCTGGCGCGTGCATGGGTGCAGTGACAATACGAGGTGGCTTACGTGGGAGGTGTTCGGCTGTCGCTTGGGTGATGCTGGTTATGGAGGCTGAGCACGGTCGGGTGAAGTGGCTTCTGGAGGTTGAAGCTTGGTGACGTGCGCAAGTTGGAGAAGGGAATGGTGCAGATTGGAGGGGAAGTGGTTCATGGGTGTGGGATGGAGGAGGCACGGCCGAGCGGGAAAGACGTGTGGATCTGGGAAAGAATGGAAGAGGGAGCAATAATGAAAAATAATGACTTGCGTGAATATGTGAGAGAACATGCACCTACTATAGCCTTGCCAGTGAATTTCTTGAAAATGAACAAAGTTTGCACAATAAAAGAAATGACAGCGAACCGTTTCAAATATTGAACATAAATCTCTAAATTCAATAAATAATAAAAGCATATCCAAAGTGAATGGTGGTGTAAAATGAATGGTGAAGAAGTCCAAAACATTAACAATACGATTACACCGCATCACAGATTCAACTGTGCACTTGTCATCGAAATAGACAATTTAATATATCGTGGAGATCAGCACGACGAGATGATCAAAACGGCATATGGATATCAGTGGTATGATTTAATTATAAAAACTCGAAGTTTCTACTAGCGGAAAATGCATAAAAATTGCAGAAAATTAAGATCGATGGAGCTAAAGAAGTCCGAATTTGGAAAAACGACAAACTAACTGCTTGCTCAGAAGATGATTTAGAATTTTTTTTATGTAAGAATATTCAAGTTTCGAAAATGTTTTATTTTCATCGCTTTTTAACTGATTAAATTGAAGTAAATTTACACGCGACATAAACTTCCATATTTTTGGACGAAAAATTACTAGTTGCTATGTTTAACTAGACGCATCCCAAATATCAAATTTATATTTCAAAATTCTATTTTTATTTTTTAATAAAATTTCACACAAATTCAGTTAATTAAATTAATTTAAAACCGTTAAAATATTCGGGTTGTTACGTCGTAAGTCGTGACTTTTAGGTCGCAAGGGTATTTCCACTTTGATGGATTTGTAATCGAATTCTTTGGATTTCATTCACGTTTTCGAATGTGAATTTTTGCGATTTATTGTTTCTACAATCATTTTTGTGATTTGTCACTTTATCTCACTCGTACAAATAATCTAATTAAACGGCTTTGTAAAACAAGTGGTATGAAACGCTTGCGTTTACTTCATCGGTTAATTCTTGGACTTGTTCGATTGAATCTCTTGCGATAATTTTCGAGTGGAAATCTACAATTTGTTCGTAAATATTTAAGTTAAGCTTGTGCTTATGGGACATGAAGCTAAGCTTTTATATTTACAAGCTTATTGTAATTGACACTTCTTAATGATCATTGATGGTCATTTTTGTGATTTAGACTAGCAAATGTGCGATGTCTCTTTATCTACGAGGGAGACTAAACCCAGTTCTGTGGAGCTCCCCCTCAATTTGGTGGGGTAGCGACCCATGGTATTCGGGCCGTTTTGTGGAGCTTCGGCTCAAAATTAATTGTTAGCAACCATGGAATAGCATTCCATTTTGTGATACACGTGTTGGTGAGTTTTAATGCTCCCGTTTTGTCATAAGCCTCCACCTTTTGTGATTTTTGGATTTTCATTGATCAATTCTAGAATTTGCGTTTCACCGATTTTCGTGATTTACATTGATATGTGTTATCAATATTTGTGCATTGGTGAATGTATATGTCGTTAACTATTGTAATTGGCATTGATATTATTGTCAATATTCCAACTTTTGGTGAATAAAAATATAGAGTATGACATTCCTTTTGATCTTTGGGAAGATTCTCGTGATATTGATTAATCTCTTGTTGATTTTCAACTACAAACTTATTACAGTATGGCTTTATGGTTACCATATATCTATGTCATATCTCTTATTCTATATCATTTTACCTGATATTTATAGCTAGACTGATCCGTTTATTATTTTCTTATTAAATAATACTCCGGTCAGACCGAGATGTTACAGGTGCTTCTTCTTGACTTCACATCTGGGATTATCACCCTGACTTTTGGCTAACTACTTAGATTAGTATTTTTTGTTGTATACATTTGAGATATAGACTCGTTGATGTATCCATATTCTTTTGTCTTGCACTTGTAGCTATTCTTTTGTGACATTGTGAATCTTGTTTGACCTCTACTTTGATGTACACTTTCATGTGTTATACATTCATATCTATTTCCGCCTTTGTGATATGGATGTCTGTGACTGATTTGTGTTATGTTTACTTCTATGTTTGTTTCTAAAGAATATATAGCCACTATGTAGTAGCTTTGCATTTTTATTGATATGTCGGACTTCCCTCCTGAAACCAAATGCATGTTGTACTATCTGACATATCGGTGCTCGCACAAAGCGATTACCCGGATGGTCACTCCTCAACAGCCTTATTCTCCGCGCTAGTTGACGGCATTACATCTGTAGTGTTCTTGGCTAGCGTGGGTATAGAGGTGGGGTGTCACAAAAACCTTTAAAACAAAACTTTGGAGGACGAAGTCGAAACCTCGTCTGACTCCTTAAAACAAAACATTGGAGGACAAAGTCAAAGCCCCTTCCGATTCATTAAAATAAAACTTTGGAGGATAGAGTTAAATCCCCTTCCGACTCCGTCACTTTCAAAACCCTCAACCCTTTCGAAATAAATTAGGAAAAAGGCGTGGTTTTGGGTAAAATAAGGGTAACCTTTCGAAAGCAATACTAGTCAATATAGTTGAAAGGTAAAGTAGTGGCTAGATCTCGACTAGATTGGAACCTACCCTTTTGAAAGCAATTATTTTAAAGAACTCCTTCGAAAGAAAATACCACAACACAAAAAGACAACCTTCTTTGAATGCTAATTATAAAATCTTTTCGAATGCATATGTTTCCCCTGTGTTGAAAGCTTTAAATAAAACTAGGCAAGAATGTTAACTTATGAAGTAAAAGCATGGTTTCGACCCCTACTGGAGCTATCCTTCCGCCGCCAAGGCTTCCGCCTTCCTTCCAATCCACTACATACCATCTAAGTGATATCACATGTATTGGTTTTGAATATTGTATTTTTGACTGTACAGGTTTCGACTAGGATAAAGCGGAGTCATTTGAGTCTAATGGTACATACTAACAGAGGTATAACACCTTTTTCAGGTAAAAGGCTGAATTATAGAAACTTTTAGTAATTAGTTTCTATAACTTGTCTATTTGTAAAATACTGATTGCTTTCCATAAAAACCTTTCAAATTATTTACCTTTAAGCTGCCGCATTTATTCTTATTCAAATAAAAGGATTTTTAACGTTGAAACCTTTCCATATAACAAAACCGACAATTCTGAAAAGCCCTACTTTTAAAAAAAAATTATTTCCCCAAGTAAATCAATTGGGAAAAATAACCAAAAATTACAAAAAATCAATTTCATCTTGTAATCAAACATAATAAAAATTTAGGCCCAAATTCTTAAAGGAATATTATAAACAAATCCATAACCCAAATACTTCAGATTTACCTTCAAAATTTCCAAAAAAAATTCCATCACTTGGAAAATTCTGAAAATTAAAATCAATTTCCAAAATCATGTTTTACTTAACATAAAAAAATTCACGACATCTTAAAATTTATAAACCATGATTTTGACCCCAAAACCTTATGTAGCACATGCATAAATAATTTGTCTGTATTAACCAATCCATAAATTAAGCATATCATCATCCAATTTGTTATAGAAACAAGCTAAATATTACAATAAAAAAATAACATGATTGTAAAAACAAAAGGAGATGGAATGAGTTATTATTCATCTTAAACTTGATAAGGAATTTGAGATTTGTTGTTGATTAATCCTTCCTAGCTTTGATCCTTAGATTTAGATTAAAATTTCTTCCTTTCTTTCATGGTAATGACCGACTTTGGTTTAGGTTTTTGATTTATATTTGTGAATGTGAGAAATGAACATGAATGGACAAAAATGAGAGGTAATAGCTATGTGCAATAAATTGGCCCACTTACTAATATGCCCATGAGTAGTCCAATTAACCGGTAAACTAATTTAAGGCCCATTTATCTAGTTAACAAGCACAACCCTATATATGTCTGTGTAATATTTATTCAAATCTCAATCTCCTTTGATCATTATTCTATTAGTTTATTTCATTAAATTTTCTGAATAATGTTATCAAAAAGTATAGATGTAATAGTTAAGTCCTAATTAACTTCTTAATCCATCTTAGTTAAGGTTTAAACAAATCATTATTAGTTAAACCCTAATCAATTAAAAATTAATTTAATAATCACTTAATTAAATAATAATTAATTAACCTACTTAACTTAATTAAAAATAATAATTAACCATTTAATTACTTCTTATCTTCATTATTCTCTAACTAAAACCTTATTAATCACTAATTAATCATTAACCTTCCTTAAGTGTTACTTAATCCTAACCGTTTACTTGATTACTAATTAATTGCTAATTACCTTTAATTATTTTACTAAATAAATAAATTATTAAATAATCTAAACTTAATCTCTTTTTATGTTACTAATTAAATTAGGAAAAGTTTTGCAAAACAATTCCAAAATGAATGGCTTAGAGATGGAAACCGTGAATTGTTGTCAAACTACATCCATAGCGACAATCTTTATAAGCGTAGTTCGCTCTATCTTATTTTAAGTGAAAAACTTCACTTAATTTCTTGACCCCTTATGTTTTGAAATAATATTTAGAAAGTTTTGGAAACCTTAAACCAAAATAAAACATGAAACCATTTTCAAACTTTAAAACAAGAAGTAATAGTTTTGATTTCAAATTAGATCTCACGTCCATCACAACACACTAAGTTGTTAACTTTGTTTTAACTCAACTTACTTTAGTTATTAGATCACAACAAGAAATCCATACTACCATACTCTTAACATCATAATGAAGCACATAATAAGATTATATGCTTACTAACTTAACAACATCAAATTCATATCTCAAATTCAATACCAAACACAAACATCCATCAAATTACTATCGATCAACATAATAACCATTCAATTTTCTCATTATATTAACATCACAATAACACATCATATTAAATCAAAAACTTTTTCAAAACAAAGTAGTTTTACTCATTGAAAACCTTTGAAACCTGAAACGCCTTAAGTTCACCAAAAATCACCCCAAAAATATGTTAATTTCCACTTGATTTTTGGACATATTACTCTTGGATCTTGGAAATGTGATGAAAATAAAAGTTATGGAAAATTATTTTCTCCACAATTTAAAATAATGAATCATTCAAATAAGGTTAATTTTGAGGTGGAAATTGCTAAATGAAGGAGAGCTATTTTCGAACCTGAATTTCTGAATTTGAAACACACTGAAAAGAAATGAGGTTTTGGTAAACTTGATATTAAAAAAATGTTAAAAAAGAAAGTTGTGGTTTTTAAATTTTTATATGATTTGAAAAAAATGAAAATCTTGATTTGGTGTTAAATTGATGAAGTTATGGCCAAATAAAGTGGATGAAAAATGGAGAAGAAAGAGTTTTGAAACAAATTTGCATCTTTAAAAAAATTTAAATCATTTGATTTAAAGAAAAATTAAAACTAACATTAGAATCCTTGAAATTGTAAGGAGACCTTTAGGTAAATAGAAATGGAGAAGTAAATGAAAATATGTGGAAGGGGATATATATTTATATTTTTAAAATATCCTAATATGTCATTATTTTAACAAGCCACATCACCAGCTTTCTCCCGCTCATACGTCACATCCCCCCCCCCACTCTAGTCACATCCTCTAGGTCATGATGAATAATGATGATAAGGCTAAGATATGAAAATAGATAACGATATATACTTATATATATTAATAATTATTATTAAAACAATGACCTGTCACAACACTTACTAAACATAATTAATATAAGATAATATACTATTAGTTTATTGTTATTATTTTGTCAATTTACTCTTTTATATGTGTCTATATAGTGCACAATGACGAACAATGTTCTCGATAACTTTCCAGTATTGAAAAGTCGAAACTCCGAAAAACATTCTTTAGTCACATTTTCTACTTTTCTACGAACTATCTATTTGTGTAAATAAATTTTAAATTTTTTACCATTATTATTAAATTATTGATATAGGTTTATTTGTAAATAAAATTCCATTCTTATTATTTGAACTAAACTTGAATTCCCGAAGAAATATATAAAACCGATGATACCAACGGTCGATGTAGTAAATACATTTTATTTTCCAAAAAAAAATTATTTTATTTCATAATCTTATTTGAATACATATATTAGTCTATGAATCTATAATGGTGCACTATCCTTATTGTTTAAAAGTTGTTTTACTGATAAAACAGTTTTCGGCTGTTTTATCGATATTTAACTAGGACAATATTTATAGATTATCATTATTTATCTTTGTAATTTTTTCCCAAATATTTTTCCCAAACAAAATAACTTTTAATATTTACTACGTAAAACATTATTATTTCTTACTTTTAAACTCATATCTAAATATGTTTGAAATAAATATAATTTATCCGAGTGATAAATTTGTAGGTCCATACATTCTTCCACCCTTAAAAGAATTTCGTCCCCGAAATCATACCACAAGCCTATTCCAAAAAATACATAAAACTATTGATCAATTTGTATGATGTACGTTGACCATTCCTATGTAAAGACTTATTTGATCACACACTCGAATACATAACTCCATTTTCAAACTTTTATCGCTCACTTGACTTCGAAATGTTGACTTTGATCAGACTTCTTAATTATAAACCTCTATTCTTCTTACATTATTATAAACTATGATAGACAACCTTTGGTTCCACCCTAGAATCCTCATCAACGCTCGCCGTCAGAAATTGGGTGATAAATCCTTATTCGTAACGGTGTGAAACACCTCAAGTCATTTACCCGAACCTTGGATCGATAACTATGTGTAAAGGAGAAATGATCTACGTACAACCTACGTACTGATCAAATTGGTTCCTACCACTTAAGATTATAATTGCCTTTTTCAAAGAATCACCATTTTACTGAAGAACATTACTTAAGTTTATTAACGTTTTATTACTCAAATTCGTTTTAGTATGATGCTCTTCCATATCCAAAAGAGTATATATAATTTTAAATTTCTAATTGGTTTTACATAACCCAGGATGTTCAACAAATTTAAAACTTATTTATTAACCTGCTCTTAATCAAGCAATCTACTTATTTTGAAAACTTTATTCTTTAAAGGGATTCAAGAACATAATATCTGAGAATTATTTCAAAAAAAACTTTTGAATTGAAACTTTACTTAACCCTTTTAAAACATAACATATAGCCTTAGTAACTCAAAAATGATATCAAGGAACTGGGCGGTACAAATAGCATTATATATTCCTTTTACTAAGTGAGCAAATACTAAAGTGAAGTGTTTACCATCCGAACACATCTCTTATACATTTTTAGTTATTTCCAAGACACTCGAACGAGTTAATCATAAAAATATTTCTTTCGTCACAAACACCCTTTTGAAACAATACTACTTATAGATAAATAGTTGTTTAATAAAATCATCCACTAGTTTTGATTCATTTGGATTCGAACTCTTTTCGGTTGTACAATGACAAAGAAGATAATTTACTAAGTGCACTATCATATCTGCCTAAGCAAACATTCGGTAGTCGCTTAGAAGATTATTCC
The DNA here is from genome assembly GCA_030765085.1 of Allium cepa. Taxonomy (NCBI): domain Eukaryota; kingdom Viridiplantae; phylum Streptophyta; class Magnoliopsida; order Asparagales; family Amaryllidaceae; genus Allium; species Allium cepa. The sequence continues at coordinate 861,040,350 of CM060939.1, read as the reverse complement.
AATTATCAAAACATAGATCGAAAATTCCTTCTCGAACCGACGAACAAAAACTTTACTTACGAATTCATTTTAAAATATTTATATCCTAAAATCACTTTAAGTACAATTACTATAACTTTTCCAAAATCAACTAAATTTTTATCGCGGCCACCGTGATTTAATACTCTCATAATCCTTTTCATTTTGACAAATCATCTTAAGATTTTATTTTTACTAAAACATTCTATTTTGAATCTAATGTTAACCTTACATTTCAACGATAACTATATAGACTTTTAAAAATAAATTCTTTATATATATAGTATATCCTAGGTAAAATTATTTCATTTACTAATTTTAAAACAATACTATGTCAATTGGACTTGTTCAAGTGTTTAGGAAATCACTACCGATAACGTTGGCCAAACGCATCTGCCGAAATTCTTAAGCCACTTAGTAGATCAATAACACAATATAAAACATTTTTGATGACTAACAAATATGTACTCATATTTGCAATACACTCAGGCTCATTTTAGTTGGTCCTGCACTACTTTGCTTCTATTTTAAAAAAGTCACACTAACATTCGTCCATTAATTTCGCATGCGCTCACAAAGTTTAATTTCCATTAAAATCTTTGCTACAGTCTATTTATTATATGTTTGTATTTATTTCTTGTTGCTATCCTTTTGTATGAACGATGCTTTGTAAAATAATATTTCTTTGATTGAATTTGAGTTTATAAATGCTATTTCATCCAAAATATTATTATCTTGGTCAAATTCGTTTGATGTCTGACATTGTGATGTTTGAACGTGTATACCAAGATTTGAATCATTATCAAATTGGTTTCTGCTCTTTGTAATAGACCGCAAATCCATACCCCTAGAGTCGGCACCATTCCCCTTTAATCAACTCAATATGTACGAAAATACGAACCCAACCATGGCAAAAGGTTCGAGACCAAAACCATTTGGATTAAAGAAGAAGAGTTAGAAGAAGAAAATAGAAAACAACATCAGAATCTAACTATCGCAGCGGAATAAAATATAATAGATAATAAATGATCTTTACACAAATACGAATCTGTTTATACATTACATCATCAGAGTATACGTAACACACAACTGGACAACAATCATAACCTATCCTTACAAAACTAAATGCACAGCACATCAACACAGCGGAATGTTTAAAACAAGTACGGGAGTACGTATCGCCATCCAGCTCGTCTCCTGAGCTCCACAGCATCCTTTCCTATATTCTATAACACTCGGTCTGACTCGAACATTATAGTTAAATTACACCTGAGTCAGTCTGGAATACTAGCGTGAGAAAACCACACTCAACTTGATTATTAAATTTTCAAAATCCTTTGAAATCAAAAGAATATTATAAGACCACGCCACAAATAAAAACGTCGGGTTTTTACCTTACGATAGCCAAAACACATTTTATCGAAATCCTCTTATATTATAATAGTCTATAGAAAGTAAAATAGAATCTAGCTGAAATGCTTGCATCTCACGTTTCAACAATAGTTGGGCACAATCAAAACCATACAGGCGTGTAGGGAGAATGGATTTCCAACTAAAGACTAGGCACTGGGATACCACCTATAATAGCACATGGCCTAGATCACTGCACCGATGATTACTCCCAATCCCCTACAACACAAGACCGGGACTACCCCTTACTGGATAATCCCGAGTAAGATCACCCTGCGGTTGGGATCAACAACCGCCTACTAAGCCGAATAAAAAGGGATATCTAGACATGGATGACCTCACCCTAATGGGTGCTACCCACTTAGCCTTGCTGCACAACCACTGATTTTCAGTCATTCTCGGTTGATGAGGTTCGAGGCTAAGCATTACCTATTAAGAACACATCACTTAGAATGCTCATCGCCCACCTGATGATGTTCTGAAAGAATTCATGCATACAAATCTGTCCCGGGTTCGAACGGAACCTAGGCACAACTCCTACTACATCTATTTTGTAATCATCCTCAAGATTAGTAGCGACTAGTCCTTGCAATTCACTACTCCACCTTCGAATCCAAACTTGTCTTCCTTATGAAAACGTACAAACCGGATCGAAGTGGTTTTCAGGAAATTAATCCCGTTGTCGATCTCTTCGATACGATTAGCGCATTGTCCAATATTGATAGTCGGTTATTTAAGTATCAATTAACCTTCACAAACAACCGTCAAACATAAATAATTTTTCCCAAATTATTTATTAACCTCAAAATATCTTCGCAAGATAAATTTCCATTTTCAACCTTTTTGAAAACAGTTTCAAACCATCTTCCTCTCACGGAATACATTACCTAAATATTTTCTATTTCCACTGAAATCACCAAGTACAAACACTTTAGATTTTAAAATAATTTAAAACACTATATTATAAAATATACTTTAACATTTAAAATAAAAATTACTTTAATACTTTATTTAAAAGTAATATGTACTTTAAGAATATTTAAAATAAAACTACTTCAATACTTTATTAAAAATATATACTTTAGGAACATTTAAAATGAGGTTACCTTATAAAATACAAAACTAGATTTTCTCTTTTTGAAACAAAATACAAAATCGCCTTTAAATAATTACTACGATAATAGATTTGAAAAATACTTACCCCAAAATTTAAACATTCAAATTTTTTTTCTTCTAAAACATGTTTTTAAAACTTTAACTTATACTTAAAAATTTTCTTCGAAACATACTTGGGTATTCAGGGAAATACGCTTCTCTCTCACATCTTTTAAAAATAAATCACTATTTATTTTTAAACAAATTTAACCATTCCTTTAACAAATTCCCATTTTATCCTTCCAAATATCCACTGAAATATTACTCCACTTTTATAAACCCAGTTTATAAATTTCATAGTCTCACTTCCCTTTTTAAAATTCCCAATTCAAACACTTAAATCAATTTTAAAAATTGATTTCCAAGTTACTCCATTTTGAAGTAAATTCCTATTCTTGCTCTTTTTTTTCAAAACCCATAGACGTCAGATTTTATTTCTTAATTTTGATTTAAATTATTTTAACTGAAAATACCAATATCACGTTTTCCAAATTTTCCTTTATCCTTTCAAATAAATTTAAACCTTGGATTTTAAAGTAAGTTCATTTATTCCTTTAAATAACATCACTTGAGTTTTAAAATTCATTATCTTCCTGTTTATTCAAAATCCCCTTTACATACTTGGATCACTTTTATTCTTTCCTAAGTCATTCTTAAATTTAATTATCAATATAATTCACCGCAGAATATCACGCAATCATAACACAGAATATTAAACAATATAAATAATTTTGAGGAATCCAGTGGGATCCCTCCAACTTGTTTCTCTACATCCACAGATTTTAGCACAATATAAAATACCAATTCCACTTCGAGGTGGAATATCGTGGTATGTGGGTTTATATAATATCATCCGCTATTATGCCGCGCATAGGGTCTTATCCGCTATATAATGTTGGAAATCAATCACTCCAAATATATATATATATATATATATATATATATATATATACACACACTACTATATGATATACCACATCCAATCAATTCAATCATTCAACCAAATATTGAATTTAACTATTTAAATTTAAATTAAAACCAGATGAGTGACAGTAACTCACCTTTGCCCCTTAAATTTGCAAATCCACTTCATTCTCAATATTATTCCACGATTATTGACCTTGTACAAATAGTAGATGATTTTATTAATAATTGGATCAATCGAACAACTAATTGCCATTCTATAATTTAATTCACTAAAAATTTAATTTTTCTTCTTCTATTTTCTGCATTTAAAAATCTGCATATTAATCTCTGACCACTAAACAAAAATTATTTTATAGACTTTATAGTTTTGTTTAATTTTTTTCATATGTATACTTTACTTAACTGCATACAGATAGAAATGTTCATAACATATTTATATTTCTTTTCTGTAAATGGACAAAACAAGATTTGCTTTACTATAAAATTTTTAGTACAAATATATTTGTAAAATAAAAGAATCTGGATTTAAAGTTCCTATATATATGTATACATATACCTTATTGCTATTTTTTTTAAAACAAACTTTAGCCTATTGTTATATATATATTTTCCAGTTAGAATAACACAGTATACTTATAAATTTTTAATAAAATTAACGAATCGTATACTCAAAATCAAGACGGTATATACCTTCCCTCAAATCACAAAGTCGTGCCTCCTCGCCGTGGAACATAGAGCCACCCAAGCCCTAGCCTTGCCCTTGCGAATCGCCTCCATCACCATCGCTCTCCTCCCTCACGCGTACACTACCCTCACAGTGAGTCGCCACCAATCCCTGCATGAACTCCCTCGAACGGTCGCGACTCCCAATCCCAGCACCGAACCCGATTTGAGCACCGACGTAACCCTAACCAAGCCCTGTCGTCACCCTTGCGTCCCACGTTGATCGACCACGTGTGGCCACCGCCTAATTATGCCTTCCCATAGTCAGCACGATGCTCGAGCTTACCCCCATGAAATCGCGGCCTCCAGGACCCAAAATCACAACTTTGGTCTCCGATCGCCTTTCCTCTTTCATTTTTGTTTTTGTTTTATACGAACGAGTTCGTTCGAATAGAAAGGGAATGATTTTGTTTTGAACAAGAACAGAGGGAGAATGAGGTTTTTGAATGATTTTTCTGTTTTTTTCTTTCCCTTCATCGATTTTGAATTTTTTTCTCCTTTTCACCATTTTACTATGTTCGGCTGTATTGAAAACGAGAGGGGATGGGAACTGCTCGATTTGAAATGAAGGGATGCGTAGCGTGTTCGAGGGGGAAAAGCAGATTGATTTGAATAAAAATACAGCTAACGTGAAAATCTCCTTGACCGGTCAACCTATATATTTTAAATTAATTTAAAATTGTCTCGATAAATGCAACTTAAATCTCGACATCCTATCGAGGCGTGCCTCTAGGCGTTTATAATGTTAAACCCATATTTCGAACACAATGGAAAGGGTTTCGAGTCCTAATTCGATTGTATGGAGAAGATAGCATTTTTTGGATTGACTATTAAAATTTATTCAATTAATTATTTTCTAGGTGTTTATATCTCGTATGATCACACTATTACTTCGAAAGCTACGAAATTTGGAATTCGATAATAATACAATATTACAGATCCAAGGGAACTGATTTCGTCGAAATCCGAGACTATGCCTCGGGAGGCTATTTTTAAATATCAATTTAAATGATATATTTTAAAAACTGAACAAAACAATCCCAAATTCAATTTCAACACTTTTACTGTCTTCAGTACTATCGTTACAAATTTTACAAACCCTTGAATTATTTTTAATAGGCTTGAAACTCCAGATTCAACATTTGACCTAATTTCCATTAATTAAATCCAATAATTAACTTTTCCAAATAATGGTGATATTTGAAATTTAAGTTCAAACTAACTTTTAAATATTAAAATCAATTAAATATCGCAATTTAAATTGTCCAAAATTCCAGGTCGTCACGTTCCTCCCCCCTTAAAAGAATTTCGTCCTCGAAATTACTAAGGCAGAAGAATGCATCAAAACCATTAACTTTACAAAACCACTTAGTGAAAATCTCATATTCACATTTTCTAAACTTTAGTTCCAACTAAACAATTAGTTTCAACCAAAACAATTTGTCCTCAACTCCATTTCCAAAATCCTTTATTCAATTCCAATTAGAAATAGTTTTGTCGCTAAGAAAAAAATTTTGAAAAATTTTGAAAATTTTTCTAACTCCCTAAATTTTCGAATTTTTTTGGCAGATTCTCCTTTGTACGGAGGAGCTTTATCAATTTGACAAGAGACATAAATATATATACATCGACCTGCACGATCGGAAAAACAAAAATAGTTCATATTTCCTATTTTTATTGCATAGGCGTACCCTTATTTAGCATTTTTAAGCAAGCGGCTTATTATTTTAGCATTTTGCGCGATCAAATCTAGCCAAACGGATTCCCGGTACCTGTACTTACTCAATTAGAACATGTAAGTACTAAATATATGAAATTTATTAACATTTCACTTACTTTCAGTAGCTAAACCATGCATTTCATAAGCAACATACACCAAAAACTTTCCATGAGCAATTTATATGCTTTTAAAACTAATTCAATTGCTTTCAACCAATTCATATGCAATTTTTTCAATTTTTAATGGTTTACAACTCAATTTCTTACATTTAATTCATTTTTAATCCAAACAAGCACATATTCAATCCAATTGATTTCAAAATCAATTTTATTTCACTTCTATCAATACATAGAATTTTATTTAATCTGGTTTTCGTCAAACGACAATTTATTTCTACGCAATTCGACAATATTCATGTGAATAAATAATTGCTTAAGCTTATAACCATTTTAAATTGATTCTAACTCAATTTATATTTAATTCATTCCATTATATTTCATTCACAACCATTTTATTTAGCTCGACACATTCTGTGCTTGTATGCTACTAACCATTCCCAAATTAATTCAACCCAAGCTTTTATTTAATTGTCTACCCTTCCTAGTCGAAGTCGAGCTTCTCATATTCTTAACTTAAGTTAATTTACATCAATTTATTCCAACTTTAAACTTAAGTTGACTTCCATTTAATTCTTTTCTCATTTATTCAAATTCCGTGAAATTCAGTTAGCCCATCGATTTTAATTTTAATTCACATTCTCAATTTATCGAAATAATATCCAAGCACATATTTAACTCGTTTTTACTCGAATTGGATTTTATATGAAACTCAAATCATTTCTATTATAATCCAGTTCCATTTTATTTCAAAACATCTCCAATTATTTTTATTCATTATCAATCCAAGTCGAATTCTATTTATAATTCGAATTTATTTCCAAACTTCATCATTAACTTCCAATTCATTTTATTTAACCGTGTTAAATTTTATTAACATACTCTACCAAATAATTTATTTATCTAGTTAGCTTACTTCTAACTTTTAAATCACTTCATTATATCTTCTGAGTTTAAATTTTCATACTTCTCTATCCATTTACAGTCAATCACATTTTCACTTTACTTTTAACTAGGGATTATATTTTTATTCCAATGCTTCCAAAGCTTATTTATCCCAATTCCATACATACTTCGTTTACGCTTATTTATTTAAGTAAGAATTTTATTCCATTCAATATTATCTATAACTCAACTAAATTTATTTCAATTCAATTTTATTTACTTTACTTCAGTTAAATCTAGCATCATACCATTCTCTTTAATCCACTCAATCCAAATTAAGTAAGAACTTACTTTCACTTAATATCATCTACATCTCAATTTATTTCATTTAAATTCAATTTTAACTTAATTCAAATACAACTGGGTTTTATTTTCAGTTTAATTCAATTTATTTCAATCTAATTAAATTTTGTCACCTAATCCAAATTTAATTTCTATTTTCCCATTCCAATCACATTCAAGATTTCCTAATTATTTCTTCTAATCATCCATTAAATTTTCCACAATTAAATTTCTTCAAATTAAATTTATTTAACATTTTCACTTTAAATTTTAATTCCAACATTCAAAGCTCATATTTTCCCTCCTAATTTAAAAATCATCTCAACTTAACAAGTTTATAGCTTACTGCATCAGGATTTTAAATTCAAATAAGGATTCAGGATTTTTAAACACCTGACTTTTGGTTTCAAATCATTTGAAATCACCATTATCTCAAAATCACACATCTCAAATTTTTAAACCAATCCTGGTTTTTATCCCCAACAAATTTCCTTTGAAATTTCAAAAACAAACTATGTTTTTCTGCAAAACATTCTAAAACAATGCCCATGACAGCAATCCATCACTTAGAAATTCGAAAATGAACACAGATGATTTCGCGATCATTATTGGAATTATTTTCCAGTGACTGAAGTGAGCTCAATGCTATATCCCATCTCAAATTTTTTTTTAAACAATTTCCTTTCAGAAATACTTTTAAAATAATAATGCTATTATTTTCTTCAAAACACTTCGAAAAACACTTCCAAAATTTTCGGGATTTTAAATTTACAGATTTTGACTTATCATTTGTATAATTTATGCTCATACAAATTCTCTTTTTGATTACACAAGTCATTTCAATTTTTTTTTCATGATCTTATTTTTTAAGATATTATCATCCAAAATACAAGTTATACAACAATTTAAGAATATATTTCTTTTATATCAAAATATATTTTGGGTGAAATTATTTCATTCACCCACCCTTAAAACAATACCGTGTCACTTTATCGTTTCAGGTGTTTATAAACTCTTCTCGAATAGCGGCCAACTTACTCGATCAGAATTCATATTCCACCCCACCAATAAGTCAACACAATATTAAAACAATTTATATTCACTAACAAATACGCGCTCATATCTATTAATACGCTCAAACTCATTTTAGAGTACTACGTACTCTATTTCTAATGATTAATTCCCACCAGAGCCAAAGTTCTCGCTTAATCTTTTAGCTCTGATACCAAGTGTAATAGCCCGTAAATTCATACCCCTAGAGTCGACACCATTCTCCCTAAATAAATTCAAGATGTATGGAAATACGAACCATTTGGGTCAAAGAAGAAGAGGTAGAAGAAGAAAATAGAAAACAACATCAGAATCTAACCATCGCAGCGGAATAAAATATAATAGGTAATAAATGATCTTTGCACAAAAACAAATCTGTTATACATTACATCATCAGAGTATACATCACACACAACTGGATAGTAATCATAACTTGTCCTCACAAAACTGAATACACAGCTAATCAACACAGCGGAATGTTTAAAACAAGTACGAGAGTACGTATCGCCATCCCGCTCGTCTCCTGAGCTCCAAAGCATCCTTTCCTGTGTTCTATAATACTCGGTCTGACCCGAGCATTATAGTTAAATAACACCCGAGTCAGTCTGGAATAACAGCGTGAGAAAACCACACTCAACTTGATTATTAAAGTTTCGAAATTCTTTGAAATCAAAAGCATCTCGTAAGACCATGCCACAAATAAACATGTCGGTTTTTTACCTTACGATAGCCAAAACACTTTTTATCAAAATCCTTTGATATTATAATAGTGTCTATAGATAGTAAAATAGAATCTAGCTGAAATGCTTGTATCTCACGTTTCAGCAATAGTTGGGCACAATCAAAACCGTATGGGCGCGTAAGGAGAATGGATTTCCAACTAATGACAAGGCACTGGGGTACCACCTATCATAGTACGTGGCCTAGATCACTGTACCGAGGATTACTCCCAATCCCCTGCAACACAAGACCGGGACTGCCCCTTACTGGGTAATACCGAGTAAGATCACCCCGTGGTTGGGATCAGCAACATCCCATTAAGCCAAAAAAAAGGAACAGCTAGACAGGGATGACCTCACCCTGATGGGTGCTACCTACTTAGCCTTGCCGCATAACCCTTGATTTTTAGTCATTGTCGGTTGATGAGGCTCAATTCTAAGTGTTACCTTTTAAGAACACATCTCTTAGAATGCTCATCGCCCGCCTGACGATGTTCTGAAAGCATTCATCCATACAAGTCCGTACTGGGTTCGAACGGAACGGAAGGAACTACTCCTACTACATCCATTTTGGAATCATCCTCAAGATTAGTAGCGACTAGCCCTTGCACTTCACTGCTCCACCTTCGAAAATAAACTTGTCTTCCACACGAAAACGTACAAACCGGATCGAAGTGGTTTTTGAGAAATTAATCCCGATCCCGGTCTCTTCGAAACGACCAGCACGTTATCCAATATTGATAGTCGGTTATTTAACTATCAATTAACATTCACAAACAACCATCAAACATAAATAGATTTTCCCAAATTATTTATTAACCTCAAAATATCTTCGCAAAATATATTTCCATTTTCAACCTTTTTGAAAACATTTTCAAACTATCTTACCCTTACGGAATACATTTCCCAAATATTTTATATTTCCACTGAAATCACCAAGTACAGAGACTTTAGATTTTAAAATAATTTAAAACACTACATTATAAAATATACTTTAACATTTAAAATAGAAACTACTTTAATACTTTATTTAAAAGTAATACGTACTTTAAGAATATTTAAAATAAAAGTACTTCAATAATTTATTAAAAATATGTACTTTAAGAATATTTAAAATGAGGTTACTTTCGAAAATATAAAACAAGATTTTCTCTTTTTAAAATAAAATAACAAGTCACTTTTAAATAATTACTACGATAATATATTTCAAAAATACTTCAAAATTTAAACATTCAATTTTTTTTTTCTAAAACATGTTTTTAAATCTTTTAACTTATACTTAAAAAATTTCTTTGAAACGTAGTTGGCTATTCAGGCAAATACACTTCTCTCTCACATCTTTTAAAAATAAATCACTATTATTTTTAAACAAATTTACCCATTCCTTTAATAAATTCCTATCGTGAATTTATCCTTCCAAATATCCACTATTATATTACTCCGCTTTTATAAACCCAGTTCATAAATTCCATAGCTCACTTCCCTTTTAAAAATTCTCCATTTAAACACTTAAATCAATTTTTAAAATTGATTTCCATGTTACTCCATTTTGAGATAAATTCCTTTTCTTACTCAATTTTATTTCAAAACCCATAGACGTCAGATTTTATTTCATAATTATGATTTAAAATCTATTTAACTAAAAATACCAATTTCATGTTTTCCAAATTTTTCTTTATCCTTTCAAATAAACTTAAACCTTGGATTTTAAAGTAAATTCTTATATTCCTTTAAATAACATCACTTAAGCTTTAAAATTCATTATCTTCCTGTTTATTCAAAATCCCCTTTTCATACTCGGAATTCATTTATTTGAATTTTGAAATCACTTTTATTCTTTCCCATTTCATTCTTAAATTTAGTTATCAATATAATTCACCATAGAATATCACATAATCATAACACATAATATTTAACAATCTACATAATTTTGAGGAATCTAGTTGGATCCCTCCAACCTGTTTCTCCGCATCCACGGATGTTAACACAATATAAAATACAAATTCCACTTTGAGGTGGAATATCGCAATATATGTGTTTATATAATATCATCCGCTATTATGCGGCGCATAGGGTCTCATTCGCTATATAATGTGGAAGATCAATCACTCCAAATACACACACACACACACACACACACAAACCACTATATAATATACCACATCCAATCAATTCAATCATTCAACCAAATATTGAATTTAACTATTTATTTTAAATTAAAACCAGATGAGTGAGATTAAATCATCTTTACCACTTAAATTTGCAAATCCACTTCATTCTCGATTTTATTCCACGATTATTGACCTTGTATATGATTTTATTAATAATTGGATCAATCGAACAATTAATTGCCATTCGATAATTTAATTAACTAAAAAATTAATTTATTTTTTTCCATTTTCTGCGTGTAAAAATCTGCATATTATTCTCTGACTACTAAACAAAAATTCAATTTTAAACCTTACTATTTTGTCTACTTTTTTTCATATATATACTTTCCTTAATTGTATACATATACAAATGTTTATAACATATTTATATTTCCTTTCTGTAAATAGACAAAACATGATTTGCTTTACTGTAAATTTTTTAATACATATATATTTCAAAAATAAACAAATCTGGATTTAAAGTTCCAATATATATGTATACATATACCTTACTTCTATTTTCTTTTTGAACAAACTTTAGCCTACTATTATATATATATATATTCGAGTTAGAAGAACACTATATACTTATAATTTTTTAATAAAATTAACAAATCGTATACTCAAAATGAAGACAGCATGTACCTTCCCCCAAATCACAAAGTCGTGCCTCCTCGCCATGGAACGCAGTGCCACCCAAGCCCAAGCCTTGCCTTCGCGAATCACCGCCATCTCCATCGCTCTCCTCCCTCACGCGCGCACTACCCTCACAGTGAGTCGCCACCACTACCAGCTCGAACTCCCTTGAATGGTCGCGACTTCCAATCCCAGCACCCAACCCGATTTGAGCACCCCCCAACCCTAACCAAGCACTGCCATCACCCTTCCGTCTCACATTGATCGACCTTGTGTGTCCACTGCCTAATTATGCGTTCCCAAAGTCTGCACGACACTCAAGCTTACCCCCACGAAATCGCGGCCTCCAAGACCCAAAAGAATGACTTTGGTCGCCGATCACCTCTCCTCTTTCATTTTTTTGTTTTATATGAACGAGTTTGTTCGATTCGAGAGGAATGATTTTGTTTTGAACAAGAACAGAGCGAGACTGAGGGTTTTGAATGAGTTCTCTGTTATTTTCTTCCCCTTCATCGATTTTGATATTTTTTTTCCTTTTCTCCATTTTACTATGTTCGGCTTTATTGAAAATTAGAGGGGATGGGAACAGCATGATTTGAAATGAAGGGATGAGTAGCGTGTTCAAGGGGAAAAGCAGAGCTGATTTGAACAAAAATACAGCTGACGTGAAAATCTCCTTGACCGGTCAACCTATATATTTTAAATTAAATTAAAATTGTCTCGATAAATGCATCTTAAAATCTTGACATCCTATCGAGACATGCCGCTAGGCGTTTATAATATTAGACACCTATTTCGAATACAATAGAAAAGGTTTCGAGTCCTAATTTGATCGTATGGGGAAAATAGCCTTTTTTGGATTGACTATTAAAATTTATTCAATTAATTATTTTCTAGGTGTTTATATCTCGTACAATCACACGATAACTCCGAAAGCTACGAAATTTGAAATTAGATAATAATACAATATTATGGATACAATGGAACCGATTTCGTTAAAATCCGAGACTATGCCTCGGAAGGCTATTTTTAAATATCAATTTAAACGATATTTTTTCTAAACTGAACAAAACATTCCCAAATTCAATTTCAACAGTTTTACTCTCTTTAGTACTACCGATATAAATTTTACAAACCCTTAAATTACTTTTAACAGGCTTAAAACTCTAGATTCAACATTTGACCCAATTTCCAGTAATTAAATTCAATAATTTACTTTTCCAAATAATGGTGATATTTGAAATTTAAGTTTCAAACTAACTTTTAAATATTAAAATCAATTAAATATCCCAATTTAAATTATCCAAAATTCCAGGTCGTCACACTCTTCCTTTCACATATTTTAAAATTTATTTAGCTCGAACATATTATTTTTCTTTTCTTGTCATTTGGTGCTTATACATTTTAAATTACTCATATTGTTTAACCTTTTTTTAATGAGACTAGCATCTCCTATTTGTTTCATCATAGCACTAGATATAACAAATGGATGACGACGAAGGAAAAAAAGAAAATCTTCCAGCTGCTATTGACCTATAAGATGACCATCTCAATTACAAGACAATTAGTTATTGAATAAACAAACAATAGGGGCTATATCAATCAGACAAATCTTTTTATATACACATATTACATCAATATATAACATGTATTAGCTATTACATTCTGTTTGTAAAATGGCTTTTGGTGAGTAAATAAAGTTTTACTTCATTATTGTAAACTTTCATGTATATATATATATATATAACTAACAGAAATATACATGTTGGTAGCAGCCATTGTCAAACATAACAGTTACATCAATATCGATGTTGTGTGAAGAGTTAAAACACTTGATAATCGTGCACTATTTGTAGTCGTTGAATTAAACTAAATGACAGTAGCCTTTGATAATGCCAGTGTACTATGTCATAGTATACATACAAACTAAATGAAGTACAACAGTTGAGGGAGGATAGAAGCTTAAATATGGTCTTTTTTTTTGTGCTTCAGTTCGATTTGTTTCAAGGATAGATGAAGTGAAGTGCAGCTTGGAATGCTGCATACATTGAACAAGGACGGAAGGCGACCTCTGGATCAAGCAAGCTGCAGGTGGTCATCATTACTGGCCATCTGAGGTGAGGTTGTCTCTGAAAAAGAAAAAATAGCTATTGTGTGTTTTTCTATGTACATATACTAAATGTATTTATAACCATATGCATTACTTGAGCCAAA